>CAWUFW010000597.1:0-600000 GCA_963921515.1 Calotriton arnoldi | reverse complement strand
TCAATAATGTAAAACTTCAATAATGCCTATAGAGCCCAAGCTGTGCTTTTAACATTTATGTTTTCTGATATTTAAATCTTAAAGTGTATTGTTTGTTGGCACATTGCTAATCTGTATTCAAATGAAATCGATATGAGAGCTATTTCTCAAAAAGTTTAAGTCATTTCTAAAGTGTATTTATGAAAAGAGACTAAACAATCAAAATATTATGCAAGGCACGTGTTGTGCTTTAACATCATCCCTGTGCTGACTGATTAATCATGTATCTATAACCTAGACTTTTAACCGGTATGAGTAAAAGATGCCTATTTCTGAACCCCACAGAATAAGATTTGTAATAAATATTAAAAACATTGGTTGAACCACCATTGCTGTAGCTTTTTCCAAACCAAAGATACAGAATAAGCATGCTAACTATACTTTAGCTTTTTCTTCATAGAACCAGTTACAGCCCTAACAGTGAAAACAACTTTTAGGGCCTAGTCCAGGAAAGGACCTGCAAACATTACATTTGTACATGTTCCCCTTTTGCAAACCAGGTACCCTCCACTTACTTAGTGGTTTCTCATTTAATATTCTACAGTAGGATTCCTTCCTGCTATAAGGATAATTTTGATAGATTTGCCTGCAGGTTTAAAAGGTGCAGCAGCCAAGCTACACATGTAGATCTAAAGACACCATGTTCTTGTCAGCCTAGGGAGTGTCACAAGACGTGCTGCAGTCCACAGGTGGCATTTAACTTTCTCTGTCATTAGTGTATTTTCTTGCACCATACACTATGACCTTACTGGAAAGTTAACTCCGATTATACCATGTTTTAGGGTTCATGGCATATATACTGGGGACTGGCCAGCAGTACTTCATTGTGCAGAGTTGAAAAGCCAGCAGGCTGGGCGTAGTTCGCGAAGTAGTGCTTCGCGAAGCTACGCAAAGTGCAGTTCGCACTACGCGAGCTTCAGTAGCACTACGCGAACTGCGTAGTGCATGTTCGCAATGATTGCACAGTGCCGGATGCTTGTCCGCACTGTGCAATCATTGAAAACGGCAACTTGCACAGTGCGAGCTGTCTGCTTACTGCCGCTCGAGTAGATTTTTACTCGAGCGGCAGCTTTCTCAACGCGGACTGGTAGTTTCTCATCGCGAGCGGTCGCGAGCATACGCGACCACTCGCAATGAGAAACCTGACCTCCCCGCGTTGAGAATCTCGCCGGAGGTTTATTTTCCACGCTCGCGATCGGCAACTTGATGTTGCTGATCGCGAACGAGGAAAAAGTCTCGCCGGGATGTCATTTTGCTTGCTCGCGGTCGCCAACTTGACGTTGAGGACCGCGAGCAAGCAAAAAATGACCGCGGCACTACGCTACGCTACGCGTGTTTGCACTGTGCTACGTGCAATTCGCGTTGTGCGAAGTAGCGCAAACTTCGCAAACTACGCGAGCGTAGCGTAGCACTTCGCCCAGGGTTACATCAGTGCATGTAAAATGGGAGTGATCATGCACAAAGAGGCACTTTCTTGTAGGCCTGAATTACAAGTACATGCTAATGGAAATCCTGCAAGATATGGAGTTTGGGCCAAGTCTTCCACTGAGGATTCTACTCCAATAGATCATTCATTGGTGAAATTATCTCATGGAAGATTTGCCACTTTTTGTGAACATCAAATACTTAGCTATTGAGCCACAATAGATCCAGATGCTTTAGACTATTCAGAACGACTAATTGATACAGTTAGTAGGCGTGGTGATGTACACACAGGCAGGTGGTATGCGTTAATACTTTATTCTGATGAACCCTCACTAAAGACACTTATTGACCGACTGGTGGTAGAACTATCCTCCACCATGTGTGTACACTGGATGGACCCCTTTGATCTTGTCTGTACTTTGTCCTTGCACTCCATGCCCTCTCCTCCTCGCAGAATGTGGTTTCATATGCCCAGCTGGTGTGTTTACCTTCCCAGTTCTTAAGGTCACTTGGAGCATTCCTGCGACATGAAATCTGCCATCCTACTTGAAGAAGCTTTCTGTGCTGTGCATACTCATATCCTCTTTCTTAGTCTTGATTGCTTTTTGGAGTTTGCTTGGACCGCTTGACTTGGTGTTTCATCTCTTTTTTATATCATACACTTGCCTTGCTGCAGTCACGCAATAAGATCACATCAGTTGATTCAGTGACTTGATGGTTGTCATTTTTTGTGAGGTATTTACTTGTCTCCAGAGCAGCCACCATTGATCATTCAGAGGCGCAACCTGCAGTGGCATGATGCATAGCGCTTCATTTTCTTTTTCTCCTTCTAGGGTCTGTTTTTGTGATCTTGACTTTGTTAGCATTGTGGTGTGGCATGAATAAGGCTACGTCATCTCTGATGATTGCCATGATCTTGTTTTCAAAATAAGGTGCTACCCTTTTGCATTTAGATTTAGTAAGATTAAATGGTGCAGCCTGTGTCATTTTGTTCTAATGTATCTGGGCTATTTCTCTTGTGAAGTTTGTTTTCCTGTCCTAGGTTTGTTTGGAAGGGCAATTTATTTGACTAGACCATCTGTCTTGTCTCAGTTGGAAAGCTATGATTTTTGATGTGCTTCTAAATGAGGAGAATGTGAACACTGTCAAAGTAATTTCAGTATGTGTAGTACTGCTATACTTTTGCTTCATATGGCGGTGGGTTTGTTGATGAAAGCAGTAAGTTGGAGCAGTGTCAGCTGACCGGAAAGGAATACATAACTGATTTGCAGCAGTGTTATGTAGTTGCACTGATGAGTTGCTCCATTCTTGGAGCATAGCTACTATGACCCAACCTCATTTTGGGTTCTCTGGAGCAGTATTATAAAGGTATCTCTGTTCTAAGGGAGGTCCATCAGGTAGAGAAAAAGAGATGCTGCTCTGGATCATATAAATGTCTGAATACTATGAGAGCTTTGTGTTGTGAAGGAAGGTAGAGAACAGCAGGAGTTGGTAAGGGGAAATGAATCAGGTTTCTGATAGCTGTGCTCCTAGAGGTGGTTACTGCACTATTTCCCATGGTGGGAGACCATAGCAGTGTTCAAGGAGCGAAACAGTGCTGTGACAATGAAATTCGAGTTTTGAAATTTTAAATGCTATTGTTTCAATAACTTAGAATTGATACAATAAATACACCCAAGACTATAAAATAATAATACAATTTAAGAATTCCATGAAGTTTTAAAACTCAAATAATAGCAAATTGACGATAATTCAGACAGGTAAACTTTTAAAATTATCATAAAAAGGTAAGTTTTAAGTAGTGCAATTGTCCTCCAGTAGCCTTTGTTTAATGACTCTGAATCCTTATGCCGCAATTCTTAGTCATTCAAAGGGTTTGAAAGAAGACTTTGTCAAATGTGTGTCCTTGGCATAGACCCACATCCACTCCTTTTGATAAAGTTACAAATTGGAGGGTTCAGCTGAGAATTGTTCAAGGTTTTAATTCTGTTAAATATTAGGGGGCATATTTACCAACCCCTTGCACCACTGGTGTGTCACTTTTTGTGACGCACCAGCGGCGCAGTGTGGTGCTTCATATTTACAAGGGCACATAAAGTCACCCTGCGTGGGTTTTCGTGTCCTTGTAATAAAGCCCCTTTTCATGTAGCACTTTATGTGAAAGGGGCGTTCCATGGGTGTTGCTGTGTGTGTTCCCATGCAACACCCATGGATTCTGCTGCATTCCCAGATCTACAACGTTTCGTAAACCTGGGAATGCGTCAGAGTCCTACGTGTCCCCAGGGGAGGCATTAGGAGGCACAAAAAAGAGAAATACTTTTATTTCTCCTCGTTTTTCCTCTTTCTATGTGTGCTGCATTCTGCAGCACACATAGAAAGAGGAAAGCATCTCTTGCGATTGCTTTTGTGCAGGAAGGTGTCCCTTCCTGCACAAAAACAATCATCCCCGTAACGCAGGCACCCTTGCACAATGGTGCAACGGGTGCCTGCATTGGCGCACGGCAGCCAATTGTGCGCCAGTACAGGGGAGAGCTCAGGGATATGTCATATTGTTGTAAATATGACACATCCCTTTGCTTCTGAAGTAACGCAGCACGGTGCAGCCAAATGGCTTGCGGCACCGTGCTCCGTTACTTACTTCCTAGGTTTATATATCTGCTGAACTGAGCAAGTTCCGTTAGGTTGCTAGTGTTAAGCCAAAACTTCAGGGCTTCCTCACAAGTTCTGACTTTGTATTTTAAAAACGTTGCTTTAAGTAAAGTGCGACGTGCTTTTAAAATAGATTGTCCCCTATAGTTACAGAACCTGCAGTGCATAATAACAGTGGACGTGTTCCTCCAGTTGGCACCGTAATTATTAATGGGCAGGACAATAAATCTTGCACGAAAAATTTGATTTTCCACTCACCATGCCTAGTGCCTCTTTTAGACATGTTGCATTCGATTTTTTTATATGGTTTAAGAATTGGTTTAAAGTGAACGGTTCATTCAATTTTTTCTGTGTCAGTCTTCCTTGATAGCTCCAGTACTTGCTTTTTAGAATAATTTTTATAGCTGGATAGGAAAGAGCACTATTTAATAGATTGTCCTTGGTCAGCCTTAGATCTTTAAATGCAGTGGCTAAGCATGTGGACCACGGACTGGCCTCTATGTAAAGTTCTTTTTTAAGGCCATCTTAAGCATGTCACATTTTGCATGTTTAACTAGATAGTGATATTTGATATATGATGATTTACATTCTAGGTCCTGCTTAAGTAATCCGAACTCCAGGCATATCTGAGATCATCTGGTGTACTGTGGTAAATGAAAAAATCGTCTATTTGTGAAACACTGCAATTTGTCTAACACTGATGGAGGCTTCAATGGGTAAGCCTGATGACCAAAAGAGATCGTTGGTAGCAGATTTGCTTTTAAAACTCTTATGATGGCTTCTGCTGTGAGACTGTATAAGTGTGTGTTTAATCAGCACAGGGCAAATATCAGACTTGTGGCTTTTTTCATGATATGCTTGAATGAATATTAGGTTTTCTAGTTGCCAAAGCCCTAGATACTTATATGTTGATGTGTGAAATATCTTTAGCTAGCCCAACCTCTAATTTTGCTTAGATTTTCTCTTTCCAAATCCCATCACCTTGGTTTTGTTCACATTGACAACCTGTTTGTTAGTTAAACTGTATTTATTTAATTCTTCTAATGTGTGCTGCATACCAATCTTGTCTGATCTAGAATGACCAAATCATCTGCGTATAGAATGATCTGAAGCTTGTAAGGCCCAATCCTAGGTGAAATGATTTCGCTCTTGTCAATGCACTGCTTAGATCAGCTCTGTAAAGATTGAACAACAGTCGTGCTAGGACACATCCTTGTTTAAGACGATGATTAGTGAGACTATAGTACCTCAAATCAAGTAGAAAGTCTTGAGTTGTAGCGCAAGTTTTCAATGACCAACGTTCGGTCAATGACGAATTCAGGAAATAGGAAGTTCAAACGTCCAAGCTATAGTAAGTAAAAGAGATATGTGAGAAACGAAACCCCATGATCACCCGTTCTCATACAAGTTAGACATAGTAGTCAGAAAGACTGTAATACCTCAATTGGAGAAATTTGTCTTGAGTCATGGCGTAAGTGTTCTATGACCTACATTATGCCGGAATCAGGTTAAAGAACACAGGAGTTCAGACGTCCAAACTGTTGCAAGGAAAGGAAAATTTATGAAGAGACAGGCCATTCTCAAATAGATAATCCAACGTGATGTGTGCAAACTTAGATATTGCAAGAAAGGAACACTCTTGCGCAATCGAATTAATGCGAGTAACACAAAGTTATGAGGAGACAGGCCATGAGAATACCCATTTTCAATGAGATAATACAATGTGATGTATGCAGACTTAGATAATGCAGAAGGGACACTATAGCGCGGTCAAGCCAATGCGAGCAGAGGAAAGTTATATGGAGGCAAGCTACCAGAACACCCATTCTCAATGAGTTTCACCGTAAGTGTGCAAGACTCAGTTTTGCAAGGCATAAACCACAACATGAGGTAGGAGTTATTTAAATGGTAAAAGCATGTTATACAATGGTCCAAAGTGTGAGCACTATAGTAGTACGCCGATGCGTGCGCCCATAAGCCCTAAACACTCCTAGGCAATCTCACCATATGTGAAGTAACCAAGGCTCCATATGTGGGTTGGAGTGCCCTACTTGCAGCCACTGATTAGCAGCACCATTTCAGACAATAAACTCAAGAAAAGCAACAACATATGTTTGCACATGGCAACTTACCGGTGTTCAGCAAGACGGTCGCATCTAACATCTAGGTCAGTAATATGTGGTAAGCCGAACTACATTCTTTCAGCACCTTAAGTATTGAAATGCCATGCCCCCTTGGCTACAAAGTAACTAATAGGCTGGCTCGACATGGATCTTGCATTACATACTGACGTAGCACTGGAAGTTAAAGGGGGTGCTTCACCAAGATACCCGAAATACAGGAGCGCATGCGTCAGCATAGTAAGCTCAACTGGGCATGGCATCGGTCTAGCGTGCCGTTAGTGAAGGAAGATTCTCACAAGGTATTTGTACACAATTGTGAAACAAGAGAGAGCGGAGTCTCAAAATTAAAAAGAGAGTTAAGATATGCTCAAGTCTCATGTGGAGTGGAGGAAAGCTATTCTAATGGCAAAACCACGCATGTGTTGTCATGGTAACCTTAACCAGGCACGTCAAGTAGAGAGAGAGAGAGTTAGAGGTGCATTTAAGTCCCATGTGGAATAAAAGGTTGCCATCAAAAACGAGATTTGGGAATACTGCTCTTTGTGCGAAAGAAATATATGTACCCACTATGGGGCAAATAGGTTAATGTACATAGTGCAAGTTACAGTGTGCATAATCAAGATACCTACAGCCAGAATGGAAAAAGAGGCCACAATTCCAACATTCTTATAAAAAGGGTGGCTATACATAGATCGAACAAAAAAAGGGGGGGTTACCCCAAAACAGGACAGAAGAGGATAGTAGAGGGAAATGTAAAATGTAATATACTGTTTCTTTATAACAGAACATGAGACAGGTTGATGCAAATATAGTTATCCAAGAAGAATTGGATAATGGTGGGAGCACCTCACAAAAAATGGTGTACATCGTTCTCTGAATAAAGTCCCTTGGTCACAGACCTTAATCTACATATCCATATTGCCTCCAGTTGCTGCAAGTGCAGTTTCGTATCTCCTCCCCTTCGATCAGGCAGAGCCAATTGCACACCATGGAACCTAAAGTTGGCTCTGCTGGCATCATTATAGCAAATATGTGAGACCAGGGAGTTGGAGGCATCAAGAGTATCACATGGTCTACGGTGTTCTTGAATGAGGGATCTTAGTTGGTGCGTAGTGCTCCCTACTTAAATTTGATTACAAACACATATAATCACATACACTCCAAAACAGGTTTGGCAGTTGATAAAATTATTAATATTATACCTTGTTACTGTGTTGTATGAAACATCCTTGGTTCTAATTAGGCCCAGGCGACAGATATTACATTCACCACAAATGTAGACACCCTTGGGCTGTTTGAGCCTGGTACTCTCATCTCTTATTTTCTGTAAAGTATAGCTGGGACATAGAATTTCCCTGATAGTCCTGCTTCTCCTGTACATAATAGATGGCCTGTCTGTGAGTAAGGTTCCAACCCCAGGGACCCCTTTCAGTAGTGACCAATGCTTGTTCAGGATCCTGAAGACCCCATGGTTAAGTTTAGAGTATGTAGTAATAAATGAGAGACGTCCCATGGGCTCGATCTTCTTTTTGGTTTTTAAGGTGTAGCTGCAGCTGACTATTCTAGCTTTGTTCGCCGCCTGTTGCTAGTCCTGTTACTTATACCCCTTAGCTTTAAAACTGAAAAAAGTCTGACTTATGTGTTGTTCAAAGGGGCCATCCTCTCTGCAACTTCTCTGTATTCTAATCATTTCCCCAAAGGGGGATAGATCCTTTAGTACACGGGGTGTGCACTGTCGTTGTGTAAAATTCTCTTTACTGCCAAAGTGCTGGCAGACATATATAATTCTACATCTAGGAATTGCATCATATTCTGGGGCATATTTATGGTTAAGGTCACGTTAAACATAATATCATTAAGGTATCTGAAATAGAACTTCATTTGGTCCTCTATACCTGTCTGAATGATAATAATATCATCTATATAACATCCCAGTAATAGATATTATCGATCCATTCTGCGGCCATAGGGGCCCAGGCATGAACATGTTCCACCCAGTCCATGAACAGGTTTGCATAGGACGGGAACAATTTCAATCCCATAGCTGTTCCTTGAAGCTGCTGAAGCCACTCCTTGTCATAAAGGAAGTAGTTTTTAGTTAGAATCAGGTCAACCATTTCAAGCCGCATCTTGTTATGCTCGAGGTAATTTGCTCTCCGTGTAGAGAGAAAGAAGCCCACAGCCATACATCCATACTCCTTTTTGATACAGGTGTATAACGACTCCAAGTCCAGTGTGATTAACCATATGGAATTGCTCCACAGTAGGTCCTCAAACTCATTGAGAATATCTGCAGTGTCACATACATAGGAAGGGAGGTTCTCCACCAATGGCCTGAGAAAGGAGTCCACAAATTGGGGCAGGTGCTCTGTTAGAGAGCCAATCCCAGAAATTATAGGATGCCCAGGAGGAAAGTGACCTCTCTTATGGACTGTGGGCAAGAGGTACATGCAAGGAAACCTTGGCCATTCAACTCTTAGAAAGTAAAATTCTGAGTCTATAGTAAGTCTACCTCTCTCCAATGAGCAATTTGTCATTGATAAGTGGTTTGGCAGTGACATAAGGATTCAATTGCAATTTTTTGTAGTAGGCAGTATTGTCTAATTGTCTGTGGACCTCTCGCTCATAATCTGTTCTATTCATCAGAACAACATTTCCCACTTTGTCAGCCTCACGGCTAATCAAAGAGGTGTCTTCCCCCAGACTGGATAGTGCGGCTCTTTCTTCTTTGATGAGGTTGTCTTTAGTATAGCTGAAAGGTGTTCTCATTGGTTAATCCTTTAATAGAAATTGATCCTCGATAACATGTTTGGAAAAAACTTCAATGCTATTGAGGTGTATTCCCTGTGGAGTAAATTTACTGCATAAATGTAGCCCACTATCACATGTATAGTCTTGTTCTATGTCAAGATCATCAGCCAGATGACTCACAGCAAGCTCATTGTCCTTATCTAAGGATAGCAAAATAGAGATATTCTGAAGTTGTGCAACAGATACATCTGAGAGTGTTGGCCTGGTGTCTATTTGTGGTTTCCTGTAGTTTTATAATTGAAAGTGGCATTTAAGCTTGACATTGCATTTGAATTTGAAAATATCAATATGCAAATCAGAGAAAACACCATGGTACAGAGGACAGAATCCAAGTCCTTTATTCAGAACTAAAATTTCATATTGACTCAACAGACGGTCAGACAAATTAATGACAAAATTATCAGCAGTATGAGTGGCCAAAGTTGGGTTTTGATCGGATGCCAAATTAATTGCTACTATTTTTTTAACTTCTTTTTCTGGTTCCGTGTTTGAACCCCTTCCTTTCAATTTTTTCTCCTCCCCTCTCCTTGTTTTGCTGTGAATCTTTGCTGTTTGTTCCCTCTGCAGTATCTAAGTACTGTCGCGGAGCAGTTCAGTTGTGCAATTTTACCATCAGTACCACTTGGGCCTGCCTTCTCAATGGTGGACACATTCAAGCTGTTTGCTACACTTGAGAGACTACCCATTCCAGCTGAGTGTTGAATGCTTGGATTAGGAACCTCAACATCGTCAAATTTATGGGCGATTGTAAAGATCCTTCCATTATTATAGTTTCTGTCATCCCTTGCAATTGTACTCAGTTTCATTTCTTTAGCCATTTTCTGATGTTGTTGGATTTGCAACTTCAAAATTACATCGTTTTTGTTTGTAACTTCTTTCTAAAACTTTGATCTCCTCTCTAAGTTTGAGGATTTTCCTCTCGGTATGTTGGATGACAATCTTCATCATTGTAAATGAAGAATTGAGGAGGTGTTTTTCCCACTCTTGCAAGACATCTGGGTCCAATCAACAAAATTAGGAAATGTGAGGATTCATAAGCCACGTGGGACTTTTTTGTTTTCCAGATACCTTTTTAGAGTAATCCTGTCCCACCATTAGGATAATTTGTTTTTCTTAAATTTATCAAGTTTGGTAGATTTGGCTTTATGGCCTTCCTTATTAGTACCGCCCACTCGTAAGGTACTGTGAATTACGCTGTCTGTACCAAATAAGTATCTAGCCAATTTGTCTCTGACATCATCAAAACTCATCTTTGCATTAGAATAGTCAAGTGTAGTTGTGCTAGTAACCCCATAAAGAAATCGAACAAATATTGGCAGCTAGGGGACCATTTACTGCTGAGAACGCATAGAACGTGGACTCCATCTTCCTGGCCCCCTACAATGGAAGGTTCTAGGTGCCTGAGGAATAAAAAAGTTGGGATAAGCTACAATTTATCAATTACAGTGTAGCCCATTTTGCCACACAGTAAAGCTCAGAGTTGATTGATGGGATTAAGTATGGATTTATTACAAATTCAAAGTCAAGCTGATGTAAATCAGTCACAGAAGCATACTATACAAATAAAGAATAACCAGAGGATATTTGAAATGATGTACAAAATTGATCCTCAGTAACAAAAAACAAATGAGAAATGTTATAGCTGCGATGCAAACGATAAGAAACAAAGACTGATGAGTAGATTGAGTGTTTCGATCCTCTTGCCTATACATGATGTTGTCTAAGAAGATCTACTAAACCCCATTCCAAACTAGAAATCAGGGAAACCCTATTAAATCCGGGAAGCATAGAAATGTTTCAGCATAGTAGAACCTCTGTAGATGTTCTCAAAGTAAAGAATATTGTATAGCATGAAGCCACACAACAGAGTTGTCGCAAAGAGGTCTGTACCTCTCAGAGTCTAAAACAAATCTGACTAACCTAAAATGTGATGCACAATTATACCCACCAAAAGTACCTTCAAGAATCCCATGTCACATGTTCAATTATTTTTCCATCTTCAAACACTAAAACTTGGCATCTACACTCAAGATTTCTTTCCTTTGGTCCACACATTAGGATGTCCTTGGATTCCTCCCATCTCTCTGTTCCGCACAAACAGAAGTCTTCCCTTCCTTCATTAAATCTTCTTATCCTTACCAAGAGATACTCCTTTCGAGTCTCACTATCTCTTTCACACAGTGTGCTTTTCTTTAACATGAGCTAATGCAACTGTACTTCCAGAGGAGAGAAAAACATTGAATCCAAAGCAAGCATTCGTGTTAAAATGTAAACATTGCAAAATCAAAAAGCTTAAGGCCTTTGGTCAACTTAGTACATCAAGCAACTCAATAGACATTTAAATGCAGATTACAAGTCGGTTGTGTAAAACCATAGACCTTATAGCAACCATCTCTGCATTTACCAGCAATAAAGAATTTGCAGTACTAGTAGCCAGTTAATTCACTATTGTAGACAGCTTTCTAATTTGCAGATCATTCAGAATCACACATACAGACGGGATTATAGGCCAAAAATACTCCCTACTACTTCCGCTGCACTAACACCTCGTCTAGTTCTAGATTTTGTTTCCCGTACAGGATCATTGAAATGGTCCCTTTGATAAATCTTCAGGAAAACTATACCAAGATAACATGTACCATGCCATCCACGGGGCAATTTAAAATACGCATACTCTCCACAAATAAAGTACACTCCAGGAATCACAGGATCTTGTCCCTCCAAGAAAAGGTGATTCTTCTACTCGTCTCAAAAACATGTTTACAGCCACTCTGTCCGAAAAACAATATATATATAGCTTTGATCAACATGCATACACAACTTTCCCTTATGTTGCCAATCTAAGGTCAAGGCAGGTAAATTTCCCTTCATCTGATGTTCAATTTCTCCGCTATTTCACCTATGGTGTTTTTTAAGATCATTATCAATTTCTGATATGGACTCTTGATATCTCATACTGTCCTCCACCAAATTCAAGAATTTTTTCTCCACATCTGACATGGAACAGGTTAGATAATGTCTTTGTGCATATGCAGTGTCCAGTGACTTAAGAGATGCAAAATATTTGCCTGCAATCTCTGCACCTTTAAAATAAGGATTCTTATTCAAATGTTTGAACATAGGGACCTCTGAAAGGACTTTGTCGTGGTTTGAAAAATAATATTGAAAACTATCCTTTCTATAGAATAAGCTCAGTAAAAGGCTACAAGAAATTCCATATGTCAAAGGGATATGATGGTTATACCCTCTGCAACGGACGCAGGCAACTGAGTACACACACAACAATCTTTCACATTCATAGTTATGTTATGTTATGTTATCACTATTTATAAAGCGCGGCAATTACCCAGAGGTGTCCTGGCGCTGAACCACTAATTCTCTGAGAACATAAACAGGAGACCGGGATTAGCAAATAAAAAGCCAGGTTTTCAGTCCTCTCCGAAAGGTGAGGAGGTCCGGGGCCTTTCTCAAACTAGGGGGAAGCCCATTCCAGGCTTTAGCTGCGCATACCATAAAGCTTCTCCCTCCCCATGTGGATTTTTTGAAGAGTGGCACAGTCACCAGTTTGGCTCCTCCGGAGCGCAGGGTTCTTCCGGGTATATACCACTGCAATTTCCGTTTCAAGAAATCTGGGCCTATTCCGTGGAGTGCCTTGAACACGGTACAAAGAGTTTTAAAAAGCACTCGATTCTTGACTGGCAGCCAGTGCAGCTTTCTCAATTCCTTAGAGATGGAGGCGTATTTGGGAGTACCCGTAATCAGCCTTGCAGCTGCATTTTGTAGCAGTTACAGTTTGTTCGCAAAACGTTCCTGTATATTTAAATACAGGCTGTTGCAGTAGTCGAGTCTGGACATAGTAAGAGCAGTGACTACGGTCCGCTGACAGGTTGTAGGCAGAAAGGGCAGTATTTTCTTAATCATACTAATTAAAAAGTAAACGGAAGATGCCACTGCATTAATTTGGTCCCCGAAGTTGAGTTTTTTGTCGATAATGACTCTTCACCTTCCTAACAGGAGTTGGAAGTGTCCCCATGTCTTCTGGCCACCACCTTGGGGTCCAAAAGTTAGGATCATTACCGAACAGGAAGCAATCTAAAATAAGCGTTTGAAGCCAAATCTCCCCTGATAGATCTGTGTGTAGTTTCTTAACCCACAATTGTAAGCTACTATCAGCAGGATGTGGTATAGTATGAGCAACGGTAGGCCTAACTTCTACTGACTTATATGTGGCTGAATATAACCCTATAAGCACTATGAATAATACAACAACTACATCTATTAGTTTGCCTGTTATAATGTATCTACGCCTATTATTAGAATTGCCTTCCATTTCTCAGTTAGAATCCAAACCTTTTGGTGGAACTGTTATGTTTCATACAGGTACCCCGATATACGCTCAGATAGTAACCGAACCTTTCACCTACATTTTCCCCTGCCATTACACTACATAACGGTTCTTAGTACTGACATTTTACCTAGTTATGGTACTTCTTAAATGATGTGGGGTTTTCTCTGACAATGTGCCTCATTCATTATGCATGAGGATTCCTTGAATCTCAGCAGGACTACCATCTCCTGCATAATAACTATGTATAAGGGTCATTCCTTCCGTCATCCTAGTCCGACATGACACAGCAAGGTAGATCCCCTGTGGGTACCACTTTGAGTATATAAACACCATATCTTTGCTGAGGTAGGGAGAGGAGAAAAAGGACTTCCATGCTGACACACTGACTCGAGACGCTGAGGATCCTGCACGCAGACACTCCAGCTCGCAGTGGTCTGACATCCCTCGCGGGGTGTCCATCTCGAGACCAAGACGGGGTCCCACAGTCTCTCACTTCAGGTAATGGGGTTGGCTTCAGCCTAGGGGGATTCTTGGCTCGACACCCACATACATGCTAGGTACACGTAGGTACATCTAGTTAGGGTTGCATCGGTGGAGTACGCATTATTACTGTCATGAATTTATATACCTGCCTGTATTCATTGTTTTAGCACTATGGTAGGAATCTACCATCCTTTTACTTTCTTGGTGCTTATAATCATTTATATCTGTTTCTGTCTTATGGTTGTTTCAGCACACCTATTTCACACTAGAATTACGCTGGTTCAATAAATGCTTATTAAATACGTCCCCACCATTTATTCTGTGAATCTCTCTGAGACAAGGGGAGCACGAGTGACTGAGCCAAAAGTACTGTACTGTTTCCACGATCCCTGATGGGACAGAGTTGCTTTCGATAGTTGCCGAGAACTATTCTCTCCTTGGTAAGAGGAGTTTACAGTGGCACTGTGAGCTAGCTGGTATACAGGTGATCCTACCCGGTGGGGGTGTCTGGAATCAGTCTGGACACCAATCCTACAGTCAAAGTTGTCTAAAGGCACAGATCATATATAGGTTTATAGGAACTACACGACAAAACGTAGCAGCTACAGAGACGTCTCTGTTGGTATCCACCTGTGCAAGCAGCAAAATCAAGTTCATGTGATGTGCAATGAAATTATGCACAACGTCTTCGATTTCAGAATTTGCAGAACTCCTTCTCTCTGTCATTTGCAAAGAAGTAAGTCCATTCAGGGGAAGAGTACCTTCGACAAGACACTCTTGCTCGCTTTGACCTGAGAGTATTACCCTCTCCTTCTCCGTCACTCAGATCGGAATTCTTAGTATCTTCTGGGATGACTGGGAGGTCACCTTCTCACCTCTCCTGCCTTCTCGGCGAATTTTCTCCTGCAGTCACTCGTTGGTCCACAGCACTAGGCCCTTTGTTGGGGTCTGAGTCTGGTTCAGTCGCAACCACAGGAGTAGCCCCTTCATTTTCAGCTTCAACAACCAACTCTCCAAGGTACCCCTCAGGCTGAACAAGTGCTATTTCAGATTCTTGCTGGTCCCCAACAGCTTGACTAACCTGCTCCCGTGGCCTCTCGACCACCACTGGTGCTTCTCTGAGAGGTGCTGTTATATCATCAAGGGGACACGGAAATCTGTGAGTGTGGGCATCATGCACCCAGTTGGTGAGTCCTCTGCACTTTACAGCAGTCGTGGTGATGGAGGATCACCTAGATCGGCCCACACCAACGAGGCTCCAGTCAGCTATTTTGCATACATTTTTTCACCAGGACCCAGTCACCGGGACCGGGGTCATGGCGCTGCTCCTGGCGAGAGGGGGCTGTAGCTGCTTCAACCTGATGAGAACAGAAAATATCACATCGCCAGTCCTTTGCTTTAATCAAGCATCAGATCATCAGTAATGTTCACAAGTGCATTTGCAGCCATGACTGGTAACCTCATTGTCCTGCCCATGATAATCTCATGGGGGAACAATCCTGTCCTTTGATCAGGTATGCTGCGGAGACTCATCAACACAAGTGGCAAAGCATCATGCCATTTCAAAGACATAGAAGCACACAGTTTTGCAAGCCTGGATTTCAAAGTCCCATTGACTGCTCCACCAGACCCGAAGCATCAGGTCTGTAACTACAATGCAGTCTTTGTTTGTTTTACTTGTAAAGCAGCGCACAACACCCTCAGGATTTCGTTATTAAAGTCCGTGCCTCGGTCCTATTCCAAAGAAGTCAGGAAGCCAAATCTGGGAATTGACTCCCTCAACAAAAGATTAGTTACTGTGAGACTATCCTTCCTTCATGTGGGATATGCCTCAGCCCATCGTGAAAAGATACACACAAAAACCAACACGTACCTCAATCCATTGCACACAGGCATCACAATAAAATCCAACTGCATACCATTGAAAGGACCTCCTGACCTCTCTATGTGACTCAGTGTTACTGCAGTCCTTTTTTCCCACATTATTTTGATGGCACACAACACATCTGTGGCATAGTGCTTTAGCCATCAGCCTAAACCTTGGATTGAACCAAGTCTGCCTAAGCATGCGGACCATTGCGTCCCTTCCACGAGTAGGACCATGATAATGTCTAACCATGGGGGTTAAAAGACTGTTAGGTAGCACTGGTCTCCCATCTGCTGAAGCCCAAATCTTGTCCTCATCTCTGTTGACACAGCCTGCTTTGACCCAACTCTTCTGTTCTGCCTCTGACCCTTCTTCCTGCAACCTCTTTACTTCCTCCCAAGTATCAGCTGTAGTTAACAAAAGGTTGTACTTGGTCTTCCCTTATTTGTATACTCTCCATTAAATGTGCAAGCATTTTAAGCACAATATCTGGCAAAATCATTGGCATATCTGTTGCCAACAGTCACATAATTATCCCCCTTACAATGCATTGCGCACTTCACAGTGGCAATTTGTGCAGGCATCTGCAGTGTTTCAAGACATTTTTGAACTTGCTCCCCATTCTGACTGGGCGAGCCCGAGGAGGTCATGAACCCCCTCTGGGACCATAACTGTCCGAAATCATGAACACCACCAAAGACGTACCGACTATCAGTGAAAATAGTCACTCTCTGCTGGCCTGATACACAGATTTTAATAATGCTGGAACAGTCATTCTCATTTACTGTATGTATTCATTGCTATGCACTTTATTGGTGCATTTACTATGGTTGTTTTATTCCCATGTTTTGTATTTATTTATTTATTTATTTATTTATTGTTATGCACTTTAATGGTTGCACGACCAAAATAAAGAATATGACACAGCATGCTCTAGTAAGAGCAGTCAACTCTGCCGTTTGTGCTTAGAACACTCCCTGGAGCCACAAAGCTTCTACTGTACAGACTGCATAAGCAGTTCGTAAATTTCCTTCATGGTCTCGCTAAACATGAGTCATCCACAAACAATGCAAAATCAGATTCAGACAGTGGTTCATCTTGAATTTCTGGTCTTGGCTTGGTGCACAGTTCAGTAACATCGAGACAGTCATGCTTCACCTCATTGTCACCATTATCAGTCTCAGGAAGAGGCAGTAGAGTTGCAGGATTCAAAACAGAACACCTCTTCATAGTAAAGTTTTCAGCCGCCAGTATGATCTGCTCCTATCGGGTCGGTCGGCTGTTTGTCAGATGCTGTGTGCGATTGCGCGTCAATAAATATCAAAAGGAGAGAGAGGAATAAAATAGACTAGTTCATTTCCCCAGGGAATTATAGTAATAATCAATAGGAGCTAACTATATGAGTAGAAAAAAACTCTGATGATATATGTCTGAAAAACAATTCTGTTTTGTATGAAGGCCCTCACCCACCAACCTAGTTGGTGGCATGCTTCATCATCGGGCCCCACCCGATGGTACCGAATGTGCCTCGGGTGTGCTGCGACGTCTGCTTACAGCGGAGCGGATTTTGTAAAGTGAGTGTGCAGTGATGGCAGTGGTGAATATGAAAATAAAAACTGTCCAACGAGTCCCAAGGTCCACAGGGGAAATTTATTCATGGGCTCATGGCAGTGTTTAAAAACAAGGCTACGGATGTTGTCTGGGGGTAATTATTGCCCCTTACATCCAGTGAGGTCAACTAGTTTCAGCTAGGCCTTATGGTAAAACTGGCTTTCATCAGGACCGGTATGTGTATGGTGAGTTAAAAGGGGAGTCTACAGAATGTACAGGCTCCTATGTGCCGCAAACGCTATGGTGCGAGAAGTGTAAGAGGATGGTTTCCTCTATAGTCGTACCTAATAAAAAGAGACGAACAAACATAGAGAACAAACAAACATCCAGAGTAAGAAGTATGGTAAGGCACCGTAAAGATCACAGTGACTTGATATCATAGTGCCTTAAGTCGGAGTAATGCGATCCGTGTCGGCATGTGAAGGTCAATTGTCGTAGTTGTAATTATGCGTTACCGTGCTAGTCAATTTCAATAAATAGTGGCATTGAATGCATGCAAGCACGGGAAACTAAGCGGCTTACTCTTATGGTCTAAGAGACTGACTCCATGAGTCCCCGGCGGGGGTTCGACTTTCAGTCACACTCTAATCGAGGTTAGAAAGAGAAAATTAGTGGGGGGGCCCTTAGCGGTCACACATATATGTTTCAAAATGAAACAGCGGTTTCTCCTATTATATTACTTACTTCGTCACAGTCCAGAACCCACAGCACCACCTACTTGGTCGTTACGGGAACTCCGTCGATGTTTGCACTGGTTTTGGCGGGGTTTAAATACCTGTCGGGTGCTGCAGCTGCATTCGCTTTCCTGCCCGCTGTGATTAGCGTCATTCTGAGACCGCAGCTGATGTCAATTATCTCTTCAATGCGACTAGCGTCTGGAGGGAGAATGAAAGCAACAGACTACACGAAAGTCTCCCCAGCGTGACTAGCGTCTGGGGAGAGAATAGAAACAAACAACAGACTGTACTTGTGTGTGGTCTCGTCAGTGACTGCTTTATGAAGTATAATAGTGGTTCCATTTAACAATGTATTAAAAAGGCAGAATATTATATTAGAAAAAAATGATACGTGGCTGATTAGTCTATACAGGCTCAGTGTAAAAAGGGGTAAAAAACAGACTGGTAAGTAACATGAAGTATAGTCTCATGTAGACTGTATGTACCCTCTCCCTAGGTACGAGATGATCTGACCCACTTAATTCTGGGGACAGAATACACAGATGGACATTATTTCAGATCTTATGTCTTGGTATGAGTCAGATCGTATATTGTCCATATAAGGGGCTATATGAATGGCCCTATATTCTCAGACCTGGAGGACAGACTGCACTTGACTGTCTCAATTGTTAAGACTATTCCAAGGAATATTGTCATTCAATCCTTGGGTGTGGGTCGAAAGGCGGTATATCCAACGCTGTTCTTTAGAGAGAATAAGTTTGTCATTATTGATGTTAAAGAATGGTATGTGTTCTATTATTGTCCATGATATATCGTTCGGAGTGTGTCCTTTTTCCAGATAATGATCCATCAGTTTGCTGTTTGATTTTCTGCACCGAATGGTGCTACGGTGCTCCACGATTCTTGTCCTTGCTTTCCTTGTGGTCATGCCGATATACCGAAGTTTACATGGGCATTCAATTAGGTATATTACGTTTGTGGTGTTACAATTCGTGTGTTTCAGTTGGTGCCATTTTTTACCCGGTTCCAGATCGAGTGTTTTACTGGGTTGTGTAAGATGGCATACACTACAATTACCACAAGGGTAATGACCGGTCACATTAGGTAAACCCCATGCATTGAGGACAGTGTTATCAGCGATGTTCTGTTTTTTAGGGCGGGTGGATACCAGACGGTCTTTTAGGCTGCTGGCCTTCTTGTATGCAAATAAGGGTGGATCCCATTCTCTGGGTCCTGTATTGAGAATTCTCCAGTTTTTACGTATTATTTTGGCAACCTTATTTGATACTACGTTGTACGTAGTAACACAGGTAAGTGGTGTTGATATGGTAGTTCGTACTGGATCTTCAAGGAGGGCTTCCCTGTTCTGGTTACGAGCACGTTTCTTTGTGGTTTCAATAATTTTATTGGGATACCCTCATTCCTGTAGTTTTAGTGCGAGGTCTGTTGATTGCCTCTGGAAATCTGTAGTTGAACTGCAGTTTCGTCGTATGCGGAGAAACTGTCCAAATGGTAGGTTCTCCCTGAGGGGACATGGATGAAAGCTTTCAAATTGTAGCAACGAATTTCTTGCTGTAGGTTTGTAATAAGTGGAGGTCTTGAGGGTTCCAGCCTCTGCTTCAATAATGAGGTCCAAAAAAGTTATATTTTGGGCATTGGCTGTACTCGTGAACCGTAAGTAGGGGTCACGTTCATTGAGCCAGAGAAGAAAAGTAGTTAATGACTCCATAGTGCCGGTCCATATCATCAGGATGTCGTCGATATATCGACGCCAAAAGCAGATGTTGTTAGTATAGGGGTTCGTGGTTGGTAAGATATGGGTCTTTTCAAAGTGGTAGACATATAGTCCCGCCACACTTGGGGCAAAAACACTGCCCATTGAAGTACCATTTGTTTGGAGATACAATTCACCCTCAAATTCAAAATAGTTCTCTTTAAGGGCCAGTGTGGCACATTGGAGGATGAAACCTCTGGGAGTCGTATAATCCCAGGTCGTCTCCATCATCATATCGTGGAGGACCTTCAGAGTGGCATCTTGAGGGAGGCTAGTATATAAACTTTCAATGTCTAACCCAACCAGAAGTTGTGTTGTAGGATCAAAATTCATATCTTTAATGAGAGACAACAGATGTTTAGTGTCTCTGATATAAGTGGACGCTTTCTGAGTTATTGGGTTCAAGAAAAAGTCGCAGTATCTTGAAAGAGGTTCTAGAAGAGAGTTAATTCCAGAGACGATTCGTCGTCCAGGTGGCGGTCTAGTCTCCTTATGAATTTTTGGTACTGTGTAGAAATAGGGGATTTTTACAGTCTTAGTGCAGAGATAGTCTGCCTCCTGTTTGGAGATGTCTTGATGGCTTTCTGCTCTTTCAACCAATAGGGCAATGGTGGTTTGGAGAGTGCTCGTTGGATCAACCTCAAGACGTCTATAATTGCGTCCGTCACTGAGCAGTCTACGGCATTCAGAGTTATAGTCCTCTTTATTCTGAATGACCACTCCACCCCCTTTATCCGCAGGTTTGATGATTATGTTGGTGTTGTTCTGTAGTCTGCGTACTGCCTCCCTCTCTTCTCTTGAGAGGTTGTTGAAAGTATTGGGTTGATTCAAGTTTTCAACCTCATTGTAAACTGCCTGTTCAAAGGCACTGATTTCTACCGGGACTCCTGATGGTGGGGGAATAAACGTTGATTTTGTTCGTAAACCCGTTTCATTATTGTTGGTTGTGTAGTTTGATAAAGGGGTTTTCTCAAAGAAGGCTTTGAGCTTGAGTTTGCGGAAAAAATCCGCTAACTCTAAATGAAGATTAAATTTGTCCAATCGTGCGGTAGGGACAAACGAAAGTCCTTTATTAAGGACATATTCCTCAGCAGAGGTGAGGGGGGTGGATGACAAATTAAAGACCAGGGATACTGGTTTTGGTTGTACATGAGGTGTTGTTACCGGGCCCCGCTCGGTCCCGGTTGGGGGTCTCTTCCTCTGTTCCTTGTGTTGGCACTGACTGGTCCGCCTTCTTCCTCCCAATGGACTTGTTGTTGATTCCTTCTGCGTCCCCTGGCTCTCCGGCCTTGCCCTAAAAAAGGCGGCCTCTGATGGTATGGAAAAAATGGTTGGGGTGCTTGGTGATATTGAGGGGGCCACCCGAAATAGGGGTTCTGTGGTAGATGTGGGAAAGGTACCAGCCCAAAGTTTTGGCCTTGGTGTTGTGAAGTACCCCATGGTTGTGTCCATCGGGGTGTTCGTCCTCTTCCTTTTTGTTTATAGGAGCCATTGCTTGAGCCACTGGAGATAGAAGTGTTGTCTCCTGAGGTATCCGATGATCTGTCCGGTTGTTCCAAGGCTGTATAGTTATCATCGGAATAGGGATATACCTTGGTGTAATTAAATCTTTTAGGTCTTTCTGAAATTTCGTGATTTTTGCTTGTGTAAGGTATTCCTTATATTCCGCAATCTCTTTGTTGGATTCTTCTAACTTCTTCTTAAAAGAAGTAATGGCGGTTTTAAAGTGGCTCTCTGTGGCTTGGATTTCAATAATCATAGCATCCGAGAGTCGCTTGGCTGTCCTGATTATTAGTACCAGCCAGTCTCTAGTGCAGTGCCAGGCAATCTGCGCCCAGTCCTTCCTGAAGGAAGCATCCTCCAGGAAGATCCTGGGCGCATTAGTTACCAGGAGGCCTTTAGGTGCAGTGTTGGTTCGTAAATACTCTGTGAGGATAACTCCATGTAAAATTGCGCGAATTCTATTGCGCTTCTTTTCAGTTAGTGCTTCCCAGTCTGTAGTCTGAGCTATAGTTTGTGATATATTAATATCTGCCTGGAACGGGGGGTCAGCGAGAAGCTCGCTTACATCAGTGTCAGTAAAAGTCAGGCCTGCGTGTTCCGCCATGCTGACAGAAATTAAATGTGTGTATTTCTCTCACAGCTGTGCGCTGCTACATCAATAAATATCAAAAGGAGAGAGAGGAATAAAATAGACTAGTTCATTTCCCCAGGGAATTATAGTAATAATCAATAGGAGCTAACTATATGAGTAGTCAACAGTATTTCCACAGAGTGAGGCACATACACCGTTAAAAGATGACCCATTACAATGACTTCACATCTCACAATGACTTCACATCTCTCTATGCTGACACCCGCGGCTGCCACAGATTTAAGACATCCAGGCAAAGCTGCCCCTACTGGATCTAAAGTAGCTGGAAAGTATGCCACAGGTCTACAGGCACGCCATGTGTTTGTGTAAGCACTGAGAGAGCACAGCCCTCCCGCTCACTGCAAAAAAGCAAAACTCATTGTTGTAATCAGGCATTCTTAGTGTCGGGTGTGACAGAGGCTTTCTCTCAACTCCAGGAAGGCAACCAAACAATCATTGTCCCAAGGCACCAGATTTGACACATCCTTGTATGTAAGCCTCTGTAAAGGCTTGGCCACTAGGGAAAAGTTGGGTATCCCCTGGCGACATTAGCCCACCATTCCCCAAAACATCCTGACCTCTTTCTGGGTGGTTGGTGGTTTCATTTGCAAAATCGCCGAAATTCTCTCCTGCAACACCTTTCTGACTCCTTTCTCAATGTGATGACCAAGTTACAAGACTTCTTTCAAACAGTAGTGCAATTTACTGGGGGACACTTCATGTCAATTTTCAGCCAAGTGGTTCAGCAATGCAATAGAGTCAGTTTTGCCAACCTCTCGAGTATTTGACACAACCAGCAGGTCATCAATATACTGCACCAGGACAGAGTTACCGGGCATAACCAAAGACTCCAAATTCTTTTTAAGGATCTTATTGAAAATGGAAGGACCCTCTGTATACCCTTGTGGGACTAAGCACGATGCCAAAACATGATTGCTGAGCCTAAACGCAAAGAGGAACTGACTATCCTCATGCAAGGGTATGGAGAAGAAAGCTTGGCACAAATCGATAACAGAGAACCACTCAGCCTCACATGGAATTTGAAACAATATCACAGCAGGATTTGGTACCACGGGACAGCAAGGAATCACTATATTGTTTATCTTGCAACGGTCCTGAACTTTGCAGTACTTACCACTAGGCTTATGCAGCCCCATAATAGGTAAGTTACATGGAGTCCCCATAATCTCTTTCAAAATGCCTTGTTGTATCATTGTCTCGATTACTGGAGTTATTCCGGCAATAGTTTCAGGGGTCAAATTATACTTTGGTGTTCTACGGTATTCTGCATTTGGCTTTATCTGTACACGGACAGGCTCAACTCCTTTAATGAGTCCAATGTTCTTCCCTGAAAAATCCCAAGCCTTGGACCTCATAGTGTAACTAAGGTCCAGGGGTAATTCTTAACTTGTCAATATAGGGTACAGTACAACAACAGGATTTTGAATAACCATTTTAAAGGCAATATCTTCATCGTGGGTCTAAAACTCCATGCCTCTCAGTGTGCAGTAAATAGTGCAATTCAGCTGGCACAACAAGTCACATCCTAGCAAACCCACAGTACTTGATTTTTACAGGGAGATCCTCAGTGATGGGGTTCCTCATTTGTGGATTAGCAACTCCAACAACTTGGATACTTCCTCCAAGGTCGTAGGTCTGGAACTTTCACTGTTCGCACAGTAGAATGGGTAGCACCAGTATCAACCAAGAATGACACAGTGTAGCCATTTACCTCACCATGGAACTGAAAACCATCTCCACCTTGGATGGCAGGAGCTCCCTGTGGGTACACTCCCTGCATAGGGGATGCATTTCCAACAAAGGGAGGACCTTGACTTACCCGCTGAGCTGCTTTAATCTGTGTTACCATAAGCTTTTTATTTAATTTCTTCTGCCTCATGTCAATCTCCTCATTGCAATACTTAGCGTATCACAAGATCTCATCAACCAACTTATTCTGCCAGCAAATCAAGTGCTACTGATTCATCATGCTAATCTCAGGCCTCAATCCTGTCACGAACATAGACACAAAATGTCCCATGTCCTTAGGTTTCAATGTTTCCATCACACTATACTGTTTGAATGCCTGCAACAGTTTCTCATATTAAGCATGAATCTTGTCTTTAGGTTTCTGGGTCGTACGATCAATCTTGACCCAGTCAATATCTTGGGGTGACACTTTAGACTTCAACCACATCATCACCTGGCTGTACTTCCTCATTACTATGGGTGACGGACCATTAGTCAAGAGATCCCTCACTGGTTCTCTCTTGGGCCATTCTGCAGCTATCTTACATGCTGTCCACAAATCACTTGGAACCACAATATCAAATAGAGCATTCAAATCAGTCTTCAAAACCTTCGAAATTTTCACAACCCGCTCAACCTATTTATACCATTCCACAGGTTTCTCACTTAACCTAGGGAAATCAGTAGTGAATGACCCAAGATCACTCCTACACCAAGCTACATGAACATAACCTCCACTAGCTGCCTCTCTGAAAGGTAAAATTGTAGTCCCTGCCTACCCCTCTAAGGAAGGAGGCGGCTCCCCCATAGACCTTTTAGGACTTTTCCTTTTTGACCATGACTTCCCACTTATCCAGCGCACTCCAAATCTGGATGCTCTGAATTAATTCCTGAATTAGCATTTTCAACCCTGGCATTTTCATATTTTCTAAGTCCTGATCACAGAAGAAGAGCTGGTGGCTCTTCTATAAAGCCTTTGTCCGCTCCAAATCTACTTCATATTTCTGAGCTATTAGATAATTTATCATGAGTTTGTCTCTCTCTCCTAGTAACATCCTTGGTCATAAACAGAAGCAAATTTTGTTGATAAGTCTCCATTCGAGCCAGTTCAAGACTTCCACTTATCATCTCATCTAATTCAAGTTTTAATTTAGCTACATCCACCAAAGTCACTTTTAATGATGACTTGATCGTCCCTTGACTTATTTCTGTGCTTTCACTTTCATTTGAGGTGGCATTGAGAACCTTCAGCCAATCATTTAGCTCCTGAGCATCAGGTCTATGTGGGCCCTCACAAGTTTCTGGTAACGGTTCTTTTTTGGGGGTACTACTATGCACATTCAGGGAAGGCTCCCAAGTGAGCAAACCCAAATCTGGCAACCCCCAGAATAAACTCAAAGGTCCAAATCCGGTCTCATTCGCTGATGGGTCCGCACTTGCACCACAAGGGGAACTCACATTCATTGGGACCAAGGGAATAAACTTTACATTAGAACTTGTAAGAACCTTCTCTGGGGCTCTCATCTCAGCTGGGACAGCCAGATTATGGGTAACACTCCCTGTGGAACGGGATTATGTCTAGGGACTACAGGGCAAATGGTGACCGGAACAGTCAGAGCATCACGAACATTCGAAGCTGCGGCAACATTCAGAACTGTGGAGGGGCCAGGGGCACAAGTCCCGAAACTCCCTCCCCCTCAAGTTTGATTCATATTCACATATCCCCATTATATTAGGACTCACAGTTACTGGTGCAGTAGCAATTCCAGAATGTCCACTAGTATTAGCACTTCGACCACCCCCTGTTTGAGTCTCATTGTACGGAGGCGGACGCTCCGACAACAACACATCTAAAAAACTATCACTAGTGTCTCTGTCTCAGTTTTCACCTCCCTCAGCGGATTCCCTTACCTCATTCCCTCTCTCTCTCTTTTTCTTCTCTTGCCTACCCTTCTCAAACTTCTCACCATTCAATGCCAGATACAATTTAGCTCCCTCTATCATGTCCGTTCCCCACTTTTTCTGTTCTGCGTCCCACCTTACATCAACATAGGTACGCACTGCCCTTCCACCTCTTCCCTGATATCTTTCCTTCTCTCTAGCATGAGCTGCATGTTCCCAGAAATTGAGCACTTCAAACTGTGTAGGGGCTGTGGTTTCATCTCATTTAAAATCCTTCTGAAGTTTAAAAACATTCTCCCATTTAATGTACCATGGCATGGAAACACCAGTGCACCTTCTTTCTCTGTGATCTTGTGCCATTGTTTAAGCCAAATACAAGTGTGAAGCCCTACATTCAGCACCATATAATGACCTGTGGTATCTTCAGGTGGTGCTTCTTCTCTCTTCCTAACAGATAATGTCACATTTCTCCTAATCAAATCTCGTATGATGTTAAAACATTTCATTTTTCACGTAAAATGTCAAAAATCACAATTAGAATTGTTTATTTCAAAACAGGACCCAATATTTAACTCATAATCCTTATTCCAGATCAACAACCAATAATAGCGTTGCACTCCGTGACTTAGACAACCAACAGCAGCGCAGATTTACACCAACCGACCAATCCCACACTTCAACATCAGTCTCACTCTTTGCAGCGGTTTACCCTCCTTTACACTATGCACGAATACAATCTCTTCAGCAATATGCGTACAAACAAATACAATGCAATGACAACAAATAACAATTGTCTGCTACACTAAGGAAATCATCAGAATTCAAGCACACAAGAAATAATTTAGAACAGCACTTTCCAAACTACTTTGACACACGTTCAAATGAAAACCTCGACTTGTGGGGAGTCACCCTGATCACTACAGTTTCCTTCGGTGCAAAAGGTTCACCACACTGATCATACCTCACTTTCACATATAAAGATATTGGGCCCGAATCACAAAGGTAAACTCAGACGTTTGGTCCAAACTTAGGTCAAAAGTCTAAGCTTACGACTTTGGGAATTCACAAAGGGCATTTACCAGTACTATCTTTATGTTCACACTCGGGCCGGAGATGCGGATCTCCGCCCCGAGTGCGGACATAAAGATAGTCACACGAGTACATAAGGCCATACGTACACTTATATGTAGCCGAATTAAACATGAAAGAGTGGAGTCAAAATTACACTGCTCCACTACACCACCTGTAGTAGTCAGTGGGTTAGGAACAAATGTTGCTCACCTCTAAAGACTAGCTACCGTAGTAACTCCTACAGGGCACGGTGTCCGTCTAGCATGCTATCTTGCCGAACACTGATAAGTTGCCATGCACAAACATATGTTGTTGCTTTTCTTGAGTTTATTGTCTAAACTGGTGCTGCTAACAAGTGGCTGCACGTAGGGAACTCTAACCCACACTTGGAGCTTTTGTTACTTTACATATGGTGAGATTGCCTACGAGTGTTTAGGGCACCCATTGACATACGGGTGCATGCATCAGTGCACGCCTTATAGCGCACACACTTTGGACTGTTGTGTAACACGCTTTTAGCATTTAAATAACCTCTAATGCATTTTGTGGTTTTTGTCTTGCACACTTTATGTTATATGAACTCATTGAGAATGGGTGTTCTCATAGCTTGCCTTCTTATAACGTTGTGTTACTCGCATTAGCTTGACCGCAGTGTTGTGTCCCCTCTTTGCATTATCTAAGTCTCCATAAATCACGTTGTATTATCTAGCTGAGAACAGGTGCTCTCACGACCTATCTCCTCATAATTCTGTTACTCGCCTTAACTCGACCACGCAACAGTGTTCCTTTCTTGCAATATCTAAGTTTGCACACATCACGTTGTATTATCTATTTGAGAATGGCCTGTATCTTCATAATTTTTCCTTTACTTGCAACAGCTTTGATGTCTGAACTTCTGACTTCTTTAACCTGGTCCCGACCTAACGTAGGTGATAGAACATTTATGCCACGACTCAAAACAATTTACTCCGATTGAGGTATTACAGTCTTTCTGACTACTATGTCTAACTTTTATGAGAACTGGTGGTCTCGTGGTTGTGCTTCTCACATATCTTTTTTACATACCATAGCTTGGGCGTTTGAACTTCCTACTTCCTAAACTCGTCATCGACCAAACATTGGTCATTGAACACTTGCTCTACACCTCAAGACTATCTACATGTATTTGAGGTACTATATTCTCTCTAACTATAGTGTGAGTCTTTCAGTATTTCACAAGTTGCTCACGTAAATTTTGGTACACCACATATTTCGTTTCATGGTACTGGGATCTTGATGATCACTTTTTGCTTTAATTCTTGTCTTATTTGTTTGTTGGTGAGCACATGTGCATCACTGGGCACTCTGTTGTCCGTACCTTGTTTAAATATTAGTCCCCCTTTTTCCGTTGAATACCACATATTTTGTTCACATGGTGAGGACTCCAATCTCCCTTGCATTCTATTTTTCACTTTCACAATTTGTACTATTTAATCATTCCTGGTCATCAACTTCATAATTGTAGTGCACCCTGAATATCTGACTGAACTTGCCGATACTATCGACTAGATTGATTCAATACGTCATCTTCAAGGAACTTTGGTAAGATTTTGGACACACTGCATATGTTTCTGGATATTGTTTTTATGCAATGAATTACCCTACCCCATTCCATCTGCTCTTGTCTAATATGGGATTCCTAAACAGGCAATACACGTTGGTGTATTTCTCTTTAGGCTTTCACTTTCTTTCTTTGTCCCTTTATAATAACTGTTCTCTTAAATCTATTTCTTGATGCACACCTCTTTCTACATCTCTTGCTTTCATTTCTTAATGTACATATCCACAGTGCCTGTCCTTGTATACTATGTTAACTGTATTTGTTTATGAAGATATGTTTGCAAACACACGTATGGTTAACTGTCTGTGCCTCACCTTTAATTTCTGTTAATACAATTGGTGTATGCAAATAGATTTTTTAGTAATTTTATTTTTTATGTGTTACTTGCAAAGTCATTAAACCAAAATACTTGCGTTTGACTGTCAAGATTATAGGATGTGTTTTAATATTTTTGAATGAAGTTTTCCTTTTGCGTTCTGTGAGCCCTTCTAAAGTCTTGTGCTATGGGTGCATGTTTGTTGTCACCAATTTTACTGTTTGTATTTTACTGATATGTGTCAACACTCTAGCAATATGTGTATACTGTCAATTTCAGAAAGTTTCTATATAACTTTCATCTGCATTTTTTGCATATTGCAGCCCTGAAGACGACTGTGATAAGGTGGAACGTGTTGGCTGCGCTTGTTTGAATACTGTGATGAAGAATACAATTAAAAATCGTAATGTTCTGTTTCTCAAATGACCCGACTTTTTTGTATATTCTGTATTTATGTTGCCTCACTACTATGAACAAATGTCTCTAATGTTTGACGATTTGGTTGCTGGTCTTTAGAGGCAGGCAAAATCTGTTCCTAACCCAGTGACTACTACATGTGGTGCAGTAAAAGGTCCCCTAGCTGCCAATATGTGTTTGAGCGCCTGAATGTGTTCAACCCACTTTACTTGGGGGACACTATTCCTTCAGAGGAAAGTATTTTTTATTTAGGGAATTGGCATACTGCCAGAATCTTGCCTGGTTTTTGTGACCTAACAGGGTATATGGTCATAGCCATTGATCTTCCATGTATTTGGCCTTTTCCACCCAAAGTGTTGTGCTATACACCTTCCTTGAGTGTTTTAGGTTGAACTCAGACACCTTGTTAAATGTGCCCTTGGTTTGAGTTCTAAAGACTTAAAAAATTTTTTACACCAAGGTTATACCATGGCTTTATTCTGGGACTTATATTTCTCCTTGGTGCTATTTTCCAAACTCAATTCCCTTTTAAATGATCATATAGTGAGTCTCTTATTATGAGCCAATTCAAAATATGTTTTTTGTCTACCAGTGATTGAAAGAATGGATTTTTTTCAAAAACTAGATTTTGCCACTTGATGAAGAGAGACAGAAGCTTTGCTCCATGTTATCCTCTTTATTAGTGAGCATTTCTCTGTCCCCTTCAAAGTTCCCATGACCTATAACTATTCTACTGTTTGATATTCGAGTTGAATGTGTGCTATCAGTGAGTGGTAGATGGTCACTTTCGGAGCATTGAGTAATACTAACGTCTTTACATGCGTCAGTGAGGAGATTGGCTGCAAAGGTGACAACAAGGAAGTTGATGTTTGAGGAGTGAATTTTGGTTTATCATATAGGTTGATATGCAGCTTGCCCTTCTAGCTTTGGTATTGCTTGATAGTCAGTCTTCTGCTGCAGGGAATGTTGCAAAGTTTTGAGCTATAAAAGAAACTGCATAGTGTGGTAATACAGAGGTTATGCCTTTTGTAAAAAGAAGAGATCTGCTTCAATGTTACCCCTTTTGATGCCAGTGTATTTGCCGCTAATAAGGGTCTCGGGTTTGCTATAAGAGTGTCGAGTTTATGGTTAATGATAGTACTTTTAAAAGGCCATTGAGAAATTCGATTTCATAGGTGTAACTGCCGGCATTCAGAAGACTAATCTTGTATGAGTGTCTTCTAGCTTCTAACTTTTTTTTTTACTGATTTTATTGGAGTTTAGCAAAAAACAAGAGTACAGTAGTAAGACCCTTTGGGTAGGAGGTTAGAGAAGGGAACAATGACTAGTTAATACATTATCGAGATAGTTATCATTGACATGCTTGCACATTTTGATAGCAAGAGGCTTAGGAGCAGCATTATAAAACAGCAGGATATTACCAACAATTATTTTTAGCAGCAATGAATTTATGTATCCAACAGGGCGGAATGCTTAAACAGGGGCATATGAATCGGGGCAGAAGCAGGTCAGGCAATAAATTGGGGTGTCTTTTGGGTAGCGGTGGGCGTATTTTGGTGGCGGTGAAAACCGGGCTATGAGGATTCTGATGGTTGACTCTGCTCCTCTGGTGACCGGGGGCTACGGGATTTGAGGTGCACCGGGCGAGGAGGGGCCATGTAAGGGCACGCGGGGAGTTGCAGGGGGGCTGACCAGGCTTGTTAGGTTCATGGGGGAAGGTCATCATTGGACATAAATTGTATAAAGTGTGTTAGAAGAGTGTCCCATTCTTGAAAAATTGGTCGCTTGCATAGGTGGCATGCTTCTTCATAGCATAGTGCCTCTACTTCTGCCTTCCCCCATTTGTGCATTGGTCTGTGCCATGCCAATGGTGGAGGGCAGAAGGGGCTCTCCTTGTCCTTTAAGCAAGCAAGAGGGCCATGCCTGTGAAGCGTTGCCTTACTTTAGTTTGCTTCTTTCGCTTAAATATGCCTAATGCACATGTCTCCCAGGTGAAAATGTCAGTGACCTCCCGCAATGCATCACGTAGAAACTTTATCACACGTGCTGTTCGTCTGCCCTGCCTACTCTGGTCCGAGTAAAGCTTGATTGGCGCAAACATGTAGGAATATGGGCACTAGATCATGTAGTACAGCTTTCCGAATTCTCTGTACAGATCCATCACCTAGGTATGCTATTCCGATGGCAAAATTCTTAAGGCGGATGTGGTTTATTCGTTCGCAACGAATTATGGCTGAAAAATGAACAGGAACCTCTTTCCTATCATGTATGTGTACCTGGGCTAAAGTGATGTGTGGGGTCTAATAAGCTTGTATACATTTTTTTAGATTAATTGAGATCATCTGAAATTTATGTTTTTATGCCTGCTTTACCATGAACCAATGTCCTGGAATTATATCGGGAAATTTGATGCCTATTTTGCCATTTTGCACAAAAGTTTTTATCCAAGTTCTTAACTTTTTGAATTGTTTTAACTTTTTATCTGTAACGCTTTTATGCCATGTATTGTCGAATAAAGCATTCTTTGACTTGCATCATGAATCACCCGGCAGTAGGTCACGAGGGCCGGGCAGGACCACAGTATGTGGTAGAGATATGTATCCCCCGAGTTGCATCGGGGGCAAGGAAGGTCCGCTGTGGGGAAGTAACGATTGAGCAGCGCGATGGTCAAGTAGGCACAGTGTAGGGTGGAGAATTTTATATTTTTAAATTGGGCATTTCTAGAAACTTGCTGTGAACAGATCAGAGCGTATTCCCATTCAGTGCCATTCAAAACCTTCCCAAGTTATCCTTCCATTTTTTTTAAGGGCACTAGGCAAGTGCTGCTGTGGTTGCATATCACTTTATAGTTCCATGTATTCAGGTGACAGCCCTCACCCATGATGAGAAGTGCTTGGAGGGCTGTATGTGTCATTGGTTCCTCATCCTGGGTAGACCAGAGAGTCTGACATGTGTTATGCAGTTGTCGGTTTGTAAGGAATTGTCCTGGTGAGAGGTCAGAGTCAGTCTGGAGCTGGTCAAAGGATAGGAGGTGTCCATCTGAAAAAAGGTTGCCAATTGGGACCAGCGATCGGTCTAGCCAACTACTCAATTCTACAGCCAAGTATGAGCCTGGAAAGTGTAGGAGGCCTAGAAAGGGGAACGCCCGTGTATATGTGGAGATGTGACGTGTGAGGATGTGCACCCTGGTAATACATTTACGAGTCACCTGGAACTGCAAGGACCATGGGGAGCAAGGTATGACTTTGAGAAGCAAAGTAATCTATTACTTGATTAGTGCATCCTCCCTATTGATGTCCTCTGCCTTGCTGCTCAGTCATCGGTGATGTCATCGGAATGTTGGGAGTGTTTGAGTTGGAGAGAGAGCAGTTGGAATGGATGGGCTGAGCAGCAAGGAGGCTGCTCCTGGTGGGGCTTAATATGGATCTGACTTGTTTCCTGTAACCAACCAACAAGGAAGTAACTTGAAGAATAAAACTACTATCTATGTTCTACATCACATGGCCTACGTACCTTTCTTCTTTACAACACTGGCGACGATCTGGAAGAACCTTACGCGTGGAGTAAGCAAGACCAAAGGAACTAAAGACTTTAAGGACTCTAAGGTAAAAGAATACGAAAAGGAACGTAACGGAAACGCCCTGGTCAGCCCCACCAGTGTCCCTCATCATCTGGACAGCCTGCAGCCCAGGGCGTTTGACCTTCTACTGCCGGTATTCATACAGTTGCTGTGGGGATTCCTGCCCTGCTGTCCCTTCTACAGTCGTGAGATTGGATGTAGCAACTGGCGTTTGGCAGCAGTGACGTGTGCTGGGGAAGACTGACACTTTCTGTGGTGGAGATTACTGCTATCCTGCTGCCTGGAAAGAATTGCTTTTGCCCAGCTGTCTCTCCCACAGCCCCTGCTGCTTTGGTTTGGCGGTAGCCACCGATTTTCGAGAATTGCCAGCATCAGACACTAGTGAGCCATTTGGAGTGTGAGTAAAACTGAAACTCATGGTGAGCAGTAACGCTGATTTAATGATGCCCACGCTGTTTATGCCAGTGCTCGAGGGTGAGTGGACCTAAGTGTGTTTATCGCCAACTGAGAGGAGCGCCATCTGCTCTGTTGTGCGTGGTGGCTGGCTGTCTACTTTTGTCTACTCCCGGCGTGTCAAGGCAGGCGCCAAGATTGAATTTTGGAGCTTTGGATTACCGGCGGGATTCAGTGAATGTGAGTACTTTTACACGGGCAATTTCTGTCTTCCCTAGTCCCTAGCCAATTGACAGTTTGCTCGCTTCTTTTAAATTTGAAAGTTAACAGCGCGTTGCCCTCGTCGCGCGCGCACTTACCTGGGTGATGGAGTCTTGCAGTCCTTGATGGGAGCCTCTATGACGTTGGGGTTTCTACAAGACCATGATTTGCTGGGAGACGCTCGACTGCATAAACGTGCTGCGAGCCACCCGGCGTGGCGTGCATTACGTGCAGCCATCTTGTGTTTGGCTACAGCTGCTATCCTCATGCTGGTGTTCATTCTCTACGTTGCCAAACACGTTTTGCCGTGCGTTGCCAGGCAGCCTTTCCCAGTGTTTAGCCATGCAGCAGGATCGGCGCAAGCGGGTGAAGGGTGGATGCCTCGTGTGGATGATCTTTGGTACATCAGCAACGTTATTCAAGAGTATGGAGGCATCCGGTGACGTCGCTGTGCTCTTTGGTGAAATGTTCGACTCATCATCAGCATTCTGGTTGGCGGAGCACATTGAAGAGTCTTAATTGTCTTCTCTTTCCTACTTCGCATTGGATGCTGCAGCCGCATGGAGTTTTGAGTGGTGAATTCGGGTGACATATCGCTCACCGGTGTTTAATGACTTTCTTTATTGGTTGTTATGTTTAACGTGTCATGCATTGGTGTGGGTGTTTGTGGACATGTATTTGTTTTCATGTTGTAATGCTGTTTTATTTTTATGTGGTGATGTATAGGGTTATATTGTATACCTTATCCTGTATTTGTATGAGAGGGGGTGGGAGAGCGTAGTGTCTTTGTTTTGGTCTGCTGTATGAATAGAGGGAGATAGAGTGTAGTGTCCCTGCTCATGTTAGTGTACGCCTCTTATTGGTTGTTACCTCATGTGAGGTGTTGGACTGTGCGTTACGGGTGCGCACATGAGAAGACTCTTTCTTATGAAGCTTCTCTGACTTACCTGTTTTGGTTATACCCTCTGATTGGTTGTTACCTCGTGTGAGGTGTTGGACTGTGCGTTACGGGTGCGCACATGAGAAGACTCCTTCTTTTGAAGCTTCTCTCACTTACCACTATTCCGTGGTTATGAGTGTGTATTACCCTGTGTTTCGGGGTAGTGTAGTCACCACTAGTGTGGTTTGTTTTTAGCCCTTAGTTTATCACTAGTTTATGGTTGTTGGGCTGACTTATGTTGGCACTTGTGGGCTACGTGTTGGGTTGACCCCTTGTCGTTGTGAGTACATGAATCTCACTGTTTTGGGGTGCATGTATGAGAAGACCCCTTCTTACGAAGCTTCTCTAGTTTACCACTGTTTTGTGGAATGACATAAGTTGTCATTTTGTTGGCTGTTGTTTGAGTGACCCCTCATTGTGTTGTGAGAGTATGTGAATCACTCATTGTTGGGGTGCGTGTGTGAGTAGACTCCTTCTTACGAAGCTTCTCTGGTGTACCTATTTTGGTGATACTCTCAGAATGGTTGTTGCCTCGTGTGAGGTGCTTGGACTATGTGTTGTGGGTCTGTATGTGAGAAGACTCCTTTTGCTAAGCTTCTCCGGTTTTACCACTATTTTGTGGTTGTGGTTGTCTATTACCCTTTAGCGAGTTAACGTGGGTGTGTACTCACTGATTTATAAAATGGAATGCTTTTCCTGTCTTTTCTCCATCTCTTCTAGGTGGGGTTTGGGCATGTGATTTTTAGGAATTTGTGGGACATGTGTAGTGTGTGTGTTTCATCTTGCATGCAATCAACATCTGTTACATGTCGTAAGTGTGTGCTATGAAGTTGCATACTTTAATGTTATTTTAATCATTATAGAGGGGGGGATGTGTTATAATCTATTACTTGATTAGTGCATCCTCCCTATTGATGTCCTCTGCCTTGCTGCTCAGTCATCGGTGATGTCATCGGAATGTTGGGAGTGTTTGAGTTGGAGAGAGAGCAGTTGGAATGGATGGGCTGAGCAGCAAGGAGGCTGCTCCTGGTGGGGCTTAATATGGATCTGACTTGTTTCCTGTAACCAACCAACAAGGAAGTAACTTGAAGAATAAAACTACTATCTATGTTCTACATCACATGGCCTACGTACCTTTCTTCTTTACAACAGAAGCCTCTAATCACGGTTGACGTAGGGGTCTCGACCCATGATAGGTCTCCTCTAGATTGCATCTTGCCAGCCATCGGGCCACCAATTGCAGATGCACCACCAGATAATAGGCTTCAAACGATGGGGCACTCTCTGGTTGGCGCCTGCTGTTTTTTCAGGGCTATTCGGTGGCATTTGTTTCCTCAAATGAGATCTCCTAGTAATGGATCTAGGTTGCGAAAGTACGATTGTGAAGTAGTACAGGAGCCTGGGTAAGATCACCATTTTTGATAGAGCTATCTTTCCCATGGTGGCCAGTGGTAGCTTCTTCCAGAATTGTACTTGCCACTTTCATGCTGTTAGTGTGATTCGCAAATTGCCATCAAATATGTCTATCGGGGAGTGAATGAGTGAACTGCTGAGCACCGGACAGCGGATTCACACCAGTTAAGCAGAGTCCTACCAAGGCATATCTCTTGCAGGGCCGAGCTGGGGCTGATTGGAAAACCGGAAGACCTCGCTGAGTTTACCTGGAGGCCTGCTACCTGTGTGAAGGCATGGAGCACATTGTGCACAGGGGACAGGTCCGAGCAAAAATCCTAGAGGTACAGGAGCAAATCATCGGCATAAAGGGATACCACATGCATTCTGTCTACTAGGGGGATTCCCCAGGTTTGATCTTCCCTTCACAGCCGGGTGGTGAGCAGCTCCATTGCCCTTGCAAATAGCAGGGAGGATAGTGGGCATCCCTGCCAAGGGTTTTGTATATTGTAGCCACATGTATGCCAAGAGGCGCTTGCCCACTCCCATCTTAGTCAGGACCTGGAAAAGATAGTCCCAGGTTAGAGAGTCACATTCCTTCTCCAGGTCCAGCACCAGGGATGCCATATGAGGGAACTGCTCCTGTGTCTGATCCTGGACGTGAAACAGGTGCCTAATGTTGTGGGAGGTACTGAGCCCTGGGACAAATCCATTTTGATCTGGGTGTATGAGCTTGGGAAAAACCAGAGAATATCTGCTGGATAAAATCTTGCCCAGGATTTTGTAATCTTTTCCATGTATGGTAATGGGCCGGTATGAGGACAGATGAGTGGGGTCTCTATCAGGCTTGGGAACGGATACCAACAGGGATTCCCAAAGGGAAAATGGTAGCTCCTTGGATTTTAGGGCATCGTTAAACATCTCTGCTAAACTGGGTGCTAAGCTTCTAGTGAATGTGCTGTAGTACTCTATTGGCAATCCATCCAAACCTGGGGTTTTATTTTTAGAAAGTTCCCAAATCGCTTGTATGACTTCTGAAGCTGTGATCCCAGCATCCAGGCTGTTTCTCTGAGTGTCAGGGATCCGAGGGAGGGCAAGATTCAATAGGAATGGCCCCTCCGCATTCCCTGATGCCCCGTGGGGTGCCTCGTATATGCTAGAGTATTATTGGTGAAATGTCTTTAGGATGTCGTGTTGTGCATGTAATGTGGCACTGGAGTGAGGTGAATTCCAGAATGGGACTCTGATGATGTTCTTAGTGAATCAACCATGCAAGGAGGTGGCCAGACTTGTCACCCTCTCTGTGGATCTTGGCCACATATGCACCAAGATTAAAGCACCTTAGGCATTCCAGTAGGGCAGCATAATGGCCTTTGGACTTAGCTAGCTCTGCATTGTGGGGCGATGTCACACCCTGCTGCTCTAACCAATGATGGCAAGCGTTGTTTCACCTCCGATATCTCCTTGCCAAGTGTCCTGTGAACCCCCACTATCTCCTGTATGCACATCCTCCTTGTGACCACCTTGAAGGATTCCCATTCAATCGTTCTAGTAGAGGCTGAGTTGTGATTTTCAGCAAAGTAGTTTCATATGTGGGATTCCTGGGCATCCCTAAAGACGGGGTCTTCCAGGCAGTCTCAGAAAAGTCACCACATGGGTGTCAGTGGGTACAGGGCATTCCACTGCAAGTCAACTACCTGAGCATCATGGTCAGAGACAATGCGGACAAGGTTATACGCATTGCGTTGCAAACTGAAGAAAAGAGAGGAAGGGAGCATAGGATATGATCCAGGCGCACGTACATGTTATGTGGTTGTGGAGTAAAAGAAGTAGGGGTGTGCTGCCCTCCATACATCTGCTAGTGCCCAGTGGAGTACCCATTCAACAAAACTCTTAGCCTGTGTGTAGGGGGAAGTGCACGGAAGTGGTGGGGTCAAGGTGTAAATCAAGTACACAATTATAATCTCTGAATTTGGGTTCTGTGTGTTAGCGCTCTGGAGAGCGCAGTCCAGAATGCCTTCTGAAAACAATTTGGGTTGAAGATGCTCCCCAGAAGAATAGGTGAGCTGTCTAGTCTGCCCTTGATCAGTGTGTAGTGCCCCTCCCCGTCTATGGTTGTGTTGACCAACTGAAAAAGGACCCCTAGGTGGATCCAGACCACAGCCCCCTCGCGTATGTAGAGTATGTAGTGGCGTGCACTAACCCTTTCCACTGCTCCTGGGGTCGCAGCAGTTTCTCAGCCATGGTGTGCGTTTCTTGAGGGATCTCTATTTTTGCATGTTGTCTCTTAATGTAGGCGGACACAGAGTAAAGTTTCCTTGCTGTGTGCATACCCCGTACGTTCAGGGTGAGGAATCTAGTGGAAGTGAGCAGAGCCACAATAGGGATAGTGAGGAAATCCTGACCCTTGGTGTGTGGAGCTTCTGGGGAGTCCCCTTGTTCGTCAGCACCTAGCTATCTTAACTACATGGGGCACTAGATGCCTGTCTGCCTCAACAATTCCTGTGGAAGGGAATCTTAAATGGGCAATAACAGGTACAAACAACAACTTACAAAGCCTACTGCAACCGACGGTACGCCGAAACTGGACACTGTAGTTAACCATCAAGTTATGTGGGGTGGTGGTCTAACGCTGCGTGTGAAGGTTCAACAGCGGCATCGCCCTACTTGTCCACATCTAAGGGCCCGGACATAAAAAGTGCATGGAAGCGGGGTGCCATGCCTCCAAAATGGCGGATAGGGAGGACATAGTCGTAAAATTCAATTACAGTGCACAAAGTGGAGAGTCATTAGATTATGAGAAGTATGCAAGCAGGGAGTTAGCCTGCCTGTGCCATGACAATGGGTGCTCAGTTCGAAGTATAATTGCAATTGTTTGCGGAGTCACAGGAGGAAGTGTGTGGGAGCAGGTGGTCACACCCCTGCAATGATGGCTGAGTAAGGCATGGTCATAAAACGCGATGAATAATGCATAGGTTAAGAGTCATCCAAAAGTAGATGTGTCTGCAAGCGGGGTCAGCCTGCTTGGGCCATGACAATGAGAATTTAGTTCCTATTATAATGTCAGCCATTTGTGGAGTCACCAGCAGAGGAGATTGGGAATCCTAGTTGAAGGCCGGAGACAAGTCAGAACTGAGGAAAAGAATGTGGGGACCAACTGCCACCATTCGAGAAGCCAGTCTCGGTCCCCAGGCTTGCTGCAGCCTTGAGTGCCCGGCGACGGTTCTCGATTATTTGTTCCAGGGTGAGGGACTTTGATGGGGGAAGACCTCGGGGAGGGTCATCGCTGTGGACTATTCCTTCATTTTTGGCCAGGTTGTGGGAGCCAGGGCGGACCATCTGGGTCTCGGACAGGGGAGGCCTTGAGGTGCCTGTCAGACCAATTCCAAGATTCTTTGGGTTCAGTAAAAAAGAGAGACTCGCCATTGGTGAGGATCTTAAGGTGGGCTGGAAACAGCAAAAAAATACTGAATCCCCATTTGCCAGAGTCACCTTTTGACTTCCAGAAAGATCATGTGTTGCTGTTGCACTGTTTGGGTATGGTAGGGGAACAGCATAACAGTTGTGTCCTCCAGTTTGAAGGGTCCGGCTATTCTGGCTGTGAGTAGAATGGTATCTCGGTCTCTGAAGTGCAGAAGCTTGGCTAGCATGGGATTCGTGGGGCTCCCAGCGAGGGGTGGCAAACCAGCACCTTTTGGGCCCTCTCCAGTATGAAGAATGAGGTGCGCTCTGAAGAAGGAAGACAGGAGTGGAATAAGGTCTCCAAAAAAGCAAGGGAGTCATGACCCTACATGCCCAGAATCCTTATATTGCTTCTGCAGGAGCATCCTTCTGCATCTTCTGTCCTCTCCTCCAGAGTTTGCACGTGATCTTGTAAGTCTAGAAGGGCACATTGCTTATCAGTTGCCAGCGGATGTAGTGAGGCTAGCGTTTTTTCCTCTTCTGAGACCCTATCCACCAGTTTCCGAAGGTCATCACGCAGGAAGATTAACTCTTCTACTAGGGAGCCAAACTGAGACTCAATAGATAACCAGGAGCTCTAAATGGCAGCCAAGACTTGATCTAGTTTGTCTGGTGTAGGCTCAGGGAGATGCTGTGTGGTCCCCTGCTATGGGGTAACTGGTATCCAAGATGGGGAAAAGTCATTGCTTGTTTCGAAGTTGGTGCAGTTGACTTCTGCCTGCTCATGTTTGTGTGTTGGGGCCGCCCCCCAAGGAGTTTCAGCAGCCCCGGTCATCGATGCCCCAAGATTCCGTATATCAGTGGTGGCAGGTAGGGTGCGGGCCTATGGTCATCAATTACTATGGATCACTGTGTTGGTGGGTGGCAGGACCCAATAGCACATCTGGTGGCCGCACAGCAACCGGGAAACCTACGGCGGGCCCCCACCGAGCTGCAGATGGGGAGGCAAGGAAGTCTCTGCAGGTAATCTGGTGGAGGGGGAGTCACCAGTTGACAGCACTGGTGTTCCACAGGGTTGTCCCCGTGACTTGGGAATGGAAGGGGCAGGTGGAAAGTAAATAAAGCGGCCTGTTCCTCCTCGTGTCCCACCTGCCTCTGCCTCACCCACCTCAATGCCTGAGAGTCACCATATGTGCGTGGCGCATCGTACGCCTCCCTGCATGTTGATGTCTGCTGCCATACTTTTAGTGCAGCCCCTGCCACGGAGGCAGCACTGGGAAGGAGGAAGGATGCAGGGGACTTTTAGTTCTGGCCGAGGTCTGTGCCCACCGCAGCTTCTCACTGTATTTCTGGGTTTCATCCTTCTGGGAGGCAGGTAGTGCCTACCCGCCTCACCTCTCTAGGCCATGCTGCACTCAAGGCCTACATTAGTCGCGTGATCACCAGCGAGACCGACTGCCATACAGCCTTGCCACTGCACCCACAGCGCCTTGTCTGGGTGCCGACTCCGTTCAAGATTCAAGTGGGGAAGTACAGGTGGCCTCCCCCGTGGACCTCTGTCATGGTTGCGAGGCCTTCTCCCTGTGTGCTGGTGTCTGTTGCCGCACTGACAGGGGCAGATCTGGCAAGGAGGACAGATGCAGGGCCTCCCGGCTCAGTCAAGGGTAGTGCCAGCTGCAGCCTCGCGCCAACCTAGGCAGGCCATGCCTGACTGCTTCGCCTCTCGGCCACATTGCTCTTGTGGTCCCCACCAGCCATGGCTCGACAGACTGCTCTGCCTCAGCACCCACTGCATCCCACTCACTACACCCCAGGTGCTGATGCCACCCAGGGCTGTCCTAGTGCAGCGCAGAGGTGTCCAATCTCAGCCTCTGCATGCAGCCAGACCGGTTCCACAGACACTCCAGGTAAGCCATGGGCGTGAGTCTTGGGTGGCCTTGTCACTCACTGTCAGGAACCCTTGGTGAGCTTCCGAGGCACCCCAATCGACAATGTTGGTCCGTGTTGGTAGCTGTGGCTGCGCCGCAGGGTAGTATGCAGAACTTGCCATGCCCAAAGTCTGCATTAATGCAGATTGCAGTGCAGATGATGCGAAGCTCTAACAATGAGCCCCCGCCATTTTAGCATGCTTGCCCACACCCCCTTCTATCTTCTAACTGTTGACAATGATGTGATTGATTTGTCTTATAGATTGCCTTTGTGTTAGTAATACCTAGGAGAGGCTTTGTGTATTAATCCATACACCTATTGCATCAGTATGAACTAGGTGAGGCACTGTACATTAACCCATGCAACTCTATATAGAAGCACCAAAGAAGAGCCTTTAAATAAAGCTTACAACTGAGAAAGGCATTTGAGATACTGAAAGAGCGTTTCTTTGCTTTATAGCAAGGAAAGGCATGGCTTACGTCAAAACAAAGACAACCAAACTGCAGAAGTGGAAGAAAAAAAAATATCTCTTCCCAGCAGAAACTACATGATTGAATAAAGAAAACAGAAAGTGCCTAATGAAATAACCTACCTGTGGGATAAGAAAATGTTCAAGAAAGATAAACAGTATCAGCAATAGCTCACAATGATGACATTCAGCGATAGAATGTATACTCAGGAAAGGCCTGACATTCAGTTAAGGGAAATATAATAGCTATAAGGTAACTGAGAGACAAAGAACAGGCTTGTAAAGGTGGGATAGTGAAAACCCACCATTACCTCAAGGGACAGGAATGCAGGATCTTTAAGCATGACCAGAACTAGGAGAGCAATAGAGAAAAGAGGACTTTAAAATCTGCTTTCACATCGAAGGACGGGGATCCCCAAAAAATGAACCAGATTTATTAAGAAAAACATGTTAGAAAAGATATGGTGCATGGAAAGCTAGGAAATGAAGGAGCACTATTTCAATTTGCTCACAGAAAAGGTGAGTTTAAGGTCCCCTAATCCACCAGCAGAAATCGGAGCTCCCTTACAGAATATATATTTTGCCTCTGAATGATTAAACAAGGATTACCTAAACGACAAGTACTGTAAATCCCATCCTGGCATAACTAGCCACCCAACAGAAATAATTAATAGATTTATATAGCAATCATGGTGAGGTAATGGACATTGAAAGTAAAACAAAGAAAGCATGGATAAATGTAAATACAGAAGAGCTACGTGAGGCAATGCAAAGCTTTAGAAGCAGAAACCATCAAAAAATCTCACCTTAGTTCATAACTGAGCTACTCTTCCTAAAGGAATTTACAGGATGGTTACTGGCCTTCAAAGAGTTACCAGAGGAAAGTTGCATGTGGACCTCACAAGCAGCTAACAGAGCTTAGGAGATAAGAACCATGTACTTTGCATTGAAAGAAGAATATATTTTATATGTATTTTTCCAATGATGCATGTGACGGCTGGCTTGTACCGAGAGTGGTGAAGCGGGGGGGCACAAAAAAAAATTAAAACAAACTTACCTTATCTTGCAGCGCGACGTCCTGCTCCCTCGGGTGCCTTCTCTCCTCACAGAAGTTCCCGATACAGGAAACTACTACCCAATCCTGCCACTGCTTTCACAGCATGAAAGCTGCACCTCGATTGGATAGAGTAGCCTCTCCCAGCGCTCCTAAGAGCACTGGAGGCCTGCGCTTTTTAAAAATGCGCATGTCTGGGTGGCCAGCCAAAGAGACATGCACATTTTAAAGCACATAGCTCTAAGCTGCTGCCACTGGGCAGCGCTGGCCCCTCCCCGTCCTGACACTTAGTTCAGGACGGGTTGCTGAAAAATAAAAGGGTGATACATGCACTTTATTACCGTTTTATTTTATTTTTGGGGCTTGTGGGGCGAGGCTCCTCTGCTCAAATGGAGGCGCCGCCCCTGCACGCTGGAATCTGGCATGCAGAGAGAGCATGAGTTATAGAACGCAACTCGCGGCTGGCAGCTGGTGAACGTGAAGAATCCTCACACGCTGCAAAGTGCGTTGGAGACAGCATGAGCTAGAGAGTAAGCCTGGGCGTAGTTCGCGAAGTAGCGCCACGCAAAGCTACGCAAAGTGCAGTTCGCACTACGCGAACTACGCGTAGCACTACGCGAACTGCGTAGTGCACTGTTCGCAATGATTGCACAGTGCCGGATGCTTGTCCGCACTGTGCAATCATTGAAAACGGCATCTTGCACAGTGCGAGCTGTCTTTTACTGCCGCTCGAGTAGATTTTTACTCGAGCGGCAGCTTTCTCAACGCGAACTGGTAGTTTCTCATCGCGAGCGGTCGCGAGCATACGCGACCACTCGCAATGAGAAACCTGACCTCCCTGCGTTGAGAATCTCGCCGGGATGTCATTTTGCTTGCTCGCGGTTGCCAACTTGACGTTGAGGACCGCGAGCAAGCAAAAAATGACCGCTGCACTACGCTACGCTACGCGTGTTTGCACTGTGCTACGTGCAATTCGCGTTGTGCGAAGTAGCGCAAACTTCGCAAACTACGCGAGCGTAGCGTAGTGCTTTGCCCAGGGTTACTAGAGAGCCTGCTTGCGGCTGAGAATATGCGCTTCAAGAAAAATACGAGCCTGAAGAAGTCGCAAGGCTGGTGCGAAGCGGAGACTTCTTTGAAATAAAAAAACAGTCTTGAAAAGAAAAAAAATGCTGCTATGCAGGAAAATGTTAAATAAGCTCAAAGGATGGCTTAGAACAACTTGAGAAAACAGTACCTTTTAAGAGCTTAGTAGAGTAGAGCCTGGAAACGTTAAGATGAAATCAGAAATCCAGGGTGTTGGAGTTTGTCAGCAGAGGTAGATGGGTAGTCCGCTCGTTGCCAATGTGAAAGTAGACTCAATGATATTGAAAAGTATAAGCTTTATCGTATACAAGAGAAACTCCAGCCACAGCAGCAGTAACTCTAGTAGGGCTACCAAATAGGGCTATCAAAGCCCATGTGCAAAGAAGAGGTTCATGCGTTCTTAGGCATAGCTGAATTTTACACAAGTCCATTTCACCAGCTCCTGGGCGAAATCAGTGTGGACCCATGTACATTGAATCAGGTTTTAGCCTGAATTTTCAAATCAGAGAGCAGCAGTAAAATTAACTGTACACATCCTTTCTGGGCTTTGCTGCAGCATGTAATCTAATGTCCTGACAGTGTTTATGAGACAAATTGCCAGGTTCCCAATTTCTCCTACGCCCCAACGACCTAAGAAATTATATCCAGCGTTGTCCCATTGATGGCTGATGCTACACAGATTATCGTGAAAAAGAGCTCAGAAAATCTGTATGCAGACAATATCAGACCAGTGTCCAGGACAGCAAATACACTTCATGGATTGCATAATGGAGTGATGTATTATAGAAGAATCAGTTATTGGTGGTAGTCATAAATAATAACACAGAGACAACCTAACTCATTAAACATTCGACTATATAATAAAACCTCTTTTACTATGACTGCAATAAAGGTTTCTCAAATATGCTTATAAGATGTTCTGTGAGCCACACAACTGGTAGTGGTCAATATAGAAGATAATAGCAAACAACAGAAAAACCCTCATTAGCCATCAATTAATAAATCATTATTCAATTATAGTCATGCAGACTTCTTTCATCATGTCTAATCTGATGAATTTTAATGACATTTTTTTTCGACTTTTCAGTTATTCAGGCATTATCATTTGCTTCCACGGTACAAGTGAAAAAACCAATAGAAATACATATTTGCCATCACATTAATTCAAATATAAAGAGTACCTAATAAATAACAAAAATAGCAGAGTGCCTAATCAATAACAAAACAAGCAATAAAACACAACAATTCAAAAACTCTTCAAAAGGAGGTTCACGTGTTTTCCTTTATATCCTCCAAATATGAAATCAATTGAACGCAACATTGTTGTTTTTTCTTACAATCAGTGTGTCCGAGCATAGAAATTAGAGTGTCCCCTTGTATGGGTGGCACTCCATGTCCTATAATCCAATGCTATTAACTTAGGGGCTGATTACGATGGCGGGCGGACTTGATCCGCCCGCCATCGTAGCGGTGTTTGGGACCGTCCGCCATGCAGGCGGCGGTCCCGCCTACCCGATTACGATGGGACCGCCACCGCTGCGGTCAGATTCCGCACCGTTAACATTGCGGCGGTGGCTGCTGACAGCAGCACCGCCGCGATGTCGAAAAGAGCATGTTGTGCATTTCACTGCACTACGTGGCAGGCACTACACTGTGCCTGCCACATGGTGCAGTGAAATGCAGGGGGGTACCATGGGAACCCCCCAGTGCACCCACACCTCCCCCCAACACAAGGGGGGCCCGCAACAGGCCCCCGAAACCAATCCCCGCCAGCCTTTCAATGGCGGTTCAACCGCCACGGAAAGGCTGGCTTCCGCCAGCATCGTAATTCGGCGGACGGAGCCTGCTAGGCTCCGCCACCATTGTGAGCATGCTGACCGCTCCGCCAGGCAATCGTAACGATTGCCTGTGGCGGTTCCGTGGTGGACGGGCTTTGCCTCCGCAGCGGTCGTGGTCTGGATCCCACCGCCATCATAATCTGGGGGTTGAGAATTGCGGTCCGCAGGGCCGGCGGACCTCACCGCCGGCCCGGCGGTGGCGATCGTTCCGCCATCATAATCAGCCCCTTAGTTCCTTTAATGTATTGCACCGAAGCACTATATTAATGTTAGTATCATCTCTGGTAAGTTTATTGTTCTTTATTTCATACAATAATATCAACGTTTTAAATATCGAAATCTTAAATATTGTTGTACAATAATGTCAAACTAGTGTTTCAATGTTTTATTTATATGTAATTTTTATAAGTTTATGTGAATGTAAAAATGTGTTGCATATTTTTAGATTTTAGGGCAAAGGGATAGGTTGTTATAGTTTAAGTATGTATATGTATTTTAGGTGGGTAGTGTATTATACTGCATTACATTTTTAATTATGAATTTTTTTAAATTTCATTTTTTATTTGCATATATTTTTTAAATATTCATTAGTGTTATTTATTAATCAGATTGGTGGGTATGTTGTAGTTTTCCAAATAAACTAATTGATATGGGACAGTTGTGGTGTATGTCACAGCACTACAAGTCGTTCCAAAATACAGGTACTACATTCCCTAGGTTGACCGTCCAACAGAAAACCCACATTACAAATGAACATTCCAAAAGAGTGGGCAAAGCACTCAGTAAATGTTACCACAATGTTCAAACAGATTTAAATTATCTCTCATAATTAAAAGACTTGTTAGTCAAATCTCCAAATTAACAAATGTTCACAAAGGGTCTAAATTTTATTCTTTATTTCCATCTTGACAGAAGTTAGACGAACATAGACACAGTCAACTCGTTTCGTCCCAAGGACAGTGGGACTTCTTCAAGGCTGATGAAAAACTGAAAAACACATTAAAGACAATCAGCAAGCACGAAAAGCACAGTCATTCTGAAAACACTTAGGGGCCAATTTCGATGCGGTCGGAAACGGCTCAGACCGTCGGTTGGAGCCGTTCTGACCGCATCGAAATGTCCTGTTCGGATTCCTTTCCGACCGACCAATAATGATGTGGTCAGTCGGAAAGGAATCCGAACATACTTTCTGAATGGCTTCCGACGGGCTCTTTCCGCCCGAGGGTTTAAAATGGCAGATTCCTACAGCCTTTCTGTGCCGGCCTTTCCGACACAGAAAGGCTGTGAGAATCCGACTCTGGGGGCCCCCAGCAGGGCCCCATGGGTGCAAGGCCTCCGGATGGCATCCTAGGGAGCACCTATGGTGCCCCCTGTCGATCCCTGCCCCCCTTGGTAGGCACCTTGAGGGGCCTGCCACGGGGTGCAGGGATGAAGTGCCTCTTTACAATGAGAGCATGCATTCCGTATGGAATGCATGCTCCCATTGTAAAGAATAGGATTGCGACCGAACAGGGTTCAGTCACATCCTACTTGCTGGTTTGGGACCGCTGACAGGAGGTCAGTCGCTCCCACTTCCAGATCGATGTCAGACAGACTCCGGTCCGGCCGACATCGAAATCGGCCCCATGCTGTTAAAATCATGGTACCTATTTAGCATCCCTACTGGGAATGGACTCAATATATCCATTTCTGGGGGAAATTTATAGATGATATTATTGTCATGTGGACTGGAACACACAACGCACAGATGTGTTAGCCTAATATGAGTATCTAGCTACAATGTTACCATAAAAATGACTTTTCATTAAACACAGATTTCATTTTTGGATTTATGCTTTTACATCTCTAGTAAGAAAATTTAAATCACTTTATACCGAAAACCAACAACGTGTAATAGTATGTTACTAGTCACAAGTGCACATCCTTTTAGTACTATCAAGGCTATCCCCTATGGGGAGAAGCTTCGTATATGGAGAAACTGTAGTGAGGAAACAGAGTGAGAACATAATCTTGAACAGATGATCAATAGGATGACACAGAGAGGATACAGTCCTAAAGCCTCGGAAAGAACTTTAACAAAGAGTTAAGACCATTCCAAGAAGAGATCTTATAAAAAGTAAAAAGAGAGAGAAAATGAATGGTCGACTAGCATTTATCACCACCTATAATACAACCAGCCATCACATTTGGCTGGTTGTATTACTTTGGGAACTTCGTCTTACTTTATTAGGATTAGAGATCCCTCTCAGTAAAAAACCCAAGGGTACAGAAGGGGTCGCACTATATGGGTGAAAATCAGTCCCAGCTATTTTGCTCCTTGCAATAAGAGTAAACCCACTTGGATACCAGATCAGCCATTCGGTTTTTATGCATGTACAGCTTACTCTATGTGTAGTTTGGTCGTAAACAAAATTACTTCTTTTAAATATAACACTAATTATTTTCACAAAATAACTAGGTTTATAAACTGACAGACCAAATTTGTAGTATACGGGCCCGATTATGAGATCAACAGTTCATGGGACCGCCGAACCTGTGGTGGCGGTCTAGACTGGCGGTCCTACCATCGTATTACAAGTAGGACGGTTGTACCATCACTGGACCTCTGCTACAGCCAGGATCCTTGAGCCTGTGGCAGTGGCGCAGTGGTCTGAGGAAGGGTAATATGCTGGCGGTGCCAACATTGTGTATTTCTGTCTGTGCAGGAACGGGCTGCGGTGCTCCTATGGCGGTGCCTTTCAAAGGCCCTCTTATGAACCTTAGAAATGCATCGCTGTGGGACCACTGCCGCAGGACCGCCTGCCAGGATTACAACTCATAATCCGGAGGGTGGACTGACTACGGGTTTAGCGGACATGGATGGGGGTGCTGGCATGGTGGCCTGCTCCAAGACTGCTAAACTCGGGATCAGGCCCTAAGTGATTATCTGTGGCTGCCAAAAAATCTATCTTGGGAGTACCACTAGAGAACTGAGATTTTGAATAGATGAACATGTGAGAGCTAGTCAGGAATAAGGACCGCTCTTACCCTTTAACAACCATTGAGTGTGACAAAAGATAGGGACTTATTTAGTTTTCTTGGAATAGATGCAATTTCCAGTGATATATGAGGTGGCGATAGAGAACGTATACTTAGACAATGTAAGGCTAAGTGGATTTGCAGTCTAAGGTCTGTTGAATTTAGATTGAACAAGGAATGTAAATTTCATAATTTTCTGTGATTTCTTTTTGAAGTTACTTGCCTTGTTGAAAATTGAGCCGATGTCACTTGAATATTGTAGTAATTGGGGCATAGGAAGCATCCTTAATATGTAAAAGAATGTGCAATTAGACACTCTCTCCTGCATGTCTGTCTAGTGGGAAACAGACTCACAATGGTCTCTTGCAACATCTTAAATGTATTGTGAAAGTTAACAATACTTAAGTGCTTTGCTACTGTGATATAGGCCATTCTATATTACCATTTTTTTTATCATCTTACATACAACTACAGCAACAACTGAAAGGTTGTAGTTACATTTGATTTAAATGGCTTTTGAGAAGGTCATTCTAAGATGACCACTGTTTTTTCTAAAACATGTGGATTAATTGTATGTGACTATGGGTACCTCCCATTATGATTGAAGAAATGGAAACCTACTTTAGTTCACAAGAAGAATCGCATTAAGTATGACTGTGATTGGTCCTTTTTATTTTTCTCTATAGTAATTCTGACTATTTTGGGCAGCGTGAGAGGCCTTTGGGCTCGTGATTTTGTCTTTCCAAGATGGCCACCATTTTTTTTTAGACATGTGGTTCATGTATGATCATGGTAGACGTTACTCTAGTTTGAAGAAAAAGAAACTAATCTCCAAGTATATAATAAGCCTTATCAAATTTAACTGGGATGGATCTTACCTCCCTTTCCTTGTTATAACTTCGACTTTCTCTGATAGGTTAATGTCAGTTTTTTAACCAATTATGACTGCAAGCATATTGGGGCTTGAAAATGTGTTAGCAATATATGCTTGACACAGCTTCTGATTAGGTATGCTATATGAGTGTGTATTGCTACAAAAACTTTCAGAGTGATCACTTAACCACGTGGTTCTTCTCGATTTAATTTACGATAAAAGAATGAATTACTCTTTCAAAATGGCTGAAGTTTGCTGTAGCGTCACTCAATGTTCCCAAATCGGTAGTATATTATTTCTGGACTATCACTTATATATTCGCCGAGTATTCAATATAGCTCATTTTATGACATGTAATTACGGACACTTATTTTAAATGGAAATATAAGGTAAGGTGACAAGTTGGATGACTATAATTTCGAGATATTGGAAGGCTAGTTAAAAAACCTCATGTAATGGAGTTATCTACCGTATGGCCTGAGTAAAGCTTTCACTTTAATGAGTCTTACAATATGCCAATTATTTTACTCATTTGCAATGATTTTTTATGAAGAATACTCACAAACGCAGACACGATTCATGTTGCTATGGATGCAGTGGTATAGGAATGTTTTTACCACAGCACTTTCAAATTCTTCTGTGTCTTGATGGCTGCTAATTGAGGTGGCCAATAGATGTGTTGATATTGGTGGCTCTCGGCACAAGTGATATGGTGTTATGGTAGTTGCATCACTCTGGGGTTTTTGGCTTGGATCACTTAGTTGACTCCTGTTTAGACAATGCACATTATACATTTGCATAATACAATGTTTGCTGAATTTGGAGCTCTCTTAAATCTCAATAGTTGCTAGTAACAGTAGCCATAATGATATGTTGGCCAACATTTTATTTATGTTAATCTGTTATTGATTTCTGTCACGTAGGGATTACCACCCACTGTTCTTACTCAGATCCATGCTGTGAAAATAGCTTATTCCGCAAATCACATCCTTTTAAATTTGTCCCTTATGATGTCGCACTAACATCAAATGCAAGTTCATTACATTTCTGTACACATTTTTCTGGGTTTAGGTTTTGGATATAACAATATCTTTTTTAGGGGACACTTGTAGCTGCTAAATCTGATGATGAAAATTAATGAATTATTGACATACATGTTTGGATTGAAATCAGTGTGGCAAGTCACACATATTATTGAACTCTCTAAATTCAATTTGTGTTGTTTGATGTAAGGAGGGTTAATATGACTGTTGGTGTAACATGATGGTTGATGCAGACAATTCTGAAAGTTCTGTTACTGATATGAAATTCTGTATTTTTTAATTTAAATGAAGCAAATCATTTTTGTTTTAGGACCTGGATCATGGCTGTCTGCCTCTACTTAGATAGAAATTCAACAATCTCAGGCCATGTTGACAACAAAGAATAATAAGTGTATGCATGTTGATTGTACAGTGACAGACATTGACATAATGGTTGTGATTATAAGTATATCTATTACTGATTGATTTAACAAAGGGTGCCCATGCAAATTCATTGTTAATTATGTTTCAGGGGAATAATGTAATTCCTTTTCCATATATGTCATGTGTTCTATTATTGATTAGGACTGAGTTCATTTATTGTTTCATGTCCTAAGATATCTAGATTATCTATGAACTTCTAGTAGGTACGCTGTATAGGTTCCATGTTTTTAACAGTATGTGTTTTCAGGATGACTGTGCTTTTCTTGCTTGTGGTATATGATTGCACTCCCAAGGTTTTAGCTTTTGCTGATTGTCTTTTATGTGTTTTTTATCAGCCTTGAATAAGTCCTTCTGCCCTTGGGATGAAACACTTTGGCTGTGTCTATGTTCTAACCATTTCTGTAAAGATGGGAATAAAGAATACAAATTGGAACCTTTGTGAACATTTGTTCATTTGGAGATTTGACTAATAAGCCGTTTCAATTATTGGAGATCATTTTATTCTGTTTTAGCATTGTGGTAAACTTTACTGAGTGCTTTTGCCACTATTTTGGAATGCTGTGGTTTGCACTGGGTAGTTTAATAAAACATTTTTCTTACCTTTTTCAAATTATTTTCAGATTTATTTTAAGAATAAAAATGTAAATATAAGATTCATTGATCTAGTTTTTAGTGTGCTTTTTTATGATGAAATATATATTTTTTAATAATTGGTGTTTTTTACGGGTTGGTGATAATTGTGGGGGTTTGGGTAATAAAAATATATTTTTTAAATGTATATTATTTTAAATGGGCTGCGTTAAGCACTGATACTTTTGGGGATAAGCTGGCTTCAAGTATCCCAGATTTAGGGACTGAAGTCCAGATTGCAGAGAGACAAGTCTCTTTGGATTAAGGAGGCTGTGGACTCCATAATACCCCTGAAACCTGGTAAAAGTATTCGCATTACCCCTTCTGTGAAATGGTTCTCAGAGGAATTGGCCCTGCTAAAAACTGATTGTAAGCGCCTTGAACGCCGATGGAGGGGGAACTATCTAAATGAAAATAGGGTGTTATACTTAGCTGCTCTCAAGTTGTATCATCAACAAATTCGGAGAGTTCGTAGGGAGTTTTACACTGAGCAAATTGAAGCAGCAAAAAATTCCACTAAGAATATTTTTAACGTAGTGAAACAACTGTCTTCTCTAGAACGTGTGACAGCCACTATGCCTGCCTCTATTGATCATTGCAATAAGGTTGCGGATTTCTTCATGGGCAAGATTGATAAAATATACGCCACCTTCCCTGAAAGCAGCAGGAACTATATCTCGGCTCCTGTCACAGCTGATTTGAGAAGTGAGGATAGCTTTGTTTTTGATCCGCCTCAAGTAAGTGATGTTCTAAAACTTATGGAAGCAGTCAAATCTGGGTCGCCCTTGGATCCGATACCCCCGAAATTCGTACTGCAAGGGAAAGAAGTAATTGCTCCGGTTCTCACCAAGCTTTTGAACATGTCTTTTAATTTGGGTCAGGTTCCTAGCAATTGGAAGAATGCCATGGTGGTACCACTGCTAAAGAAACCTTCCTTAGACCCCGCCCTCCCAGAAAACCTGAGACCTATATCTCTGCTACCCTATGCTGCTAAAATCGCAGAGAAATACCTAAACAGTCAACTGTCCATGTTTCTGGAAGAGAGACAGGTTCTCCATGAAACCCAGTCAGGGTTTAGGCCACAACATAGTACCGAGTCGGCCCTTCTTCCTGCCTCAGTGGCCCTGAAAACCGCAGCAGATGAGGGAAGAACTACTGCACTGATCCTTCTAGATTTGAGTGCTGCATTTGACACGGTCTCCCACGGCCTTCTGATGGAACGGTTGGGGGAGGCCGGGGTCGGTGGAGGGACATGGGAGTGGATTAAACATTTTCTGGATAATAGATCCTTCCAGGTTCTACAACATCCTTTTAAATCCAGAGTCTGTCCTCTGTCTCAAGGGGTGCCTCAGGGTTCGGCTCTTAGCCCTACCCTATTTAATATCTATATGCGCCCCTTGGCAGATATTGTGTTGAGACATAGGTTAAGACTGGTATCATACGTCGATGACACACAGTTGATCGTTACCCTTGAGCAAAAGGAGGCAGGAACGGCATCCGATTTCAAGGTCTGCCTAGGGGAGATTGCCAATTGGATGAAGCTCAGCTGTCTGCAGCTGAATGCGGGAAAGACGGAGGTGATGGTAGTTGGTAAGCAGCCCTCCCTATGGTCACATTTGTGGTGGCCGGAGGAGCTGGGACCTACTCCGACCCCTAAGGATAAGGTCAAGAATCTGGGAGTATGGTTTGATGAAACCCTCTCCTATTCAGAGCAGATATCAGCTGTGGCTCGTATCTGCTTTGGCATTCTTAAAATGCTGCGAAAAATCCTGGACCTACTCCCATTAGATGCCAAACGAACCATTGTACAGGCACTTGTCACGTCCCGTCTAGATTATTGTAACATCTTGTACTTAGGGGTGACCGCAAAAAATCTGAACATCCTGCAGAAGGTTCAGAATGCTGCAGCTCGGTTAATTCTGAATATTCCTAGGCGGGCCTCGGTGGGGGAGGCCTTGAGGAAATTACACTGGCTCCCCATACAGGCTAGAGTCACCTTTAAGGCCTTGTGTTTTGGCCACAGGATTTTCAATAAGAAAGGTCCAAGCTTTTTTCACCCCCTTCTTACCGCATATAGACCTGCACGTTACCTAAGGTCCTTGGGCACGCAAAGATGATTGTGCCTAAGGTGCGGAAGGTACGGGCTGGAGGGAGCTCCTTTGGCTTCCTTGCCGCTAAGGCCTGGAATGACCTACCGGTTGACTTAAGGACGTGCCCGTCTGAGACCTTGTTCCGAAAAAAACTTAAAACGTGGCTCTTCCAGCACCCCCCTGGTGGCCGGAAGTAGGCCCCTGTAGCTGTTCTTTGGGGGACTTAGGCTGTAGGGAGGGTGGGTGGCTCAGGCCAGCTGTCAAGGCATTGTTGGTGTTCTGGAACGGGGACACTCCGTTGGAGTAACCAGGCGCTTTATAAGCTGAATAATAATAATAATAATAAATGTATAATCTTTCTTTAATTTAATATCTTGAAATTTTATTAATATAATTCTGTTACTTAGATTTTGGGTTTTATAGGGGTTTGGGTTGGTACTGTATTACATTTGTACTTTATTTGTTTACAATTTACTTTGGTAATTGTTAATGTATTTTATGTTATAATAAAACTTTTGTGATTTATGTTATTTATTCTTTGGGTTGTATGATTTTAAAGGGGTTTTGGTGGGTATTCTTTTAAATGTCTTTAAATACATTTTAATTTTACTAATATTTGGTGAATATTTTTTTTATTAGCTAGCGATTTTTATTTATTTTGGTTGTTTGATTTTGGGTTCTATGTGGCTAATTTATTAAATTGTGGTACTTTAATTTAAATTTGCATTTCGGAGGTTTAATTTGCTTCTTTTTGTTATAATGTTAAATATTAGTTTGAATGTTGGGTATTATAGTAGTTGCTTGGGTAGTACAGTAAAGTGCACTATTAAAAAATGTATTTAGTTATTTATTTTTTTAAATATAAATGTGCTATTGATTGTGCTGCTTTTTAGGTTTTATATGGCTTGAGGAATGGTGTTGTACTGCTTTAATAATTATTATTTAGAGCATAGGGGAAATATATTTTTTATTTTTGTTTATGCACGGTGTGTACGTTTTAATACTGTTAGCTCAGGGTGTGTATGCTCATGTATAGACCAGAGAGCTAAAGGTCTTTTGCATCGTATTCATTTCTTTGATCTCATCAATGCCTGTGAATTGTTGGATCCTCTTTATTCTTCAAATGGCACTTTTGTAAAGGGGCTTTATGGCTCTGTTATTGACTACATTTGTGTATCTAGAGATTTGATGGGTTGGGTCTCCATGGTTGGAAAGGTGGAACATATATTCAGTGACCACAACCCCCTATGGTTTGAATTAAATATTTATAAGGGGGGGAAAAGGCACAAAGGTGTATCTACGAGATCTTTAACAGTCAAGTCACAAAGGCTTCATCTGGCTTGGAGGAGTGTTGACCTAACAGCCCTTATGACAAACCTGTGTGTCAACCACCTTAATATGCTACTCAAATGTCTTACTCCCTCAAGTGACCAGTGGGCTGTGGCCAATCAATTTGTCCAGCTGGGTATAACAGTGAGCAAGTTACTTATGAAGCCTATTAGCTCTGTTAATCACGAGGTAAAATGGTTTGATCTGTCCTGTAGAAAGGCCTCAGCCGACTTACAGAAGGTACTGAAGGAGACACCAAGGGACAATTGTAAGGTCCAACAATGTAGGGCTGTGTACAAGGTTGCTCAATGTCATAGGTGTAAGGAGATTCAAATGGTCTCCTAGGGGAAGCTAGTTTTGGCAGAAAGGCAGAGAGACCCCCAGGACCTTTTGGGAGGTGGTGAACAGTATTAGTTCCATGGGGGTAATTAACAAGTCTGTAATCACCTCTATTATCCCTGAGGTTTGGGTTAAACATTTTAGTGTATTATATGGCTCTGGTAGCCATACATAGAGTATTGAGACTTAGGTGGTTTCCCCCTTATCTTTTAAACTTACCCTGGAAGAAGTTTGGGAGGCAATTATTAAGTTCCCATCTAATAAGGCCTCCTGCTAGACATGGTCCCTATGGGCCTGTACAATTCTCTTCAGGAATATTTTAATGCCTTTGCTAAAACCGGTCTCCCAGATTCATGGCATACCATTGTTCCCATCTTTGAAAAAGGGTAATCCTCAATTCTGAGGTTGTTATCGGCCAATATCCCTGCTGAACTCCACTGTGAAGATTGCAGGGAGAGTTGTGCAGGAGCTCCTTCTGTTTTGGGCCAGGGAGTCGGACATGCTGTTGGGGGTGCAGTACGGTTTTCGGGAGGGGAGGGGCATGGTGGAGCAATACCTGAACTTGCATTTGTTGATCAGCAAGTACCCCATCGTTAAGCAGGGCTCCATCTGCCTGGCCTTCACAGGCCTGTCCTACGCCTTTGATAGGGTGGTAAGATCCAAGTTGTGGGAAATCTTGATCAACCTGGGGGTGAATGGCAGCATAGTTGATTTCTTACATGCTTACATTATGATCTCTCAGTGACAGTATGGTTCGATCCTTCAAGTGAGCGTACCAATAGACTGTCACAGATTCACAAGTGCGGCTGGGTACATCTACAGTTAAGCTTCACACATTGGAAGAAAACCAGTGGCCCCTGTTGGAGGTGTATAGGAGCAAATGCCTTCCAATTCTCATGTATGGGGCTGGCTTATCGGGCTATTTGAATATCAACTCTTCCAGGGCGAACAGAATAGGGTATTGAGGTGCTTGTTGGGAGTTACCCCTGCTTGTTCAACCTTTATATTATATCAAGAGCTTGGTGTTAAGTACATGGAGGATGTTATTAATCTGGCTCCCTCGCCTTGTGTTGGGCCGTATGGTCAAACCTGCTCGCTGGTTTTAATAGGGAGGTCATCATTGACTGCCTATCATGTGATAGAGGTTTGAAAGCCCCCTGGCAGCATTACATCAAGGCAGAATTTTCTAACTTGGGGAGACCGGACCTTTTTGCAAGTCCTTCCGTCATGTCCAATTCAGATCTCATCTGGGTCAAGAAGTCTTTTAAAACGATGAGACACCGACAAAGGGAGGAAACTGTAATGACACAAATCACCGTCAGGGACTATGCGAAGCTCCAAACCTCAATAGCATTGGAGCCGTACCTAGAATGGGTTGATAGTACCTGGGGCAGATTGCTTTTAACCAGATTTAGATTTGGTTTTATGAGGTGGCATCTTAGTTCCCCCTTGCGCCAGTTCGATTCATGTAAAGTTTTAATCTGTCAATGTGATGAGTCATCCCCCCAGAGCTTGCTCCATTTCATTTTCTTTTGCCAATTTTATACCGCCTACACTAAAAGGTTTTTAATTCCTATAATAAGGGAGAGTGGAATCAGAAAATGTGGTGACGCCCTGGCGTACCTGCAACAGTTAACTCCCCCCTCTCTTTGTGCCGGTATTTTCTCTTTCCTAAAATGTGGTATTGCCAAAAGGAAATCAGTGTTATTTTAGCTGTGAGCACGTTAGTCATAGGGTCATTTTGCTAGTTGCTTACCTTGGGTCAGGTTTTTAGGCGAGCTTGATAAATTTGTAAGTTTTTATTTTAGCTCCTGTTTGTATTGTGATGCATGTGTTAACCGTTGTTATTGTTTAATTGCATCACTTTTTCCTGAGGGATGAGTCAGAGGAATGCGAATTGTCTCGAACCAGTCCCACCAGAGTTGCCTGATTTATGATATTCAATATAAACTTACTATCCACTGTGCCTATGTTTTTATTTATATATATATATTTATATATATATATATATATATTCACTGAAAAAACCATAGGTTTCAGACACGTTATAGTTAGAAATTAGCATTTAAAAACCTTTGAAATTCACTGAAAAAACCATAGGTTTTAGGGACAGTTATAGTTAGTTGGACATTTCACTCGTACAAAACCATAGAAATTCCCCCGTTATAGTTAGTTCAGCTAACTATAACTCGCGCCCCGCAATGCACTGCTGATGACGTCACATATTACATCACTCATGACATGGTCAGTGACATCACTGATGACATCACTGATAACATCTCAAATGACATCACTGATGACATCACTGATGACATCATCCAGTGACTGTGTGTTTCTGTAAAGTTTAAATATGTTTAATATATATAGGGAAAGGCGTATTGAAGAATGAGTGGGTGTATAAGTGTCTGAATGGATGATTTAGTACGTGAGTGACTGACTCTACAAGTGAGTGATTAAATGTATCTTACTGAATGCATGGGTTAGTGACTAAACTGTGTGAATGTCTGTATCCGTCTGTCTGTTGGTTTGTAAGCGGCTGCATGGCTTTCTGAATAGCTACATGAGTCTCTACATGGGTTATTGATTGATTGTCTGAGTATCTGTATGGGTGCCTGAGTGTTTGTGTGGGTGGGGTGTGTGTGACTCTGTGCATAGAAGTGTGAGTTGGTGATTCACTGGGTGCATGGTTTCAAGAGTGCATCTGTGATGGACTGTATGGGTGGGTGAGTGTGTGTATGGGTGTGTTAGTGATTGAATGTATATCTCAGTGGTACATGTGTGAGTAACTACATATGTGAAAGGCAGTATATATGTGTGTTGGAGTATATAAATGGCTATAAGTGAGAGTGTGTGATTGTGAGAGTGGCTGTATGGATGAGTGTGTACTTGTATCAGTGATTGTATAAGAGCGTAAGAATGTGCTAGTATTTGTATGAGTAAGTGAGCTGGTGTGTGTATAACTGTATAGGTGAGTAAATGGGTGTGTGATTAAGTTTTTTGCATGACTGACTAGGTGTGTGAGTACCTCTATGGATGAGTGGCGGTGTGTGAGTGTTTATATAGGTGTATGAGTGCATATGATAGTCCTGTACTGAGTGACTAAGTATGAGTGACTGTACGGGTGAGTGAGTGGATGTGTGTGTAGACCTAAGAATCAGTGAGTGGGTATGTAGTTTTTGGTGTTGGAGTGTCTGTGGTTTTGAGAATGGCAGTCTGTAATTTAGAGTGGGTGTATCAAAAGTTATATTAGGGTGTGAGAAGATGCATGAAATTATCACATGGATGATGTCATCAGTGATGTCATTTGAGATGTCATCAGTGATGTCATCAGTGATGTCACGGACCATGTCATGAGTGATGTAATATGTGACGTCATCAGCAGTGCATTGCGGGCGCGAGTTATAGTTAGCTGAACTAACTATAACGGGGAATTTCTATGGTTTTGTACGAGTGAAATGTCCAACTAACTATAACTGTCCCTAAAACCTATGGTTTTTTCAGTGAATTTCAAAGGTTTTTTAAATGCTAATTTCTAACTATAACGTGTCTGAAACCTATGGTTTTTTCAGTGAATTTCAAAGGTTTTTTAAATGCTAATTTCTAACTATAACGTGCCTGAAACCTATGATTTTTTAAGTGAATTTCAAAGGTTTTTTAAATGCTAGTTTCTAACTATGCCTACAGAGGTAGGACATGTGAAGAAAGAAGAAAAATGCACAGAAAGAAGCAAAAGATGTGCAGAAAGAACCAACAGAGGAGCAGAAAGAGGCCTTGTTGCAAAATCATCCTGTGCCCACAACTTTTCAGACGGGTACTGGTGGTAACTGACTCTGACTAACCAGAGCCAGTGCTATGCTAAAAGACACTTAGAATACAGTGAAAACACCTACATACACTAGGGAACACTATGCGTTGGGGTACCCCTGTGATTAGCATGACCTCCTCTGCAAGTCCCTAGTACATAATAGGGCAGGGGGATTAAAACTACCTCTTAAAACGCGCTACAGGGCGCGTTTGCACAGTGGTGAAGGGAGGGGGGCCTGAGGTGACATGTGTGCAAACGCACCCCGTGGCGCGTTTTAAGTTGCGAGATTAAGTCCCCTTGAATTCTGAGGGTCCCTGGGGCCCAACTAGCCCCCCAGGTACCTACAGTTAGGACCACAGAGCTGAGTTGCAGAGAGGCGTTCCGAGGCCACGCACCTTTTTTCACCTCTCTGCAACGCAACTCTGTTGTGCTTACTGAAGGTACCTGGTGGGCTAGTTGGCCCCCAGGGTCCCTCAGGATTCAAAGGGAATTAATTCCCCAACTTAAAACGCACCACAGGGCGTGTTTGCGCACATGTCACCTGAGGCCCCGCCCTCCCTTCACCACTGTGCAAACGTGCCCCGTGGTGCGTTTTAAGTTGGGGGATTAGGTCACCTTGAATCCTGAGGGTCCCTGGGGCCCAACTAGCCCACTAGGTACTTCCAGTAAGCACCACAGGCCTGCGTTGCAACGCCTGTAACAAATTGTGCAGTTGTGTTTAGGTAGTGAAGAGGGTCGTGCTGGGAGTAGTGTTTTAGGGTTTAGGGTAGTGCAGTGGTATTTGTGTAGTGTAGGGGGTCATGCTGGGGGTAGATTTAGGGTTTAGGGTAGTGCAGTGGTGTTTGGGTAGTGTAGGGAGTCGTGCTGGGGGAGTGTTTTAGGGTTTAGGGTAGTGCAGTGGTGTTTGGGTAGTGTAGGGGGTCGTGCTGGGGGTAGTGTTTTAGGGTTTAGGGTAGTGCAGTGGTGTTTGGGTAGTGTAGGGGGTCGTGCTGGGGGTAGTGATTTAGGGTAGTGCAGTGGTGTTTGGGTAGTGTAGGGGGTACTGCTGGGGGTAGTGTTTTAGGGTTTAGGTTAGTGCAGTGGTGTTTGGGTAGTGTAGGGGTACTGCTGGGGGTAGTGTTTTAGGGTTTAGGGTAGTGCAGTGGTGTTTGTGTAGTGTAGGGGGTAGTGTTTTAGGGTTTAGGGTAGTGCAGTGGTGTTTGTGTAGTGTAGGGGGTAGTGTTTTAGGGTTTAGGGTAGTGCAGTGGTCTTTGGGTAGTGTAGGGAGTCGTGCGGGGGTAGTGTTTTAGGGTTTAGGGTAGTGTAGGGGGTCATGCGGGGGTAGTGTTTTAGGGATTAGGGTAGTGCATTGGTGTTTGGGTAGTGTAGGGGGTCATGCGGGGGTAGTGTTTTAGGGTTTAGGGCAGTGCAGTGGTGTTTGGGTAGTGTAGGGGGTCGTGCTGGGGGAGTGTTTTAGGGTTTAAGGCAGTGCAGTGGTGTTCGGGTAGTGTAGGGGGTCGTGTTGGGGGGAGGGTTTTAGGGTTTAGGGCAGTGCAGTGGTGTTCGGGTAGTGTAGGGGGTTGTGCTGGGGGGAGTGTTTGAGGGTTTAGGGCAGTGCAGTCGTGTTCGGGTAGTGTAGGGGGTTGTGCTGGGGTAGTATTTTAGGGTTTAGGGTAGTGCAGTGGTGTTCGGGTAGTGTAGGGGGTCGTGCTGGGGGTAGTGTTCTAGGGTTTAGGGCAGTGCAGTGGTGTTTGGGCAGTGTAGGGGGTAATGCTGGGGGTGGTGTTTTAGGGTTTAGGGCAGTGCAGTGGTGTTCGGGCAGTGTAGGGGGTCGTGCTGGGGGTGGTGTTTCAGGGTTTAGGGCAGTGCAGTGGTGTTCGGGCAGTGTAGGGGGTGGTGTTTCAGGGTTTAGGGCAGTGCAGTGGTGTTCGGGCAGTGTAGGGGGTCGTGCAGGGGGTGGTGTTTCAGGGTTTAGGGCAGTGGTGTTCGGGCAGTGTAGGGGGTCGTGCTGGGGGTGGTGTTTCAGGGTTTGGGGCAGTGCAGTGGTGTTCGAGCAGTAAAGGGGGTCGTGCTGGGGGTGGTGTTTCAGGGTTTAGGGCAGTGCAGTGGTGTTCGGGCAGTGTAGGGGCGGTGCAGGGGTGGTGTTTCAGGGTTTAGGGCAGTGCAGTGGTGTTCGGGCAGTGTAGGGGGTGCTGCAGGGGGTGGTGTTTCAGGGTTTAGGGCAGTGCAGTGGTGTTCGGGCAATGTAGGGGGTCATGCAGGGGGTGGTGTTTCAGGGTTTAGGGCAGTGCAGTGGTGTTCGGGCAGTGTAGGGGGTCGTGCTGGGGCTGGTGTTTCAGGGTTTAGGGCAGTCCTGTGGTGTTCGGGCAGTGTAGGGGGTCGTGCTGGGGCTGGTGTTTCAGGGTTTAGGGCAGTGCAGTGGTGTTCGGGCAGTGTAGGGGGTTGTGCTGGGGCTGGTGTTTCAGGGTTTAGGGCAGTGCAGTGGTGTTCGGGCAGTGTAGGTGGTCGTGCTGGGGCTGGTGTTTCAGGGTTTAGGGCAGTGCAGTGGTGTTCGGGCAGTGTAGGGGTCTTGCTGGGGCTGGTGATTCAGAGTCTAGGGCAGTGCAGTGGTGTTCGGGCAGTGTAGGGGGTCTTGCTGGGGCTGATGTTTCAGGGTTTAGGGCAGTGCAGTGGTGTTCGGGCAGTGTAGGGGGTCGTGCTGGGGGTGGTGTTTCAGGGTTTAGGGCAGTGCAGTGGTGTTTGGGCAGTGTAGGGGGTCATGCTGGGGCTAGTGTTTCAGGATTTAGGGCAGAGCAATGGTGTTCAGGCAGTGTAGGGGGTTTTGCTGGAGGTGGTGTTTCAGGGTTTAGGGCAGTGCAGTGGTGTTCGTGCAGTGTAGGGGTGTTGTTTCAGGGTTTAGGGCAGTGGTGTTCAGGCAGTGTAGGGGGTCTTGCTGGGGTTGATGTTTCAGGGTTTAGGGCAGTGCAGTGGTGTTCGGGCAATGTAGGGGGTCGTGCTGGGGGTGGTGTTTCAGGGTTTAGGGCAGTGCAGTGGTGTTCCGGCAGTGTAGGAGGTCGTGCAGGGGGTGGTGTTTCAGGGTTTAGGGCAGTGCAGTGTTGTTCGGGCAGTGTAGGGGGTCATGCTGGGGGTGGTGTTTCAGGGTTTAGGGCAGTGCAGTGGTGTTCGGGCAGTGTAGGGTGTCGTGCTGAGGGGTGGTGTTTCAGGGTTTAGGGCAGTGCAGTGGTGTTCGGGCAGTGTAGGGGGTCGTGCAGGGGGTGGTGTTTCAGGGTTTAGGGCAGTGCAGTGGTGTTTGGGCAGTGTAGGGGGTCGTGCAGGGGGTGGTGTTTCAGGGTTTAGGGCAGTGCAGTGGTGTTTGGCCAGTGTAGGTGGTCTTGCTGGGGGTGGTGTTTCAGGCTTTAGTGCAGTGGTGTTCGGGCAGTGTAGGGGGTCTTGCTGGGGTGGTGGTTCAGGGTTTAGGGCAGTGCAGTGGTGTTCGGGCAGTGTAGGGGGTCTTGCTGGGGCTGGTGTTTCAGGGTTTAGGGCAGTGCAGTGGTGTTCGGGCAGTGTAGGGGGTCGTGCTGGGGCTGGTGTTTGAGGGTTTAGGGTAGTGGAGTGGTGTTCGGGCAGTGTAGGGGGTCGTGCTGGGGCTGGTGTTTCAGGGTTTAGGGCAGTGCAGTGGTTTTCGGGCAGTGTAGGCGGTCGTGCTGGGTCTGGTGTTTCAGGGTTTAGGGCAGTGCAGTGGTGTTCGGGCAGTGTACGGGGTTGTGCTGGGGCTGGTGTTTCAGGGTTTAGGGCAGTGCAGTGGTGTTCGGGCAGTGTAGGGGGTCGTGCTGGGGCTGGTGTTTCATGGTTTAGGGCAGTGCAGTGGTGTTCGGGCAGTGTAGGGGGTCGTGCTGGGGGTGGTGTTTCAGGGTTTAGGGCAGTGCAGTGGTGTTCGGGCAGTGTAGGGGGTCATGCTGGGGGTGGTGTTTCAGGGTTTAGGGCAGTGCAGTGGTGTACGGGCAGTGTAGGGGGTCTTGCTGGGGGTGGTGTTTCAGGGTTTAGGGCAGTGGCGTTTGGGCAGTGTAGGGGGTCTTGCTGGGGGTAGTGTTTCGGGGTTTAGGGCAGTGCAGTGGTGTTCGTGCAGTGTAGGGGGTCGTGCTGGGGGTGGTGTTTCAGGGTTTAGGGCAGTGCAGTAGTGTTCGGGCAGTGTAGGGGATCGTGCAGGGGGTGGTGTTTCAGGGTTTAGGGCAGTGCAGTGGTGTTCGGGCAGTGTAGGGGGTCGTGCTGGGGGTGGTGTTTCAGGGTTTAGGGCAGTGCAGTGGTGTTTGGGCAGTGTAGGGGGTCATGCAGGGGGTGGTGTTTCAGGGTTTAGGGCAGTGCAGTGGTGTTCGGGCAGTGTAGGGGGTCTTGCTGGGGGTAGTGTTTCAGGGTTTAGGGCAGTGCAGTGGTGTTCGGGCAGTGTAGGGGGTCTTGCTGGGGGTAGTGTTTCAGGGTTTAGGGCAGTGCAGTGGTGTTCGTGCAGTGTAGGGGTCGTGCTGGGGATGGTGTTTCAGGGTTTAGGGCAGTGCAGTAGTGTTCGGGCAGTGTAGGGGGTCGTGCAGGGGTGGTGTTTCAGGGTTTAGGGCAGTGCAGTGGTGTTCGGGCAGTGTAGGGGGTCGTGCTGGGGGTGGTGTTTCAGGGTTTAGGGCAGTGCAGTGGTGTTCGGGCAGTGTAGGGGGTCGTGCTGGGGGTGGTGTTTCAGGGTTTAGGGCAGTGGTGTTCGGGCAGTGTAGGGGGTCTTGCTGGGGGTGATGTTTCAGGGTTTAGGGCAGTGCAGTGGTGTTCAGGCAGTGTAGGAGGTCTTGCTGGGGGTAGTGTTTCAGGGTTTAGGGCAGTGCAGTGGTGTTCGGGCAGTGTAGGGGTCATGCTGGGGGTGGTGTTTCAGGGTTTAGGGCAGTGCAGTGGTGTTCGGGGAGTGTAGGGGGTCGTGAAGGGGGTGGTGTTTCAGGGTTTAGGGCAGTGCAGTGGTGTTTGGGCAGTGTAGGGGGTCGTGCTAGGGTATGTGTTTCAGGGTTTAATGCAGTGCAGTGGTGTTCGGGCAGTGTAGGGGGTCGTGCAGGGGCTGGTGTTTCAGGGTTTAGGGCAGTGCAGTGGTGTTTGGGCAGTGTAGGGGTCGTGCTGGGGGTAGTGTTTTAGGGTTTAGGGTAGTGCAGTGGTGCTTGTGTAGTGTAGGGGGTCGTGCTGGGGGTAGTGTTTTATGGTTTAGGGTAGTGCAGTGGTGTTTGTGTAGTGTAGGGGGTCATGTTTTAGGGTAGTGCAGTGGTGTTTGGGTAGTGTAGGGGGTCGTGCTGGGGGTAGTGTTTTAGGATTTAGGTTAGTGCAGTGGTGTTTGGGTAGTGTAGGGGGTCGTGCTGGGGGTAGTGTTTTAGGGTTTAAGGTAGTGCAGTGGTGTTTGTGTAGTGTAGGGGGTCGTGCTGGGGGTAGTGTTTTAGGTTTTAGGGTAGTGCAGTGGTGCTTGTGTAGTGTAGGGGGTCGTGCTGGGGGTAGTGTTTTAGGGTTTAGGGTAGTGCAGTGGTGTTTGTGTAGTGTAGGGGTCATGTTTTAGGGTAGTGCAGTGGTGTTTGGGTAGTGTAGGGGGTCGTGCTGGGGGTAGTGATTTAGGATTTAGGTTAGTGCAGTGGTGTTGGGGTAGTGTTTTAGGGTTTAGGGTAGTGCAGTGGTGTTTGTGTAGTGTAGGGGGTCATGCTGGGGGTAGTGTTTTAGGGTTTAGGATAGTGCAGTAGTGCTTGTGTAGTGTGGGGGTCGTGCTGGGGTACTGTTTTAGGGTTTAGGGTAGTGCAGTGGTGTTTTTGTAGTGTAGGGGGGTCATGTTTTAAGATGCAATGCTCCAATACCTGACCAGTCTGCACTACATAAAACTGCAAAAAAACTAAAAATAAAAGTGTTTTGCACACTTTTGTCATTGGGCTATATGTGGGCTACATCTGGGTAATATTTGTGCTACATTTGGGCTCTTTTTTCACTGGTGGCCATCTTGGAAGACTTCTTTGTTATGAAGTTTCCTAATTTCCTCATTTACTGCAGTCTCCTCAGTAGGAAATGCTTTCAGTTTTTACTTTGATTCCATCAAGAAGGCATTCAGATGTGTCACTCATTTGCCATAAATTCAGAATGTTATTACTCTAGTTGTTCATTAGATCACTGTAGTAAAGCTACTGCTCACCAAGGAGTTAACTGGAAGTCTACTGCTGGTATTGAAAGTGATTGTTTCAGTCTGCATGTCAGAATTTTCTAATGAAATAGAAGAGGATGGGGGGCGTGGCCGACAGCCGAACATGGCGGCTGCATTTTAGCGGAGCTCCGGATCCGGGCTCCTACATCCTGAGATTATTAGACCTGCGCTGCACCAAAGTGCCCTTTTTCGGTGCACCCTAAGACCGGCGGAGCGGAGACGATCGTTGGGCCGGCTTTCGGCGAGTCTGCTGCCCGGCATTGGGACCCGCTGGTGCCCGGGGTCTTTCGAGCTGCGGGGAGAGCTGTGACGGGCCTGCGGTCGGGAACCCACCCGCTGGAGATAACGATCGAGGCCGGGCCCGGGCGGTGGCTGCTCTGCAGCAGAGGGCCGGCGGAAAGTGTCCGGACGGGGGCGGAGTGCTTCCTTGCTAATTCTGTACTCTGTGGCAGACCGGATCGGATGTGACTGCGGGCAGCAGCCTCGGACTGTGAGTAATCCCGGGGCGGATTTACGCAGACCCCGGGGCTGTATTGCGGCCTAAGACTGACGCACTGGGAGGGAGAGCTGCTTTGATAGTGCTGGATTGCGGCGCCCCCGGGGAGGAGACAGGCTTGCTGGCAGTGGGGCCCCCCCCCCTCCTGGACAGTATTCCTGATATATGGAACGCCCCGCAATTGCAAAAAGTAACACATGGGGAATGCTGAAACTGGGCTAGTTGGCTGCCCCTGCTGAAAGGGAGGAAGCAGTGTGTTGTAGGCCGCACTCGTGGAGAGCTTGTGTCCTCGATCACAGGGCCCCCCCCCCCTGCGTGGGGCAGTGGACATTTGTATGCAATGCTTCCTGGGTGGCCCTGGTCTCGGCCCTGATGGGGCGCCTATCCCTGCACATGTAGTACTGCCGGAGTATGCTGGAGTTTTCGCGGAGTCCTGTTCTGGGGAGCGTCGTGACCAGGCCTGTCCCAGGCACTGGCTGTGTTCTACATATGGAATAGGCCCCAGTGGTTGCGAGACTTTGATGAGCGGTAATACGCTCAATTTCCCGCCTGCAAAAAATACGCGAGGAAGGGACGCATGGGTGGCCTCCTACGGTCCGCCAGACGGTGATGGGCCGCAATAAAGGGAAGCAGCAGGAAGCTGGGCCCGGCGCGAACCCCGCAATGGAGCAGGTGGACCCTAGTGGAGTATCACAGTTGCCTAGCTGCATCCCGCCCACAGCTGTGATGGAGCCTGTGGATAAACTAGACCTGATTCTGCAGGAGGTCAGGGATTCGAGGAGAGCCATTGAACAACAAATAGGAGCCCTCACGACGGGTCTCACGCTGCTTAGGGCGGACCACGCCAAGCTGTCGAACAAGGTGAGGGATAATGCCATGGCGCTGGCGGATCTCTCCCCGCAGCAGGCTCAGACCACGACCCAAGTGCAGCAACTACAGAAGCAAGTCACCACCTTGCTGGACCGGGTGGAAGACGCGGAGGGAAGGACAAGACGGAACAACGTCCGCGTCATTGGGCTGCCGGAGCGCTGCGAGGGACGGGACTCGGCTACGTACATGGAAAAATGGCTCCGGGAACACGTTGCCCCAGAGGGTCTCTCTGCCCAATACTGTGTGGAACGGGCGCACAGAATACCCACCGGTCAGCCCAAACCGGGCGCACCATCGCGTCCCCTCATTGTCAGGCTGTTAAATTATAGGGACAGGGACATACTACTACAAAAAGCACGGGAGCTGGGCCAGATACACTTTGAGAATGCACGGATCTCGCTGTACCCGGACTACACACTAATGGTACAGCGACAGCGCTCCTCTTTCATGGCCGTCAAGAGGAAAATGAGGGACCTGAACCTCAAGTATGCCCTTCTCTTCCCCGCCCGTTTGAAGGTCATCCACGACCGCAAGACACATTTCTTTGAAAGCCCAGAAGACGCTGAGGGGTGGCTGGAGGTAGTGGACCCCGCGGAGACCGGTGATAATGCCTCCCAAAGTACTCAACATAGCGCCAATCGAGAGGTACGACCCGGCGTCCGCCGAAGTAGACGTCTACGTGGAGACTCCCGATGACCTAATCCAACGTTGCAGCAACAACAACAGGGCAAGGAGAAGGCACTGCTGGCGGCTGCTGCTTTTCGACAGTCTGCGCGTGTGGAGGACTCAGCTTCTTCCGTGGAAGACCCGAACAAATCGGACTCCGAGGGTAGCGTGGCTCTGTTTCCCTCAGTAACTCCTCAAACGGCGGATGGACTGTTTGACTGACAACAGTATGGGGCCATCAAATACGAACTGAACCTGGGAGCTGATGAGATATCCTTTTTGGTTTTGTGGTAAATTATATGTAGGGTGCAGCGTTATGGAACGTGTTTATAGTTTCTTGAGCCCGGGTTCCGTGAGGTTCGGAACTCGATGTCATAATGGAGTGTGACCCGCGCTCTATGGGCGGCGTTGGCGATGTCCCCCAATCTGCGAATGCTGTGGTGGTCCAGGGTATAGTTCTGTTCACTGCGATTTGTTTTGTGGTCCGGTATAGTTTTACGACCGGACCGAGTATTGGGGGTTCTGGGAGGGAGGGTACGGTCCTATTTCTTTGTTAGTCCCGCGTAGGCTGGTCATTGTCACACATAAGTCTTGGTCTGACTGCAGGACCAATAAACACTATCAATGCACACACTTAATCAGTTTAACATTGTAACGTGGAACGTTAGGGGACTGGGCTCCATACAGAAACGCCACAGGATACACGCCCAGTTACTAAGGAGAAAGGCACAAATAGTATATTTGCAAGAATCCCACATGCTGAGCCAGGAGGCGGTAAAGCTTCGGAAGAAATGGAGGGGGCAGGTTTTCACCACTAGCTACTCGGGGTATGCACGGGAGTCACTATTTGGATCCGACACGGGGTGCCCTTCACGTCACTGGAACACCGAATAGACAAACAAGGGCGCTATATATTTGTACGTGGATCCCTGGACGGCCAAATGGTAGTGCTGGGGAGCATATATGCACCAAATACTGACCAAGAAAATTTCTTTGCCACCCTGAACCTGGCACTGGCAGGATGGGAAACACATCCCTGGATCATAGGTGGGGACTGCAACACTATTATGGACATTTCCTTAGATAGGTCCCATCCCCCCCTGAACGGTGCGGGAGTAATTAAGCAGGCAAAGGCACTTTGTGGCTGGGCTACTGGTTGGGCTCTGTGTGATGTATGGCGGATGCGACACCCAGCGCACAGAGAATACTCGTTCTACTCCCGGTTCACATGTTGCACACCAGAATAGACAGAATTTACTGCTCTAATAACATCGCAATGCAGGTGACGCATACTACGTACCTTGCAAAAACCTTTTCAGATCACAACCCACTGGAGCTAACGATCACATGGGGCAGAGTACCTACCCCGGTGCCAACATGGAGATTATGGCCATACATGTTAGAGGACACAGTGTTCCGTGCCTCTATGGCCGACACCATTTCCCATTACTTTACCGAAAATAGTAAAACAGCTTCTAGTGGTTTAATCGAATGGGACGCCTTTAAGGCAGTAATACGCGGAAGGGCCATCAGCACGACTGTAGGGGCTCGACAGGAGGTTAATAAATCCCTCATTGACACGGAACACAAGATGGATCGCCTAGAACAGGAGGCAGCGCAAGATAGGGGAAAGCAAGGGCTACTCCAAGAGGTCCGCATACAACATGCGGAGTTGCTGGAATCCCTTCGAACTATAGATTACCGGCGATACACACAGAGAACACACACGGAAGCGGACAAAACAGGGGCGCTGTTGGCGAAAATATTGAAGGATGACCCCCGGCCACGGTGATTAGGGAGGTTATTACCTTAGAGGGTGGTACAGCACATACACAAAATGACATCAACACAGCCTTCTACCATTACTATGCCACGCTTTACAGCAAGCCTACAGATAGCATGGGCACACGCATTGATGACTTCTTACTTACCCTGACGTGCCCGCAACCTCCCCCAGCTGCCCTAAAGGAACTTTCAGGCCCGATTACCACAGCGGAGATAAAACTGGCGATCAAAGGGCTACCTCGTAATAAAACCCCTGGCCTGGACGGGTTGCCAGCAGAATTTTACGATACTTTTAAAGAACCCTCCTGCCCCACTTGGAACTCCTGTACAACACGGCATTGGAAAAAGGCGAATTACCACTCACTACAGCACAAGCGCTGACTGTCACACTCCCGAAACCGGGTAGGGACCCCACCGACATGGCCGGTTACCGCCCATTATCGCTACTGACAACGGAGTATAAAATCCTTAGTAAGATTCTGGCGAATAGGCTCCTACCCCTTCTGCATAAACTAATACGCATAGATCAAACAGGTTTCTTGCCGGCCCGTAGCACCTCTTTGAACACCAGGAGATTGCATTACCTGATGTCGGCTGCCCCTCCACACTACTCCCACGCTGGCTGTGTGTCGTTAGACCTCCGCCAAGCGTTTGACACACTTACCTGGGAATACTTGTTTAAGGCACTGGGTAAATTTGGACTACCGGAGGATTATCTTAAATGGCTCCGCCTGTTATACCAAGCCCCCACGGCGCGCGTCCGTACTGGAGGCCATATATCCGCTGCATACCCGATATTCAGGGGGACGAGGCAGGGGTGCCCACTATCGCCACTCCTGTTTATATTGGCTCTGGAGCCCTTGGCTATTAAACTGCGAACGGACGCACGTGGGATGGGTATTCCGATCGGGCCCACCCTGCACCTTTTCTCGGCATACGCGGATGACATTATCCTCTATGTCAACGACCTTAGGACCGATTTAACACCTTTGGCGGAGATATTTACTGTCTTTGAAAGTATATCAGGCCTTGCGGTTAACCCAACGAAATCTCACGCCTTTTTCTTTCGGGAACAGGCACAACTGATGACTGTTCCTTTCGGGCAAATGGTGATACAAGTTGCGTCACATACATTTAAATACTTGGGCATACAGGTCTACCGGACCCCCATCGATCTGCTGGACGGCAACCTACACAGGGCAATTCGAGCCCTTCGAGCTAGTATTGCCTTTTGGATTACGCTACCGCTGTCGGTCATGGGTAGAGGTGGCTATTACAAAAATGGTAGTCCTCCCGAGGCTAGTTTACTATTTTACGAACTTGCCAGTACTACTCCCACAGCGTACGTTTAAACTTTTAAATACCTTGCTCGTCGATCTCATATGGGGGTCAGGCAGGCGGAGGATTAGTCTCAAAAAGCTCCAACTTGGCACGAACAAAGGGGGACTGGGGGTCCCAGACCTTAGAGCCTACTACTACGCTTGTCAATTGCAGTGGCTATCCTTCTGGATGGCCGGACGCAATCTTCAAGAAATAGGGTACACCGAGCGCGATCTGGCGTCAGGAGCCCTACATACACTATTGCTACCACGCTGTAAACTCCCACTAGTACTCCCTACATTGTTGCGTACAGCGCTGCAGTGCTGGAAAGCGGCACTACATTACACGCACACGCACCCTGCCTATGCAGGTAACATTCCACTGGTGGGCATACCATTGACGGTGGGACGCATAACACGACGCACTATTGCCCCCTGGACCGAAGCAGGGGTTAGCATGGTATCAGACCTGTTCCATGAGGGACAATTGCTAGACTATGATAACTTTGTCAGGAGCACGGGAGTGCCGGATCACCTGTACATTCTACATGCGGCTCTGTCACGATATGTAAAACGCATTGGGGCCCGCACCGACAGGAACCTGAAACACACGAATTAGTCAAACTGCTATATTACATGGGACAAGGTAGACACTTAGTGAAATGGCTGTACGTGGGGATTCGTGCACATGCGGGAATAGCCCTCACCCAGTTACAAGATGCATGGTCGGGAGACGTAGGACGGGCCATAGAAGAAAAGGAGTGGGGAAAAATTATAGAACACCCTAGAAAGCTTACCAGAAACGCAAAATTTAAATGTATTCAAACCATGGTGCTTCACAGGGCTTACCTTACCCCTCACAGACTGGACAAAATGTACCCGCAAACACAACACCACTGCCCTAGATGCCAAGCAGGTGGCGTTGAGCTGGCACATATGCTGTGGTCATGCCCTAAACTGGGGAGATACTGGGATTCAATCAGACGGCTCATTTCTGAAGTAATACAGAAGGAAGTAGACAACACGATGGAGGAATGTATCCTGGGTCTTCATAAGTCCCCCTCGAAACATAAGGTACAATACAGATTTGCGAACCTGTCATTAATCCTAGCAATACGAGCCATCACTATGCGATGGAAGTCCAAGAAACCACCCCGCATACATGTGTGGCATAGCGAGGTGATCAGGTGGGGTAGTGCAGAAAGTGCGGCCCTAAGGCGAGAGGAGGCCCGAGGGTTGCGAAAAAACCCGATAGCAATGGAGTGGGACGTAATGTTAGAATCCCTCAAACAGCAGGAGGTGGAAATTGTGGACTCTCGTAGCAACTCGCAATAATGCCTGTGGATTCCAAGAATCCGAATTGAACCCGACTTGCACACGTTACTAATACAAATGTGATAATATCTCACAGGCTGAGGCTGTATATTGCGAAGCGTTGCTTCTATACGAATATTGGTCTACAAATGTAACACTGTCAGCCTGGCTTCGTGCGGGCGATCACCCTAAAAGATGTTGTTAGACTGTGAATATAGGACTGTAGGGAGGGGGAGGGAAATTTTAGTTGGGAGTGTTAGGTTTTATTATTGCAGACTGTGATATTATGTGACGAGTATTTCCAACCCGGCTAAGTGGTCGTGAGTGCCAGGACATTGATAGGCATGTAGTTAATATTGCGGGAGTGATTTCTTCACGGATTGTCCGAGTGGTGGGTAAACTAAGAAAGGTGATAATAATAATAATACCATTTTTTGAGGCACAACAATTTGATTGTATAGGGCACAAAGATAAAGACTACAAGGCTGAGGGTGCCATCTTATGTGTTTTAAAGCATAATTGGGTCTGTATTGTATATCATTGAAAAATGCTAATAAAACTTTGTTTAAAAAAAAAAATGAAATAGAAGAGGATTTGAGATCTCACTTAAAACATGCACTAAATTTTCTTTTTGCAGCACTAACCATAATTTCTATGGCAAAATGAACCCCCTCATTTTGTTCCTTTTTAAATTAAATGTTTTAAGTGTTACCAGTTTATTCCAATCAAGATGGCTTCAGGTGTGCCATACTTTTGTCATAAGTAAGGCTGTTAGCACTCTAGTTGTTCTTTAGAACACTCTGGGAAGCTGCAGTAGAACACAAAGGCATCAACTGACAGGCTGCTCCTGTTGAAATATAACAGGAAGATATTTGAGATCTCACTTAAAACATGTCCTAATTTTTCTTTCTACAGCACTAACCATAATTTCTATGGCAAAATGAACCCCTCATTTTGTTCCTTTTTAAATTAAATGTTTTAAGTGTTACCAGTTTATTCCAATCAAGATGGCTTCAGGTGTGCCATACTTTTGTCATAAGTAAGACTGTTAGCGCTCTAGTTGTTCTTTAGAACACTCTGGGAAGCTGCAGTAGAACACAAAGGCATCAACTGACAGGCTGCTCCTGTTGAAATATAACAGGAAGATATTTGAGATCACACTTGAAACATGTCCTAATTTTTCTTTCTACAGCACTAACCATAATTTCTATGACAAAATGAACCCCATCATTTTGTTCCTTTTTAAATTAAATGTTTTAAGTGTTACCAGTTTATTCCAATCAAGATGGCTTCAGGTGTGCCATACTTTTGTCATAAGTAAGGCTGTTAGCACTCTAGTTGTTCTTTAGAACACTCTGGGAAGCTGCAGTAGAACACAAAGGCATCAACTGACAGGCTGCTCCTGTTGAAATATAACAGGAAGATATTTGAGATCACACTTGAAACATGTCCTAATTTTTCTTTCCAGAGCACTAACCATAATTTCTATGACAAGATGAACCCCATCATTTTGTTCCTTTTTAAATTAAATGTTTTAAGTGTTACCAGTTTATTCCAATCAAGATGGCTTCAGGTGTGCCATACTTTTGTCATAAGTAAGGCTGTTAGCACTCTAGTTGTTCTTTAGAACACTCTGGGAAGCTGCAGTAGAACACAAAGGAATCAACTGACAGTCTCTGCCCTTGTTGGATGTACATGTTTTACTGAGAAAGTCAGACTTCATTCTCACATGACTGAGAAAGATAATGTGAATTTACAGAAAATATGCTCTCATTTTAGCTTCTGGGGCACCTTCCAAAACTGTATGGGACAAGCATGTGAAAATAGTTTTCTCTCAAACATGATTCATGATATCCCAGCAGAAGGTTTTTCACAGGGTAAAATCACCTTAGAACACACCACAATTCCTGAAATTAGTATGGTACCATCAACAAATGAATTCTAATGTAACTAAAGTCTGTTATCACCCTTTATAGTTCTCCTTTTGGTAACCCTCAAAATCTTCGATTCACTACAATGCATTTCAATGGTACTTTCATTTATATTGGTCCCAAGATGGCTGCCAGCAATTCCAGGATGAAGTGCTGACAGCCAATCAGATCTCACGATGACATGTGTGGTTAGGCTCCGCCCAGATATATATGTGTTTTTACTTTTGATTTTCTCAGCAACTACTGAACGGATTTACACCATTTAACAAAAAGGGTTCTTTTGAACCAAGAACTACCTCTTTGCCAAATTTGGTGTAATTCCGTTCAGCAGTTCGGGCTGTAGCCTTGCATAAAGTTTCCTATGGGAAATTGATTTTTTGACTCTTATTTCTTTAATTTCTCCGCAACTACTGAACGGATTTACACCATTTAACAAAAAGGGTTCTTTCTGAACCAAGAACTACCTCTTTGCCAAATTTGGTGTAATTCCGTTCAGCAGTTCAGGCTGTAGCCGTGTCTAAAGTTTCCTATGGGAAAATGAATGGGGAAAACACGTTTTGGGACCCCCTTTTTCTCGGCCCCTGCTTGACGAATCACCCTGAGACTTTCAGGGTAGGAGCGGACCGGAGCGGGCCATAAAGTTTGAAAATTTCACGAAGATTCCTCAACCCACGCAAGAGTTATTTCAAATAGAATGTCGCGGATTTCCTATGGAAAATAGGTCCTAACTATAACTATCTACTGGCGACCGCCAGTAGATAATATATATATATATATATCTGCACCACTCCGCTCGATTCTCGATGCCTGTCGACGAACAGGAGCACGGACCACACAATTTTTTGCTGGAACTTAATTCTTTATTGACTCAGCTCAAACAGCACTGGCAGCCATTACGCGTTTCGACCCCACAAGGGTCTTGATCACATCATGAGTGATGTTATATGTGACGTCATCAGCAGTGCATTGCGGGGGCGCGAGTTATAGCTAGCTGAACTAACTATAACGGGGAATTTCTCTGGTTTTGTACGAGTGAAATGTCCAACTAACTATAACTTTCCCTAAAACCTATGGTTTTTCAGTGAATTTCTAAGGTTTTTTAAATGCTAATTTCTAACTATAACGTGCCTGAAACCTATGGTTTTTTCAGTGAATATATATATATACATATATATATATATATAAAACAACAAATACTGAGATATCCACAATCCCAACAATTCACACCAAGTCTTCTCGGTTGGTTTCTTAAGTTGTGTTTATTCTTTCTTTATATTCATTCTCCATGTCAATAAATTGTTAGTGATCAGACAGAAGCCAACACATGTTTCGAGCTCCACGGCGCTTCTTCAGGGCTTGAAATTCTGAGGGGCATTCCGGAAACTGAAGGAGAAGGATCAAGAGGCTTTCAGCCTGTAGCCGACCCGTATCATGGGGGATCTGAATTATTGACCATACATAAGTACTCTTACTCTGAATTGATATAAAAGGAGAAGGACTATATGTCTTAAAAGAAATTTAGGAGAAATTGATAACGGACGACACAAATTCATTCAATAACTGGAACAATGGGAGTGATGGAATAGATATTAACAAAACTCAGAATTTCAAGCCCTGAGGAAGCGCAGTGGAGCGCGAAACATGTGTTGGCTTATGTCTGATCACTAACAATTTATTGACATGGAGAATGAATATAAATAAAGAATAAACACAACTTAAGAAACCAACCGAGAAGACTTGGTGTGAATTGTTGGGATTGTGGATATCTCAGTATTTGTTGTTTTATATGAGTGTAAAAAATACTGGTGGGGACCAGTAACTGGGATACTTAGCGCCGGGCACAAAACTGTTACCCAAATTGTATTTGTATATATATATATAATACGCCGAAATCGATCGCTCAAAAACACTTACAGAGATTGATCGCATCAACGCTGAGCTCAGCAGCTGTGAACAACAGGAAGCAATAACAAAGGCAGAGAGGAGATTGCTTCCCGCCTCAAAAAACACGAGGAAACCATTAAAACGCGAAAGGTATTTAAATTTGCCCGCGATAAAGCGGACTATGAATGCGGGCAAATATTCACCTTTGCCAAACGCTAAGACAACATCAGGAAACAAAGACTTAATAAATTGCCCCAGCAAAATGCGCAAATAACAACTTTTTCTATCGTTGAAGGCACAGACTCCGCATCGATGTCAGATCTGAGCTCAGCATTGGGAAGTGGCTCAGAATCAGATGACGGAGGATTCAGGGGCACCGCGACTGATGGAGTGGGTGCTAGCTTGGCTCAAGAACTTGATTTTTTAGTCCTGGACCGAAGGCAAACACTCAGACCAAGGGCACCAAAGAATCAAAGCGCAGACGCAACCACAGGAGGCGCAAAAGGAGAAAAATCTGAAAAACCCAAGCAAGGAAACAAGAGGAGTGGAAACTGGAGGCGTTAGGCAGCACAGACACCAAGACAATTACCAACCTGAGCAACATCAATCTCACGGAGGCGGAAAAACAACTTCTCTCACTTGGTCTCACTTTTTGTCCGGAAAGTAGCTTTGATTATTGCAGCACCCGCATTGATGAATATAAATTCATAAGAAAACTCCAGCTCATAAAATTCTTCAAACAAAAAAGTAGCGGCAACGTACAGAATACACCTAGTAATCTGTTACCCTCTGATACAATCCTCACAGTCTCTGACATTCCAATCATACGTACTCTAATTGAGCTAGAGTCCGCTGAAGGAACAACTGCCACGCAACAAAGCTCCAGCGATGTAAGCATCACTGATACCGTGAGAGTACCAAGTCCTTTCAAACCGCACTCTACCTTTACACCAATGATGCCAAGAGATGCGATTGACATTTTCAGCGACGTCATCACTGATGAATTAAAATCCCTGCATCTCAGGAAGAAAGGCAAGCGACACAGAAACACCCGCCCAGAGATTAATCAAGGTTATCACAACCTAATGAGAAAACTGCAAAAAGAGAATGAAGTGATCATCAATAAAGTGGACAAGGGGGGTAATATTGTCCTGCGGCCACGATATTTGTACCTCGCAGAAGCTGACAGGCATCTTACAGACCAACAGTGTTACAAAACTTCAAGCCATAAAGAAATAGCCACAAGCAATAAAGATCTAAGAAAGCACCTCAACTCCTACAGAGCGCAAGGGATTATCAGTAAAGATGAATTTTCTTTCCTAAACACAGATTCCCCGGTGCTCCTGATCCTGTACTTCTTACCCAAAGTACACAAGAACTCAGATCCCATACCTGGGCGTCCCATCATATCGGCCCAAAAAAATATGTGTGAAAACATCTCCAGATATGTTGACTACTTCCTACAAGATATGGTCTCAAGCCTACCAACATACCTTAGAGACACGAGTGACTTTTTATTGAAAATTAAAGATATCCCATGGTGCAATGACTATCTGCTCATGTCGCCGACATCACCTCGCTTTATACAAGCATCAGACACAGTGATGGTATCGCAGCATGCAAGCACTTTTTGGATAAAAAACGATAAACTGCTATAAACACAATGAATTCTTGCTTTTCCTCATTGAATGGTGTTTGTTCCACAACTACTTCCTATTCAACAAAAAAGTGTACCATCAATTAAGGGGAGTGGCCATGGGAGCATGCTTTTCACCGAGCTACACTTGTCTACATGTAGGAGCTTGGGAGGAGCAGACTCTGAGGGGACACCTGCACGAAACCTAGAATAACAATGTAATCACCTGGTTATGGTTTATAGATGATGTGTTCGTTATTTGGAAGGGGGACACCATCAGTGCAAAAGCGTTTATTGAAACAATCAATTCAAACACCCTTAACCTTGAATTCAATGCCAACATCAGTAAAACATCTATTGAATTCCTTGATGTAGAGTTATTTGTGGGAGGTGGCAAACTGAACTCTAAACTACATAGGAAGCCTACGGCAGGGAACTCAACACTTCATGCCGCCAGTTTTCACCCTAAACACCTGATTGCGAGCATCCCCTATGGAGAAATGCTACGCCTGCGTAGGATCTGTAGCTCACCCACTGATCTAACACATTGTCAGGAAGATGCATTCCAACGCTTTAGAGCTAGAGGTTACTCCATAGCCAACATCAGAAAAGTCATGAACAGAGCCAACTTAATTCCTAGGGAAGACCTCCTTACTGTAGGTCGCGAAGTTGACACTAACATCCCCATTCTAGAGCAGAAACAAAGTATCACTACCAGGCTCATCACAACATTCAACACAGAAGCCCGCAACATCAGATCAGTCATTAACAAACACTGGGGCATCATTAGATCAGATCCCATTCTAGGCCCAATAGTAACACACCAGCCTGATATTACTTACAAGCGTGCATTTTCAATGCACGATGCCCTGGTGAGAAATAGTCCAGAGGTCCTTTCGAAAGGTAACTGGCTGACAGACACCAAAGGATTTGTTATATGCAATAGCTGCAGGGCTTGCAAATTTGGTAAAAACATTACCCAAGTTGTTTCAGCTTTCAGACAGAATCCCCTGACCATTAAACATCGCCTCACATGTAAGACTGAGTTTGCTATCTATTTGCTTGTCTGTTCATGCAACCTTTGGTACATTGGCAGCACTAAGCTACCAGTACACCAACGCATCCTACAACATCTCAGGGCCATAGTCAATAATGACTCAGCATACCCGGTAGCGAGACATTTCAAGGAAAAGCACAATAACAACCTTAACCATCTACATTACTCAGTGATTGATTGCATACCAGCACTTATGAGGGGTGGTAACCGGGAGAAGCTCCTGCGACAACTAGAGAGCAAATACATCATTAAATTTAATACTAAGTGCCCCGCAGGACTGAACATCAGTGAGGATATGCACAACTTCCTTTAAAATGGAGTCACACATGATGTTTAAATTAAAACATTCCATATCATCTAATAGCATTCAGGCCTATGGTGTCCACTTTAACCAACCAAATTCATGAACCCATTTTAAACATCTCAGTTAAATCGGAACTACATCTGTCTGTAACCTTGGCTCCCTTCTCTGAAACCTTATACTATTTGTGCATTTGTGCCATGAATTCTGTATAACCTGACTTCTTTTTCAGTACACTGATTAACTTATGTTTTGTATGCATATGACTGAATATATTTCATTTGAGCATGTCATTTGTAACCTACTACATTGAAAACCCACGCGGGATTGTGTCAAGTGTACTTTGTTAATAATTGAAACAATTTTAGTTTCTTGATTACACATATACCCTGTGTGTGAATATCCATTTTACACATTGGACCATACTGTTCCGTCCAATTTTGCCAACTAGTATTCACTCATAGTCTCACTCTTTTAACCCAGCACTCCCCTCCCTTTCACATTATTAGCACCCACGTATGAGTAGTACCAGTTGACTTTTTAACATCTTTTTCCCACACCTGGCACCAAGCGGTAAATAAACATACTATGGCTGGCATATATACATATATTTTTTTGTGGCGCTTTTTATATTTAATTTATATTAAATATACCACAAACGGCACAACTCACTGAGGTAGAACAGATCACCTGGCATTAGATATACTCCAATACATGAGTGTACACTTGGCAATAGTTAGCCTGCCTAATTATACTCAGCCTCTTTGAGTTAGATCACGCCCGACCATTGTGACACTCCATTCACACACAGGTTACTTACCGTGATCTTCGCATTTGCCTCGCATTTCCACGGTTTTAGGACTCATGATTCCTTATCGCGAATGCAGTGGCGCCACAAAACACATAGTTAGGCAACCTCTGCAACATGCACAGCCGTTCTAATGCTCATACCTTCCCACACACACAAGCGTTACAGATGTCTTCTATCTCCATGTATATATACTGCACTGTGCCTGGTTAATTGCTGACTCACCTCCAGCAGTAAACTATCACTACAGTAAAGCAGTTTACTGTAGTAAAATTGCCAACTCATGTGGTAAAATGTTAAACACTGTAAAAAGACTACCACTCACCACCTATGTACATAAAGCACCCTTTCACATGCAGTGCACTATGTGAACAAGGCCGCATGTCTGGCGGCCGAAACGCGTCATTTTGGACATTGATACTTAAATAAAGACACCTTGCCATCATCACTGCCTTGGAGTCTGTGCCCTCGTGTTGCGCCGCTGTGGCTGGATACTTTGGGATTCACATGCTGATATATATATATATATATATATATATATATATATATATATATATATTATAGCTCAAAGGTTACCCATCATGTAAGAGGCACTCGACCGCAGTGTTAAGGTACAAGTCTTTATTCAGGTACGGGCAACATCCATCACGTTGAAAAGCTAAAACAGCTGTTAGGTCGCCTGATGCGTTTCAAAGACAGAGCTTCTTCATCAGAGGCTTGGCGGAAACATTCCGTGCTATTCCGGTCACTCCCCCTTGTGAAATTGATGCTTAATAGCACGCCCCTGGATGGGCTGCTCAGATGAGACTGTGCGATGCATTCTGGGACTGGAAGTGCCGGGAATTAAACTCCATAGATGGCTGCACTAATTAGCTGGTAAGTCCATTTTTAAGCCCTGTATGGGCCTCAGCGTGTGGATCTGTCCTCAATCCTTCACTGTTGCCCCACTCGCAAGGCTCGGTACATACCATGCCTCGTGGCCCCCTGAGATGGCAGGGTGGTCCACTCTTGGCGGCTGGGCTGCCACCTATAGATTATAGCTCAAAGGTTACCCAACATGTAAGAGGCACTCGACGGCAGTGTTAAGGTACAAGCCTTTATTCAGGTACGGGCAACATCCATCATGTTGAAAAGCTAAAACAGCTGTTCCGTCACCTGACGCATTTCAAAGACAGAGCTTGTTCATCAGAGGCTTGGCGGAAACATTCCGTGCTATTCCGGTCACTCCCCCTTGTGAAATTGATGCTTAATAGCACGCCCCTGGATGGGCTGCTCAGATGAGACTGTGCGATGCATTCTGGGACCAGAAGTGCCGGGAATTAAACTCCATAGATGGCTGCACTAATTAGCTGGTAAGTCCATTTTCAAGCCCTGTATGAATTCACAGGTTTCAGGGACGTTGTAGTTAGTTGGACATTTCACTCGTACAAAACCAGAGAAATTCGGCTGTTATATCAGTGATGTAAACAGTGATGTCATCAGTGATGTCATTTGAGATGTCATCAGTGATGTCACTGACCATGTCATGAGTGATGTTATATGTGACGTCATCAGCAGTGCATTGCGGGGCGCGAGTTATAGTTAGCTCAACTAACTATTACGGCCGAATTTCTCTGGTTTTGTACGAGTAAAATGTCCAACTAACTATAACGTCCCTGAAACCTGTGGTTTTGTCAGTGAATTTCTAAGGTTTTTAAATGCTAATTCCTAACTATAACATCCCTGAAACCTCTGTTTTTTTCAGTGCATTTCTAAGGTTTTTTAAATGCTAATTTCTAAATATGCCTACATAGGAAGGAAATGTGCAGAAAGATGAAGAAAGGCGCAGAAAGAAGCAAGAGAAGTGCAGAAAGAGGCAACAGACGTCCAGAAAGAGGAGGAAAGGTGCAGAAAAAAGCAAGAGAAGTGCAGAAAGAACCAACAGAGGTGCAGAAAGGGGTCTACTTTGACTGTACCTTACAATAGACTCATACAAAGTAGCCTAATCACTAATCCTTCTCAAAAGATGTCTTAAACCTCACTTTTCTCTTGAAGGTTCACTATTAATCGACTGCTCAGAATGTTAGGCCTACCTACCAAATATAACACAGCAATCCTAAGCATATCACTGTTGTAAGTCTGACCAAGTTTGTGAAGGTAGGCATGCGTGTCTCTGCTTTTACCGAGTGATATGTTACATAAAAATAAACATAGAAATACTGGAATACCTGTGTTTCAAACAGCATACTCTGTAAATATGTGTACAAAAAGAGTATGTATTTCTTTCTGCTCATAATACAGGGCATATGGGTATTCAATAGTATATTTGAGGGGCTCTATAACACCTATATACATAAGACATGTCTGCCTGTGCAACTGAATGACAGAGCAGAACTGAGAACATTTAACCACCTATAGAAGAAGCTACCCACTTTTTAAGCTACCATCTTCAGATGCATAACACATGTGAGAATACTTATACAAGTAGACATACATCTCAGTCACAAGAGCACGCAGACCTTTAAACTTGACAGCTTGCACTTCGTGTTTCAGTACAAAAAGAGGCGAGAGAAGTACAGAAAGAAGCAAGAGATGTGCAGAAAGAAACAAAAGAAGTGCAGAAAGAAGCAACAGAGATGCAGAAAGGGGGAAGTGGGGTGGAGAAAGAGGCAAGAGGGATACAGAAAGAAGAAAGAGAGTTGCAGAAAGAAACAAAAGAAGTGCAGAAAGAAGGAACAGAGGTGCAGAAAGAAGCAAGAGGGGAGCATAAAGAGGGAAAAGGGGTGCAGAAAGACGGATGAGGGGTGGAGAAAGAGGCAAGAGAAGTGCAGAAAGAAGCAACAGAGATGCAAAAACGGGGAACAGGGGTGGAGAAAGTGGCAAGAGGGGTGCAGAAAGAAGCAAGAGAGGTGCAGAAAGAAACAAAAGAAGGGCAAAAAGAAGGAACAGAGGTGCAGAAAGAGGCAAGAGGGGTGCAGAAAGAGGGAAGAGGGATACAGAAAGAAGCACGAGTGGTGCAGAAATAAGCAAGAGAGGTGCAGAAAGAAGCAATAGTAGTGCAGAAAGAAGCAACAGAGGTGCAGAAAGAGGCAAGAGGGGTGCAAAAAGAGGGAAGAGTGATGCAGAAAAAGAAGCATGAGGGATGCAGAAAGAAACAAAAGATGTGCAGCAAGAACACAAAAGAAGTGCAGAAAGAAGGAACAGAGGTGCAGAAAGAGGGAAGAGGGGTGCAGAAAGAAGCACGAGGGGTGCAAAAAGAAGCAAGACAGGTACAGAAAGGGAAAAGTGGGGTGGAGAAAGAGGCAAGAGGGATACAGAAAGAAGCGAGAGGTGCAGAAAGAAACAAAAGAAGTGCAGAAAGAAGGAACAGGGGTGCAGAAAGAGGCAAGAGGGGTGCAGAAAGAGGGAAGACGGGTGTGAAAGAGGTACGAGTGGTGCAGAAAGAAGAGAGTTGCAGAAAGAAACAATAGAAGTGCAGACAGAAGGAACAGAGGTGCACGAAGAGGCAAGAGGGGTGCAGAAAGAGGGAAGAGGGGTGGAGAAAGAGGCACAAGGGTTGCAGAAAGAAGGGACAGAGGTGCAGAAAGAAGCACGAGTAGTGTAGAAAGAAGCAACAGAGGTGCAGAAAGAGGCAACAGGGGTGCAAAAAGAGGGAAGAGGGGTGCAGAAAAAGAGGCACGAGGGGTGCAGCAAAAAGCAAAAGATGCGCAGCAAGAAACAAAAGAAGTGCAGAAAGAAGGAACAGAGGTGCAGAAAGAGGCAAGACGGGTGCAGAAAGAGGCATAAGGGGTGCAGAAAGAAGCAAGAGGTGCAGAAAGAAACAAAAGAAGTGCAGAAAGAAGGAACAGAGGTGCAGAAAGAGGGAAGAGGGGTGCAGAAAGAAGCACGAGGGGTGCAAAAAGAAGCAAGACAGGTACAGAAAGGGAGAAGTGGGGTGGAGAAAGAGGCAAGAGGGTTACAGAAAGAAGCGAGAGGTGCAGAAAGAAACAAAAGAAGTGCAGAAAGAAGGAACAGGGGTGCAGAAAGAGGCAAGAGGGGTGCAGAAAGAGGGAAGACGGGTGTGAAAGAGGCACGAGTGGTGCAGAAAGAAGAGAGTTGCAGAAAGAAACAATAGAAGTGCAGACAGAAGGAACAGAGGTGCACGAAGAGGCAAGAGGGGTGCAGAAAGAGGGAAGAGGGGTGGAGAAAGGCACAAGGGTTGCAGAAAGAAGGGACAGAGGTGCAGAAAGAAGCACGAGTAGTGTAGAAAGAAGCAACAGAGGTGCAGAAAGAGGCAACAGGGGTGCAAAAAGAGGGAAGAGGGGTGCAGAAAAAGAGGCACGAGGGTGCAGCAAAAAGCAAAAGATGCGCAGCAAGAAACAAAAGAAGTGCAGAAAGAAGGAACAGAGGTGCAGAAAGAGGCAAGACGGGTGCAGAAAGAGGCATAAGGGGTGCAGAAAGAAGCAAGAGGTGCAGAAAGAAACAAAAGAAGTGCAGAAAGAAGGAACAGAGGTGCAGAAAGAGGGAAGAGGGGTGCAGAAAGAAGCACGAGGGGTGCAAAAAGAAGCAAGACAGGTACAGAAAGGGAGAAGTGGGGTGGAGAAAGAGGCAAGAGGGATACAGAAAGAAGCGAGAGGTGCAGAAAGAAACAAAAGAAGTGCAGAAAGAAGGAACAGGGGTGCAGAAAGAGGCAAGAGGGGTGCAGAAAGAGGGAAGACGGGTGTGAAAGAGGCACGAGTGGTGCAGAAAGAAGAGAGTTGCAGAAAGAAACAATAGAAGTGCAGACAGAAGGAACAGAGGTGCACGAAGAGGCAAGAGGGGTGCAGAAAGAGGGAAGAGGGGTGGAGAAAGAGGCACAAGGGTTGCAGAAAGAAGGGACAGAGGTGCAGAAAGAAGCACGAGTAGTGTAGAAAGAAGCAACAGAGGTGCAGAAAGAGGCAACAGGGTGCAAAAAGAGGGAAGAGGGTGCAGAAAAAGAGGCACGAGGGGTGCAGCAAAAAGCAAAAGATGCGCAGCAAGAAACAAAAGAAGTGCAGAAAGAAGGAACAGAGGTGCAGAAAGAGGCAAGAGGGGTGAAGAAAGAGGGAAGAGGGGTGGAGAAAGAGGCAAGGGGTTGCAGAAAGAAGCGAGAGGTGCAGAAAGAAGGAACAGAGGTACAGAAAGAGGCAAGAGGGGTGCAGAAAGAAACAAAAGAAGTGCAGAAAGAAGGAACAGAGGTGAGAAAGAGGCAAGAGGGGTGCAGAAAGAGGCATAAGGGGTGTAGAAAGAAGCGAGAGGTGCAGAAAGAAAAAAAGAAGTGCAGAAAGAAGGAACAGAGGTGCAGAAAGAGGCAAGAGGGGTGCAGAAAGAAAGAAAAGAAGTGCAGAAAGAAGCAACAGAGGTGCAGAAAGAGGCAATAGGAGTGCAGAAAGAGGAAAGAGGGGTGCAGAAAGAGGCACGAGAGTGCAAACAGAAGCAAGAGAGATGCTGAAAGGGGGAAGTGGGGTGGAGAAAGAGGCAAGAGGGATACAGAAAGAAACAAGAGAGGTGCAGAAAGAAACAAAAGAAGTGCAGAAAGAAGGAACAGAGGTGCAGAAAGAGGCAAGAGGGTGCAGAAAGAGGGAAGAGGGGTGCAGAAAGAGACACAAGGGTTGCAGAAAGAAGGGACAGAGGTGCAGAAAGAGGCAAGAGAAGTCCAGAAAGAAGCAACAGAGATGCAAAAAGAGGGGACAGGGGTGGAGAAAGTGGCAAGAGGGGTGCAAAAAGAAGCAAGAGATGTGCAGAAAAAACAAAAGAAGAGCAGAAGGAAGGAACAGAGGTGCAGAAAGAAGCAAGAGGGGAGCAGAAAGAGGGAAAAGGGGTGCAGAAAGAGGGATGAGGGGTGGAGAAAGAGGCAAGAGAAGAGCAGAAAGAAGCAACAGAGATGCAAAAAGCAGGGAACAGGTGTGGAGAAAGTGGCAAGAGGGTTGCAGAAAGAAGCAAGAGAGGTGTAGAAAGAAACAAAAGAAGAACAGAAAGAAGGAAAAGAGGTGCAGAAAGAGGCAAGAGGGGTGCAGAAAGAGGGAAGAGGGGTGCAGAAAGAAGCACGAGTGATGCAGAAATAAGCAAGAGAGGTGCAGAAAGAAGCAATAGTAGGTCATAAAGAAGCAACAGAGGTGTAGAAAGAGGCAATAGGGGTGCAAAAAGAGGGAAGAGGGATGCAAAAAAGAGGCACGAGGGTGCAGAAAGAAGCTAAAGATGTGCAGAAAGAAACAAAAGAAGTGAAGAAAGAAGGAACAGAGGTGCAGAAAGAGGCAACAGGGGTGAAGAAAGAGGGAAGAGGGGTGGAGAAAGAGGCAAGGGGGTACAGAAAGAAGCAAGAGAGCTGCTGAAAGAAACAAAAGAAGTGCAGAAAGAAGGAACAGAGGTGAGAAAGAGGCAAGAGGGATGCAGAAAGAGGCATAAGGGGTGCAGAAAGAAGCAGAGAGGTGCACAAAGAAACAAAAGAAGTGCAGAAAGAAGGAACAGAGGTGCAGAAAGAGGCAAGAGGGGTGCAGAAAGAAAGAAAAGAAGTGCAGAAAGAAGCAACAGAGGTGCAGAAAGAGGCAATAGGAGTGCAGAAAGAGGAAAGAGGGGTGCAGAAAGAGGCACGAGGAGTGCAAACAGAAGCAAGAGAGATGCTGAAAGGGGGAAGTGGGGTGGAGAAAGAGGCAAGAGGGATACAGAAAGAAACAAGAGAGGTGCAGAAAGAAACAAAAGAAGTGCAGAAAGAAGGAACAGAGGTGCAGAAAGAGGCAAGAGGGGTGCAGAAAGAGGGAAGAGGGGTGCAGAAAGAGACACAAGGGTTGCAGAAAGAAGGGACAGAGGTGCAGAAAGAGGCAAGAGAAGTCCAGAAAGAAGCAACAGAGATGCAAAAAGAGGGAACAGGGGTGGAGAAAGTGGCAAGAGGGGTGCAAAAAGAAGCAAGAGATGTGCAGAAAAAACAAAAGAAGAGCAGAAGGAAGGAACAGAGGTGCAGAAAGAAGCAAGAGGGGAGCAGAAAGAGGGAAAAGGGGTGCAGAAAGAGGGATGAGGGGTGGAGAAAGAGGCAAGAGAAGAGCAGAAAGAAGCAACAGAGATGCAAAAACGGGGAACAGGTGTGGAGAAAGTGGCAAGAGGGTTGCAGAAAGAAGCAAGAGAGGTGTAGAAAGAAACAAAAGAAGAACAGAAAGAAGGAAAAGAGGTGCAGAAAGAGGCAAGAGGGGTGCAGAAAGAGGGAAGAGGGGTGCAGAAAGAAGCACGAGTGATGCAGAAATAAGCAAGAGAGGTGCAGAAAGAAGCAATAGTAGGTCATAAAGAAGCAACAGAGGTGTAGAAAGAGGCAAGAGGGGTGCAAAAAGAGGGAAGAGGGATGCAAAAAAAGAGGCACGAGGGGTGCAGAAAGAAGCTAAAGATGTGCAGAAAGAAACAAAAGAAGTGAAGAAAGAAGGAACAGAGGTGCAGAAAGAGGCAACAGGGGTGAAGAAAGAGGGAAGAGGGGTGGAGAAAGAGGCAAGGGGTACAGAAAGAAGCAAGAGAGCTGCTGAAAGAAACAAAAGAAGTGCAGAAAGAAGGAACAGAGGTGAGAAAGAGGCAAGAGGGATGCAGAAAGAGGCATAAGGGGTGCAGAAAGAAGCGAGAGGTGCACAAAGAAAAAAAAGAAGTGCAGAAAGAAGGAACAGAGGTGCAGAAAGAGGCAAGAGGGGTGCAGAAAGAAAGAAAAGAAGTGCAGAAAGAAGCAACAGAGGTGCAGAAAGAGGCAATAGGAGTGCAGAAAGAGGAAAGAGGGGTGCAGAAAGAGGCACGAGGAGTGCAAAAAGAAGCAAGAGAGATGCTGAAAGGGGGAATTGGGGTAGAGAAAGAGGCAAGAGGGATACATAAAGAAACAAGAGAGGTGCAGAAAGAAACAAAAGAAGTGCAGAAAGAAGGAACAGAGGTGAGAAAGAGGCAATAGGGGTGCAGAAAGAGGCATAAGGGGTGTAGAAAGAAGCGAGAGGTGCAGAAAGAAAAAAAGAAGTGCAGAAAGAAGGAACAGAGGTGCAGAAAGAGGCAAGAGGGGTGCAGAAAGAAACAAAAGAAGTGCAGAAACAAGGAACAGAGGTGAGAAAGAGGGGTGCAGAAAGAGGCATAAGGGGTGTAGAAAGAAGCGAGAGGTGCAGAAAGAAAAAAAGAAGTGCAGAAAGAAGGAACAGAGGTGCAGAAAGAGGCAAGAGGGGTGCAGAAAGAAAGAAAAGAAGTGCAGAAAGAAGCAACAGAGGTGCAGAAAGAGGCAATAAGAGTGCAGAAAGAGGAAAGAGGGGTGCAGAAAGAGGCACGAGGAGTGCAAACAGAAGCAAGAGAGATGCTGAAAGGGGGAAGTGGGGTGGAGAAAGAGGCAAGAGGGATACAGAAAGAAACAAGAGAGGTGCAGAAAGAAACAAAAGAAGTGCAGAAAGAAGGAACAGAGGTGCAGAAAGAGGCAAGAGGGGTGCAGAAAGAGGGAAGAGGGGTGCAGAAAGAGACACAAGGGTTGCAGAAAGAAGGGACAGAGGTGCAGAAAGAGGCAAGAGAAGTCCAGAAAGAAGCAACAGAGATGCAAAAAGAGGGAACAGGGTGGAGAAAGTGGCAAGAGGGGTGCAAAAAGAAGCAAGAGATGTGCAGAAAAAACAAAAGAAGAGCAGAAGGAAGGAACAGAGGTGCAGAAAGAAGCAAGAGGGGAGCAGAAAGAGGGAAAAGGGGTGCAGAAAGAGGGATGAGGGGTGGAGAAAGAGGCAAGAGAAGAGCAGAAAGAAGCAACAGAGATGCAAAAACGGGGAACAGGTGTGGAGAAAGTGGCAAGAGGGTTGCAGAAAGAAGCAAGAGAGGTGTAGAAAGAAACAAAAGAAGAACAGAAAGAAGGAAAAGAGGTGCAGAAAGAGGCAAGAGGGGTGCAGAAAGAGGGAAGAGGGGTGCAGAAAGAAGCACGAGTGATACAGAAATAAGCAAGAGAGGTGCAGAAAGAAGCAATAGTAGGTCATAAAGAAGCAACAGAGGTGTAGAAAGAGGCAAGAGGGGTGCAAAAAGAGGGAAGAGGGATGCAAAAAAAGAGGCACGAGGGGTGCAGAAAGAAGCTAAAGATGTGCAGAAAGAAACAAAAGAAGTGAAGAAAGAAGGAACAGAGGTGCAGAAAGAGGCAACAGGGGTGAAGAAAGAGGGAAGAGGGGTGGAGAAAGAGGCAAGGGGGTACAGAAAGAAGCAAGAGAGCTGCTGAAAGAAACAAAAGAAGTGCAGAAAGAAGGAACAGAGGTGAGAAAGAGGCAAGAGGGATGCAGAAAGAGGCATAAGGGGTGCAGAAAGAAGCGAGATGTGCACAAAGAAAAAAAAGAAGTGCAGAAAGAAGGAACAGAGGTGCAGAAAGAGGCAAGAGGGGTGCAGAAAGAAAGAAAAGAAGTGCAGAAAGAAGCAACAGAGGTGCAGAAAGAGGCAATAGGAGTGCAGAAAGAGGAAAGAGGGGTGCAGAAAGAGGCACGAGGAGTGCAAAAAGAAGCAAGAGAGATGCTGAAAGGGGGAAGTGGGGTAGAGAAAGAGGCAAGAGGGATACATAAAGAAACAAGAGAGGTGCAGAAAGAAACAAAAGAAGTGCAGAAAGAAGAAACAGAGGTGCAGAAAGAGGCAAGAGAGGTGCAGAAAGAGGGAAGAGGGGTGCAGAAAGAGGCACAAGGGTTGCGGAAAGAAGGGACAGAGGTGCAGAAAGAGGCAAGAGAAGTCCAGAAAGAAGCAACAGAGATGCAAAAAGGGGGAACAGGGGTGGAGAAAGTGGCAAGAGGGGTGCAAAAAGAAGCAAGAGATGTGCAGAAAAAACAAAAGAAGAGCAGAAGGAAGGAACAGAGGTGCATAAAGAAGCAAGAGGGGAGCAGAAAGAGGGAAAAGGGGTGCAGAAAGAGGGATGAGGGGTGGAGAAAGAGGCAAGAGAAGAGCAGAAAGAAGCAACAGAGATGCAAAAACGGGGAACAGGTGTGGAGAAAGTGGCAAGAGGGTTGCATAAAGAAGCAAGAGAGGTGCAGAAAGAAACAAAAGAAGAACAGAAAGAAGGAAAAGAGGTGCAGAAAGAGGCAAGAGGGGTGCAGAAAGAGGGAAGAGGGGTGCAGAAAGAAGCACGAGTGGTGCAGAAATAAGCAAGAGAGGTGCAGAAAGAAGCAATAGTAGTGCATAAAGAAGCAACAGAGGTGTAGAAAGAGGCAAGAGGGGTGCAAAAAGAGGGAAGAGGGATGCAAAAAAAGAGGCACGAGGGGTGCAGAAAGAAGCAAAAGATGTACAGAAAGAAACAAAAGAAGTGAAGAAAGAAGGAACAGAGGTGCAGAAAGAGGCAACAGGGGTGAAGAAAGAGGGAAGAGGGGTGGAGAAAGAGGCAAGGGGTTACAGAAAGAAGCAAGAGAGCTGCTGAAAGAAACAAAAGAAGTGCAGAAAGAAGGAACAGAGGTGAGAAAGAGGCAAGAGGGATGCAGAAAGAGGCATAAGGGGTGCAGAAAGAAGTGAGAGGTGCAGAAAGAAACAAAAGAAGTGCAGAAAGAAGGAACAGAGGTGCAGAAAGAGGCAAGAGGGGTGCAGAAAGAAACAAAAGAAGTACAGAAAGAAGCAACAGAGGTGCAGAAACAGGCAATTTGAGTGCAGAAAGAGGGAAGAGGGGTGAAGAAAGAGACACGAGGGGTGCAAAAAGAAGCAAAAGAGGTGCAGAAAGGGAGAATTGGGGTGGAGAAAGAGGCAAGCGGGATACAGAAAGAAACAAGAGAGGTGCAGAAAGAAACAAAAGAAGTGCAGAAAGAAGGAACAGAGGTGCAGAAAGATGCAAGAGGGGTGCAGAAAGAGGGAAGAGGGGTGTGAAAGAGGCACGAGTGGTGCAGAAAGAAGAGAGTTGCAGAAAGAAACAAAAGAAGTGCAGAAAGATGGAACAGAGGTGCAGAAAGAGGCAAGAGAGGTACAGAAAGATGGAAGAGGGGTGCAGAAAGAGGCTCAAGGGTTGCAGAAAGAAGGGGCAGAGGTGCAGAAAGAAGCAAGAGTAGTGCAGAAAGAAGCAACAGAGGTACAGAAAGAGGCAAAAGGGGTGCAAAAAGAGAGAAGAGGGGTGCAGAAAAAGAGGCACGAGGGGTGCAAAAAGAAGCAAAAGATGTGCAGCAAGAACCAAAAGAAGTGCAGAAAGAAGGAACAGAGGTACAGAAAGAGATAACAGGGGTGAAGAAAGAGGGAAGAGGGGTGGAGAAAGAGGCAAGGGGGTGCAGAAAGAAGCAAGAGAAGTGCGGAAAGAAGGAACAGAGGTGAAGAAAGAGGCAACAGGGGTGAATAAAGAGGGAAGAGGGGTGGAGAAAGAGGCAAGGGGGTGCAGAAAGAAGCAATAAAGCTGCAGAAAGAAACAAAAGAAGTGCAGAAAGATGGAACAGAGGTGCAGAAAGAGGCAAGAAGGGGGCAGAAAGAGGCAAAAGATGTGCAGAAAGAAGGAACAGAGGTGCAGAAAGAGGCAAGAGGGGTGCACAAAGAGGAAAGAGGGGTGCAGAAAGAGGCACGAGGAGTGCAGAAAGAAGCAGGAGCAGTGCAGAAAGAAGCAATAGAGGTGCAGAAAGAGGCAAGAGGGGTGCAAATAGAGGGAAGAGGGGTGCAGAAAGAAGCACGTGGGTACAGAAAGAAGCAAGAGATGTGCAGAAAGAAACAAATTAAGTGCAGAAAGAAAGAACAGAGGTGCAGAAAGAGGCAACAGGGGTGCAGAAAGAGGGTGGATGGGTGGAGAAAGAGGCAAGGGGTGCAGAAAGAAGCAAGAGAGCTGCAGAAAGAAACAGAAGAAGTGCAGAAAGAAGGAACTGAGGTGCAGAACGAGGCAAGAGGGATGCAGAAAGAGGGAAGAAGGGTACAGAAAGAGGCAAAAGGGGTCCAGAAAGAAGTGAGAGATACAGAAAGAAACAACAGAAGTGCAAAAAGAAGGAACAGAGGTGCAGAAAAAGGCAAGAGGGGTGCTGGAAGAGGGGTGTGAAAGAGGCACGAGGGGTGCAGAAAGAAGCAAGAGAGGTGCAGAAAGAAGCAACAGAGGTGGGGAAGGAGGGAAGAGGGGTGGAGAAAGGGACAAGAGAAGTGCAGAAAGAAGCAACAGAGATGCAGAAAGGGGGAAGAGCTGGAGTAAGAGGCAAGAGGGGTGCAGAAAGAAACAACAGAAGTGCAGAAAGAAGGAACAGAGGTGCAGAAAGATGCAAGAGGGGTGCAGAAAGAGGGAAGAGGGGTGTGAAAGAGGCACGAGTGGTGCAGAAAGAAGAGAGTTGCAGAAAGAAACAAAAGAAGTGCAGAAAGATGGAACAGAGGTGCAGAAAGAGGCAAGAGAGGTACAGAAAGATGGAAGAGGGGTGCAGAAAGAGGCTCAAGGGTTGCAGAAAGAAGGGGCAGAGGTGCAGAAAGAAGCAAGAGTAGTGCAGAAAGAAGCAACAGAGGTACAGAAAGAGGCAAAAGGGGTGCAAAAAGAGGGAAGAGGGGTGCAGAAAAAGAGGCACGAGGGGTGCAAAAAGAAGCAAAAGATGTGCAGCAAGAACCAAAAGAAGTGCAGAAAGAAGGAACAGAGGTACAGAAAGAGATAACAGGGGTGAAGAAAGAGGGAAGAGGGGTGGAGAAAGAGGCAAGGGGGTACAGAAAGAAGCAAGAGAGCTGCAGAAAAAAACAAAAAAACTGCAGAAAGAAGGAATAGAGGTGAGAAAGAAGCAAGAGGGGTGCAGAAAGAGGCATAAGGGGTACAGAAAGAAGTGAGAGGTGCAGAAAGAAACAAAAGAAGTGCAGAAAGAAAGAACAGAGGTGCAGAAAGAGGCAAGAGGGGTGCAGAAAGAGGAAAGAGGGGTGCAGAAAGAGGCACGAGGGGTGCAAAAAGAAGCAAGAGAGGTGTAGAAAGAGGCAAGAGGGGTGCAGAAAGAGGCATAAGGGGTACAGAAAGAAGTGAGAGGTGCAGAAAGAAACAAAAGAAGTACAGAGAGAAGCAACAGAGGTGCAGAAAGAGGCAATAGGAGTGCAGAAAGAGGAAAGAGGTGCAGAAAGAGGCACGAGGGGTGCAAAAAGAAGCAAGAGAGGTGTAGAAAGGGGGAAGTGGGGTGGAGAAAGAGGCAAGAGGGATACAGAAAGAAACAAGAGAGGTGCAGAAAGAAACAAAAGAAGTGCAGAAAGAAGCAACAGAGGTGCAGCAAGAGGCAAGAGGGGAGCAAAAAGAGGGAAGAGAGGTGCAAAAAGAGGCATGAGGGATGCAGAAAGATGCAAGAGAAGTGCAGAAAGAAGGAACAGAGGTGAAGAAAGAGGCAACAGGGGTGAATAAAGAGGGAAGAGGGGTGGAAAAGAGGCAAGGGGGTGCAGAAAGAAGCAATAAAGCTGCAGAAAGAAACAAAAGAAGTGCAGAAAGATGGAACAGAGGTGCAGAAAGAGGCAAGAAGGGGGCAGAAAGAGGCAAAAGATGTGCAGAAAGAAGGAACAGAGGTGCAGAAAGAGGCAAGAGGGGTGCACAAAGAAGCAGGAGGAGTGCAGAAAGAAGCAATAGAGGTGCAGAAAGAGGCAAGAGGGGTGCAAATAGAGGGAAGAGGGGTGCAGAAAGAGGCACGTGGGTACAGAAAGAAGCAAGAGATGTGCAGAAAGAAACAAAAGAAGTGCAGAAAGAAAGAACAGAGGAGCAGAAAGAGGCAACAGGGGTGCAGAAAGAGGGTGGATGGGTGGAGAAAGAGGCAAGGGGTGCAGAAAGAAGCAAGAGAGCTGCAGAAAGAAACAGAAGAAGTGCAGAAAGAAGGAACTGAGGTGCAGAAAGAGGCAAGAGGGATGCAGAAAGAGGGAAGAAGGGTACAGAAAGAGGCAAAAGGGGTCCAGAAAGAAGTGAGAGATACAGAAAGAAACAAAAGAAGTGCAAAAAGAAGGAACAGAGGTGCAGAAAAAGGCAAGAGGGGTGCTGGAAGAGGGGTGTGAAAGAGGCACGAGGGGTGCAGAAAGAAGCAAGAGAGGTGCAGAAAGAAGCAACAGAGGTGCAGAAAGAGGGAAGAGGGGTGGAGAAAGGGACAAGAGAAGTGCAGAAAGAAGCAACGGAGATGCAGAAAGGGGGAAGAGCTGGAGTAAGAGGCAAGAGGGGTGCAGAAAGAAGCAAGAGAGGTGCAGAAAGAAACAACAGAAGTGCAGAAAGAAGGAACAGAGGTGCAGAAAGAGGCAAGAGGATTGCAGAAAGAGGGAAGAGGGGTGCAGAAAGAGGCACAAGGGTTGCAGAAAGAAGGGACAGAGGTGCAGAAAGAAGCAAGAGAAGTGCAGAAAGAAGCAACAGAGGTGCAGAGAGAGGGATGAGGTGGAGAAAGAGGCGAGAGAAGTGCAGAATGAAGCAACAGAGATGCAAAAAGGGTGAACAGGGGTGGAGAAAGTGGCAAGAGGGATGCAGAAAGAAGCAAGAGAGGTGCAGAAAGAAACAAATGAAGAGCAAAAAGTAGGAACAGAGGTGCAGAAAGAAGCAAGAGAAGTGCAGAAAGAAGCAACAGAGGCGAGGGGTGGAGAAGGAGGCAAGAGAAGTGCAGAAAGAAGCAACAGAGATGCAAAAGGGGGAACAGGGGTGTAGAATGTGGTGAGTGGGGTGCAGAAAGAGGCAAGAGAGGTGCAGAAAGAAACAAAAGAAGAGCAGAAAGAAGGAACAGAGGTGCAGAAAGAGGCAAGAGGGGTGCAGAAAGAGGAAAGAGGGGTGCAGAAAGTAGCACGAGTGATGCAGAAAGAAGCAAAGAGGTGCAGAAAGAAGCAAGAGTAGTGCAGAAAGAAGCAACAAAGGGGCAGAAAGAGGGAAGAGGGGTGCAAAAAGAGGGAAGAGGGGTGCAGAAAGAGGCAAAATGGGTGCAGAAAGATGTGAGAGGTGCAGAAAGAAACAAAAGCAGTGCAGAAAGAAGAAACAGAGGTGTGGAAAGAGGCAAGAGGGGTGCAGAAAAAACAAAAGAAGTGCAGAAAGAAGCAACAGACGTGCAGAAAGAGGCAAGAGTAGTGCAGAAGGAGGGAAGAGGGGTGAAGAAAGAGGCACAAGGGGTGCAAAAAGAAGCAAGAGAGGTACAGAAAGAAGCAAGAGAAGGGCGTAAAGAAGCAACAAAGATGCAGAAAGGAGAAAGTGTGATGGAGAAAGAGGCAAGAGGGATACAGAAAGAAACAAGAGAGGTGCAGAAAGAAACAAAAGAAGTACAGAAAGAAGGAACAGGGGTGCAGAAAGAGGCAAGAGGGGTGCAGAAAGAGGGAAGAGGGGTGTGAAAGAGGCAAGAGAGTTGCAGAAAGGAAAAAAAGAAGTGTAGAAAGAAGGAACAGAGGTGCAGAAAGAAATTAAAGAAGAGCAGAAAGAAGGAACAGAGGTGCAGAAAGAGGCAAAAGGGGTGCATAAAGAGGGAAGAGGGGTGCAGAAAGAAGCACGAGTGGTGCATAAAGAAGCAAAGAGGTGCATAAAGAAGCAGAGAGGTGCTTAAAGAAGCAAGAGAAGTGCATAAAGAAGCAACAGAGATCCAGAAAGGGGGATGTGGGTGGAGAAAGAGGCAAGAGGGATACAGAAAGAAACAAGAGCGGTGCAAAAAGAAACAAAAGAAGTGCAGAAATAAGGAACAGAGGTGCAGAAAGAGGCAAGAGGGGTGCAAAAAGAAACAAAAGAAATCAAGAAAGAAGCAACAGAGGTGAAGAAAGATGCAAGAGGAGTGCAGAAAGAGGGGAGAGGGGTGCAGAAAGAGGCACGAGGGGTGCAGAAAGAAGCAAGAGAGGTGCAGAAAGAAGCAAAAGAAGTGCAAAAAGAAGGAACAGAGGTGCAGAAAAAGGCAAGAGGGCTGCTGGAAGAGGGGTGTGAAGGAGGCACTAGGGGTGCAGAAAGAAGCAGGAGAGGTGCAGAAAGAAGCAACAGGTGCAGAAAGAGGGGTGGAGAAAGGGACAAGAGAAGTGCAGAAAGAAGCAACAGAGATGCAGAAAGGGGGAAGAGGTGGAGCAAGAGGGGTACAGAAAGAAGAAAGAGAGGTGCAGAAAGAAAGAAAAGAAGTGCAGAAAGAAGGAACAGAGGTGCAGAAAGAGGCAAGAGGGGTGCAGAAAGAGGGAAGAGGGTGCAGAAAGAGGCACAATAATTGCAGAAAGAAGGGAAAAAGGTGCAGAAAGAAGCAAGAGAAGTGCAGAAAGAAGCAAGAGAAGTGCAGAAAGAGGGATGAGGGTGGAGAAAGAGGCAAGAGAATTGGAGAAAGATGCAACAGAGATGCAAAAGGGGAAACAGGGTGGAGAAAGTCGCAAGAGGGGTACAGAAAGAAGCAAGAGAGGTGCAGAAAGAAATGAAAGAAGAGCAGAAAGAAGTAACAGAGGTGCAGAAAGAGGCAAGAGGGGTGCAGAAAGAGGGAAGAGGGGTGCAGAAAGAAGCACGAGTGGTGCAGAAATAAGCAAAGAGGTGCATAAAGAAGCAAGAGAAGTGCATAACGAAGCAACTGAGATCCAGAAAGGGGGATGTGGGTGGAGAAAGAGGCAAGAGGGATACAGAAAGAAACAAGAGTGGTGCAAAAAGAAACAAAAGAAGTGCAGAAATAAGGAACAGAGTTGCAGAAAGAGGCAAGAGGGGTGCAAAAAGAAACAAAAGAAGTCAAGAAAGAAGCAACAGAGGTGCAGAAAGAGGGAAGAGGGGTGCAGAAAGAGACATAAGGGTTTCAGAAAGTAGCGAGAGGTACAGAAACAAAAGAAGTACAGAAAGAAGGAACAGAGGTGCAGAAAGAGGCAAGAGGGGTGCAGAAAGAAACAAAAGAAATCAAGAAAGAAGCAACAGAGGTGAAGAAAGATGCAAGAGGAGTGCAGAAAGAGGGGAGAGGGGTGCAGAAAGAGGCACAAGGGGTGCAGAAAGAAGCAAGAGGGGTGCAGAAAGAAGCAAAAGAAGTGCAAAAAGAAGGAACAGAGGTGCAGAAAAAGGCAAGAGGGCTGCTGGAAGAGGGGAGTGAAGGAGGCACTAGGGGTGCAGAAAGAAGCACGAGAGGTGCAGAAAGAAGCAACAGAGGTGCAGAAAGAGGGGTGGAGAAAGGGACAAGAGAAGTGCAGAAAGAAGCAACAGAGATGCAGAAAGGGGGAACAGGTGGAGTAAGAGGCAAGAGGGGTACAGAAAGAAGAAAGAGAGGTGCAGAAAGAAAGAAAAGAAGTGCAGAAAGAAGGAACAGAGGTGCAGAAAGAGGCAAGAGGGGTGCAGAAAGAGGGAAGAGGGTGCAGAAAGAGGCACAATAATTGCAGAAAGAAGGGAAAAAGGTGCAGAAAGAAGCAAGAGAAGTGCAGAAAGAAGCAAGAGAAGTGCAGAAAGAGGGATGAGGGGTGGAGAAAGAGGCAAGAGAATTGGAGAAAGATGCAACAGAGATGCAAAAAGGGGAAACAGGGGTGGAGAAAGTCGCAAGAGGGGTACAGAAAGAAGCAAGAGAGGTGCAGAAAGAAATGAAAGAAGAGCAGAAAGAAGTAACAGAGGTGCAGAAAGAGGCAAGAGGGGTGCAGAAAGAGGGAAGAGGGGTGCAGAAAGAAGCACGAGTGGTGCAGAAATAAGCAAAGAGGTGCATAAAGAAGCAAGAGAAGTGCATAACGAAGCAACTGAGATCCAGAAAGGGGGATGTGGGTGGAGAAAGAGGCAAGAGGGATACAGAAAGAAACAAGAGTGGTACAAAAAGAAACAAAAGAAGTGCAGAAATAAGGAACAGAGGTGCAGAAAGAGGCAAGAGGGGTGCAAAAAGAAACAAAAGAAGTCAAGAAAGAAGCAACAGAGGTGCAGAAAGAGGGAAGAGGGGTGCAAAAAGAGACATAAGGGTTTCAGAAAGTAGCGAGAGGTGCAGAAACAAAAAAAGTGCAGAAAGAAGGAACAGAGGTGCAGAAAGAGGCAAGAGGGGTGCAGAAAGAAACAAAAGAAGTCAAGAAAGAAGCAACAGAGGTGCAGAAAGAGGCAAGAGAAGTGCAGAAAGAGGGGAGAGGGGTGCAGAAAGAGGCACGAGGGGTGCAGAAAGAAGCAAGAGAGGTGCAGAAAGAAGCAAGAGAAGTGCATTAAGAAGCAACAGAGATGCAGAAAGGGGGAAGTGGGGTGGAGAAAGAGGCACGAGGAATACAGAAACAAACAAGAGAGGTGCAGAAAGAAACAAAAGAAGTGCAGAAAGAAGGAACAGAGGTGCAGAAAGAGGCAAGGGGTGCAGGAATAGGGAAGACGGATATGAAAGAGGCATGAGGGGTGCAGAAAGAAGCAAGAGGGGTGCAGAAAGAAGCAAGAGGGGTGCAGAAAGAAGCAAGAGTGTTGCAGCAAGAAACAAATGAAGTGCAGTAAGAAGGAACAGAGGTGTAGAAAGAAGCAAGAGGGTAGCAGAAAGAGGGAAAAAGTGTGCAGAAAGAGGGATGAGGGGTGGAGAAAGAGGCAAGAGAAGTGCAGAAAGAAGCAACAGAGATGCAAAAACGGGGAACAGGGGTGGCGAAAGTGGCAAGAGGGGTGCAGAAAGAAGCAAGAGAGGTGCAGAAAGAAACAAAAGAAGAACAGAAAGAAGGAACAGAGGTGCAGAAAGAGGCAAGAGGGGTACAGAAAGAGGGAAGAGGGGTGCAGAAAGAAGCACGAGTGGTGCAGAAATAAGCAAGAGAGGTGCAGAAAGAAGCAAGAGTAGTGCATAAAGAAGCAACAAACGTACAGAAAGAGGCAAGAGGGGTGCAAAAAGAGGGAAGAGGGGTGCAGAAAAAGAGGCACGAGGGGTGCAGAAAGAAGAAAACGATGTGCAGCAAGAAACAAAAGAAGTGCAGAAAGAAGGAACAGAGGTGCAGAAAGAGTCAACAGGGGTGAATAAAGAGGGAAGAGTGGTGGAGAAAAAGCCATGGGGGTACAGAAAGAAGCAAGAGAGCTGCAGAAAGAAACAAAAGAAGTAGAGAAAGACGGAACAGAGGTGAGAAAGAGGCAAGAGGGTACAGAAAGAGGCATAAGGGGAGAAGAAAGAAGCGAGAGGTACAGAAAGAAACAAAAGAAGTGCAGAAAGAAGGAACAGAGGTGCAGAAAGAGGCAATAGGTGTGCAGAAAGTGTGAGAAGTTGGCCTGGCATATGCTGTCCACTAATTATAGTGGGCACCTTGCACCAGTCCAAACAACCCCTTATTGGAGATAGGTTAAAGACAACCTTATTGAAAGCTATCCTAGTGGTAGCTATGGAGAGCAGCCTTCAGGCTAAGTCTTGAAGGAATGTAAAGCAGCTTGTTTTACCAGTCTATAATCTCTTGAGTGATCAAATGAAAGAGCACCACACCAGGTATATATTCAAAATATATGTATTTATTGCTAAACACACCCCTCTAGTCTCTTTATGAGGCTAGAGTTCGAAGTACACAAGTTATAAGTTATTTAAACACAGTAATAGCACAAATACACGTTTGGGCCCTAGGGGCGTACCAAACCATATACCAATAAAGTGGTATAAGACCCACGACTGAGCTAGACACTAGGCCTAGAGCCTCTAGAAGTGCTTGGACCACAAGGAACCACCCAAGGTAGTGACACAGGGGACCCACGGGGGACGCGTGCAGTGTAAATACACAACCGCGAGACGCCGTTAACTTCTATGGAGAAAGTCGCGATCAGGAAATTAAAGAAAAGGGACACTTAAAGGAGGACTTGGAGCAAACCCTTTGAGAACTAGGTCATTCTAGAGTCTCTACCCACGGGAGCACCGGAGTACTCTTGTTACCTCACCCAGGGAAGCCGGGTGCATAGGTGCCTTTCGGGGTCGGGTTTCGTCGGCGATTTGAATGGCGATCTGCTGCAAAGTGTTGCTGGCGACCAAGTGGAAAGTGTCCGGGTGGATCCAAGAGTGGATCGGAGATCTGAAGAACCTGAAAGCAGAGGGGACAGAGTCTGGGTCACTAGCCAGTGACCAGGAAGGCGATGAGTGGATACCCACCGATGTCGAGTGCTTCAGGTAGGTTGACGGTTGTCTTGACTCTTCAGCCACGAGGTCCAGGAGGCGTTGTCGGCAACCAGGAGCAGGATTCGGGCTGGTACACAATGTCTGTCGAGTGCTGAGGTGTCGGCGACCGGATTGGACCCAACAAGCCTTGGCAACGGCAAGTCTCAATGAAATTGAAGAATGATGATGATGCAGACTAGCAAGGTCTGAGGAACTCACCCAGCAAGGGTAAGTGAGGGCAAGCCTGGAGCAACCAGGGAGTCCAAGAAGAAAAGGATTGGCCTTCGTGAAGGGCTACTAGCCAATGGGCTAGCGACCGCGAAGGAGCCTCAAGACGTTGCACGTGGAGCTGGCTCACAGGACACTCGTGGAGTGGAGGCCAGTGATCTTCGGTGCAGTTGGTGCTGGAGACTAGGGCTACTGGGAGCCCAAAGCACGACTTCGTGGGAGACCCAGAAGAGGATGCACTAGCAAATGCATGCGGTGTCCAGGGGTCACGGTTCCACGTTACCCACGACAGCTATGGGCCTCAGCTTCGCTGGGGACTCAGGGCAGCCTCGGTGAAGTCTGGAAATTTACCTCTGGTGATGCAAAGACTTCGGCGTCCGACGGGAGCTTAGGCGATGCAGACCGGACACTTGCTTCTTTGGTGCCTGCCAAGCAGGGGAGTCACTCCTTGACCCCAAGGGAGATTCTTCTGTCCTCTAGTCTTGAGTAGAGCATCGAAGGTCCAGGATTCAGTGTCAGAGTTTCGTCCAGGGATAATCTAAAGTCCTAAGGACTGGGTTCCTATACTTATACCAAGTTTAGGGGTTGGACTACTCTGTGGCCCCACCTATGGGTGGGTCAGGGCAGAGGGGTGGCTACACCCTTTCCCTTTGTCCAGTTCGCGCCAAAGCAGGGGCTGCAAGCCCCTGATCCGGTTTGAACTGGGGTATGCACAGGGACACCAAGTGTGCCCCCAGTGCAGGACTTCAAAGCACCCGAAAGTGCTCCCGCCCAGCCCCAATACACACTATCCTGTCTGGGGAGGTGGTCACACCTCCCTGGGACAGGAAAAATATTGTCCAGGCCTCCCCTGCCGGAGTTTCGTCCAGCAGCAGGAGGCCAGACTTGTGTCTGTGGCAGCAGCATCCATTTTGTGATGCCAGGGCTTTAGAAAGAAGTTACCGGCAAGGCCAAGGTTAACATGTCTCTCCCTCTAGAAGGGTGGAATGCTACCCCCGCCGCCAGAATTGGCGGGGGTAGTATTCCAAGATGTTTGACACCAAACACGACATGTTTCGGTGCAGCCATTCCAAAGTTAGCATTTAACGCGAGGTTATAATGCGCTTAGGAGTATATGGTCAGGCTGCACTACAAACAGCATCAGAGAAGGGTCTCCGAACGCTGCAGAGGGGCCCTGCTCATGCAGGGGCACCCTCTCACATAGGAACCACGCACTCTGCCTTCAGGATTGATAAGGCCTGCCATAGGAGTGACTTATAGGTTTATATGTGTGTATGTATTTAGTGATATAGGTAACCTATATCACAGTAAGGGGTGCATGCACCACCTTACCCAGGCTGCAGTAGCAGACCTGTGGTGTCAGTTTGGATGGCCTTCCAGGGGTGGCATAATACATGCTGCAGCCCCTGGTAGGCCTCTGAGGTACCTATGCCCTTGGTACATAGTATACCATATACTAGGGACTTATAAGGGCACTCCAGATTCCAATCAGTGATGTGCCTAAGGCACATGGAAACCATTTTAGAGAGGAAGCAGTTAGGCTGGGGTTCTGATTAGCAGGGCCCCAGCCAGACTAAGGTCGAAAAACAGTGAAGCATCAGCAAAAGTGGGGGTACCCATGTGAAGCAGATCCTACTCTCCTACACAACCCCCCAAACGTAGGGACATTAAACTAACCTTTCCCAGTTAAGTCTTCATGTTCTAAGTGGAAGTACCTAGAGAGTCCATCTGCATTGGCATGGTTACTCCCAGGTCTATGTTCCACTGTGAAGTCCATCCCCTGTAGGGAAATGGACCACCTAAGCAGTTTGGGGTTTTCACCCTTCATTTGTTTTAGCCATAAGAGGGGCTTATGGTCTGTTTGAACAAGGAAGTGAGTACCAAACAAGTATGGCCTCAACTTCTTCAGAGCCCAGACCACAGCAAAGGCCTCCCTCTCAATGGCTGACCAACGTTTCTCTCTAGGGGTCAGCCTTCTGCTAATGAAAGCTACTGGCTGATCCTGACCTTCTTCATTCAATTGTGACAGTACAGCCCCTACCCCCAATTCAGATGCATCAGTTTGAACAATGAACTTCTTGGAGTAATCAGGACTCTGTAGAATGGGAGCAGTGCACATGGCCTGCTTCAGGTCATCAAATGCCTTTTGACAGCTAACTGTCCACTGAACCTTTTGGGCATTTTCTTAGAAGTTAAGTCATTCAGGGGTGTCACTATTGATCCATACCCCTTGACAAATCTCCTATAGTACCCAGTCAGGCCTAAGAAGGCTCTCACCTGAGTCTGGGTAGTTGGAGCAGTCCAGTCCATGATAGTCTGGATCTTTCTCTGCAAAGGTTGAACCTGGCCTCCACCCACAAGGTGGCCCAGGGACACAACCTGACTCTGCCCTATCTGGCACTTAGTGGCCTTGATAGTCAGGCCTGCCTTTTGCAGGGCCTGTAAAACATTCCTGAGGTGGACCAGGTGATCCTCCCAGGTGGAGCTAAAGACAGCAATATCATCTAGATATGCTGCACTATAGGCTTCCAGACCTGTGAGAACTGTATTCACCAACCTCTGGAAAGTGGCAGGTGCATTCTTCAGACCAAAGGGCATCACCACAAATTGATAATGCCCACTAGGGGTTGAGAATGCTGTTTTGGGCTTTGCAGTGTCAGCTAGTCTGATCTGCCAGTAGCCAGCTGTCAAGTCAAATGTGCTGAGATATTTGGCTGAGGCCAAAGTATCTATTAGCTCATCTGCCCTTGGTATTGGATGGGCATCAGTCCTAGTGACTGCATTGAGACCCCTGTAGTCCACACAAAACCTCATCTCTCTTTTTCCACCACTGGTGTGAGGTTTTGGCACAAGGACCACTGGACTAGCCCAAGGGCTATCTGAGGGTTCAATAACTCCCAACTCCAACATTTTCTGGACTTCAGTCCTGATACAGTCCCTGACATGGTCAGGTTGCCTATAAATCTTATTTTTAATAGGCAGACTGTCCCCAGTGTCCACTTCATGAGTGCACCAGGTGGTCTGACTGGGTGTCAGTGAAAACATGTGTCTAAACTGATTGAGCACCTGTCTACAATCAGTTTGCTGCTGGGTAGTGAGGCTGCCTGCCAAGGCTACACCATCTACTGACCCATCGTCAGGGTTCTGTGAGAGCAGGTCAGGGAGTGGGTCACTCTCTTCCTCCTGCCCTTCATCAGTAGCCATGAGCAAGCCCCTGTCTGCCCTGTCCACATATGGTTTTAACCTGTTGACATGGAGAACCCTGTGGGGACTCCTGGGTGTTCCTAGGTCTACTAAGTAGGTAACCTCACCCTTCTGCTCAACAATAGTGTGGGGTCCACTCCATTTGTCTTGGAGAGCTGCTGGGGCCACTGGCTCCAACACCCACACCTTCTGTCCTGGCTGGTAAACAGTCAGCACAGCTCTTTGGTCATGCCAGGCCTTTTGAAGTTCCTGGCTAGCCTCAAGGTTTTTAGTTGCCTTTTTCATATACTCAGCCATCCGGGAGCGGAGACCAAGTACATAGTCCACTATGTCTTGCTTTGGGGGCTTGAGAGGTAACTCCCATCCTTCCTTCACCAAGCACAGTGGACCCCTGACAGGGTGGCCAAACAAAAGTTCAAAAGGGCTGTAACCAACCCCTTCTGAGGCACCTCCCTATATGCAAATAAAAGGCAGGGCAAGAGTATGTCCCATCTTCGCCTAAGCTTTTCTGGGAGCCCTTTAATCATGCCCTTCAAGGTTTTGTTGAATCTCTCAACTAAACCATTGCATTGTGGGTGATAGGGTGTGGTGAACTTGTAAGTCACTCCACACTCCTTCCACATTGCTTTTAAGTATCCAGACATAAAGTTTGCACTCCATGTCTGATACTACCTCCTTAGGAAAGCCCACTCTTGAGAAAATTCCCAGGAGGGCCCTTGCCACCACAGGTGCTGTAGTGGTCCTAAGGGGAATAGCCTCTGGGTACCTGGTGGCATGATCCACTACCACCAGGATAAACCTGTGCCCAGATGCTGTTTGGGGATCCATGGGACCAACAATGTCAATCCCCACCCTTTCAAAGGGCACCCCCACCACAGGTAGTGGTATCAGGGGGCCTTTGTAGTGCCACCTGCCTTGCCACTGGCCTGGCAGGTTACACAGGAGCGACAAAACTCCTTGGTGTCTTCAGACATGTGGGGCCAGTGAAAGTGAGGGACAATTCTGTCCCAAGTCTTGTTCTGGCCCAGGTGACCTGCCAAGGGAATATCATGGGCTAGGGTCAATAGGAAGCCCCTGAACTTCAGAGGTATAACCAACCTCCTGGTAGCACCAGGCTTGGGGTCTCTACACTCTGAGTACAGGAGTCCATCATCCCAATACACTGTATGGGGACCACTAGCTTTCCCAGCAGCCTCAGCAGCAGCTTGCTGTCTGAGGGGTTCAAGAGAGGGGCAGCTCTGCTGCTCCTGGCTCAGATCTGCCCTGGAAGGTCCCCCTGTCCCCAAGAACTCAACCTGGTCAGGTTCAAGCTCCTCTGGGACAGTTCCTTCCTCAGGACTGAGATCATCCCCTCAAGGGACTGATCTTCCTTCTGAGCCAAGGGGAAGGCACTGCCTTTACCCTACTACTCCTCCCCTTGGAAGGCACTTGGTCCATTATTCCAGAATCCAAGGCCTGTTCAGTGCTAGACATTTTGGCTTGTGACCTGGTCACAGCAAACACATCTGCAGGGATCCCCAGCATTTCTGCATGGGTCCTGAGCTCCACTTCTGCCCAAGCTGAAGTTTCTAAGCCATTGCCAACAAGCATTCGACTGGTAGGTTTGCACTCACCACAACCTTCTTAAGGCCAGTTACCCCTCCCCAGGAGAAGTTAACAACTGCCAAAGTATGGTCTGTTCTGACGTTGCTAGCATTGGTCACTTGGTACATCTCACCAAGTATAACTTGCCCAGGATTCACAAGGTCTTGTGTCACCATGGTGACACTTGCCCCTGTGTCCCTAAATGCCAAAGCCTCTCGTCCATTGATTAAAGGCTGTTGTCTGTACTTGCCTAGATTACTGGGACTCACAGAGGAGGTCACATCCATGCCTCCATCACAGACTAACACAGCCTGAGTTAGTTCTCTGACTAGGTCAGAGCCCAACTCAGTACCCAGGGTCAACCCTACTAAACCCTTGGCTGGTGCACTCCCACCAACTGTAACTGTACTGGGGGAACAGGTGCCTTAGGGGCATTGGTGGGGGCTGGACTTGAGTCTTTGGACTTGGTGCAATCACTGGTCCAGTGGGTCTTTTGCTTACAGACCTTGCACCACGGTTTTCTTTGGCCTTTCCCTTTGTAGACTGTGAATCCCCACCTGAAGAAGATTTTTGGGGGCCTTGTGAAGACTTTTGATCTTTACCCTTCTCCCCACCCTTTTCAGAGTTCTTAGAATCTTGCTTCTTAGGGTCACCACCTTGGTTCTGTACCTTCTGCCTCACCCTGGTTCTGACCCATTTGTCTGCCTTCTTTCCCAATTCTTGGGGAGAGGTCAGATCAGAGTCCACCAGGTACTGATGCAACAGCTGATTTTGACAGTTATTAAGAATCTGCTCCCTCATTATCAGATTGTACAATCCTGTGAAGTCACACACCTTACTGCCCATCAACCAGCCTTCCAGAGCCTTAGCAGAACAATCCACATAGTCTACCCAGTCTTGAGTCTGTGCTTTTTGGGTATCTCTGAACTTCAACCTGTATTGTTCAGTTGTTAGGCCAAACCCATCAATAAGAGCCCTCTTCAAGACCTTGTAATTATCAGCATCCTCTTCCCTTACAGTGAGGAGCTTGTCTCTACCTTTGTCTGCAAAGGAGAGCCACAAGATTGCTGCCCACTGCTCCTGAGGGACCTTCTGTACTTTACAGGCCCTCTCTAGAGCAGTTATCCATTTGTGGATGTCATCCCCACTCTGGTAGGGAGGGACAATCTTGCTCAGGTTTCTATGGTCATAAGACCTTTCCCTATCTCTAGGGACATGGCTGCCACCATGGGACTCTAGTCCCAACTTTCTTCTCTCTTTGTAGAGATCTAGGGACTCCCTGTCTATAGCCAGTTGCTGTTTTCTGAGTTCAAGCTGAGCTTCCTCATATTGAACCAGCCTCTTTCTTCTCTCATGAGAGGATTCCCTCCTATGAGAGGAGACAGAGGTCCCTATTGAGGTGCCAGAGTGGTTAGACTCCTGAGAAGGAGACCTAGACCTTCTGGGCACACTCATAATCCTTCCTGGGGGACAAAGTGGGGATCATTCTGATCTTCCTCTTCATCTTCCACAGGAGGGATTGGGTTATCCAGGTCAGGGTCATTGTCACCCTCCTGGTCAGTTCCAGAGGGGGGGCTGGGGGTATTGCTACCTCTGGCCCCATCCTCATCTTCTGCCCCACCCTCTGCTCCTACCCCTTCAGTCCCTAAGGGCCTGCTGAGATCATAAGCCTCCAACATCTCTCTAAGATGTTGGGTGGTGGGACTTTGTCCTGTCTTCAGTTTCCTCAAGTTACATAATGCTCTCAATTCCAAGAATGGGAGGGTATCATACTTGGAGGGAAGAAGCCCAGGGGCTTCTGGCAAGGACTCACTGGGTCCTGGCTTTGAAGACATCACTAGTGAAGTGTGGTGTATGCACTACCTACTCTAGTGTGTCCTACTAAACTCTCTTGAGTTGTAGAAAGGGTGTGCTATCCCTTAACACACAACTGTAAGTTCAGTAGAACTTACTGTATTCTAAGCTTAAATTATATGTACCTTAGGTACCTTTAGTGGTTTTCAGTTGATCAATTCAATTGAGATTATCTGGTAAAACAATAGCAAGCTGGAATCCCACACGCTGCACACCAATGTGAGAAGTTGGCCTGGTATATGCTGTCCACTAATTATAGTGGGCACCTTGCACCAGTCCAAACAACCCCTTATTGGAGATAGGTTAAAGACAACCTTATTGAAAGCTATCCTAGTGGTAGCTATGGAGAGCAGCCTTCAGGCTAAGTCTTGAAGGAATGTAAAGCAGCTTGTTTTACCAGTCTATAATCTCTTGAGTGATCAAATGAAAGAGCACCACACCAGGTATATATTCAAAATATATGTATTTATTGCTAAACACACCCCTCTAGCCTCTTTATGAGGCTAGAGTTCGAAGTACACAAGTTATAAGTTATTTAAACACAGTAATAGCACAAATACACGTTTGGGCCCTAGGGGCGTACCAAACCATATACCAATAAAGTGGTATAAGAACCACGACTGAGCTAGACACTAGGCCTAGAGCCTCTAGAAGTGCTTGGACCACAAGGAACCACCCAAGGTAGTGACACAGGGGACCCACGGGGGACGCGTGCAGTGTAAATACCCAACCGCGAGACGCCGTTAACTTCTATGGAGAAAGTCGCGATCAGGAAATTAAAGAAAAGGGACACTTAAAGGAGGACTTGGAGCAAACCCTTTGAGAACTAGGTCGTTCTAGAGTCTCTACCCACGGGAGCACTGGAGTACTCTTGTTACCTCACCCAGGGAAGCCGGGTGCATAGGTGACATTCGGGGTCGGGTTTCGTCGTCGATTTGAATGGCGATCTGCTGCAAAGTGCTGCTGGCGACCAAGTGGAAAGTGTCCGGGTGGATCCAAGAGTGGATCGGAGATCTGAAGAACCTGAAAGCAGAGGGGACAGAGTCTGGGTCACTAGCCAGTGACCAGGAAGGCGATGAGCGGATGCCCACCGATGTCGAGTGCTTCAGGTAGGTTGACAGTCGTCTTGACTCTTCAGCCACGAGGTCCAGGAGGCGTTGTCGGCAACCAGGAGCAGGATTCTGGCTGGTACATGACGTCTGTCGAGTGCTGAGGTGTTGGCGACCGGATTGGACCCAACAAGCCTTGGCAACGGCAAGTCTCAATGAAATTGAAGAATGACGATGATGCAGACCAGCAAGGTCTGAGGAACTCACCCAGCAAAGGTAAGTGAGGGCAAGCCTGGAGCAACCAGGGAGCCCAAGAAGAAAAGGATTGGCTTTCGTGAAGGGCTACTAGCCAACGGGCTAGCAACTGCGAAGGAGCCTCAAGACGTTGCACGTGGAGCTGGCTCACAGGACACTCGTGGAGTGGAGGCCAGTGATCTTCGGTGCAGTTAGTGCTGGAGGCTAGGGCTACTCGGAGCCGAAAGCACGACTTCGTGGGAGACCCAGAAGAGGATGCACTAGCAAATGCGTGCGGTGTCCAGGGGTCACGGTTCCACATTACCCACGACAGCTACAGGCCTCAGCTTCGCTGGGGACTCAGGGCAGCCTCGGGGAAGTCTGGAAATCCACCTCTGGTGATGCAAAGACTTCGGCGTCCGACAGGAGCTTAGGCGATGCAGACCAGACAATTGCTTCTTTGGTGCCTGCCAAGCAGGGGAGTCACTCCTTGACCCCAAGGGAGATTCTTCTCTCCTCTAGTCTTGAGTAGAGCGTCGAAGGTCCAGGATTGAGTGTCAGAGTTTCGTCCAGGGATAATCTAAAGTCCTAAGGACTGGGTTCCTATACTTATACCAAGTTTAGGGGTTGGACTACTCTGTGGCCTCACCTATGGGTGGGTCAGGGCAGAGGGGTGGCTACACCCCTTTCCCTTTGTCCAGTTCGCGCCAAAGCAGGGGCTGCAAGCCCCTGATCCGGTTTGAACTGGGGTATGCACAGGGACACCAAGTGTGCCCCCAGTGCAGGACTTCAAGGCACCCGAAAGTGCTCCCGCCCAGCCCCAATACACACTATCCTGTCTGGGGAGGTGGTCACACCTCCCTGGGACAGGAAACCTATTGTCCAAGCCTCCCCTGCCGGAGTTTCGTCCAGCAGCAGGAGGCCAGACTTGTGTCTGTGGCAGCAGCATCCATTTTGTGATGCCAGGGCTTTAGAAAGAAGTTACCGGCCAGGCCAGGGTTAACATGTCTCTCCCTCTAGAAGGGTGGAATGCTACCCCCGCCGCCAGAATTGGCGGGGGGTAGTATTCCAAGATGTTTGACACCAAACACGACATGTTTCGGTGCAGCCATTCCAAAGTTAGCATTTAACGCGAGGTTATAATGCGCTTAAGAGTATATGGTCAGGCTGCACTACAAACAGCATCAGAGAAGGGTCTCCGAACGCTGCAGAGGGGCCCTGCTCATGCAGGGGCACCCTCTCACACAGGAACCACGCACTCTGCCTTCAGGATTGATAAGGCCTGCCATAGGAGTGACTTATAGGTTTATATGTGTGTATGTATTTAGTGATATAGGTAACCTATATCACAGTAAGGGGTGCATGCACCACCTTACCCAGGCTGCAGTAGCAGACCTGTGGTGTCAGTTTGGATGGCCTTCCAGGGGTGGCATAATACATGCTGCAGCCCCTGGCAGGCCTCTGAGGTACCTATGCCCTTGGTACATAGTATACCATATACTAGGGACTTATAAGGGCACTCCAGATTCCAATCAGTGATGTGCCTAAGGCACATGGAAACCATTTTAGAGAGGAAGCAGCTAGGCTGGGGTTCTGATTAGCAGGGCCCCAGCCAGACTAAGGTCGAAAAACAGTGAAGCATCAGCAAAAAGTGGGGGTACCCATGTGAAGCAGATCCTACTCTCCTTCAGAAAGAAACAAAAGAAGTGCAGAAAGAAGCAACAGAGGTGCAGAAAGAAGCAATAGAAGTGCAGAAAGAGGGAAGAGGGGTGCAGATAGAGGAATGAGGGGTGCAAAAAGAAGCAAGAGAGGTGCAGAAAGGGGGACGTTGGGTGGAGAAAGAGGCAAGAGGGATACAGAAAGAAACAAGAGAGGTGCAGAAAGAAACAAAAGAAGTGCAGAAAGAAGGAACAGAGGGGCAGAAAGAGGCAAGAGGGGTGCAGAAAGAGGCACAAGGGTTGCAGAAAGAAGGGACAGAGGTGCAGAAAGAAGCAAGAGAATTGCAGAAAGAAGCAACACAGGTGCAGAAAGAGGGATGAGGGGTGGAGAAAGAGGCAAGAGAAGTGCAGAAAGAAGCAACAGAGATGCAAAAAGGGGGAACAGGGGTGGAGAAAGTGGCAAGAGGGGTGCAGAAAGAAGGAAGAGAGGTGCAGAAAGAAACAAAAGAAGAGCAGAAAGAAGAAACAGAGGTGTAGAAAGAGGCAAAGGGGGTGCAGAAAGAGGGAAGAGGGGTGCAGAAAGAAGCATGAGTGGTGCAGAAAGAAGCAAAGAGGTGCAGAAAGAAGCAAGAGTAGTGCAGAAAGAAGCAACAGAGGTGTAGAAAGAAGCGAGAGGTGCAGAAAAAGAAACAAAAGAAGTGCAGAAAGAAGGAACAGAGGTGTAGAAAGAAGCAAGAGGGGTGCAGAAAGAGCAAAAGGGGTGTCGAAAGAAGCGAGAGGTGCAGAAAGAAACAAAATAAGTCCAGAAAGAAGGAAAAGAGGTGCAGAAAGAGGCAAGAGGGGTGCAGAAAGAAGCAACAGAGGTGCAGAAAGAGGGAAGAGGGATGAAAAAAGAGGGAAGAAGGGTGCAGAAAAAGGCAAGAGAGTGACAAAAAGAAACAAAAGAAGTGCAGAAAGAAGGACCAGAGGTGCAGAAAGGGGCAAGAGCGGTGCAGAAAGAGGGAAGAGGGGTGCAGAAAGAGGCACAAGGATTGCAGAAAGAAGGGACAGAGGTGCAGAAAAAAGCAAGAGAAGTGCCGAAAGAAGCAACAGAGGTGCAGAAAGAGGGATGAGGGGTAGAGAAAGAGGCAAGAGAAGTGCATAAAGAAGCAACAGAGATGGAGAAAGGGAGAAGAAGGGTGGAGAAAGAGGCAAAAGGGGTGCGTAAAAAAGCACGAGGTACAGAAGGAAACAAAAGAAGTGCAGAAAGAAGGAACAGAGTTGTTGAAATAGGCAAGAGGGGTGTAGAAAATAACAAAATAAGTACAGAAAGAAGCAACAGAGGTGCAGAAAGAGGCAAGAGGGGTACAGAAAGAAGGAAGAGGGATGCAGAAAGAGGCAAAAGCGGTGCATAAAGAAGCGAGAGGTACAGAAAGAAACAAAAGAAGTGCAGAAAGTAAGAACAGAGGTGTGAAAAGACGCAAGGGGGTGAAGAAAAAAACTAAAAAAGTGCAGAATGAAGCAACAGAGGTACAGAAAGAGGCAAGAGGAGTGCAGGAGGAGGGAAGAGCGGTACAGAAAGAGGCACAAGGGGTGCAGAAAGAAGCAAGAGAGGTACAGATAGAAGCAAGAGAAGTGCATAAAGAAGCAACAGAGCTGCAGAAAGGGGGAAGTGTGAAAGAGAAAGAGGCAGGAGGGATACAGAAAGAAACAAGAGAGGTGCAGAAAGAAACAAAAGAAGTGCAGAAAGAATTAACAAAGGTGCAGAAAGAGGCAAGACTGGTGCAGAAAGAGGGAAGAGGGGTGTGAAAGAGGCACGAGGGGTGCATAAAGAAGCAAGAGGGGTGCAGAAAGATGCAAGAGAGTTGCAGAAAGAAACAAAAGAAGTGCAGAAAGAAGCCACAGAGATGCAAATAGGGGGAACAGAGTTGGAGAAAGTGGCAAGAGGGATGCAGAAAGAAGCAAAAGAGGTGCAGAAAGAAACAAAAGAAGAGCAGAAAGAAGGAACAGAGGTGCAGAAAGAGGCAAGAGGGGTGCTGAAAGAGGGAAGAGGTGCAGAAAGATGCATGAGTGGTGCAGAAAGAAGCAAAGAGTTGCAGAAAGAAGCAAGTATAGTGCAGAAAGAAGCAACAGAGGTGCAGAAAGAGGCAAGAGGGGAGCAAAAAGAGGGAAGAGGGATGCAAAAAGAGGCACGAGGGGTGCAGAAAAAGCAAGAGATGTGCAGAAAGAAACGAAAGAAGTGCAGAAAGAAGGAACAGAGGTGAAGAAAGGCAACATGGGTGAAGAAAGAGGGAAGAGGGGTGGAGAAAGAGGCAAGGGGGTGCAGAAAGAAGCAAGAAAGCTGCAGAAAGAAGGAACAGAGTTGCAGAAAGAGGCAAGAAGGGGGCAGAAAGAGGCAAAAGAAGTGCAGAAAGAAGGAACAGACGTGCAGAAAGAGGCAAGAGGGGTGCACAAAGAGGGAAGAGGGGTGTGAAAGAGGCACGAGGATACAGAAAGAAGCCAGAGGAGTGCAGAAAGAAGCAACAGAGGTGTAGAAAGAGGCAAGAGGGGTGCAAAAAGAGGGAAGAGGGGTGCAGAAAGAGGCAACAGGGGTGCAGAAAGAGGGTGGATGGGTGGAGAATGAGGCAAGGGGGTGCAGAAAGAAGCAAGAGAGCTGCAGAAAGAAACAGAAATGTGCAGAAAGAAGAAAGTGAGGTGCAGAATGAGGCAAGAGTGATGCAGAAAGAGGGAAGAGGGGTGCAGAAAGGAGCAAACGGGGTCCAGAAAGAAGTGAGAGGTACAGAAAGAAACAAAAGAAGTGCAAAATGAAGGAATAGAGGTGCAGAAAGATGCAAGAGGGGTGCTGGAAGAGGAGTGTAGAAAGAGGCACGAGGGGTGCAGAAAGAAGCAAGAGAGGTGCAGAAAGAAGCAACAGAGGTGCAGAAAGAGGGAAGAGGGGTGGAGAAAGAGACAAGAGAAGTGCAGAAAGAAGCAACAGAGATGCAGAAAGGGGGAAAAGCTGGAGAAAGAGGCAAGAGGGGTGCAGAAAGAAGCAAGAGAGGTGCAGAAAGAAACAAAAGAAGTGCAGAAAGAAGGAACAGAGGTGCAGAAAGAGGCAAGAGGGGTGCAGAAAGAGGGAAGAGGGGTGCAGAAAGAAGCACGAGTGGTGCAGAAAGAAGCAAAGAGGTATAGAAAGAAGCAAGAGTAGTGCATAAACATGCAACAGAGATCCAGAAAGGGGGAAGTGGGGTGGAGAAAGTGGCAAGAGGGGTGCAGAAAGAAGCAAAGAGGTACAGAAAGAAGCAAGAGTAGTGCAGAAAGATGCAACAGAGATCCAGAAAGGGGGAAGTGGGGTAGAGAAAGAGGCAGGAGGGATAATAAAAGAAACAAGAGAGGTGCAGAAAGAAGGAACAGAGGTGCAGAAAGAGGCAAGAGTGGTGCAGAAAGAGGGAAGAGGGGTGCAGAAATAGGCAAGAGGGGTGCAGAAAAAGGGAAGAGAGGTGTGAAAGAGGCACGCGGGGTGCAGAAAGAAGCAAGAGGGGTACAGAAAGAAGCAAGAGAGTTGCAGAAAGAAACAAAAGAAGTCAAGAAAGAAGCAACAGAGGTGCAGAAAGAGGAAAGAGGGGTGCAGAAAGAGACATAAGGGTTTAAGAAAGAAGCGAGAGGTGCAGAAACAAAAAAAGTGCAGAAAGAAGGAACAGGGGTGCAGAAAGAGGCAAGAGGGGTGCAGAAAGAAACAAAAGAAGTCAAGAAAGAAGCAACAGAGGTGCAGAACGAGGCAAGAGGAGTGCAGAAAGAGGGAAGAGGGGTGCAGAAAGAGGCACGAGGGGTGAAGAAAGAAGCAAGAGAGGTGCATAAAGAAGCAAGAGAAGTGCATTAATAAGCAACAGAGATGCAGAAAGGGGGAAGTGGGGTGGAGAAAGAGGCAAGAGGGATACAGAAAGAAATAAGAGGGGTGCAGAAAGAAGGATCAGAGGTGCAGAAAGAGGCAAGAGTGGTGCAGAAAGAGGGAAGAGGGGTGTTAAAGAGGCACGCGTGGTGCAGAAGGAAGCAAGAGGGGTGCAGAAAGAAGCAAGAGAGTTGCAGAAAGAAACAAAAGAAGTGCAGAAAGATGGAACAGAGGTGCAGAAAGAGGCAAGAGTGGTGCAGAAAGAGGGAAGAGAGGTGTAGAAAGAGGCACAAGGATTGCAGAAAGTAGAGACAGAGGTGCAGAAAGAAGCAAGAGAAGTGCAGAAAGAAGCAACAAAGTTGCAAAAAGGGGGAACAGGGGTGGAGAATGTGGCAAGAGGCATGCAGAAAGAGGCAAGAGAGGTGCAGAAAGAAACAAAAGAAGAGCAGAAAGAAGGAACAGAGGTGCAGAAAGAGGCAAGAGGGGTGCAGAAAGAGGGAAGAGGGGTGCAGAAAGTAGCACGAGTCGTGCAGAAAGAAGCAAAGAGGTGCAGAAAGAAGCAAGAGTTGTGCAGAAAGAGGGAAGAGGTGTGCAGAAAGAGGCACAAGGATTGCAGAAAGAAGGGACAGAGGTGCAGAAAGACGGAAGAGAAGTGCAGAAAGAAGCAACAGAGGTGCAGAAAGAGGGATGATGGGTGGAGAAAAAAGCAAGAGAAGTGCAGAAAGAAGCCACAGAGATGCAAATAGGGGGAACAGAGTTGGAGAAAGTGGCAAAGGGATGCAGAAAGAAGCAAAAGAGGTGCAGAAAGAAACAAAAGAAGAGCAGAAAGAAGGAACAGAGGTGCAGAAAGAGGCAAGAAGGGTGCTGAAAGAGGGAAGAGAGGTGCAGAAAGATGCACGAGTGGTGCAGAAAGAAGCAAAGAGTTGCATAAAGAAGCAAGAATAGTGCAGAAAGAAGCAACAGAGGTGCAGAAAGAGGCAAGAGGGGAGCAAAAGAGGGAAGAGGAATGCAAAAAGAGGCACGAGGGGTGCAGAAAGAAGCTAAAGATGTGCAGAAAGAAACGAAAGAAGTGCAGAAAGAAGGAACAGAGGTGAAGAAAGGCAACATGGGTGAAGAAAGAGGGAAGAGGGGTGGAGAAAGAGGCAAGGGGGTACAGAAAGAAGCAAGAAAGCTGCAGAAAGAAGGAACAGAGTTGCAGAAAGAGGCAAGAAGGGGGCAGAAAGAGGCAAAAGAAGTGCAGAAAGAAGGAACAGACGTGCAGAAAGAGGCAAGAGGGGTGCACAAAGAGGGAAGAGGGGTGTGAAAGAGGCACGAGGATACAGAAAGAAGCCAGAGGAGTGCAGAAAGAAGCAACCGAGGTGTTGAAAGAGGCAAGAGGGGTGCAAAAAGAGGGAAGAGGGGTGCAGAAAGAGGCACGTGGGGTGCAGAGAGAAAGAACAGAGGTGCAGAAAGAGGCAACAGGGGTGCAGAAAGTGGGTGGATGGGTGGAGAATGAGGCAAGGGGGTGCAGAAAGAAGCAAGAGAGCTGCAGAAAGAAACAGAAATGTGCAGAAAGAAGGAAGTGAGGTGCAGAACGAGGCTAGAGGGATGCAGAAAGAGGGAAGAGGGGTGCAGAAAGAGGCAAAAGGGGTCCAGAAAGAAGTGAGAGGTACAGAAAGAAACAAAAGAAGTGCAAAATGAAGGAATAGAGGTGCAGAAAGATGCAAGAGGGGTGCTGGAAGAGGGGTGTGAAAGAGGCACGAGGGGTGCAGAAAGAAGCAAGAGAGGTGCAGAAAGAAGCAACAGAGGTGCAGAAAGAGGGAAGAGGGGTGGAGAAAGAGACAAGAGAAGTGCAGAAAGAAGCAACAGTGATGCAGAAAGGGGGAAAAGCTGGAGAAAGAGGCAAGAGGGGTGCAGAAAGAAGCAAGAGAGGTACAGAAAGAAACAAAAGAAGTGCAGAAAGAAGGAACAGAGGTGCAGAAAGAGGCAAGAGGGGTGCAGAAAGAGGGAAGAGGGGTGCAGAAAGAAGCACGAGTGGTGCAGAAAGAAGCAAAGAGGTACAGAAAGAAGCAAGAGTAGTGCATAAACATGCAACAGAGATCCAGAAAGGGGGAAGTGGGGTGGAGAAAGTGGCAAGAGGGGTGCAGAAAGAAGCAAAGAGGTACAGAAAGAAGCAAGAGTAGTGCAGAAAGATGCAACAGAGATCCAGAAAGGGGGAAGTGGGGTGGAGAAAGAGGCAGGAGGGATAATGAAAGAAACAAGAGAGGTGCAGAAAGAAGGAACAGAGGTGCAGAAAGAGGCAAGAGTGGTGCAGAAAGAGGGAAGAGGGGTGCAGAAATAGGCAAGAGGGGTGCAGAAAGAGGGAAGAGAGGTGTGAAAGAGGCACGCGGGTGCAGAAAGAAGCAAGAGGGGTGCAAAAAGAAGCAAGAGAGTTGCAGAAAGAAACAAAAGAAGTCAAGAAAGAAGCAACAGAGGTGCAGAAAGAGGAAAGAGGGGTGCAGAAAGAGACAGAAGGGTTTAAGAAAGAAGCGAGAGGTGCAGAAACAAAAGAAGTGCAGAAAGAAGGAACAGGGGTGCAGAAAGAGGCAAGAGGGGTGCAGAAAGAAACAAAAGAAGTCAAGAAAGAAGCAACAGAGGTGCAGAAAGAGGCAAGAGGAGTGCAGAAAGAGGGAAGAGGGGTGCAGAAAGAGGCACGAGGGGTGAAGAAAGAAGCAAGAGAGGTGCATAAAGAAGCAAGAGAAGTGCATTAATAAGCAACAGAGATGCAGAAAGGGGGAAGTGGGGTGGAGAAAGAGGCAAGAGGGGTGCAGAATGAGGGAAGATGGGTGTTAAAGAGGCACGCGTGGTGCAGAAAGAAGCAAGAGGGGTGCAGAAAGAAGCAAGAGAGTTGCAGAAAGAAACAAACGAAGTGCAGAAAGATGGAACAGAGGTGCAGAAAGAGGCAAGAGTGGTGCAGAAAGAGGGAAGAGGGGTGTAGAAAGAGGCAAAAGGGTTGCAGAAAGAGGGGACAGAGGTGCGAAAAAAAGGAGAAGATCAGAAAGAGGCAACAGGTGTAGAAAGAGTCAACAGGGGTACAAAAAGAAGCAACATAGATGCAAAAAGGGGGAACAGGGGTGGAGAAAGAGGCAAGAGGGGTGCAGAAAGAAGCAAAGAGGTACAGAAAGAAGCAAGAGTAGTGCAGAAAGAAGGAACAGAGGTGCAGAAAGAGGCAACAGGGGTGAAGAAAGAGGGAAGAGGGGTGGAGAAAGAAGCAAGGGGGTACAGAAAGAAGCAAGAGAGCTTCAGAAAGAGGCAAGAGGGGTGCAGAAAGAGGCAAAAGAGGGGGTGCAGAAAGAGGCAAGAGGCGTGCAGAAAGAAACAAAAGAAGTGCAGAAAGAAGCAACAGAGGTGCAGAAAGAGGCAAGAGGAGTGCAGAAAAAGGGAAGAGGGGTGCTGAAAGAGAAACGAATGGTGCAGAAAGAAGCAAGAGAGGTGCAGAAAGAAGCGAGATAAGTGCATAAAGAAGCAACAGAGATGCAGAAAGGGGAAGTGGGGTGGAGAAAGAGGCAAGAGGGATACAGAAAGAAACAAGAGATGTACAGAAACAAACAATAGAAGTGCAGAAAGAAGGAACAGAGGTGCAGAAAGAGGCAAGAGTGGTGGAGAAAGAGGGAAGAGGGATGTGATAGAGGCACGAGGGGTGCAGAAAGAAGAAAATTGGTGCAGAAAGAAGCAAGAGAGTTGCAGAAAGAAACAAAAGAAGTGCAGAAATAAGGAACAGAGGTGCAGAAAGAGGCAAGAGGGGTGCTGAAAGAAGCACAAGGATTGCAGAATGAGGCACAAGGATTGCAGAAAGAAGGGACAGAGGTGCAGAAAGAAGCAAGACAAGTGCAGAAAGAAGCAACAGAGGTGTAGAAAGAGGGATGAGGGGTGGAGAAAGAGGCAAGAGAATTGCAGAAAGAAGCAACAGAGATGCAAAAAGAGGGAACAGGGGTGGAGAAAGTGGTAACGGGTGCAGAAAGAAGGGAGAGAGGTGCAGAAAGAAACAAAAGAAGAGCAGAAAGAAGGAACAGAGGTGCAGAAAGAGGCAAGAGGGGTGCAGAAAGAGGTAAGAGGGGTGCAGAAAGAAGCACAAGTGGAGGAGAAAGAAGCAAAGAGGTGCAGAAAGAAGCAAGAGTATTGCAGAAAGAAGCAACAGAGGTGCAGAAAGAGGCAAGAGGGATGCAAAAAGAGGGAAGAGGGGTGCAGAAAGAGGCATGAGGGGTGCAGGAAGAAGCAAGAGATGTGCAGAAAGAAACAAAAGAAGTGCAGAAAGAAGGAACAGGGGTGAAGAAAGAGGGAACAGGGGTGGAGAAAGAGGTAAAAGGGGTGCAGAAAGAAGTGAGAGGTGGAGAAAGAAACAAAAGATGTGCAGAAAGAAGAAACAGAGGTGCAGAAAGAGGCAAGGGGGGTGCGGGAAGAGGGGTGTGAAAGAGGCATGAGGTGTGCAGAAAGAAGCAAGAGAGGTGCAGAAAGAAGCAAGAGAGGTGCAGAAAGAGGCAACAGAGGTGCAAAAAGAGGCAAAAGAGGTGCAGAAAGTAGAAGAGATTTGCAGAAAGTCGCAAGAGAAGTGCAGAAAAAGAAAGAAAGGTGCAGAAAGAAGCAAAAGAATTGCAGAAAGAGGCAAAAGAGGTGCAGAAAGAAGCAAGAGTGGTTTCGCACCTTTAGTACCAATTTAACACCCACATTTAGCAATAAGTAACAGGTGACCATTCTAGGTTTGCAAAGGACCTTCCCCCACGCTGTAACACTTGTCGCTGCATTTTTGGTAACGTTTGAGCCGTTTGAGCTAGAAACGAGGCTTTTTTTGTACAAATCTGCAGATTAGGCAGCAGATGATGGATTATGTGGCTGATGCGGAAAATGCAAATTGTGCAAAAGTCGGTGCAGCCAAACAGTCGCATAATTCCACTGGCCCTGCTCATACCTCAGACTAGGTCCAGAAGTGCTCCTCAGTGATTCCTTCTTTTTTTTGTCTCATTGAGTTCATAGTTTAGCTTCTATGAAAGCGAGGAAGACTAGACCCAGCCCCCTTTCTATACCACTCTGCAAACACAACAACCAGTTAAAGAAGCATTAGTAATGTAATAGGTCTCACATTTGCAAGAGTTAGAGCTATTAGCATTGTAAATCTAAAAGTGTTTTATTAATGTTTCTTGGAGTGGAGTGGATGTAGGTTGTGTGTAGTGGAATTATGTGGTATGTTGTGCAGTGAAATTATGTGGCTAGAAAGTATATGGTATTTAGTGTATAGGAATTATGTAGAGTGCGATTATGTGTTATGGAGAGTAATTATGTGGTATGGTAGTCTGTGTTTTGGAGTGGTAACCTCAGGTTTAGTCTTCCTCGTTTCCATAGAAGCTAAACTATGAACTCAATGAGACAAAAAAGAAGGAATCACTGAGGAGCAATTGCTTCTTTGTGCATCCCTCTTGCCTCTTTCTGCACCTCTCGTGCCTCTTTCTGCACCCCTCTTCCTTCTTTCTGCACTCCTCCTGCCTCTTTCTGCACCTCTGTTCCTTCTTTCTGAACTTGTTTTGTTTCTTTCTGTACCCCTCTTGCTTCTTTATGCACCCCTCTTGCCTCTTTCTCCACCCCTCTTCCCCCTTTCTGCACATCTGTTGCTTCTTTCTGCACTTCTCTTGCATCTTTCTGTACCCCTCTTGCTTCTTTCTGCACCCCTTGTGCCTCTTTCTGCACCCCTCTTCTCTTTCTGCACTCCTCTTGCCTCTCTCTGCACCTCTGTTCCTTCTTTCTGCACTTCTTTTGTTACTTTCTGCACCTCTCTTGCTTCTTTCTGCACCCCTCTTGCCTCTTTTTCCATCCCTCTTTCCTCTTGCTGCACCTCTGTTGCTTCTTTCTGCACCTCTCTTGTCTCTTTCTCCACCCCTCTTCCCTATTTCTGCAACTCTGTTGCTTCTTTCTGCACCTCTCTTGCTTCTTTATGTACCCCCTGTGCCTCTTTCTGCACCCCTCTTCCCTATTTTTGCACACCTCTTGCCTCTTTCTGCACCTCTGTTGCATCTTTCTGCACTACTCTTGCTTCTTTCTGCACCTCTCTTGCTTCTTTCTGTACCACTCGTGCTTCTTTTTGCACCCCTCTTCCATCTTTCTGCACCCCTCTTGCCTCTTTCTGCACCCCTGTTCCTTCTTTCTGCACTTCTCATGCCTGTTTTTCCACCCCTCATCCCTCTTTCTGCACCTCTGTTGCTTCTTTCTGCCCTTCTGTTGCTTCTTTCTGCACCTCTGTCCCTTCTTTCTGCAACCCTTGTGCCTCTTTCTGCACCCCTCTTCCCTCTTTCTGCTCCCCTCTTGCCTCTTTCTTCACCTCTGTTCCTTCTTTCTGCATTTCTTTTGTTTCTTTCTGCAACTCTCTTGCTTCTTTCTGTATTCCTCTTGCCTGTTTCTCCTCCCCACTTCCCCCTTTCTGCATCTCTGTTGCTTCTTTATGCACTTCTCTTGCTTCTTTCTGCACCTCTCTTGCTTCTTTATGCACCCCTTGTGCCTCTTTCTGCACCCCTCTACCCTCTGTCTGCACTCCTCTTGCCTCTATCTGCACCCCTCTTGCCTCTTTCTCCTCCCCTCCTCCCCCTTTCTGCATCTCTGTTGCTTCTTTCTGCACTTCTCTTATCTCTTTCTGCACCTCTGTCCCTTCTTTCTGCAACCCTTGTGCCTCTTCTGCACTCCTCTTCCCTCTTTCTGCTCCCCTCTTGTCTCTTTCTGTTCCTCTGTTGCTTCTTTCCGCACATCTTTTGTTTCTTTCTGCACCTTTATTGCTATTTTCGGCACCCCTTGTGCCTCTTTCTGCACCCCTCTTCCCTCTTTCTGCACTCCTCTTGCCTCTTTCTGCACCTCTGTTCCTTCTTTCTGCACTTCTTTTGTTTCTTTCTGCACCTCTCTTGCTTCTCTCTGCACCTCTCTTCCCTCTTTCTGCACCTCTCTTGCCTCTGGCTGCACACCTGTTCCCTCTTTCTGCACCCCTTTTGCATGTTTCTGCAACTCTCTTGCCTCTTTCTGCAGTTCTCTTGCCTCCTTCTGCACCTCACTTGCCTCTTTCTGCACTTCTCTTGCTCTTTCTGCACCCTTCGCTCCTCTTTCAGCACCTCTGTTGCTTCTTTCTGCACTTCTCTTCCTTCTTTCTGCACCCCTCCTGCCTCTTTCTGTACCTCTCTTGCCTCTTTGTGCACCTCTCTTCCCTGTTTCTGCACCACTCTTGCGTCTTTTTGCACCTCTTTTGGTTCTTTCTGCACGGCTATTGCTTCTTTCTGCACCTCACTTGCCTCTTTCTGCACTTCTCTTGCTTCTTTCTGCACCTCTGTTGCCTCTTTCTGCACTTCACTTGCTTCTTTCTGCGTCTCTCTTGCCTCTTTCTACATTTCTGTTGCTTCTTTCTGCACCTTTCTTTCTTTTTCTGCACCTCTTTTGCCTCTTTCTGTACCTCTGTTGCTTCTTTCTGCACCTCACTTGCTTCTTTGTGTACCCCTCTTGCCTCTTTCTGCACCTCTCTTGCCTCTTTCTGCACCCCCCTTCCTTTTTTCTGTCTCCTCCTGCCTCTTTCTGCACCTGTTCCTTCTTTCTGAACTTCTTTTGTTTTTTTCTGCACTTCTCTTGATTCTTTCTGCACCCCTCTTCCCCCTTTCTGCATGTCTGTTGCTTCTTTCTGCACTTCTCTTGCCTCTTTCTCCACCCCACTTCCCTCTTTCTGCATCTCTGTTGCTTCTTTCTGCACTTAGCTTCTGTCTTTCTGTACCTCCCTTGCTTCTTTCTGCATCCCTTGTGCCTCTTTCTGCACCTCTCTTCTCTTTCTGCACTCCTCTTGCCTCTTTATGCACCTCTGTTCCTTCTTTCTGCACTTCTTTTGTTGCTTTCTGCACCTCTCTTGCTTCTTTCTGCATCCCTCTTGCCTCTTTCTCCATCCCTCTTCCCTCTTTCTGCACCTCTGTTGCTTCTTTCTGAACCTCTCTTGTCTCTTTCTCCACCCCTCTTCCCTCTTTCTGCACCTCTGTTGCTACTTTCTGCACCTGTCTTGCTGTTTTCTGCACCCCTCTTCCCTCTTTTGGCACCCCTCTTGCCTCTTTCTGCACCTCTGTTGCATCTTTCTGCACTACTCTTACTTCTTTCTGCACCTCTCTTGCTTCTTTCTGCACCACTCGTGCTTCTTTTTGCACCCCTCTTCCCTCTTTCTACACCCCTCTTGCCTCTTTCTGCACCCATGTTCCTTCTTTCTGTACCCCTCTTCCCTCTTTCTGCATCTCTCTTGCCTCTGTCTGCACACCTGTTCCCTCTTTCTGCACCCCTTTTGCATGTTTCTGCAACTCTCTTGCCTCTTTCTGCAGTTCTCTTGCCTCCTTCTGCATCTCACTTGCCTCTTTCTGCACTTCTCTTGCTCTTTCTGCACCCTTCGCTCCTCTTTCAGCACCCCTGTTGCTTCTTTCTGCACTTCTCTTCCTTCTTTCTGCACCCCTCCTGCCTCTTTCTGTACCTCTCTTGCCTCTTTGTGCACCTCTCTTCCCTTTTTCTGCACCCCTCTTGCCTCTTTTTGCTCCTCTTTTGGTTCTTTATGCACTGATCTTGCTTCTTTCTGCACCTCACTTGCCTCTTTCTGCACTTCTCTTGCTTCTTTCTGCACCTCTGTTGCCTCTTTCTGCACCTCTGACTTAGAGGTAGTTTTAATCCCCCTGCCCTATTATGTACTAGGGCCTTACAGGGCCTTACAGGGGAGTTCATGCCAATCACAGGGGTACCCCAACCCACTATATTCTAAGTGTCTTTCAGCATGGCACTGGCTGCGGGCCTGGTTAGTCAGAGTCAGTTACCACCAGTACCAGTCAGCAAAACGTTGGGGGCACAGGATGACTTTGCAACAAGGCCTCTTTCTGCACCTCTGTTGGTTCTTTCTGCATATCTTCTTCTTCTTTCTGAACTATTCTTCGTCTTTCTGGACTGCTGTTGCCTCTTTCTGCATTTCTCTTGCTTCTTTCTGCGCCTTTCTTCCTCTTTCTGCCCATGACCTACCTCTTTAGGCATTGTTAGAAATTAGCATTTAAAAAACCTTTGAAATTCACTGAAAAAAACATAGGTTTCAGGGAGGGACGTTATAGTTAGAAATTAGCATTTAAAAAACCTTTGAAATTCACTGAAAAAACCATAGGTTTCAGGGACGTTATAGTTAGAAATTAGCATTTAAAAAACCTTAGAAATTCACTGAAAAAACCACAGGTTTCAGGGACGTTATAGTTAGTTGGACATTTGCAATGCACTGCTGATGACGTCACATATTACATCATTCATGACATGGTCAGTGACATCACTTATGACATCACTGATGACATCTCAAATGACATCACTGATGACATCACTGATGACATCATCCACGTGATAATCTGATGCACCTCCTCACACCCTAATATAACCTTTGATACACCCACTCTAAAATACAGACTACCATTTTTGAAACCATAGACACACCAATACCAATTACTACATACCCACTCACTGATTCCTAGGTCTACACACACATCTACTCACTCACCCATACAGTCACTCATACATGCAGTCACTCATCAATACAGCCACTATCATATGCACTCATACACCTACACAGACACTCACACACTGCCACTCATCCATAGAGTTACTCACACACCTAGTCAGTCATGCAAAAAATCTATCACACTCTCATTTACTCACCTATACAGTTATACACACACCACCTCACTTATTCATACAGATACTAAAACATACTTACTCTCTTATACAATCACTGATACAAGCACACACTCATCTATACAGCCACTCTCACAATCACTCACTCTCACATATAGTCATTTATATACTCCAACACTCACATATACTGCCTTTCACATATGCAGTTACTCACACATGTACCACTGAGACATCCATTCACTCACCAGCATACCCATACACACACTCACCCACCCATATAACCCTTCACAGATGCCTCTTGAACCCATACACCCAGTGAATCACCCACTCACACATCTATGCACAGAGTCACACACGCCCCACTCACCCACACAGACACTCAGGCACCCATACAGATACTCAGACAACCATTCAATAACCCATATAGACACTCATGTAGCTACTCACCAATGCATGCAGCCACTTACACACCAACTGACAGACTGATACAGACATTCACACAGTTTAGTCACTAACCCATGCATTCAGTAAGACACGTTTAATCACTCACTTATACAGTCAGTCACTCACCTACTAAATCATCCATTCAGACACTCATACCCCACTCATTCTTCAATACACCTTTGCCTATATATCTATATAAAACATATTTAAACTTTACAGAAACACACAGTCACTGGATGATGTAATCAGTGATGTCATCAGTGATGTCATTTGAGATGTCATCAGTGATGTCACTGACCATGTCATGAATGATGTAATATGTGACGTCATCAGCAGTGCATTGCGGGGGCACAAGTTATAGTTAGCTCAACTAACTATAACGGCTGAATTTCTCTGGTTTTGTACGAGTGAAATGTCCAACTAACTATAACGTCCCTGAAACCTGTGTTTTTTCAGTGAATTTCTAAGGTTTTTTTTAAATTCTAATTTCTAACTATAACGTCCCTGAAACCAATGTTTTTTTCAGTGAATATATATATATGTGTGTGTTGTTTTTCTAACCCTTGTTTTATGGTGCACTTTGAAGAATGGAATGATGTTGGAAGGTGGATTATTAGTAGGGGTAGGTATGCACCTACCACTAGCATTCAGGCTACCAGCACAATATAAGGCCCAGACAAGGTCTCACTAAATTATTTCCTTGCTCAACCCTTGGTAGCTGGTAAGCAATGAGCACGCAGGCTTAACTGTGTGTGTAAATCATTTAAAAACACCAATACATTAAATAAGTAAGACAAAACAACCAATAAAAATCCACAACCAATTTATGACAACAGGAAATATTTTTATTTTTAAAATGACACCAAAATGACAAAATTCCACTGTAAGGAACCGGAGATATGAATTTCTTAAGAATAAACACTTTCTAGTGCATAAAAAACAATAGCGCCAAATTGGGACATCTGGTCGTGCTCGACCGGGACAAAGACACAGTCACAGTTTAAGGCTAACCGCGATGGAGCCCTGGCCGGATACACTAAGCGGGAGGCCTTGGTCAAAATTTTACCTTTGCACTTAGAAACTTTTCTGGAGGATTTCCTCTCTAAGTTGAGTAGGCCTCTCTAGCATGCCGGATTTGCAGTGGACTCGTCGGCTGGGTTCAGCAGGAGCCCCAGGTCAACTCCTGGAAGTCTTGAGTTCCCGGTCTTTCAGCGGGACGAACCTGAAATCCAGGCCGGGTAGCAGTTTGATGTAATCGGCTTGACTCTCCACATCGAGTTAGTCCCCTATGGAGCTTTTTCATAAAAGTTCTCTAAACTTCAGGAGGTGCTTTCTGAAGTTTGGACTACAGTTCCCACAATGCACCTGCCCAAATCCTTTAAAGTCCAGTTGAAGGTGGTCAACTGGGTTCTTCAAGCTAGAGATGATGCAGATGGAGCTCTTTTAACCTGTTGCTTTCAGGTAGTCCACTCCTTCTCTTTTTGAAGCAAGGCACAGCCCTTAGGACTGTAGTTCCTTAGTGTGCAGTAGGTGCAGACATTCAGAGTGTAGTCCTCTTGTTGCAGGCCAGCTTTCCAGCAGGGCAGTCCTTCTTCTTCTTGTAGTTTAATGCAGGGGATCTGAGTTGCTATGCAACTCTCCCATATTTATCCAGTGTTATGGGGGTGACAAGTCCATACCTGAATATAGCATGACTTGCAGAGCAGCGCATGCGCTGCCCAGGCTCGACCTAAAAACAGCTGGATGTGTGACACATTCCTTCCACAAATACGTCCCTTGTGTGTATTAGGCAAGCACTTTCTGGCATCTTTGTCCTATTTCAGTTTGCAAAAATCATATGCAGGTAGAATCAGGCTCACATTTCTGCTGCAATATTTCAATTTTATTGCGTAATTTGTATTTGTTAAAAGCAAAACCATAGTAAAGCATCACTTTGTGCCCAGTCTTTGATGTGATTATATATATGCACTTGGCTTCAGGTATAGTCTGCACCATAACTGGATCTTTTAAAAGATAACTGTTTGTTTCAGTACATTGTGTAGTACTAGCAATGTTTATGTTTCAAGTGTCTCTATTTGCTCTATTTTTTAAAGCTCAATGTGCATCTTGACCTTAAAGATCTTATTTACTCTCTGAGAGATTACCTGACCGAAGTGGTTGGTAGGAATGATGTATGTTAAAAATAACATAGATGTTTCTTTTGCTTATTGCGGGAACAACACGCATTTGCAATGTATTAGGTCTCGCATTTGCGAGAGTTTAAGCTATTGGCATTGTAAATGACAATGCCTTTTATTGATCTGTTTTGATAACTAATGCATAAATAAAAGGCATTATCATTTACAATGCTAATAGCTCAAACTCTTGTAAATGGGAGACCTATTTAACTTCAAAGAAGCGTCCGCCATTTTCCCGGGCTGCTTGGAAAGTGAAAGCACGCATGGTGCGCTGAACGTTGCAGGAAAGCATTTCGTGCCTGCAGTAGGAGAAACTCATTAAAGAAAATCGTGCTCACAGATAAAATAAGACATACGGTGTAACAACAGAAGTAAAAGGGCTAGTCCTCATGGGAGGCTACAAATGAAGACACAGCAGTACTAAGGAGGGACTAACAAGCCTATCAACGAATCAGAAGCCAGCATTTACAAAGGACAATGACATAAGCCAATGAAAAGTATGGCCGGAGAGTGGGTGGAGCTTCAAGTCCATACTCGAATACAGCTTGCCTCAGAGAGCAGTGCATGCGCTGCCCAGGCTTGACCTAAAAATATGTGGGTGCTTTTTTTCAGTTTAGTTACTGATCCAAGTTGGATCAGTAACAACAACAAAAAAAAAGTTTTTAAAATGCGGGTCTATGGAAGCAACATGGGGGAGGGAGGGAGAAACACAGCGCCAAAGCAAAACCTGGCACTGCAGGGGGACAGAAGCAACACAGAGTGCACGTGTGGTGGGGAGGTAAACAAACTGGCGAGAGAGCAATGTGGAGTGGGTCGGGGATAATCACATGGACAAGCAGGCAATGGGGGACTACGGGGTGAGGACGAGAAGCAACGGGTGAGAGAGGATGATGGGGTGGGGAAAGCAACATGGAGGGCAGAGGGAGGGAGTGGAAGCAATTGGCAAGAAAGCAACATGGAGTGGACGGGGAGATACACATGGGTCAAACAGCAATGGGGAGAGTACACAAGTGCAAGCACGACATAGAGAGGGTGGGGAGAAACACACAGACAAGAGAGCAACACTGAGTGCGGGGAAAGAGAAGTACATGATGGAGGCAGCTGGAAAAAATACCAAAAATAAAAAAGTAGTGCTTGAAAAGAATGCACTGGATGCACAGAAGCAAGTCAATCAAAAGTGATGGTGAAGAGGCAATGTTCCATAGGCGAGACAAGCACAAGACTGACAAGCTGGGACACGAATAAGAAGCAGGCGAATGAATATGACACGAAAGCCAACCAATTTCAAGTAGCAAGTGCGCTCTAAACCCTCTATGTTCTTCTAATCAACATTTACCTGTAATCTTGAAATTCTGTTCAAGTGACTAATAAAAATTCCCTTTACATTCCCAGTTTCAAACAATAACTAGCATAACTTCAACTGTACATACTTACATAATGTTTGAAATCACCTCATATATGAAGCCAGTAAATGCCCCTGGACCCTGTCATGAATTTACATCTGCAGATTGTGTGTCCCCTCAAGCGATGCTGTAGATGGGGAGGACTGAGAACTGTACCTTTATTATGCCCACTGATACCTAGATACAGATATTGAGGGCAGGTGGTAAAGACCATTAGGTTACCCATTGCCCTGCTTGCTGCAGCACCACATCCTCTCACTCGACCCCAATGTTCTCGATCTTACACTAGAAGTCCTTGCCCTTGGTATAGGACCAGCAGGCAGACAGCATGACTGCATCCCTTAGTGTGACGAGCAGAGTAGGAAAATGGTACAATACAAAAGTTCATCTAAAAACGATGTCATGTCCATTGTTGACTTAAATGTCCATGCCCTACTCGAATGGCGGATTGTAAGGAAGTTGCCATTTTAGAGCAGTTATGTTTGATATTGATGCACCAAATCCAAAGGCTGAAGCTAAGACCACCCACATCTTTCACTTCTCTATTACATGGTCAGTACCTCAAAGCAGATCTCTGCCAACTCCGCCTTTCAACGTGTGCCTCCAAGCAACGTCTGGCCTCCTCTGATTCACCACCAATGCTGACAACACAAAACTGTATTTTCAAAATGGAGCAGAGCTAGCTTTGCTAATTAGCTTGTTCGGTTCAGCTGTACGCGGAGTCGCCATTAACAGCTTCATAATCATAACGAGAAGCAAAAGCTTTGGCTGTTGTTGACTTGCGGGTTGTGTTCCCCGACTCTACCGCTCTTTCTCTGGGCTGGTTCAAAGTGGTGCCCAAGGGTTGCAACCTGAAGTTTGATTCTGGTCTTGCGTTGGGACCCCAAAAAGGTTCCGACAGAAGCTCTTGCATACGCTGCCCACTTTCTTGCTACTTCCGAAACACAAAGCAAAGGTACGTGCATTTGTTGTGTGCAAATAAGAAATTTACGACACACACTACATACATAAATATGTCTATGTGGTCTTAACGGCTAGTAAGAGTGAGACTGTGTTATAAAATGAAAGTTTGCAGAATTATGTGACATCATCACATTAGCCCTACAATTCCTAACCGTGAGATCACAATATTTAGTTCCAACCGTCCTGGTTTCCATTTTCTTATCTTTCCTCCACTTCTCCCAGTCGTTTGAGGTGACCTTGTGGAAGCAAAAAGCGCTACATAGCACACAATGACACAGAAACGTGCAGGCGTTGCACGTACCACCGAATCTTAACAGGCCACACCAAGCTGGGTTGTTCGGAGCCACAACTCAGCCTAACATGCTACTGCTGATGAGGCAGGCACAGTGCAACCAAACCAGGCCAGTGCTCCAGTAATCGCACTGTTGAAACCTTAGTATCAAATCAAACGTGACAAGAAGAACGGAGAAGAATTTTGAACTGATAATATCACATCATGCAGCAATATTTTTGAAACATTTTATTAATGGGCTCCAGTCTGTGTTTCGATGTGTGTGGTTTGATAAATAAAAGACAGAAGGGACTGACCAGTAAAATACTTCTATGCTTGAGCTGAAGTCTGACTCGTTCACCTTTCTGAGTGAGCCAGAGAACATGTCAAGCTTTCCTGAGCGTGTCTTACACATCAGATAAGTGTGAAGAGGTTGTGGCCTATCAGCCAGAGTTGCCGACTTTGAAGCTGGGGAACCAGGTTTGAGTCTCGCCATCGGCTCAACATTCTGGGATTCTGGGGAAATCACGTAATCGCCCCGTGTCTACCAAAAATGAATGTTCCCTTGTGTAACTTAACTGGTGCGCATCGTGTAAAGCGCTCCGATGCCTTCGGGTTGAGTTTGCGCTATATAAAACAAAAAAAGGAGTGCAGTTTTCACACCGCAACCATTCTTCGTTCTCAGCAATTTCCTACTAAGATACTGCATAGGGAGGGTGGTCGGCTTTACCCAGAGTACCAGTGAATCCATATCCAGAGCGCCAGTCAGGACTGAACGGCGCTGTGACGTGATTGCACGCGACCCGGGAGAGGCGAGTTTCCTCTCCAAAATATGGGACCTAGTGGAATTAAGTAGTTTGTGAACATAATTATGCTCTCTGGACATACATGGCAAATATGATCTGGTGGTGTGATTAGTTCATATGTAACTAGGTGACCAAGGTTCTCCTCCAGCCATCCACACGTAAATGCATTGTGTGATACTCTGCAAATGAATTATATCTGGTGATCTCATATTGCTCCATTGTCAGGTGCGAGATGGCCAGTGAGCCTCGCCTCTTTAATATCAGGTCGCCTCGCACTGAAGGCCTTGTGGGTGACTTTTTCTCATCATGAATCCACGCCCACAAGAGCTGAAGTGTAAAAGCAATGAGTGACCTGTCATGGGGAACATCTCACACACACACGGAACAACTTGAGCGCCCTGTGCATTTGATTCGTGGTCTCGCAAAAAGTGGGCTCCTTAGATGCAGTGTTATTCCATATCGCGTGCACACAGCTCACCACCCCAGACTCATTCTCTGCGTTCTGCGATTCATAATAGAAAAACAACTACAACTACCAGAATGCAGCTGGGTTGTTGGCTTTTGAACCTGTGCACCTTGTTTGTTGACAATTGATTAAAAAAAAAACGGTTTACGCTGCACAAATCATCCTATCTTTCCGGGCCTCTAATTGCAAAAGGTCAACGGTCCATAAAACAAGCATTTACGCGAGACCTATTGCATTGCAAACGGGAGTGCGGGAGTGCAGGTGGGGGGCGAAAAGGCACGGACAGCGGGAGTGCGGGCGGGGGAGGGGGCGGGGTATGCGAGAAGGCACGGACAACGGGAGTGCGGGGGAGGGGGAAGAAGGCACGGCAACAGGATTGCGGGCGGAAGGGGGGCGAGAAGGCACGGCAATGGGAGTGCAGGCGGGAGGGGGGCGAGAAGGCAAGGACAACAGGAGTGCGGGCGGGGGAAGGGGAAAAATAGTGCTCTAAATAACAGGTATAGTACAGTGTAACACTCAAAGTAAAGGGGCCAATAGCCATGGGTGGGTACAACTGATGACATGGACATAATAAGGCGGGACTAACAAGCCTCATAATCAATCAGAAGACAGAATTTACGAAGGACAAAGACAGAAGCCAATGAAAAATATGGACGGAGAGTGAGGGCAGATTGTCTCCCCATACTCTACTACTGCATGCCTCACAGTGCGAGCAGCGCATGTGCGCTGCCGCTAAAGCTCGACCTAAAAAGTGAAAGCTAGCATTCTGGGTGAACGTACTCTCAAGAGGCGAACATGCACTGAAATCTACTTTCAAATATGTAAAATTTGGCAAGAGAAAAGAGACGTTTTGCTTACACTTCTTACACAGGGTAAGTGTGATTTTCGTGTCCATAATGTATAGCATGAATACATAACTTATCAGTGCAGAGTTTATGTTAAAGTAGTTACTCATTAGTGGAGGCTTACAATGAGTGTCCAAAGGTAAGCAATGGAAAGAAGGGTGCTTATCCAAAAGGAACCAATTCCAAACTGGGTGTGACACGCAAACACACGATTTGCTCCTGATTTTCTGTTTGAGCATTTATATAATACCCGGGCACAAATTAAGGGGTTTATCTGAGGAGACCACAAACCACAATTTACCAAATTATAGGAAATGAAGAATGCACAAACAAATCCAGTAGTGGAGATTCAGCATCCAGGCGATGGAATCACACACCACAAAGTTGATTTTTCAAATCGAGTACCCAAAGCCCTGCTTTATAGGGATACCCAGTACACTCAGGGGCCTATTTCTGAGGGCCTTGCATCATGCTTGCACCATGCAAAGGGGTACATCCAAGATGCAAAGTACCAAGTCATATTTATGAAGTTACGCAAAGCCACCTTGCGTGGCTTTGAATGGCTTCACAAATATGAAGTAATGCAATGCATAGCAAATCTCTGAGTTGCCTCACTCTGCGCAAGTGAGGCATTCCATGGGCGTTGTGGTGGTTGTTGCCACGTAGCCCCCATGTTTTTTTATGTATTCCCATATTTACAAGGACTTGTAAACCTGGGTATGTGTCACAATCTTACGCCTTCCAAGGTGAGGCGTAATGAGGAGAAATGTCTTTATATCTCCTAATTTTTACCTCTTTCTATGTGTGCTGCAGGGTTGTTCTTAATCCTGCTGACAACACAGGGACCCTTGCATCATGGTGCAAGGGTGCCTTCTCTGGCGCTGGGCTGCCGAAACGTTGTCAGCGCAAGGGAAAGGACAGGAATGCACCATATTGGATAAATACAGTGCATTTTCCCTGTGGCGCAGGGCAGCGCGCGGCCCTGTGCTACTAATCCAATAAATATGCCCCTCACTTTTTAGCTTTTGCATCTCATACTTGTTGTCATCATATGTATAGAGTCCCAGAATCTCGTTTTAGTTGTGAAGCCAATTGATTCCTTTCCATTCTCTTAGTTTTATAAATAATTTGAATGGCATATCTGTAATTTTATTTCTTTTATGATCAATAGACTGAAGTGGACCCTGTTCCTTAGGTGAGATGGGTACCCAGCACCTGTTATATTATATCATTTTCTATTACATCTGTTAGCATAATGCTGTGTTTTCCATTTATATGGTCGTACAGCACTGTTTGGTGTCTCATTATGCAGACTCATTTACATGGTCGTACAGCACTGTTTGGTGTCTCATTATGTAGACTATCTGCTTCAGGTAGGTTTTTCTGGTGATTGTATAAGGTGTTCAGGTGTTGCAAACTTCTAAAAACATCCACGTGAGTGTGATCAGAGGGTCTTTGGTTGGTTTAATTTATTCATTTATGGTGCATGTGTCAATCAATGCTTAGTTTGTAAAACAAATAAGTGCCAGCGTCCTTGTCAGGAGATCACCGCAGCTTGCACCATACACTGCCACTGCCAGTGCTGTCAATGACAGTACCTACATGACTCCTTACCATGACACTGCTACAAGTGCGACAAACAGACTGTTCGAGGCTCCCAAAGCTATAAAAATGGCCTATGTGGCAGGCATAGTTGTTTTTAATGTATATTGAATTAATAAACAACTGTTGTTCTGGTCATCTGTAAATTACACAAACAGCGCCACCATGTAGTAGCTGGCATAAGTGTCGGTGTTGAGAATAAAGTGCCAGTGACAACCACTGGCTCAAATTAAGCACTGGTGTCAATGTCTGCTGGTCCCAGAGTGCCAGTGACAACCACTGGCTCAAATTAAGCACTGGTGTCAATGTCTGCTTGTCCCAGAGTGCAAGTCAGTGTCTCTCTATTGTAGTGGGTGTTATTTTCTCACAGTTTAAATGACTGGATATGTCTCACTGCTAGTGTCACTGTTTGTGCCCTTGGCCTCAGCAGGGGTGGCCGGCACGGCTTGCCGGTGAGGGGGGCGGGGGTGCGCGGGGGGATGGGTTCGGCCATGGGCTGCATAAAAAAAAATACAAATGAATAAAACTTACCTTGCTGCCGCCACCGGGTCCCACGTCTCCTTTCCAGCTCACCAGTGTGTGTGATTGGTCTAAGTGCCGTGACACAGCGCTCAGCCAGGGGCTGGAGGGCTGTGCATGTTCTCCAGTCAGGCTTCAAAGCAGCCTGCATGGAGAACAGGAGAGTGCGCAAGACTGGTTTGGGCGGCCTGAGAGGGCCGACCAAACAGTCATTGCGCACTCAGGAGTGGGCAAACCAATCCTCCCCTGTCCTGCTCTGTAAGCAGAGCAGCCCCGCCCACCCGCCGGCAAAAAAAACCATAAAATGGTAATGACTAAAAGTTATTACTATTTTTTGTTTTTGTTTCTCGCACTGCGAGAAAGCAGTGGGGCAACGCTCCTCCGCCATAGTGGAGGAGCTGCCACTGGGCCTCAGGCTTAAAGCATCCTTTACCCTAGTGCTATTACTCTTTGTGCCGTTTTCTCAGTGTCCTCCCTGCCTAAGTGCAGGTGTATTAAATGTCAATGTGAGCTCTAATCCATGTCAGTGTATTCAGTGTCACACTGTAATTATTTTCCCAGTTCTGTTGTCAGTGTATTTGTGTTTCAGGCCTGATTCACATAGCCATTTACTAGAGAAATTTCAACTTACACCTACAACTAACCTGTTAATATAAATAATTCACAATCAGAAATCGTTTATGTATATGCAATATTACAGCAGTATTGTGAAATGTTCTGTGAAAGTACAATTTTGTCGTCATTGCCAGCCTGAAAACGATCAGAAATGTTCTCCTATCAAGGACAGGATTAAATGTTTTGCCATGACAGTAATGACCAGGGAACACCTCCAGGATTCTTGGGAGTGTAAGAGACAAGGTTTCTTTGCAGAGAAAATGTATTTCCCAAGGAACAATTCACAAATTAGCTAATGCACATTTGTTTATTATTTGTACATGTATTATTGTATACAATTTACAATTATGCATGTGCAATTGCACACAATGTAAATTATGCACTTGTAACTGCTATGAACCCCAATGGACCCCAATATAGGCCTAGGTGGTTTCACGACCTTTTACCTACATTTGTCCTACCTTGCTCTACATAACGGTTCTGGCACTGAACTTTTACCTCGTTAAGTGCCAAATAAATGTCTTGTGGTTTTCTCCAAAAACTAGCCTCATTTATTATGCATGAGGATTCTTAGTATCACAGTAGGATTACCATATTCCGCATAATAACTCTGTATAAGGGTCACCGCTATTGTCATCCTTGGCTGACATACCCACAATACCATGACACATCTAGGTAGAAACCCTGAGGGTACCTTTTGGGTATATAAGTACCAGATCTTCGCTGGGCAAACCAGAGGAGAAAAAGCTTCCATGCTGACACGCTGACACGAGACACTGAAGTCCCTGCCCGCAGAAACTCCAGCATGCAGTGGTCTGACATCCCTCGCGGGGTGTCCAACTCGAGACCAAGATGGGGTTGTTCGTTCTTTCCCATCAGGTAATGGGGTTGGCTCTTTCCTAGGGGGATTCTTGGCTATACACCTACATACATACTAGGTGCACTTAGGTAGATCTAGTTAGGGTTCGTATCGTAGGAGTACTCATGATTACTGCCATGTATCTATATGCCTACATATATTTACTGCTTTAGCACCATGGTAGAATTCTACCTTTTATTTACTCTGTTGGTGCTTGTAACCATATATATCTGTGTCTGTCTAATGGTTGCTGCAGCCCACGTATTTTATACTAGAATGATGCTGGTTCAATAAATGCTTATTGAAAACGTCCCCACTGTTTATTCTGAATATCTCTCTGAGACCGAGTGAGCACGAGTGACTTAGAGAAAAGTACTGTACTGTTTCCACAATCCCTGAGGAGTCAGGGTTGTCATGCTCGATAGTTGCTAGAAACTATTTGCTCCTTGGTAAGGTTGTGGGGCTTGTAGTGGCACTGTGAGCTAGCTGGTCTACAGACTAACATATCCTCTGGGGGTGTCGGGTATCAGTTTGGACACCAATCCCTTAGTTTATGTTGTCTAAATGCGCAGATCCTATATAGATTTGTAGGAACTACACGACATGTAAGCACTCCTGGAAAGCTTCAACTGCTGTAGTCTACAAAAATATGCTTTGAATTCTTTGTGAATTTCAACATGTATTAAATTTACATCAAAATGTAGCTGTAAACCCATGACTGTAGATTTGTCATCTTTTGTAAATTAGTCTCAAGTGTCAGAATATTCACTGTCGGGGGTCTAAACAATCCATATATCAATTAGTATATCTATCTGTGTGTTCTTTGAACTAATGTTCATGTATTCCTTCCTTAGTACATGTAACACCTTCTTCCTATGTATGTGCATGCTGGTCCCAGTGTGTGTATATCACTGCCTCAGAGTCTGGGTCAAACTGTCACAGATACATTAATGTCTGTATTTGTTTGAATATATTGGTATTGGTAGTTTCCTAGTGTCGGTGCTCTCCTGTTTCAGTGTAATTCTATCCTAATCGTATTTCAATCATGAACTAGATACTTTGGCAAACAACAGGGACAGAGAGGTTGTAGCAACAAGGAGCAGAAACAGAAAAACAAAAATAGCAAACAGTAAATAGGAACACAAGTAATAAGGAAAACCAAGGTACTCATCAACTAGGAGCAAGCCTCAAAGCAAAATGCTTCCTGTCCTGTCCTTTTTCATATGCATACCATACCTTGTATTCCATTGTTCCAAGTTCTGCATGCATGCTTCCTATCCCGCACTGATTTGGTGTGTAGATTCCTAGTCTTGGAATCCAGTCTTCCTAGATCCTTGTGCTTAGGTCCAGTTCTGCCCTTCTCTGTGTACGGGTTTCCTAATCTTGTATTTCAGTGGACCTTGATCTGCATAACTCAGTCCTGTCCAATTCTTATCTCTCACAAGCCGGTCTTGCTTGTACCTGGCACGTGTTTCCGTATTCAGTTCAACTTGCTCCTTTCTCTTGAACCAGTCTTCTATTTATGTTACAAACGTAGTTATTTTTACAAAGGGTTCTAGCAAGTTCCAAAGCCTATAGCCTCTTGCAAAGATTCTTACTCAGCCCTCTTCTTTCATAAAAGTTGCTGTGTATCTTTACGAGTTTGTGAGATTAACTGCTTCCCTTATTGTTTGATCTTTTTCTGTTACAGATAGATCACTTTTTCTGTTACAGATAGATCACTTCCCACAGAGCGTACAAAATATTACTAATGGTGGTTGTCTGTTGTTCTTTCACTTTGTACTTCCATACTGCCTTATTATTGTTTATTGTACAATATATGCCTCAGGTTTCAAGTTTGTTTTTGCAGGGATTACTCAGTTCATATCCAGTATCCTGATCCTAGTCCATTCCAATATGCTCCAACCTTCAGCTTCTGATCTATCTTTCTCTGTCAAAGCTTTTAGGTACTCCTTTGTGTATGCTGAACCCCACCTCCTGACTTATCTGGTCCTGGTAGTGAGGACCTCTCCCTGATAGTTAGTCTAGTCTCAGCAGGGGTCCTGACATAACTGGGCCTGTGTCTGCTTATCAAAGGACTGGTCCATATCTTGTTGACACAATTTGCATTCTAGGATTGCCTGATCCTCATGGGAGGGTATTAGCTTGAGTATCTTTCTAGCTGGAAATTGCTAGCCAGAACACAGCCTAATCACAAACTAGTATTTGTAGGCTACCAGCCTCCTGACTGCAAAATCGGGTGTGGAGATTCAAAGGTGAGGCACTGACAGATGCAGGATATAGAAACCATTTAAGATCAGAGGTGAAATCCTTTTTTTGAATACAATATAGGTTTGGTTGGGAGAGCCAGTAGGCTTTGGGAGGCCATTATGATGTATGTAAGGAACACCTTTATTCCTGGGAAATGTGGAGTCTTCAAGTCCATCTGAGGTCATCTCAACAGACTAGAGGACTACATGGACAGACTCAAGGATTGCTATCCAGTCATTAGGGAGAAATCCATACTGAAAACAAAATTAGGCATACTCTGTTGGAACTCCGTGAGGCAGCCATGTTTCAGTCTGAATTTATCAATCAGAAGGTTGCGGCGAGATGATATGGTGAGGAAGGCTATCTTGGATGCTTCGTAGCATGAGCTGTTGAGAGGGAAGAAAATGAGTTGAGGTGTGGAAGGTAGTAGATGAAGAAGGGAGTGGGTGTAGAACCCCTCATCTCATCACCAAGATGTTTGAGCAATATTATGGGTAGTGTCTTGATCTATGTCGTTCCAGTCTGTAGTGAGATCACATCATATTTTGACTATGTGGCATTAGCATTAATCTAAGATGGACAGCAAGAATGTCTAGTATGTCCCTAACGGTTAAGGAAATTAAGTAGGCTAACCTATGCTTGTTTAGCCATTAAGTGCCCAGCCCTGCTGATTTTGTGCTGAGTTCTCTAAGGAGCATTCTGATTTGATTGTGCTGCATCTTCTCCGAATGCATTATGGGCCACTTTTGCAGCAACAGTTTCTGGATTCCCCCGAGAAGCAATTATTATGCTGCTGTTGAAAACCGGTAGCGATTGTTCGTTCTTTTCAATTCCACATAGCTCTTTTTCTAGAATAGATTATCTTTTGGTTAGTAAACATCTACTGCCTATGTCTACTAACCCAAAAATAGAGCCACTAGTAATATAGGATTACACATGCGTGTTACTAGATCTTATACTAAGTGACTCTCCTCCACCCTCTTAACAATGGTGATTCATTGAAGGTCTCCTCTAAGCTACTACTTCTAGAGACAAAATTTCAGTAGCGATGTGCCAGTTTTCAAATGAAAGCGCAGTTGAGGACACCTCCCCCATAATCAGATGGGACGCGCGAAAGCCAAAATCAGAGGGCTCTGACTATCAAAAACAAAACAGTATCCAAACAACTGGCATGCCTAGAAACTGAAATTAAAAATGCAGACAAAAATCTTAAACACACTAAAGGCTCCATAGATCTAACAAAACTACGTAACCTACAATATGAGTTCTATAAGATACTTAATGAAAGAACCCAACAAGCATTTGCAATGCAATCGGTCTCGCCTTTGGGACCATATATGTATTTAGCTATGCAGCACATTAGCCTGGGTGCTGAAACATCTACTATTCTTTAACATGGAGGTAAAGTAAGCACCAAACTGCGTGACACGCCAGGTTATTGAACACATGGAGAGAAATATTGCCTTTCAGCTGGAAATGGCATAGTCCAAAGCTCTGTTTTTAATATAAAAGCAGGGCCTTCGGTGGTCATATCACTGAAAATACAAGATTTGAAAAAAATATTATTGTCTACGGGTGCTCATGGAAGACAATTTCTATGGACTGGAATCTAGAGAATGCTAAAGTCATTCTGGTATTTTACTGACCTCTGCTGGTTGTTTTCTATCAAGAAAGTTAAATAGAGGCAGTTGACAGAAAAATTAATAAAAGAAAGTCCCTAAGCAGAAAGCAATTCTGGTATTTTACTGACCTCTACTGGTCGTTTTCTATCAAGATAGTTAAATAGAGGCAGTTGAACAAAGAGAAAGCAATTCTGGTATTTTACTGACCTCTACTGGTCGTTTTCTATCAAGACACTTAAATAGAGGCAGTTGAACAGAAAAAAAGTCCCTAAGCGGAAGCAGACAAGTCCTAGGGCTGATCTCCAGAGCCCACAAAGTACATACACATATAAGTATATACTAAAGTATATACAAGAGATCTCGAATGCTCGACCTAAAAATGGGTCGATTATTCCTTAGCAGAAAAAATGAATGCCAGGAACAGAGCTGGGAAATCGCTTGCAAATTACTTGAACTATACTAAAAATAAGTCTCTCACATCTGCCATCCGGAATGACACTAGGGAAGTTGTCACCTCAACCCAGGGCATTCTTGACTCTTTTTGAGTCTTTTATTCCACCCTCTACAATTGTAATAAGTCAGTTTCCCCAAAAGAATGTGCTGAGTACTTAGATTTCAGTGTTCTTCCTCGCATAGGTCTCTAAGAATGGCTTTGTCTTAATGTACCTATTGAAAATGAGGAAATTTTGGAACGATCCTAGGCAAGATGGCGGCTGTGTGATTGTTGTAGGAGCTGCTCTCCCTGCCACAGGGACACCGAAAAGAAGTAAACCCACAAAACCCGCTAAAAAGTACAAACTCACCGCCGAAACATCCCGGGGGAGACACGTCGCCGGATGAAGCCGGAGCTGGGGGCCGGAGTTCTGCTGGTCAGCGCGGTGAAGGAAATCTTCCTCGCTGTCAACGGAATAAATTTGAAAGCACTCCGGTGGACCTGGAGGGCTTTGCAACATCTGGCACCAATACGGAAGAACTTGGCGGCTCCAAGGTTAAGCGACATGCCCCCAAAGACGACATCTTCGTTCAAGGAAGGCGGAGCGGCTGGAGGAGCCAAGGGAATGCCGTCGACTCGGAAGGTAACTGCGGAGGGGAAGAGCCTGGACGCTACTCTCTGTGCCGGCTTGGGAGAGGAGGAGACTGGCGGCAGGACGCCTGGTGGAGAGCAGTGTCTCGTCGACACGGCAACCAGGCCAAAACATCAAACGGTGCCTGGGATGTTTGCCGGGCGTGGGGCTACATGCACTTTGAAAAAAGTAACAAGCAAAGGTAAAATTAACCAATCCAACATAAAAACTATTAAAAATTCTAAAGATTTAGAGACTGTTGAAGAATCTACAGTGGGCAAACCCTCTAACACAGGAAAGCTCCCCCCAGAGTCAGTATTAGATGCAAATTCAGACGTGAAAGTTGTATATCTGTCGGACATAAATTTTGAGACTACCAAGCCAGGCATGGAAACAGAGTCGAGTGGGGATGGAAGGAATGGATCACAAGGAGACACCCCTATGCAAAAAGTGCACAATATACGGAACCCTCAGGATTTAAATATCGGGGTTCTCGCCCAGATGGATGGCAAGAGCACAAGGACTCCAGAGGGCTATACATTTTTTTCCCTGACAGATGAGTCTGAACTCACCAACAACAGCGAGAATGAAGGCTCAGATGCCGAGTTCACAGGAGCGGATCGTGGCAGTCCTCCCTTGAGACCCGATACTCAAAAATGCATACCAAAAGGAGAAGCACTAGAGGCATAGATAAAGACAAGTGCTTAAATTCGGATAATAGCCAGACAAGACTACTAAGGTGGGATTACTCTACCACCCATTTCGGGATGGAAACTGATGAAGAGAATGGAATACAACTCGACGTCCCTAAACTATCTCTGGAGTCCAAAAATCAGCTCGGAATCCCCCCCATCTATGGAACTAATCTATTCAACGCTTAAACAAATGCAGACAGAAGCCCGTCACGAACACAAGAGGGCCCATATGGCAACAAAGAAACTCCAGGGAGCTATTCGTAAAGTTAATAAAGCGTGCTCAGAAATTTCCGAACGCACTACGGTGTTAGAGGAGCGCATTGTCCAACTTGAGGCCGGGGCTGATAATACAGGACAGCAAATAGCATCAAATGAAAGTAGGATGTCTGACGTACTCTGGAAATTGGAGGACTTTGAAAAACGGCTACGGCGAAATAACCTGCGGCTACTGGGGATCGAAGAGAAGGCGGAAGGGGATGATATACGTGGCTTTGTCCTGAGACTACTTAAGGGCGCCTTCTCTGAACTTGCTCACTGGAATTGGGAATCGGAGGTGCAGAGGCTGCATCAATTCCCTTTGATGTTGAAAAAGAGAGCAGGGCAAGACGAGAAACCCAGAGCCATTCTTATATTTGGGAAATTTTCTTTTGCGCCAGACTATATTTGAGAAAGCCAGACCCGATGCTAGAAGGGCAGCTGAGGGGCACTCCTTCTTTGTTCGACCTGACTTTTGCCACACCACGGTGGAAAGGAGATGGAGGCTCCGGCAGCTAATCTCTCCTTTTCAGAAACTGGGCTGCAAGGTTTTTTTAATGAATCCCACCAGACTCAAGGTCATCTTTAAAGACACAACCAGGGTATTCACGTCAGAGATACAAGCCCAGGAGTATCTGCAGGAACTCACTCGGAAATAGGAGAACTTTATAAGGACAAAACATGTGTTTTTTCCAGTTTATAGGGTACTAGGTGGATTTATACACTAGGATTCTTGCTTTGTGGTTGAATCTTTTTACCTTTCTTCTTTTTTCTCTTTCGAGGGCTTTCTTTTTCTTTTTTTTTCTTCTCATAACTTTTGTCTCAATTGTGGCAGGGAGCGGCTAGGGGCACAGCAGAACACAGGAGGTATCACAAGGGTCCATGGGCTTTTTTTTGCCTTTTTGAAGGGGCAGGGGAGGGTGGGGAGGTGGGGGTCCAAAAGAAAAAATGGAGGGATCTTATTTTTATTCTGATAGGCACACGTAATTCGGGATGGTTATCTCACATGCTGCTTGCACTTTTTTTTTTCTTCTCTGTGTTATGGGTAAGTTCAGAATAGCTACTATCAATATATGTGGATTAAATAACCCCCAAAAAAGACGGAGAGTTAGTCTTGATGTCCAGTTCTTGAAGGCCGATATTATCTGCCTTCAGGAAACCCATATCGAAGCGAGTAGACGGGAGGTGCTGGAATTGGCAAGCTATCAACCGATCTCTTTCACTACACAAAATACAAAAACAAGAGGGGTGGCAGTTATGGCACGAAAAGGATTAGCTAGGTTTCCACGATCCAGATCGGACAAACTGGGAAGATGGATTAATACTCAATGTTGTCTGGAAAATTATATGTTTACATTATGCTCAGTCTATGGTTCGGTTCTCGATGACCCGGCATTGTTTGAATGGCTTAACGTGGAATTAGTGGGCTGGCCTCTTCCTCTTATTATTTGTGGGGATTTTAACATTAATTTGAATTGTCAAATGTCTAATCAAGAGGGGATAAAATATCAAGGTCGGAAACCTAGAGTGTTTAAATTGCTGGCACAGTTAAAACTACTTCATGGGCTAACGGATGTTTGGGCTAAACAAGAACCCAATGATTCCGGATTCACGTATTATTCAGCTCCACATCAAACACATGCTAGATTGGACTATTTTTTTGTCTCACAGGAACTTATGCAGGGTTGCAGAATACACAAATACCCGAGAGTTATGTCAGACCACAACCCCTTGGTACTGGAAATAGATATTCAGACTAAATCCTCACTGGCACGTTGGACGTTTAATAGGGCTCTTCTCAGTGAGGAGGGCTATGTTCAGCACATGAAGATATGGATTCCCAGGTTTTTTTAAGAGAACGTAGGGAGCACAAGTAGGCACATTGTCTGGCACGCCTTTAAAGCTAGTATCAGGGGGGAGACGTCGAAGTATGGCTGGGAAAGTCAAAAAAAAGAGAAGGAGCTTTTACATTCGCTATACGAGAAATTGGTAATGGCTGAAACTCACCTGATAGAAGCTATCTCTAATGGGGGAGACCTTGAGACAGCTCAATCAGAGATATTGCTTGCAAGGTCCGCTATTACAGAGATTTCAATCAAGAAATCTGCAGGAAGGTTCATGGCTTGGTGTAGCAAGGCATATGAGAGTAATGAAAGGGTAGGCCATATGTTCGCAGTCCGCACTAGGGAGAAAGCTGTGCAAGCTAGAATAATTGAGATTAGAGACCCTAGCAGCGGCATAGTTACTGAACCAGCAGCAGTTCTTTCTGCATTTCAAAAGTTTTATCAGAAGCTATATACAGAGGACACCCACGCAGTGGATAGAGGGATTGAAGAATATTTGATTGATCACCCCAGGGATCAGCTTTCTCCCGAGGAGAGAGAAAATCTAGAAGCACCCATAAAAATAGAGGAGGTGAGAAAGGCGATCGAATCAACACCTTCAGGTAAGGCTGTTGGCATTGATTTCATACCGGGGGAATTTTTCAAAAAATTCGCTCCACACTTATTGCAAATTATGCAAGAGATATTTTTATGGGCACAAGCAGGGGAGGAGGCCCCGAGTCTTGGAAATCGGCTAATATAGTTGTGTTCCCAAAGAAAGGCAAACCTACTAACGAACTGGGGTCATATAGACCAATTACACTTGTTAACAGTGATACAAAGATATACGCCAAAATTCTGGCTAACCGACTAGCCATAGTCATTAAGAAGTTAGTTTCTCCTTCCCAACATGGTTTTGTCTCAGGTCGGGGCACAACGGATCACATTCGTAGAACCATTGCCCTATTTGACTCCTCCAAGGTTACAGGAGACCCTATGGCTCTAATATTATTAGATGCAGAAAAAGCCTTTGCTAGGGTCTCCTGGCCTTTTTTATGGGCAATCATGGAGAAAAAGGGGCTGGGTAAAGGTTTCATTGGAGCTATCCAAATTATGTACCGTGATCCTATAGCTAGGATAGCTATGATGGGCGGTATATCTGATAGAATCAGGATATCACGGGGCACGCGTCAGGGCTGCCCCTGCTCCCCCCTACTGTTCGCCCTGTATATTGATCCACTAATTAGGAAAATAGAAGAGAATAGAATGATTCAGGCTGTACATGCGATAGGTGGGGACACTAAGATCTTAGCTTATGCGGATGACCTGGCCATAATGACATCCAGCCCGCATGACGCTCTTATGGGGATAGAAAGAGAGGCTAGTCACTTCGGCAACATCTCAGGGTACCATCTTAATGATGGTAAGACGCAAATTGTTATAAATGATAAAATAGATCCAGAAGATACCCGTGTAATTGAGAATGCTAGGTATCTCGGGGTTGAAATTAACGCCAATGTTGAGAAAATTGCTGAACTTAATTTCAGGACCATTATTACAGAGATTTAAAACAGATTTTAACAGAATGAATAACCTACATCTTACACTGTTAGGCAGGAGCAATGTTATTAAAATGCTGTTTTTGCCAATAAGTTTATATTTTTTTAGAGCCATCCCAGTTGAAATGAGTAAATCCTGGTTCGTAACTTTAAACCAGCTGATTTCTAGGTTTTTATGGGCCGGACAACAACCTCGTAGAGCCTTAAAATTTATGATGTTACCAAGAGATCGCGGGGGCTGGGCGGTCCCAAACCTTCAATTGTATTATTGGGCCGCATCTATTCAGCAGATGGCCGGTCTGTTGGGAAGAGACAATAGCGAGCCGACTGAGGAACATAACATCTCTATATATGAATTAATATATGGGATAGAGGCTCGAGGCTGTCTTATGCACCATATTGATTTTGCCTATTTCAAAAGGGTTAAATTTAAGACACTGTTGGGGGCATTTAGAGTCTGGATGGCAATTCGAAAAAAGCTGAATCTTCTAAGAGTCCATAGATATACCCCCTTGACTAATAACAATTTACTCCCAGATATATTTCATGATGGGTATATGAAATGCTGGGTCGAGGGAGGAGTGAGGAACCTAGGAAATTTAATGGAAGATAAGGCGATGCATTCGTTTGATCTAATTAAGGAAAAATATGGGCTAGGGAATAATAACTTTTTAAAATATCTACAGATAAGAGATTTCCTGGCTAAGAAAGCAGTTAGCTGTATTAAGGTCCCTCTACTGGATACCTTACTGGGAGTATGCCCAACATTGTCGTCAATCTATAAATTAGTAAACAAGGATATGGGAGATGATTTATTAAAACATATAAGTCGCTGGCAAGATTTTCTCCAAGCAGGGGCTGGAGAATGCGAGGACTCGCTCTTGCTCAGCCAGACGGCCTTTATTTCGGCTAATCTCCAAGTTCAATGTTTTAAAACCTGGCTTAATCTATATATTACACCAGCACGAATATCCAGATGGTGGGGGACCTCAGGTGTGAATTGCTCACGGTGCGGATTATTAGCTGCTGATAGTGTACATATGTTTGCTAAATGCCCTAAACTTGCTCCTCTTCAAACTGGGATTAGTAAACCGCTTAGAGATATGCTGGGATTTGGGCTGGATCTAACCCCACAAGTGATAATTCTAGGAGTAAGCAATCAGGATATGGCTTGGTCGATACAGACTTTTGTGTTTACAGCCATGACAGTACTTAGGCTTTGTTTGGCTAGTATCTGGCTAGATCATGATCCCCCTTCCATAAATTATTGGCTTCGTAAACTGCTCGCGGTCTACCGCTGGGAGATGGCTGTGTATAAACGGAAAGGACGCAGGGCGTTAAAAAAAGGTTTCAAAATTTGGGCGCCATTAATCAGCTGGACTGATGGGGATGAAGGTTCGTTTGAATCCAGTCGGGGGTAAAAGAGTTAAGGAGTAAGGTTTTTTTTTATTTTGCTGTATATAATGCGATAATTATTTTGGAATGTCCGGTGGCTGCTCTTAAATTTAGGTTGCCCATTTAGAAATGTTAAAATTTAACTGTCTTTTGGATCAAGAGGGTGGGGGAGGGAGACCGCTAGGGAAGGGGGCGGAAATGACAACTTATGTATCCTTGGTATCCCTTTTTTCTGTTTATTGAACTGATGTCTAAAATAAAAGATTTTTTTTAAAAATGACAATGAGGAAATTTTGAAAACCATCTACAGTCTTAAGACCAGGAAGGACCCAGGACCCGTTGACTACTCTATTCTATAAATCATTTGCAGATCTCATCGTAGACGCTATGAAAGCCATCTTCAATCATTATGCAGATTTTGGAACTATCTCAGGTTCAGCCACAGAAGGTATGATAGTGGTCATCCCGAATGAGGGGAAAGATCATCTGGATGCGAAGAACTTCAGACCCATACTACTAATAAACCTACAGTAAACTATATGCAAAAAGTATGGGGTTCAGACTTAAAACAGTTATACTAAAGCGTATCTCCTCCTCCCAGACTGGATTCCACAAAGGTAGATTGGTCCCCAACAACATCAGACTATTTTGCCATGTACTTGCGGAGCAGAGTTTCTCGAACTCCGCAAGCTCCGCAGAGTGCGGAAACGTCTGCAAACCCCACAAACTCACCGAACATATTGGAGTTCACCGCACAAGCCTAAATAAAATGCTATAAAAAATCAGAGACTTGCTGGCTGCCTGGTTGCTTAAATACATCATGTGGCGGGGTAGGACCAAACATGTCGAGATGATATTGGCTCCGCTTGTTAATTTTTTATCGAGTATGCTACCAATTTCAATCTTGCCCACCTTTTTTTTAAATCAGTGGACAAATAAATCTCTGATTTCTTATGGAAGGGTAAGAGAGCTGGGATTGCCATGATACAGTAAAAATGAACAAGACTAAAGGGGGCCTTAACCTCCCTGGCTTTCTGAAATACCAGCGTGTATTCCTAGCTTCCCAAGGCACGTGCTGGTGCATGTCCAAGGAAAATAGAGCTCCACCCTGGCTACAGATAGATTCCCAGTTCCTACATTCCTTGCCCCTCAGCCCTACTCTCTCCATACAATACATATCAAAATTGACACTAGAACACCCAAGGTCCATAATTCTAGTTACAGTCCACACCATGCAGCAAATAGCTAAATTACTAGATAAAAGAATGTGCAGCTCTTCACAGGTCTCTTTGCGGCATAATAATAGAATCAAGATACAAGGGAAATGATATATTGAGAACACTGGGTAAATAAAGGCATAAACTCCATAGGAGATTCGCAAACATGAGATAACCTTATATATTTCTCTACTTAACGCATGAAATGTGTTCTTCCTGATATAAAACTCTATGACTTTCTGAAATTGAAAAGTGCACTTAGGAAACTGGTCCAGCCTCACACCCCATATCTTCCAAAATTGCTCTGTAACTTTAGGAAGATCGGTCACTCAGCATCACATATCTACAAAATGCTTGAATTCCCTCAAAACTACCCAACGAAGGGTCTAAAAAAGAAATGGTCCATACACATGCAACTTACTCATACTAACTCCTTTAAGTACCAATAAGATCTGCCAGTCCCATTTTTGGCCCATATCACCTCGGGTCTAGAATAATCCAGTTTATGGTCCAATCAAAAAACATACTGGACTCCTGCCAAACTTTACAAACTGGGCTTATCTAAGATAGATATCTGCTGCAAATGCATGAAGGGGTAGGTTCTTTGGAACACCTATTTTATTCCTGTAAACTGGTCCCACTCTTTTGGACCAGAGTACAGTCTTCCATCCAAGATATTTTAGAAATACTTTTTAGGATAGACCACCTGACATTTGTATCGGGAATCTCTGCAAATCCAAGTTTATTGTCCCTATCAGCTCAAAACTCATTACTTTTTGACCTACTTTTAACCTTAGTTACTAAAGTGGTTTCGATGGAATGGAAATCAACATTCACAATCTCATTCAATAAATGGTGAGCCATACTTTGTGCAATTCGAAGTGCGGATAACATAATGTACACAAAGTTACACATAGTTGGCAGCACAAGACATCTATGGGATTCCTTTGACGAATACTTACGGAAATGTAAATCCCTTTGGTTAGTACTAAAATACACACACTGCATGATTATGGTTGTTGCTCTATAAAAAGGGGTCAGTCTTTCATCCTCATTGACTATCCACTAGATAAATGAGGGCACCTCGTAGGATTCGTCCTGACATAGGATCCTGGCTGACTTGCTCATCAAAATGCAACTCACTTTAATCTCTTTCCTCTCCTTCCTTCCACTTTTGTTTCTGTTTGTTTTTCTTTCTCTTCTTTCTTTTCTTATCTCAATGTGCACTTCTATAGGAGTATCATGTTCTTTAAATTATGAGTGAAATACTGTACATTTTAATAACTCAAGTATCCGCCTCTCAGTACTGTGCCCTATATTTGTATATATGAGGTGTATATATGTCGAGCTCAAAACCTTTTCTCTTGACTCTACTCCCTGATGTATGCTCACCTAGTTGAAGTGTATCTTTTTCAATATAAATTTCAATACAAATCTGTTGAAATAAAAAAAAAACGGTTATCACTGGTGGAATGATCCTCACAAAGGCCACCTTAATTGATCAATGCTACTAATAAAATACTATCAAAGCTACTAGCTGACAGCTCTTTGCGTACATGCCTTTTTTGATCTTTCCAGATCAAGCAGGGATTATCCAGACTAGGTCAACCCAGAACCATCTGAGGGGGCTTTTCTCCATTATCTAAAATGTTGACCAAGAACTACCTGCAGTTGTGGTAACCCCGGCTGCTTTTTCTATCTCGTCAAACTATTTTTTTCCAAACAATTGAAATTGAATTGTATTTTAAAACCCTTGCTTTAGAATAATTTCTCACCTGTGCCTACTGTACACTGCACTTTGTGCGCAAAGTAAGGTTTGTTTATTTATCCCCAGCCCGTATTTTAATCGCAGAGGGAGATTCGGCCACCATTGTCGAGACATGTAGACATGCTATTTCTGTTAGCGCTCTACCATTTTTCCCCAGCTACACTATTTATCGAAGACTGGAGTGCAGATGTTTGCAGTGGACACTCACAGAGGTGGTGCTACTGGCAACCCAAAGGCAAGCCCGTCTGCGACCGTCCGCATCCAGTCAGGACCAGGCACACTGGTCCAATGCTACAAGATTGACATATCTACTCTCCTTCTCAACTCCAAGAGTATTGGGTGGGCGTAGGAGCCATTCATCAGCACTCTATAAAACCAAATTCACTAAAGCTTACACTGCAAGCGGCAGCACAAATATGGTAATGTGGTTCCTCTTTCTGATAAATTGTAGAACTCTAGCGCGAACTAAATTAAATCTGATATCCTGTTCCTAAGAACAACCTGGTTGCACAAGAGCTCTATGCCTGATGTGGTCCAGGTGATCCGGTTAGGGTACAACACTGCTAGATGCGACTTCCTGGGAAAAACTGGGTGGACTATTGCCATAGTTTATAATGCTGTTTTATGTTGCTCAATTTTGCCGCTTCAGCTGCCAGATTGCTAAAGTGTACTATTTACTATTAAGTATTTGGCTACTTATACACTTCCATAAGCTCTTGTTTATCATCCCCTACTTTCTCTATAAAGTTTTCAAAGCCTTACCGGAGTGATAGTGTAGTGTTTACTTTTGTATATGCTCTCCCTCTCAGGGCGCGCACTCAGCATTGCAGTTTGGAATTATAGGTTTAGCGCCATGACAGTTGCTGGAAGAAACTGTGGCCAGAAGATGTGTTTCATGGTGGTGCTTCTTCTAGAAATAAACTTATATTGATTACAGCTTGTTGTTGCGCCTTACTTAATAGATAGCCACTCAGGCCCTCAAAAGTGCTAATTATACCCTCTTGGGTGACCTGAATATTCATTTAGATGTATTCATTGTACTAAAGCGACTAACCTACTACATGATTTAGCTGTACTTCAATTTATGCAATTGGTTAATTCGCAGACACATGAGAAAGGCATCTTCTTGACTTGGTGTCTTCTAATTTGCATAATGTGAGATTAATGCGCCTTTTCCGGTGACGGGGTTCCAATTTTATTATCATGTCAAAATGCACTTGGCACTCCAGCCAAGATTTAAATGCAAAAGAGAGGGGGCCCCACTACTCCAGGAGAAAGGGTTCCATGTAAGACTTGACCGTCACAAATACATTCTCTTGGAGATCTGAATTCACTCACCACTGTCGTTCATAACCTCTTTCAACCACACACCAGTCTTCAAAGCAGCCAAAAAGACCATTCTTAATTACCAAATTTAATATAAAAAAATCTATATATATATTCCATAAATTCATCAAATAAAACCAGATAATAAAAATCATGTGGAGATATATCAGAGATATACAGTAACAGGAGAGACAACACATAAGATAAACACATTTGTCATAAAAAAAAGTGTTAATTTGCAGGAATCAATTGGAGTAACACGTTGTCTAAATGTTTTTTCAATATGTGAAACTTTGTTCTTGAAATTTAACAAAACTAGGCGTCAACGCGTTTCCATGGAAAAAACAGGCTAACACCAACTTCTTCAGTACATAAAGAATATATCACTCCTAACGAATTATACAGTGTTAGCCTATTTACACTTTAAGGTGAGGCAAGCAGAACTCTGTTCGGACCATTCTTAAAAAATTGGAGATGAACCCTACATCCAATTTTCAATAAAGATCTGCTTCTTGTAATATATGTTCAAGACATATGGCGGTGGCCAAAGTCACTAGTGAGGTGTTCTCTAGGTTTCATTAAAAGCTCTTCAATTTAATATATTCCTCCTGCATGGGCATCATGTAAACTCGCATGCATCGTGGTAGATCAATGCATCAAGTTAGAACACCTTACAATATATATGTATTAAGGATTCCTCTACTGTTAGTTTAAATTGATTGGCTCGAGTTGCAGGAAATAACATCGGAAGCTAACAAGCCTTCTGTTTGTCCTTCACCAACAGCACCTCCAGGATGTCTGTCGATATATCAAAGAATCACGTAGCTCTCCATCATACGTCCATGCTCCCAATCCCACCACTGTAGCTCTAGGATGTCTGTCGATAAATCAAAGAATCAAGTAGCTCTCCGTCATACGTCCATGCTCCCAATCGCACTGCTGGAGTGGTGGTTTTCTGTAATATAAACATGGCCCAGGATAACCAAGTCCAAACATACCCTTCACTTCTACAAAATCTGCTGGCCGAGTGTATGTGTAATTAACAAGTGCCAAAGGATATGCTGTCCAAAGGCTAGCAACAGAACCAATAGGATAACAGGCAGTCCCATTCCCGAAAAATCTCTTATGCACTGCCACAAACACATTATTCGTTGTAGCCCTCTAGTCTCTCCCCAGGGAAATGGGTCCACTCAGGTCAAGTGTGGGTGCGTCATATACATCCTCCAAAAACCATAACACCCCCCATACTATTATCACCACCATTACCAGAGCAACAGCACATACATTTTACTTCGCATGGACCAAATTACACGACGTTACTTGGAATTACTGGCTGTTCCTCCTCATGGACTGGTCTACCTAAAGGATGCATAATGAGATAAAACAAAGAAACGCAAAGTAATAAAAAATGTGAATGTTCCCAGTGTCTGTCAGAGCCTCACTTGTACAGGCTCCTATCGTCCATCAATCAGTTGACGCTCTTGAGCACCGGCTGTGGAGCTTGCTCTGTCCTAAGCTCATCCTGCTCTATCCCACGCCGACAAAAGCGGTATACTCTCAGGGTATACCTTTTTCCCTTACTAATGTTCAGACAACAAAAGCGAAACAAATGCAGAATTTTAGAACCTCTTGTTGGTACTGCTACTCAGTACTGGCCTACCTTATACAGTTCATCCCTAATCTTTTTTCTCTTTCAGCTCAGTGGTCCTCGGTTGAGGACGTAAATTATGCCTGGCAGCCACAGGCACCGTATGATCTGAGAACAGAGGCTCTTGGCTTGTATGTCAGGTGGAACAGCCCCGTTCAAAACATCATCATTCTCCTTATCTGTTTTGGTCCACATGAATTGGGCATCACTAAAAGGCACAAACCTAGGCACTTGCTCACATTCAACATCCCCTACTCCTTCCTTGACCCACTGGTCGTAAAGCAACAGCAGAGGTATCTTCTTAAAATGGGTGGCGTACACCCAATTATTTCGACCTGCAAACTTCACAGCCGTTTGGGTGACCAGTAGAACCGGCTCAGGACCTTTCCATCTGGATTCCAGACTTTTCTTATAATCAAAACCTCCCTCACGACCTATATTGCTTTACTATCTAGGCAAACCTATGTATAATAGGGCTTGAACAACAATATAATCATAGGAACAAGATACATTTTTATCAAAATTCTTTATTTACTTTTTTGTATGCATTATTTTCTTCAACAATAATTAATTTCTTTTTCTGTTTTCTTATTTCATTTAATTAAAAACTTTTTTGAAACATGTAAGAAAAATTGCCACAAAATACAATAAGACAAATAACTCCCCCAAAGAATACAAAAATTGAATCTTGATCAATATGAAAACCACACATAACACAAACCATTCAAACTCATACAGACTCATACAGCATTCACATAAAAGCACATCTGAAAGAGAAGGAGGTAATAGATAATAACATCTCCACGACCAAGTATGTTTTATGTGTTCACAAGGATCTGAACATTGGGTCGACGCGCGTTTCGGTGGCATAAGAGGAATGGACCGGCCACCTTCTTCAGGACCTTTTCAGATACCCACAGAAAATCACAAGACAAGGGGGGAGACCTAAAAGGCAATAATACAAGGTGTTACAAGCCCATATAAAAATAACTCTCAAATCATTGTTTTGATTGGACCTTAATTCTCGACATGTGTGATGTCATTCATCCTATAGTTAAAATTCTCAAAAAACAACAAAAGAGATACCTTTAGCAAAGAAACCCCACCAAGAAATATGTGACTCCCTCTACTTACCTAGAGGAGTATTATTAGAACATTGAAGCAAGATCTGGAGGAAAGACCCATACAAAGGACGATTTACCAATTAGCCAATAGTGCAAGAAATACAGACAAGGGTGCTGTGATTCAAAAATGCCCTAAGATGCATTACTATCAATAGGCTCATATCACCATATAGTGTCCTGTATTTGTATACAATCGGGTCAAAAGCTACTTACAACAAATGAAAATGGCCAGTAGACTACTAGCAGTATATATTGAAATGTCTTATTCTAGTTATCTATCAATCTGTAGGCAAGAAAATGACAAAGTGATAACTGTAAGATAGGAATGTTAAAACATAATAGAAGACATAAAGTAATGTGTCTAATGTAATCTTACCTAGACCACTATAATATAGTGTCCAGTAGAGAAAGACACCGTACTGCAATTGGGGCACAGTCCCAAAAAGAGCTCAAGTTCCTAAATGAGACATATATACGACGTCATTATATCTCAAATGAACACAATGATGGCTAAGTCATAGTACTAATCTTGACTACAAATGATAACCTCAATATATACCTAACTCGTAGCCACGCACTTTGGACATCATAGTCTCATTTTAGAGTGCAAGTAGTTGACGGTAATACCGGATCCAACGATAAATAGCCAGGAGGAGTACCAATCATTCACTCCTACCGATTCATAGACAGGCTCAATCTAAAAACAAAAGGTACATATATAACCACAAATAAATCAACCAAAGCAATATTGGCTTAAGCAAATTGTCGCATCGCACATCTATATACAAAAATGACTACAAAAATAACCACTTTCAAGGACCATAACTCACCATACAGTCTCAACTATTGAGTACCGTAAGGTTAATATACACCATAGTATCAGTGTATATCTCTTTTAAATGATACCATAATGTATAGGATAGCCACACCACACTTCGAATAACATGGCTAATAGGAACAGAAGGGAGAAAAACGTCCCTACCGTGGTGCATCAAATAAAGGATAGGTGACGCTTCACAATACTCAGCTTGCTAGGTGCTGCCGATCACTAAATCAGCTCCTGTCAGTAAGTGCAGGAATTTTAACATGGTACTATTTATTTTACAAGGAAAAAGAAAAAATATCTTAAATGCTGCCTATAGATAGCATGAAGGGCAACAAGCCCAACTGAGAGAGATATACGGGGCCCTGCTAACAATAATGAAAGCGCATGGATGGTCTAGGTGTACGTACTTACCCTTAAGAGTCCGGTGTCTCTCAATAAATGGTCCGCCGATAAAGTATCCGGGTCAGAGAGAGAACATGTCGGACAAACCCTATAAATACGGTCCACCAATAACCGATATGACGTCAATTACGCTATCGCGTATAGATCGTAGATGTCAAAATAGGACTAAAGGCAGATACATGGGCGCCATCTTACAATGTGTATATACACCCGAACATACTAAAAAACAAAATATAAAGATAACATGACATTATGATGTCAATGACGCTATTGGTGGACTGTCATAACAATCAACGATAGAACCACAGAGCAAATTCATGGGCGCCATCTTGGACTGTGTATATATGCCAAAGCATAGTAAAGACCAAGGTATAATAATACCAGGCGTATTACACAAACCATAAAAAAGTGGACATGTACCGACAAACTTGTCACTCATACAGAATATATTAAACCAGATCAAAAACTCATGGACAGGAGGTTACGTTATCACAATGAACAAAAAGAACCTTTTTATAGATGGCTACATCAACCGAGTCAGCCCCTAAAACGCTCTGAGAATATTTTTTATGGTTTGTGTAATGCGCCTAGTATTATTATACCTTGGTCTTTACTATGCTTTGGCATATATACACAGTCCAAGATGGCGCCCATGAATTTGCCCATGAATTTGCTCTGTGGTTCTATCGTTGATTGTTATGACAGTCCACCGATAGCGTCATTGACATCATAATGTCATGTTATCTTTATATTTTGTTTTTTAGTATGTTCGGGTGTATATACACATTGTAAGATGGCGCCCATGTATCTGCCTTTAGTCCTATTTTGACATCTACGATCTATACGCGATAGCGTAATTGACGTCATATCGGTTATTGGTGGACCGTATTTATAGGGTTTGTCCGACATGTTCTCTCTCTGACCCGGATACTTTATCGGCGGACCATTTATTGAGAGACACCGGACTCTTAAGGGTAAGTACGTACACCTAGACCATCCATGCGCTTTCATTATTGTTAGCAGGGCCCCGTATATCTCTCTCAGTTGGGCTTGTTGCCCTTCATGCGTGGTGTGGCTATCCTATACATTATGGTATCATTTAAAAGAGATATACACTGATACTATGGTGTATATTAACCTTACGGTACTCAATAGTTGAGACTGTATGGTGAGTTATGGTCCTTGAAAGTGGTTATTTTTGTAGTCATTTTTGTATATAGATGTGCGTTGCGACAATTTGCTTAAGCCAATATTGCTTTGGTTGATTTATTTGTGGTTATATATGTACCTTTTGTTTTTAGATTGAGCCTGTCTATGAATCGGTAGGAGTGAATGATTGGTACTCCTCCTGGCTATTTATCGTTGGATCCGGTATTACCGTCAACTACTTGCACTCTAAAATGAGACTATGATGTCCAAAGTGCGTGGCTACGAGTTAGGTATATATTGAGGTTATCATTTGTAGTCAAGATTAGTACTATGACTTAGCCATCATTGTGTTCATTTGAGATATAATGACGTCGTATATATGTCTCATTTAGGAACTTGAGCTCTTTTGGGACTGTGCCCCAATTGCAGTACGGTGTCTTTCTCTACTGGACACTATATTATAGTGGTCTAGGTAAGATTACATTAGACACATTACTTTATGTCTTCTATTATGTTTTAACATTCCTATCTTACAGTTATCACTTTGTCATTTTCTTGCCTACAGATTGATAGATAACTAGAATAAGACGTTTCAATATATACTGCTAGTAGTCTACTGGCCATTTTCATTTGTTGTAAGTAGCTTTTGACCCGATTGTATACAAATACAGGACACTATATGGTGATATGAGCCTATTGATAGTAATGCATCTTAGGGCATTTTGAATCACAGCACCCTTGTCTGTATTTCTTGCACTATTGGCTAATTGGTAAATCGTCCTTTGTATGGGTCTTTCCTTCAGATCTTGCTTCAATGTTCTAATAATACTCCTCTAGGTAAGTAGAGGGAGTCACATATTTCTTGGTGGGGTTTCTTTGCTAAAGGTATCTCTTTTGTTGTTTTTTGAGAATTTTAACTATAGGATGAATGACATCACACATGTCGAGAATTAAGGTCCAATCAAAACAATGATTTGAGAGTTATTTTTATATGGGCTTGTAACACCTTGTATTATTGCCTTTTAGGTCTCCCCTTGTCTTGTGATTTTCTGTGGGTATCTGAAAAGGTCCTGAAGAAGGTGGCCGGTCCATTCCTCTTATGCCACCGAAACGCGTTGACCCAATGTTCAGATCCTTGTGAACACATAAAACATACTTGGTCGTGGAGATGTTATTATCTATTACCTCCTTCTCTTTCAGATGTGCTTTTATGTGAATGCTGTATGAGTCTGTATGAGTTTGAATGGTTTGTGTTATGTGTGGTTTTCATATTGATCAAGATTCAATTTTTGTATTCTTTGGGGAGTTATTTGTCTTATTGTATTTTGTGGCAATTTTTCTTACATGTTTCAAAAAAGTTTTTAACTAAATGAAATAAGAAAACAGAAAAAAGAAATTAATTATTGTTGAAGAAAATAATGCATAAAAAGTAAATAAAGAATTTTGATAACATTTATCTTGTTCCTATGATTATATTGTTGTTCAAGCCCTATTATACATAGGTTTGCCTAGATAGTAAAGCAATATAGGTCGTGAGGGAGGTTTTGATTATATGTTTGGTTTTTCTCCCCTCTTCTCCCTGACCTTAAATTTACCTTAGAGGGGGTCCCCATCTATGCATTTCCAGCCTTTTCTTCCTCTGGAAGTTCTTTATTAAAATATAATCTCCATGCTGGATGTTGTGGCCAGGTCCCTCAGGTTTTGGAGGTAGGGAGTCTTACACCTGTTGGTGAATAGAAGGCAGACTTTCTGTTAACTGCCCAAGATAATCAAGCAACACAGGATATTCAAACCCTAAGAACTTCTTTGGGCGAGGAACACCCCAGACATTCTCTGGGCACCTAAAAACCACCTCAGATGGAGACAAACCAGTTCTAGAATGTGCTGTAGTTCTGGTTGACAAAAGAGCTAATGGAAGAGCATCCGGCCATTGCAGCCTTGTCGTCTCTTGGATTTTTGCCAATTTCAATTTGACCGTACTATTGTACTTCTCAACAAGGCCCGCTGACTTTGGGTGGTTGGCAGCATGAAAATTCTGTTTAATGTGCAAACCTTCACAAATTAATTTAATCACTTTCCCATTAAAATGAGATCCGTTATCACTCCAGATAACTCGGGGCATTTCGAAATGAGGAAAGAACTCTTTAAGGAGTACTTTCGCAATGGCCGTATTGTCTTTAGTGGGGTAAGCCTCAACCCATTTACTGAACGTACATATAACCACTAAAATGTACTTAAGATTATTACATCATTCCAATTACCATTCCAATTACCATTCAATAAAATCCATTTGGAGGACCTCAAACAGAAAAGTAGGTGGTGCAAATTACCGGGTTGTGTAGGGGTACCCTTCCCTGGATTATGCTTCATGCAAATCATACAATGTTTCTCCAAATGTGCAGCTGTTTTAGAAATGTTATCATTGTGCTAAACTGGGGCTAACAATTTACAAATGCCTTTTGCACTAATATGAACTGTACCATGCGCCATAGTGACCACAGGAAGTACATATGCATCAGGTAACATCCATTTCTGTTTCCCAGATTTATCAGTCCAACATCCCTCCTCATTGAACTGTGCTGTACTTTCCTGCCACTTCGCTAATTCCTCTATCGTGGCTTCACTTTGTATCTCCTTTACACTCTCAACTTTATCCTCAAACATAGCAATCTCGGGAACCCATCTAGCCAGTCCTGCAACAAACATTCTCTTCATTTTACTACGGGCGGTGTCCTTAGCTACCTGATCTGCAAATGCATTCTCCCTACCCTCATCATCAATGATATTTTTGGGGGCACTACACTTGATTATTGCCAATTTCTTAGGAAGCGTAAGTGTGTATAACAATCACAATATGAGGTGTCCATGCTGTATTCTAGTGCCATGAGAAGTAAGGAACCCTCTCTCTGCCCACAATCGACCGAAATAATGGGCAACACCAAATGCATATTGGCTATCTGTATAGACATTGACAACCAACCCTCCACTCAATTCACAAGCTCGGATAAGAGCAACAAGTTCAGCGGCTTGAGCCGACTGATAGGGGACTCGTGATGTCTCTACCACTGTACGCAATGTAGTGATAGCATAAGCTGCAGTGGTGGGGCCATCTGGTAATTTGAAACAAGAGCCTTTGACATATAGTTATCCTTGGGGGTCAGATAAGGGAACATCAGTCAAGTCTACCCGTCCTTTCATCTCTTCTTCTGTTCGGAAAATACAGTCATGTTTGTCAACTGCATTATTTTCAGAAGGGAGGGGCAGAAACGTGGCTGGGTTCAGAGTGGCACATCTTTTGATCGTAATATGCTGAGCGAACAATGTCAATTCATAACCAGTAAGACGTGCACTGGTGAGGTGCTGTGTCTTTTGTCTTAGTCAAAAGTGTATCCACAGCATGTGGTACTATAACTGTGAGTCCAGCTGATTGCCTGATTCAAGTGGCCACATCCGCGACCGCTCTCAGACAACTCAGAAGGGCCATAGCAACAGGGTCAAGCACAGCAGAAAAATAAGCACAAGGTCTCTGTCTATCCCCAAATTTCTGAGTCAAGACAGAGAGTGCACAGCCATGCATCTCATGGACATAAAGCACAAACGGTTTCCTATAGTTAGGTGTGCCAAGCACTGGAGCCGAGCAAAGCGCAGTTTTTAATTGCTCAAAAGATTGCTGACATTCTGGTGTCCAAGGTAAAGGTTCATGCACTGCTTTCGTTGTTAATGCAAGCAAAGGTTTGATTAGTAAGGAATAGTTTGGGATCCACTGACGACAGTAGGAAGTAATACCTATGAAAGCACGTACATCTTTTTGAGTTTGTGGAATGGGCATTTTAACAATAGTACTAATGCGCTCAGTAGTCAACCTCCTACCCTCCTTCGACAGTAGGTGACCTAATTAGGTAACCTCCTGTTGACAATACTGAAACTTTGAAAGAGATACCTTATGGCCATGATGTGCCAAATGCAACAGCAGTTTCACTGTACTATCCTTAAACCTTGTTCCGTATCGGAAGCAATCAACAGATCATCAACATACTGCACCAATACATTACCTGGGGAAAGCGAGAGTGAATCCAACTAACTTTTTAATGCCTGACTATAGATACTAGGACTCTCAGTATAGCCTTGAGGAGCGTGACAGAATCGAAAACACCTGCCGGGCAGTGTAAATCCAAACAAATACCTACTATCTGGATGTATAGGAATACTAAAAAAAGTATTTGTCAAGTCAATAACAGAGAAGAACTTAGCGGTAGATGGAATCCTTGTTAAAAGTGTGGTGATATCAGGAACCACCAGAAATTGCGGCGCCACTATTTTATTAACCTCCCGCAAATCAATCACAAAACAATAAATGTCATCAGCAGCATCAGAAGAACCAAAGGGTGCCCTTTTAAGGACCGGAAGAATAGGACTATTACAAATGTTGCCAGACTTTTCCTCAAGCACTCCCTTACGTATTAAATCTTGAATAATCTGAAGAAGGGCCGGTTCTCCTGCCTGTGGTATTTTATACTGAGGAATGCAAGGCAAAATGGCATAATTTACTTGACTTGCATAGAAACTGATGGTATATGAAATAGACCCACATCAGTTTCACCATAACGTGGGTGGTATCTGATCAAACTCAGCTGGAAGGGGCGCATCCTGAGACAGACACTGTAGAGTACTCACATCCGGACCCATGGTGATATAAACACCATCAGGAGAACAATAGATAGTAGCATGTAATTTTTCCAATAAATCCAAACCCTATCAGATTCTCACCACAATTTGAAGTTAATAAAAATGGGGGCTCCACAGTAAAAGGACCAAGAGTAAGTGCAAGGGGATGTGAAATGGGGCTTACAACCCGTACTCCTGAAAAACCCACCAAAACATTATTATGGCTAGCCAGGGCCGTCCCGGGGACCATATGTCGGGAAACAGAACTTTTTGTCGCACCTGTGTCCAACAAAAATTCCTTAGTCGAACCTTGAAAATACGCTTTGACATAAGGACCACGCTGATCTGCAGGTATTTGAACAGGTCCCTCACCCTGTCTCTGGCTGTCCTAGCTATAGGACATGCCTGTCACTTCATCAAAATCATAATCATCATTGTAGTATTGTCCGTCCCTTGGGTCTTCAAAATAATTATTATCAGAACGGCCCAAAGGAGCCGCAGTATTTTGGGGTCTATCAGTCCCACGGCCCCTACCACCAGAACCTCGTCCTCTAGGGGACGAAACCTTCTGTAAAAGTACAGGACACTGGCTACGCCAATGTCCTTCCTCCTTACAATATGCACTCTGAGTCTGTCCCAAGGGTGTCGTTGAATGCTGCCTAGTACATGGGAGTTGTCGTAAAGGACCTCCCCACCCTCTGCTGTTACCCCGATATGCCTGCTGCAACAACACCCTCGTCTTTAAATCCTTGTGCTTTTTGTCATTTTTATCTTTTTCTTCCTTTTCTCGATGCTCATAATATTGGGCCACATTTAAAATAACAGAGGGAGAAGACGTAGACCAAGTGCTCTCAGACCCCTGCAAACAGGACATTATTTTGGGAAGGAGGTTAGTGACAAACCTGTCAACAAACAAACGGACTCCCCCTTCCGTGGACATATCCTGCCCACTGTAATCCAAAAACGTATCTTCAAACCTAGTAAAGAAATCAGATACACTCTCATCCTTCTTCTGTCGACAGGCAGTCAATCTATCCCAGCTTACCTTCTTAGGTGGAATAAGTGTATGCATATATGTAATAATACGACCAGGCAAGGCAAGTATCTCAGCAGGTGGTTTATCTCCTGGCTTCCTATCTCGATCCCATCCCCTAATCACATCCCATGTTCCGCCCCAACTCGGCAACATGATCCTGAGTATGTACCTGCCGCCAATTATCAACCGGGACAAGGAGACCAAAGAACATTTCAATATCAGCAAGAGTCATTACAGTAGAAGAGGCAGCCTCTGTCAATTCATTATAATAGGCAGTAGGGTTTTTTCTAGGTTTGGGCAAAGTAGTGTTAAGGGCTAAAACCTCACTCCTTTTCCATGGAGTATAAACCCATTGCTCCTGGAAGCGGGCAGCCACGGCCAGCCTAGTGACTGTTCCATGCTGATTCGTCAATGCAGGTACTTCTGGATGATAAATTGGGTGGACTTCACGCATAGGGAACTGAGTTATTTGAGTAGGACTCTTTTCATATAACCTGCCTCTATCAGAGAGTATAGTGGAAATATTACCAAACACTTGTCCCCGCGCCAGATCAGTAACATAAACACGGTCTCTGATATCAAATAATATTTGGGGAGCCTCCGTTTCAATATGCGTGTGCCAAAGATCAATCAACGCAGCAATGTGCTTAAGGGCGTTTTGCTGTATAAAAGGTTCAAAATCACGTACAACCTGCCAAATATCCTCAAGACTATAGATTGCATTACACGCCCATCGCATTGCCTGACTCGCTATTACTCTCTTCTCATCTCCCCACTTCAGATCGCACCAATGGACCTGTCCGCTCACTGAATCTCATCAAAATCCTATCTTCAAAACCACGTATAGGTGTGTCAATACCCAAAGACAATGGAGGATAAATAACCAAAACAGGAGTAGTAGGTAGGACTGCGGTCAGAGATTGTACCGGAGAAGAAGGCATAAAAGACACGGAAACCAGAGCAGTAGATGTAACAGATGTCACTGTTGTCAAAGATGGTGAGGGAGAAGAAAGAGTAGGGGGCACAATAACTAGAGCGGTGGGTATAACAGCCGTAGAGATGGGGACACTTTGGGCAGGTGGCTGTAGCTGAGGAGGAACCACAGGATATATACTTTGCGGGGCATAAGGGGGAGGGGGTCGGGTATCTAACAGAGCTTCCACGAAAGTGTCATCTTCCTCCTTGGCCACGTAAGACTTATCAATATGCAACCGAAATCTCCTATCTTCACATTCTATTCCTGTCTCCTGTTTCTCTTTGTCAAACGCTACAGCCTTCTGTGAAAGGGTTTGAATCCTTCCTTTCTGTGCATCTCTCTCCATCTTTAACCGCCTTTGTTTGGCCTCCTTCTGCCAAGTTCGAAGGGAGTCAAACATAGACTGCCTACTGTGTCTCCTAAACAACTGTTCCTGGAGAAATCCAATCTTCTGTTTATCAAAAGAGCCTGTCAATGGCCACTGCAACTCAGCATTGTCCCTCGTATATTTGTGCCATAAAGTACTAAACATAATAGCGCCAAGGCCATGTTTCACATACATGTCAAAGTTAGGGCTGCCTTCAGGTGGCGCAGGCTGAGATTCTTCCAACTGAGCATCTGCAGAGCAACAACTCCAAATTTTGTTAAAACCAGGCATTGCAAAGGAAAAATTGGATCGTTATCTTACCTGGCAAAGTATTTGCAAACACTTTTCATAAAAACAGTCCTTAGACTGAAACAAACTCAAACCACAATGGTACCATATCCACATAGAACCAAAACAGACTCACCTGATATCAGAAATGCAAGCAAACCAGTTCTCCACTGCCGACTCTTCAGATCAAACAGTCAGATCAAGGGGTTTGCCATTCAGGACTCTAGTCGAGATGACTGCTGAGCGAGGCACCCTCCGGTGGGACAAAGGCAGCAGCTGCGAGAAACAAAGTTCTTCGTGCAGGGATCCGTGAGCCGTCAGTCTGACCTGATGACGTCCTTGTCCTCCCCCCCCGTCTGCGGAAAAGGGATGGGTCAATAACTCCAAAGGAGTCCCTGTTCAGTCGCCAATTGAAGGAAGTGACCCGCTTGGGGTCACCCGGGTCACTGATGACCACCTCTCAGCCTTCCGTACCAAATGAAGAGTGGGTCGGACAGTGGAGAATATGAGCCAATAACTGTTTATTCATATACACTCAGAGTGGAGCCCCATCTGTACAGTCCATGAGAGTGCTACAGAGGGAACTAAAGAACAGCAAGCATAGAGATACATTATGTACATTTCATAGCTGGGCAAAGACACGCCCACAGTGGAATTTTCCAGGCAGATGCAGCTGGACAGTGAAAAACAAAAAAGGTTTCTGTTTTCGTATCTTACACAACCTAGCACAATCCAAGGTTGTTTCACCTTGGGCCCGCCACCAGACTAGTCGGAGAGGGCCTCTATCTAGTGAGAAAGCTATGCGCTGACATGAACAGTTTACTCATTACCGAGGCAAAACCTAACATTTCAGAAACTAAACTTAGCAAAGGCCACTTCTCAGAAATGGACAAGATCAGCTTTGAATAGCCTAAAATGGTGCCTACAAAGAAAATGGTGTAGCAAATGCTAACTAAGATATCACATTGCGAAACGATTAGCGGGCCTAATCTATCACCTTTAGGAAATCTCTCAAGAAATGGCTGTTTAAGTGATTGTGTTAAGAGCTCCTCTGGCTTATGCTATTCTTTGGGCTGGGAAGCTCTTGATGGGTAGCCATGCGCTTTATAAGTAACACCAGAAAAGAATCTACATGATATTGGTAGCATGGCATATAGTGATGGAGAGCACAGGGGAAATACCCCTGTTCTGTCCTCTATGCCCACTTTTGCACTCTTGAAGGTTAAAGCTCTAGTGCAGGGTGTGTGTGAAATTTGCGTTTGCGTAATTATGCGAAATTTGGAAAAGGATATATAATTACATGAAATAAAAAACCAGCATTGTTGCTTTGTTATGTTCAAAACACTGCAGCTCGTGTTCAGTTTTGTAATTTCATGCTCAAAAGTTACCCGAATGGGCTGCTTAGGCAACAAATCTACCTGAGATGTCACTAACATTCAAAAATGACCCAAATGGTACATCTCATGTTAAAATTTCTCCTCAAAACTACGCAATATAGCGTAACAATGTAATTTCAGTAAATATGGCGGAATAAATACAATATCGCACTGGCCTCATATAAACCTACCCATTAGTTTAATCCATGATATCAGCACTGTACGTTGCATTGTTTTCCTCATTAGTATGACAACCTTGCAGCATGTAAAGGAAGAGGAGGTCAGGTCATTCCTTGCTGGTACTGTCGCATTCCCATCCTCCTGCTACTAATCACCTTCCCAGCACAGACCATGTTCAGTTTTTCAGATTTCAACATGGAGGTCCTCATGTCTTCAAGGATGATTCGGATTTGTTCTGCCCTGTGCTGGGGCATTATCGTCTTGCCTACCCCTGCCACTCATTTCATACTGACTGATTCTAGCCTGGCATGTTCAGAAGCTGATGTATCATGATCCTAACCATTGGCCCTAGTGCCAGAAGTGTTTCTCTACTCAGTATAAACTGTTACAGCTGGGGATTGCGAGACTTCCATGACAGAGGTATCCATGCTATCTAGAAATTGCTCCATATCATCCATCTTGAAAAATTTCATGTTTTTCCCATGATTTTTCCCATGGTTACAACCATCCATACTTGATGTCCAATTTACATGGTTCTGGCCCTACTGCTGCAAATCTCTTCCTTTTCACCATGATCTCATAGGAAAAGCCAGCAGATATGAAGATTGTCTTGTTACCGTGTATGAAAGGGCCACTTTCCTTCCGAGCAGCATTAATCACTTGGCGTGCCTTTTAGTGACGTATGAAGCATGCAATCACTGGTGACTGTGTAATTTGTCTCTGTTTAGTCCTAGAGCATATTTTGTACGCTCTCTGTATTTCCAGGGGTAGGGGATCAAACTGTTGACTACTGAGTTCCAGAATGAATGACTATTTTTAGAGAAAACAAGAGCGACCCATATGTCCTTGTGAACTGGGTTCGCTTAAGAGCAAAAAACAATGTTCACAAGGAACTCATTTACCAAAAGATACAACTTCAGCAAGAAAGTATAACTTGCTTGAATTAATCAAAAGATATAAGCAGTCAAAATGAGACCTTATTTAACTTAGGTCAAGGCAATAATACCAAAAAAGTAAAAAAAATATATATATTTTACAAGAATTTTTTTTAAAAGCCCACACGACAAACTATCAAAGTGGTGCTCACTTCAGCCGAAGTGAGTAAGGTTTAATTTAGTAGTCACAATAATTATCACAAACAGTATTTCCTAAAGAACGAAGTATTTACATTATAAATAGTTCATATGTGATTTGGTGAGCCCCAGTGAAGTGACCATAACCTAACGTGGTGAAAAATTTTAAGTGAAAAGGGAAGGGGAGAACAGGTTATTGGTAGTAGTCAAAAGGAGGAGCTTTACACAGTAGACAATATTTGTTTTTCTCAGGCTCTCTCTTTTGTTAAAGTCGACGACGTTTCGACCCTCTCTTGATACGGGGTCTCTTCAGGACAGCAATTCTGGGGACATTGTCAGCACAAGGAGTGCCTGGCGTGAAACCTTCTGGGGTAATTCTGGCAGTGCAAGAATGGTACCAGGGTGCAATGAAGGCTAGGTAATTAATATGCCGGTGCCTTGGATGATTTCCATGAGGGTTTGCCGGTAAAGCAACCTTATCCGGGCCCAATGGGATTTGATGCCCTCGTTAGATTAGCGAGTTGTATTTACGAGTAGAGTATCTCTTGTTACTGCAAGGAATCCGGTCGGGGTACGGTGATAAGTAAGTCAATTACTCGGGTTCCGTCTCAAATTTTACATCAGGCAGCGGTGCGCGTCTGAAAAAGTCTGATTTCAGACGCGCACTGCTGCCTGATGTAAAATTTGTGACGGAACCCGAGTAATTGACTTACTCATCACCGTACCCCAACCGGATTCCTTGCAGTAACAAGAGATATCTCTAGCAAAGAAGGGGGACTGTAGGGCTTGTTAACAGGGTCCAGCATACGTGCCCAGTCAATACATTACATGAAGAGTATGCTGTTCCCCAGGGCGGACAACGTATTAAGGAGGTAGGGGGAGGGAATCCTCCTTGTCGGAACTAGAGACCTCACACACCCAGCAAGCTAGGTGTCATGCTTCATCATCTGGACTTGCTCCTCGTCGGGTCGGTGTTGCAATATCCCACGGGCACCCGTAAAGGGGCTCTTTAGCGGAGATCTTTAGTTCCTGCCGTATGGTGCGTGGGTGTGAGGGCCCTAAAAAACAGTGTAGATGTGATGTGGGTGGGTGACGTTAAAAAAGGTTGGATAATCCAAATAAACTATTTATTAAGGTGGTTATCCACCTTCTTAAAAGCAAACAGAGTGGCCGCTCTCTGGCTCTATGGTCCAGTGGAGCTTAGCTCATCTCTCACAGTGTGGTTGACATGTTTCATGCATTGTGGTCAATAGTGATCCATTGCATTTCATCAGGACCTATTATTTATACTATCTACACGTGGTGGTGGGAAAGGAGACTCCTACCTACCACACTTCATGGATGCGAGCGCGAAGTCCCGCCAATCCTAGTGGTAACCTCCTGTGATCCGGCTTTTGTGGCTCGGCGCGCGGGAGGTTTACCGGCGCATGTCCAGCGTGGACAGGACACCACGATACTGGTGTCTGGAGCCCAAAATACCGAATGGAGTGAGTTTTACCCTTCAGTTAGGTTACCACTAGGATTGGCGGGACTTCGTGCTCGCATCCGTTCAGACTCAGGATGCTGTGTGAGTCACACACTATTGGCCTATGTAGTGCGACCCTTCAGAGATGTCTAAAGAGGTAGGCACTACCCAGCAAAAGATACTTGCACCAGTAAAATGGGTAAGAAGTTCCAATGTCCTACCATGTGCTTCAGGGCATGTATGAGAGCCAGGTTGCTGGATCAGCCAACCATGTGTCTGAGTCCAGGCTGTGGACCCAACTGGTGTACAATAACTAGGCCTCAGTGATATAATCATCACTGATCTTGTGAATCCTTTCCAATCTTTATTGGGAATGTCACAGACAGATAATGAAGCATAGTTGGGTAGAGGCTTTGTCAAAAGGGCCTTGATCATCGCTCACCACGGCTCGTACTTCTCATCAACAGAGTTGCCCTTCTGTTATGCATTCTAACTCAGTCAGTCGGTCACAAAACCTTAATTTGGCCAATTGCTGCCATACAAGTACAGATGATAAAAAAAATCATAAATAAAGCAGCATTACGAGGTTCAAGACACATCAGAGGACTGGGGATAAAATACAGTTAGTTTCAAGGAAAACACTACATACGGTACATGACAATGATATGATACATAACTCCTTCTCTAACTCATTGTGGTGCGGTTACACTCCACAGTAGCTGACATTCACTCTCGGGAGAAGAGCTGTGCCACCTCCGGAAAAGCAAACCACCCTCCTCTGGTATCCCTTTGGGGCTCCAGGCATACCGCGACATTCCATGTCATTGGGATCACAGGCTGCCAACCTGTGAATGGCACAGGTAGTCCATCAGCATGCCATTTGCGGGAATCCTCCCTTGCCCTGGGTCTTCTTCACTCCATTGTACATGTCAGAGCCAGTCAAGTTCCCCAGGGGCACTAATAAGTCTGGTAGGATGGTGAAATAGCACAAAGCTTTACACTGAGCCAGCCATACTAGATGCAGCCAAGCTCCGCCTTCCTGTGTGCAGAATTCTATAAGTTTAAACCTTGCCTTTGCTTGCTGAACTCAGTCCATCTCGGTTTGCTGGGGGACCCTGGTCAACTAAAAATGTGATTCACAGAATTTGATTTTTTACTTTTGTTAAGAAACTCTTTCGCGTTTGATTGGCATGTGCTCAGATTTTTTTTAATACACCACTACCACTTGTACTTTGCTACATTCCCTTAAAGGTAATGGAAGGACTATCTTTTGTAAATGCAAATAACAGTTTTTTTAGTATGTGTAGCACATATAGGAAACAAGCATTTGCAATGCAATCGGTCTCGCCTTTGGGACCTTATATGTATTTAGCTATGCAGCACATTAGCCTGGGTGCTGAAACATCTACTGTTCTTTAACATGGAGGGTAAGTAAGCACCAAACTGTGTGACACGCCAGGTATGGGAACACATGGAGAGAAATATTGCCTTTTCAGGGGGAAATGGTATAGTCCAAAGCTCTGTTTTTAATATAAAATCAGGGCCCTCAGTGGTCATATCACTGAAAATACAAGATTTGAAAAAATATTATTGTCTACGGGTTCTCGTGGAAGACAATTTCTATGGACTGGAATCTAGAGAATGCTAAAGTGATTCTGGTATTTTACTGACCTCTGCTGGTCGTTTTCTATCAAGAAAGTTAAATAGAGGCAGTTGCCAGAAAAATTAAAAAAAGAAAGTCCCTAAGCTGAAAGCAATTCTGGTATTTCACTGACCTCTAGTGGTCGTTTTCTATCAAGACAGTTAAATAGAGGCAGCTGAACTGAAAAAAAGTCCCTAGGTGGAAGCAGACAAGTACTAGGGCTGATCTCCAGAGCCCACAAAGTACATACATATATAAGTATTCAGCGCTGGCGGTGGGCGCTGTTCTCGCATCACCAGTTGTTCTCTGGGCTTGTCACTTTCAACCGCATTCTTTCTGGAGTAGCATGGCAAGTGCTTTGATGATGAGCCCCCAGAGGAGTCGTCGGGATGAGGATTAAAGGATGTCAGCAGTATTGGGAGGCAGTTTTCTCGGAGCGGGGCGGTTTGACGACTGCCAGCACGGGAGTCATGTTTCCCCTGACTAGAAATGCCTCACTCTGAAGACCGACGTGCCTCTGGTCACTGGGCACCGTGGAAGCCTATGTGGAAGCGGTGAGGGCTGTTCAGGCTTAATGATTTTTTATCAACTGGTCTCCTCCGACCCTGCGATAAGTTTGTTGTCAATACGTGCTGCTGTACAAATGGACACGGAGCTCTTGTACAAAGCCATGATATGAAGCGCTGTGACTGTTTATGCCATCAAGATCGGACCCTTTTCAGTTTTTTAGGTCTTGCATAGGCAGCGCATGCGCTGCCTCTACGAGGCATTAAGTAATCAGTATTACTAGTCAAACTCCACCCATGGAGTTTCTCTTTGTTTTGTTGCTTGCCATTGGTGAAATCTGCCATTGCTGTTGTTATCATGCTTAATATTGGCTGGATGGCCGATACGTCACTTCCGTTTTCTTCCGTTTCTGGAGGAAGCAGCATCGACCAACTACAGTTAACCTACGCTGCAGGGCGGTATCTTTTAATGTAGGGACTACTTTTTTTTTTTTTACATGGCGCCTCGTTTGCGCATACGTTTAATATGCACGCGCCACTTTTCGCAGTGTTGCACCCCCCACCACCACCCGCCCCTTGTTTGTCAAGCCAGGCATTGGCCAGGAACCGGGATTCCCTTCAGCCGCGTCACCTCTGGAGAAAGGGGCCGCCCAGCAGGACGTCAGCGTCGAGCCGAGAGGTGCGCTCAAAACCGAAAGGGCTGCCCCGTGCAGCTTCACCAGGAGCCTAGTTTTTTTTTGTTCACAGGATCGTCGCGATGCCCCAGTTGTTCACCGATGCCAGCAGAGAGCAGGGAGGAGTGCGTATACAGCAAGGTAAGAGTAGTGTTGTATAAATATGCTTTTTTTCCGTGTTGTTTTTTTATTTAATGTGTGTATCAGGATTGTCGCGATGTCCCAACTCTTAGCCGATGCCAGTAGAGAACAGGGGGGAGGCTCCGGGTTGTGATGGGAACCCTCGAGTGCACAGCTCCCCCTTCCTGCCATGCCCCCTAGCAGTGTAACGAGCGAGACCGTTCCCTCTAGCGCCCACCAGCCAGTCGGTTCGCGAGGCGCTCTGCACAAATGCACCAGTTATCCACCTCTGGTGCAGCTGCTTCAAGCCCGCGCATGGGAAGCGTGCAGTGTGTGTTTGTATTACACCAACCTCCCCCACCCCGCCTTTAACCCATAGTGCTATGTGATTACTAAAACGGCCCCTGTCCGGTTTCTCTCGCGTCGCCTCCTTACTCGTGTTTCCGCTGTAAATCAGCCCTGTTCTTTAGTTGTTCCGGTTCCTTTCCTCGTCACCTATAGTATTTCATCGTCCCCTCTTGTTTAACCTGTCTCTTTGTATCTCCTCCTGTTTGAGAGTTTTAATTGACGATGTTTCAAAGACTAAAGATAATAAACCACACCATACCGTGGTGAAAAAATGCTATTAAAACGAAATTTTCCAACTGGATGGGGCCCCTTACTTGTAATTCTTAACATTCCGCCCGTGTCTGGCTAAGCATATCCAGCAAGCTAGTACAAATCCCCTCCCCCTCCTCAGCCCGACCTGATTCTCTGCATTCCTCAGAACCCCTCCCCTCCCCCCGGCTGGAGACGAACCTTGGAGTCTCCACACTCGCACCCACACACATGCAAATGGTTTCCGTGCACAAATACGGCTTCTCGGAGCCTCGCTCCAAGGGATTCTTTCCTGCACTTGGTTTAGGCTCGCCTCCTTTGCAAACTTAAATCCTCTCAGCCTAGCGAGGGTATATAAAATAGACCACAACTGATGACAAAAGGTCGAAAGTATGCAGCAGCTCCTAACCCTATGACTGCCTGCTTGCTGGTGTTTCTTTTTACGCTTTCATGCTACTTTCAACAGCGGAGAACGTATTTTGGAAGATCTGGGGCATCTGAATTTTGATTTTCGAACAGTTACATATGAAAGTAGTCGAACCGCACAACTGCTTCACGGCACATTTTGGAAATAAGAACCCTGCCTTTTATTTTTGTTTTCATTTTTAAAACATAAATAAATGTCATTTTTATTCATAATGCCAATAGCTTAAACTGTCGTAAATACGAGACATATTACATTGCATTTATGATAAAAGGCATTGTCTTGTATTTACGAGAGTTCAAGCTATTGGCATTATAATGACAATGCCATTTATTTATGTTTTAAAAATGAAAACAAAAATAAAAGGCATTACGAGAGTTCAAGCTATTGGCATTATGAATGGCAATGCCATTTATGTTTGTTTTAAAAATGAAAAACAAAATAAAAGGCATTGTCATTTACAATGTCAATAGCTCAAACTGGTGTCAATGCGAGACCTATTGCATTGCAAATGCTTGTTTAAGAGTACTGAGCACGCCTTGCGTGTCAGGTTCTGCGAGACATTAACCCTTGGTGCCTTTCAACAGTGCATTTTGCCAGAATGAGGCATTATGGGACTGGTAGTCCACATTAATATGAACAAACCAGCATATCGAGTGTGACACAATATGCATTGTAGCATCAACTATGTATCTACAAACAGTCATCGATTTTGTTTGTTCAATATTATACAATAGAACTGCTAGGTGGCGCGCTTGTGTTAGGAATTGACTGTTTAATGCTTAATCACAGCGCTTGTGAGGCTTGTCGTGACACAGCTCTGTGGGGTTGTTAGGCTCCCAATAGAAGCAAACAAGCAGTAGCCTATCTGAGTCTCCCACATTTGTCGTATTTTACTAGCACAGTGTTTTCGTTTTTTTAAGTATTATTTGAGGAGGTTGGCTCCATGTATATGCCACATAAATAAAAGTTGGTACGTCAGTGTCCAATGCCCCTAGGTCATTAGCAAGGACATGGTTATACATTATGCATGTCAATTATATAATTGTGTACATTTCATGGTGGATTGTCGATGCATTAGGCAGGCATACGTTATATTTGAACACAATTCGCATTTCTAATATTGTTTATTTATTTGCAATTTTCACCATGCACTTTTGTAAGAATTATATTACATGTTTAATGTACATATTTACATTTTAAGTACTTTATTATTTCACATTATGTGATTAGGATTTTTTCCATGTCTACTAGGTTTTGGCTATATAATGTTGAAACAAAATGGCGCCTACCAGATTGATAAAGGCTGCTGAGTCAGCCGAAACGCGTCTCCTCATTCTCTGGGTCGTGGGAGGCCCTTTTAAATAAAGAAGCCTTATTCCTTCAGCCTTCGTGTGCGTGCCTTCTTCTTGCTGTGGACATATATTTATTTTATTTATTTGGAAAGTTTTATAAAGCGCTGGCTAGACCCGGAGGTATCAGAGCGCTTTACATGAGGAACAATAATATGGTTACAAGGTTACAACAATAAAATAAAGTAGCACGGTTACATCAATAAAATAGGGCATCACAAAAGTATATAGAACAAGTCCAAGGGGAATATAAGGAGGAGGGGGAGAATCAAAGGGGTGGAAAACCGATCAGGTCAGGGTGGACCAGTAACGGAAGATAGAGATCCAGGGGGAAACAAGGTACGAAAAAAGAACAGAGATGAAGAGTCATCGAGCTAGATAGGGGTCAAGAAAAGAACATGAGCGACCAGAGCCAGGCTCCCTCAAAATGTCAGATCGCATAGTCAAAGGAGCAGGTCCGAGGGTGAGTGCAGAGGAGAGTCTCGAGGGGGGAAATATGATGAGAGGGGTGTAGGCGAGCCATGTAGGGGTCGACATGAGGGCAGAGGGCAGTCAGGGCAAGTACGGAGAAAAAAAACAACGGTCCACTCTGGAACCAAAGAGCAGTCAATGCCATCAAGATGGAGGACCCCGGATAGGGACACCAGTCAGTTCAATCACAAGATGGCGGGCTTGACGAAAAACAGAAAAACAAGGAAATTCAGTCCAAAAAAGCCACGAAGAACGGCAACTCCACGGCATCGGACAGGAAAGAGGGAGGCAAGCCAAGAGGAACGATGAGGGAAGGAAATGCTGGAGGCCATCGATCTCACTCGGGTCGTCGTGCAGAAGTACTCCGGGCTACAGCAGGGAAGTCAACTCACACGCCCAGGAAGCAGACCAGGAAGAAGGGAGGCAGCAGCAGGGACCAGGAGGGTGAGCCTCCCCTGGCTCGGGAAGTGAAAAAAAAAAAAACAGATTCGGGGGCACAGGACCAGCAGCGCCGAGGCACTCACCACTATTACGACTCCGTCCTGTGAAGACTAGCGAGTCTCAGTGAACCACAGGAGGCGAAGCAAGAGGTCAAGCGGCAAGGCAGGCAGCTGTAATCCAAGCCGGAAAGGCAAGGGGACGGCAGGAGGGGGGAACCTCACACCCGCTAACTCAACCCCCATCCGGAGCTTCCAATCGAGCATTGGCCACTGCAAGGCTGGATCAAAAGTCAGCAGATCAGCGGCGATTCAACCGAGGAGGGGGAGAAGGAGATCAACAGCGGAGGAACGAGGAAAACCATGCTCCATGTCCGGCTGGGTAGGTGACGGTCACGGGAAGGCACCCGAGCCAGTCTCCTCTATAGCCAATCCAAGCAGCTCCACCGGGCATCGGCCATGTCGTCTCGGACTCCGCGGCTGCAAGATCAATCACGGATCCGAACCCAGAAGCGGGAGAACAGAGAGATGAGGACCGCCATCGAGCATGACCCCAGGTGAGCAAAAAGGGTCCGAGGTGGGGTAGAAATAGGGGGATCCGAGCCAAAAAGGCAATCCCTGGCCGGGAGCTCCCGGCCATAGCTCCTCACCTGTCGGCCAACTTTTCTCTCTCTATATAAGTATATACTAAAGTATATACATGAGGTCTCTATATATAAGTATATACTAAAGTATATACAAGAGGTCTCGAATGCTTGACCTAAAAAATGACCATGTCTACTATTACTTTAATGGCTACGTGGTGAAAAGAAAGACGTTGAGTCCAGTGAATCAGTGGACTAATGCATCTAATTTGTTTTTGATCTCCTGGAACAAAGGTTTCAAACCTGGCTGGGCCACTCAGCTTTTCCTCCGCCCAAGGTCAATCAAATGAGTACCATTAAGTTGAGTAACAGCATAAATCTATTATTTTGTGCCAAGGTGTGCCCTAAGAGGTGAACAGGTGCTTTAAAAATACGTTATATTACTCTAAGATACGTTGTTCATTGTGACATTAGGCTCATTGTACTTAGCCATCATTACTGTTGACATATTTAAGACTCTTTTGCAACCAATTTGATTTTATTTATTTCCCTGTTGCCTTATGAGTTTAGTACCATGGTCTCAATCCTTTGCTGCATGCCTCCCAAGTGTGCACCGATTCTTTTTTAGCATCATACACCCATTAAAATAACATGTGACTTCATAATAGTTTTCATATTTTTACCGCACACCTAAAAATATTATTTCTGAACTTCTAACTCATCTCCTTCAAATAGGACGAAATTACTGCTGGCACTTCCGCCAGTTTACTATAGTATCAAATAAAGCCCCTTTTGAGATCCTTGGTGCCATCTACAGTCACAAAGAGGTCAGTCACTAAGACTCCATTTTGGGGCTTGGCCTGCAGGCAGCTTTTATTTTTTGGACAGCTTTAGATGTGGGCTTTAGATCAAGCCCTTTCTCATGATTGAAAGGCGTTGTCTATCTCCATTGTATCTATGCCTGATTAGAATGTCCAGCATTTCAATTTTGTATTTGTTATGTGAAAAGCATGAGAGTATGCTATATCACATCATTGAGACTTTGTTCGGGTAAAAATCCTACTGTGGGTTCACAGGGAGAATTTGAATGAACTGAACGTCAATGGCTGTTGCTCATGTCACATGTGATTTTGTGCTATTTTTTATCACAAAATGAATCATTGTAGCAAAAATGGACGCAAGGGCTCATTTTGCCCTAAATAATAGTGCAAAATGCCAAAGTGGCATTTTACGTAATAACTTGCAATTTTCCATAGTTTGTTCGGGCATTTCACGTAACTTCTGCAAAGGAAATTAAGAACATTTCACACAAGCCTATTGTTTCCTCTTGACTGGTTGTTTTTCTATCCCTATCGTTATTCTTCTTCCGCCCAAGAATGTTTCAATTTTACAGTGTTCTGATTGGATGACTTGTATCCTTTCGCTGGTAATATTGCTTGCATGAAGGGAACTACTTTTTTCTTTTCCTCTCTGCACTCCATTTGAGTACATGTCTTTTCTTGCTGTCTTCCCCCTTGACTTCCCCCTTCTCCCTCGCTATTTGTGTTGCTAACACTTGCCCTAGCTCATCTGTTGCAGTCCCCGCTAGTGCCCATGCCACTGTTATATGTTTTAAATATACCCCTCTGATGCTCCTGCGCCCATTCCCCACTTTTCCCCCCTTATTTTTTAGAATTATTTTGCATCTACCGCCCTATCTGTGGTGTCCAACTTAAAATGGGATTTTGGCTGCATGTGATTGCGCCAAGTGTGGCAGGCACAAAGAAATGGGTTTGTATTGTAACAAATCCATTAAAAGAAGGGCACTGCCGATGTGTATCCATCCACTGCGTCCATGTTTGAATGGATTCTTTCAAATAATGCAAATGCATTGTAAAATGCCTGCCACGATGTGAATGCAGCAGAAGCATCCGCCTTCAAATACATTTATAATGTTTTACAAACGTGCATCCACAGCAACTCTATTACACAAAAGACTTTGCCACCTCTCTGCTACCACCCATGTACCCTTAACATGTGAGTTCCTATTTCCAGTACACAACATCAATGAAGAATGCTCAATGTGTTTCAGGTCCTCCTCCTCTTCTTCTGCAATAGACCCCGACAAGAACTGGTTGCATCCCATTCAACGGTTGTTGTACAAAATTGAAACTTTTTCACGTTGTAATGGTCAGCAAAAAGATGCCCGATTCCAGTAAATTTTTAGGTAAGTTGGAACGTTAGTTTTGTATTACAACTTTTTGTGCACTAGCGGGTGATGTTGTGGTAAGTCATAGACTCAAATGAGAATTCTAATCTAGATGGAATGAGAAAAATCCATAAAGAGAGCCTGTCTGCCTGACTCTAACATGGCCACTGTTACTGAATCATTTGTGCTCTCATGCCCAGGCCCAGGCTTTGATGTATATATAGCACACCAATTGTGCTGTTACTAATAGTCTGGGAATGCCATACTTGTTCCTTGAAGAATGTTGTTCCTCCTGAAAAGCTGAAATGGTTTTGATTGCTTCTACTGCATCTGTCTCTGTTCAGATGCCTCGTAGCTGTAGGATGTAAAAGCAGTAGGGCGGGCAGCAGCATTGAGCAAAGTGCCCGAAATCAACCCCAACGCATTGACCCATCAACCGATCCAGATCTGTATCAGAGGACAGGCAAGGAGGAGCATCATCCATCTGAATGAGCAATCAACCACACAGGCATCCCCTGCAGCCTGATATAAGCATGCTATCACCCAATCCAGAGATGTAAATGCCTAGTATAGGTATCCCTTATATCCATTGCATTTTCATCACACACATATCATACAGGCAAATCCTGAAAATGATTTACAAGCTTTTTCCACGTCTCTTCACACCACACACAAGTAATTAAATACGGGCACATGCAAGGCTTGTGAAATCACACATGTTGTAATTCTATTCTTGTATTCATAGGTAGGGGAATAGTAGTTAAAGCACAAATATGGAAACATGCCTATGAATTTATCCTTACAATACTTTTGTAGGACAAATGTCTGAACCATGTAGGTGTGATCTTACTCTTCACGTCATAAAGATATGTAATGGATTTTGTATTGCAGACAGACATTTTTAGCATGCAAGCTTTAAAAGCATTATAGTTTTTATTTTTTGGCAAGAGACAGCTTTAGCTTTAAGCAGACATATTGTCTTTAATTTGTAACATATACATGTAGTGTGCTTTGGGTCAGCATGTTGCTCATTATTGGATGGCTTTGTTGACAATCTTACATGGCTGTACTTGATGAGATGGTTTTTTTCCCTATTTGTTTGTCACACCCAGGAGCATTTCAGTCTCACAGTATTCTGATCAGATGATTTCAGCCTTCCACTATATACATCAGTGGACTCTTTTTTCTTGTTTTCAGCACTCCATGGGAGTGCATGTGTTTCATTGCTCACTTTCATTGGTTTTTAGGTCACTGCTAGGCATGCTGTATTCACTCTATGGGCTTTCAGACTGCCCACTGCTTTTCATTTGTTCATTTCATTGTCCTTTAAAAATATGTACTTCTAAGTGGTTATTTTTCCTAGTTGTCCCTTCTTTTTCATTGTTCCCTCACATTGAGTAGGCCCCCATTACTTGTACCATTCCACTTGTCCCATTAGAGTTACTGGCTGAGGGACTTTTATTTAAATCTGAAAGAGCATTTCACATGAATGTTTGTGTTTTGACTAGCTCTCACTCACGTCGGTTTCTTCTCCTCTCCCCCAAACCAGTCAGTGCTGTTTTTTTCTCCTCCCCCACCCCAGGTGCCTTCAACCTCAGTTTTATATGGCCAACACAACGTTAAATACAAATGTTAAAAAGAAAAAAAGTTCAGTAGTGCAGCGTTAACCCTGACTTTAGCAAAAGAGCCTCATTTGCTCCGCCACCGGGTGAGAGTGTACCATTCACAAAGGTTTAAAGAGGGTCCGGCGTGGACTCTTGTTGCAAGCGCAGAGCAGGTTTTGTTGCTTTAGCTGTAGGATCAAAATTAAAACAGAAGTTTTATTTCACATTAACGGCAACGGTTATGAAATACAATCAAAGATAACACTTTGAACGACCCCCTACATTTTCCATAGCAACAAGAATGGACTGTCCCAAACAAGTGCCAGACGAAGGCTTATATCCGTTCTTAGATGCAGGGGTTGGAAGACTAAGTCAAGTAAGTCAAGTAAATTTTATTGTATATAGTTATTTAAAACCATTACAATTTTTGTGCTAAAAAATCATCCAGATAATATTAAAAAGTAAAAAGAGTTTACATGATGGCTTGTGATATCATATTTACATATTTAGCATTGAAGAAAATTCTATATTGGGATTTGCTCCTCAATTTTAAAATTATGTTCATTAAATTTCATGCTCTACAGTATGTTACATTCTAAAATAACGGTATACCAATTGCATGATTAAACCTAGAATAAAATCCAATCGGTTTGGCATCCCTGGTAGCCAGGGCTCAGGAATTCAAGAGTACTTCTTTTTCAGCTTTCTGTAATAATAAGCTGATTTTCTGCAAGAATTTGGTGGCCCTGCATGCTACCTGTAGCAGTTGACTGTGCAGTGCTAACATTACCGCTGGCCGACATGATCTGATTTGATGTGTGCGGAATGCCTGTAATAAATAATAGCGTCTCAAGTTATTCACGGTCGGACAGATGCACAAGAAATGAGTCAAAGTTTCTTCTCCTTGGCCACAGAGTCTGCAGAGTAAGGTTGGCCATTTTTGTCTCCATGCTGGAACTTGGTCTTTTGAGGTGAAAGCCCCCAACCGGTTTGAAGTAACAATTGTTGCGTTGTTGGTGTTATATGTTGGACTAGATATGGTTGGGGCGATCGACTCTCATATGAGGATAATACCATCCAGCCGTGTTTTTTCTTAGTCAAGGCAGCTTTGTCTGTAATCCAGGCATTTTGTTTAGCAGCATTGTTAGCTATTTTTTTAAAGGCTGCAAAGCTACAATTGGTATTCCAGGCGTCTTGCATATTAAGGGTTGGTAATGCTTCTTCTAATACTGTTTTCCAGGTATTTTTTCCCTTTGTCTGTTTTTTTTATTTCGGTCCAACAGTACCCCATCAAGGAGACCTCTTGTGCTGCTTTCAATTTCCAACACATCTTAATAATTGCTGCTTGTCTCACTGGGTACTGATTCAGTAACCCAAATTCCAAACGTACTTGTGCTTGGGATGCGAACTGCGGGATACGAAATATATGTTTGAATAACCCTGATTGTTGGACATTTAAAAAGTTAGCATCTTGTCCTTTGAATAGTTCGGACCCATACGTGAGAGTTGGAAGATATTTGGCAGCACGTGAAAGGGAAAATACGTGCTAACACACATATGACACTTTCCACTAAAGTTGTGGCACGCTATCCACATTAAATTCAGAGCCCGTCTTTTTTTTTTTTTACCCCACGTCCCAGTACACCTTACCCGGAAGAGCTCCATTTTATCCGTGGGATAAAATGGGGGGAACAACTGTTGAGAGATTTATTTTTATCCTGATCAAGAGCCGCTGGGCAGCAAGGCTGTTTTTTATAAGAGAGTATAGGCATATCATCTGGCGCCTTTCTAGAGGGTTGTGTTTGACACACAGACATCCCACGACAAATTGACAGTCCCTTGGAACCCCAGGTTTTTCACAATAGTGGACTAATCCATTCGCAGTCACCGTGCTGGTTTTATCTGTGAATGGTGGGAGCTGACTGGTTGCTGAGGCATTGGGGGGACAGATTTTACCCTGTGTTTGCTGCTGCGTATGTGCAATGTTTACAGTTTACCAAAGTGTGCCCCCTGCAGAATCTGGTAGCAGCGGGCTAACACCTGCCCGCCCGCGGTGTGATGCAGCGACCTGCAGAGCTCTGTGTATCCTCATCCCTGCCCAACCGCCTTGCACCCCTGTCTGCCCAGCTACCTGCAGGCCACAACCCTAGCTCTGTCAAGGCTTTGTTAGAATTCGTGTTGATTTCCTACATACTTTGGGCATCCAAACTGTGGAAATCGGTGGACCTGCTCTCCGTGCATGAAGTCCGTATGGCACGTTTCCGGATGCAGGACATGGTGCACTGTAAGTTGTGCATGGCATGTGCCGCAATGCTGGCCACGATTTGATGTGCAGGGCTTGCTGTAGTATGTAGGCTGTGTTGTGCCCTTTTTACAGGGCATGGTAGGTTATGCTTGGTGTGTTACATATTTCAGGGTGCTGGGCATGTGGCACAGCCTAGATTAAGGCACAGAGCAGAATTTATACTCTCTGGTGTGACATAGTGCATATGGGGCAGTGCAGACTTTTTTCACACTGTGCAGTGTTTTATCGTGATTGTAGGGCACGGTGTAGGGTAGCTATGCATAGTGCCTCTGCAGACTTACTACAACCCCAATTGAACAACAAAAAACCGCTGTGGGTGTACCACCATGTCTCACACTGACATGAACTTCGCAGAAGGGTAGTTAAGGTGGATTGGAATAGTCCCTGATCTGCCCAGTGCCCACAATTGTTTGGTTCCTAAAATGTCCTCAGTCAGACAAAAGGCATTAAAAAACTGCTTTCTCGCTGCCAGGTTCTCTCAGTATGCAACTGGACTGACAAAGAAGATTGTGATATGAAAGATGTAATTGCTGTGGCCCTGTTTTACAGCTACGCCTATGAAGCTTTGACCTGCCAAACACACAGAAACCAGATTGCAGCCATGCTGTTCGGTTAGCAATGACTGCTGGTCACCCTCTTAGTCCCAATGCCCCATTTGGTACATTGGAATACTAGGTTGCAGTGGATGTATTTGCTTGCTGGCCATAGGCACCAACAAGATGAAACTTTCAGGAGATGGGAAAAATGTTCTGTTTGTGGGGTTTAGCTAAAATACGTTTTTTTGATTTTAGACCAGATGTATTTCTAAATATATTGAATGGCTGCAGTTAGATATTAATTGACATACAAAATGTGTACTGTGAACTCCATAATCCACTCTACAAACCGGTTCATTTCTAAGCACTCTTAAATACTTTTTGAATTAATTAGTGGAGCTATTTTACAGTATTGTAATCTCTGAGATCATTTTCTTTTCTGAGCCTAAAAAATATATAACATGCCAAGTGCAACATTTCAGACCTTTAATGACTTCAACTAGGAGGTGGCTAAACTAGACTAAATTCAAATTCTTTAATGTTTCACACTATGGCTGTGACCCCTGGAACCACAATAAATAGGAGACATGCCTTCATGTGTCCATTTTGTCTGTGGGCTCTTTCAGATAACATCAGCCCTTGAGCTACTCTGGTGTGTCTTAGGTTGCTTGAGTGTCCGAGTGATGAGATACGGTCATGAACCCATGTGTTGAAGGCTAGCTAAGGAGCAACATAGCGCTGTACATAATAAAGACTCATGGGTTACCTTTCAGAATCCTATACAAAAGTGGGATTGGGGAGTTGAATGAACAGAGGAGTTCTGTTCATGATGTGACCACTGTGTAAAAAGTGTCTGGGAGTTGTGTTATTGGCTGGGAATGAAGTGGTCACTGAAAGGTTAGTTTTTATCTCCTTTCATAACTGGAGAAGTGAAGGAGCAAGACTTATTGTTCTTGGATGTTATTCCAGATAAAGGGTGTATATGTTGCGCAGACTTGTTGCAAGGTCTTTTTTGTTTTGCGCATCTTGCTTTTGGGTTTTGTTGTGGTCTTGTATGCTGCCTTGGCTGAGAAGGTAAATTTAGGCCAGGTAGGGTAGTGGATGTTTCTACCATTTAGGTGGCACAGCAGCTCTTCATTATAAGGCATGCATGGAGGGGCATGGAGCCCAATCCAAAACAATTTGCCCCACTCCAATATGCCCAATTCCAATCCAAAACATTCAGCCCAAATCCAATCCAAAACAATCTGCCCCACTTCAATCCCAAACAATCTTCACAGCTACATTCCAAAACAATCTGCCCCACTCCAATCCACAACAGTCTGCCCCCTCCAATATGTCCAATTCCACTTCAATCCACCCCGCCCCACTCCAATCCAATCCACCCTACTCCAATCCAATACACCACACCCCAATCTAATCCACCTCACCTCAATCCAATCCACTTCACACCAATCCAATCCAATCCACCCCAGTCGAAACCACCCCACCCCACCCCAATCCAATCCAAACCATTCCAATCCACCCCAATCCAGTCAAATCCATATACCCCACCCCACCCCAATCCACCTTAATCGAACCCACCCCATCCAGTTCACCCAACCCCTATCCAGTTCACCCCACCCCAATCCAATCTACCTCAATCCAATCCACCCCAATCCAAACCACGCCAATCCAATCCACCCTTATGCAATCCAATCTGCTCCACTCCACCCCAATCCAATTCACCGCACTCCAGTACACCCCACCCCAGTCCAACCCACCCCACTCCAATCTAATCCACCCCATGCAGTCCACCCACTCCAATCCATCCCACTCCACTGCAGTCCAATCACCTTTCTCTTCTCCAATCCACCCCACCCCAAATGAGTCCACCCCACTCAATCCAATCCATCCAGCACACCACACTCCAATCCACCTCACTCCACTCCAATCAAATCTGATCCGATCCATCCCACCCCACTCCAGTCGTCCAGTCCAATCCAACCTACTCCAATTCAGTCCACCCCCTGCAAACCAGTCCAATCCATCCCCTCCACTTTAAATCACCCCACTGCAAACTACCCTACTCTACTCTAATCCACTCCAATCTAATCCAATCCACCCACCCTAATCCAATGCACTGCACCCCAAACCAATCTAATCAACCCCACTCCAATCCAATCCCCTCCAATCCAATCACCCTCACCCCATTTCAAACCACCCTATTCCAATCCAATCCACCCCACTACCTCAATTCACTCAAACCCACTCCACCCTATTCCACCCCACTTCACGCCACTCTATGACACTGCACTCTATGACACTCTCTGCCACTGTACTCTGCTCTCCTCTACTCAACTCTATGACTCTCTACTCCCCTACTCCACTCTACAACACTCTACTCCAACAAATCCAGTCTACCACACTATACTCCTCCCACTCCACTCCAGGGCATTGGCAACTACCACATAGCAACAATCCACATAAATACATTCCACATTTACAATGTCAATTGTTATATCTCTCGCAAACGCGAGACCAATTAGCATTGCCAATGCTTGTTTTCTGTGCCCCGGCTTGCTTTCTAAAAAAGCACTGGTAAATCAAATTGCTAGGCCTTTTAAAACTATGAACTATTGACTTTGCTACTGCTTGTTTTATGTGTTTTCTATTGTTGATGCCTTTGCAGTTATGTGCTGCCACTACTGAGTTGCACTTGCCAAATCTTCATGCTCCATCATCTAGGTAAGGCATGATTTTCTCCTTTCCCTGGATGACAAAGAACACAGAGGCTTGCTTTTCCCTTGATTTCCTCTTCTCCACACTCAATAGTTTGACCCGATACAGAGGATCCCTGAAATGTCCTAGAGTAGTCCTTCAATGTACATCTTCTGCATGGGATCTCTCCAACCCTTCATGTTAGTTACTACTTGGAAGTAGCAAATACAAAATGGATTCTAGCTTGGCTATGGTCACTTGAGTCACATACAGTCCACACACATCTTTACCCATTCAGAAAGGATCACACATATGACATTCACATCACACACGGATGCGCAAAATATCCAGTTGCAGGTGACTGTCAGAACAGTATCAAAACACAGGAAATACCAGTAGGTGACTTTCCAGGCTGGAACAAGGGAAAAGGCCTGTCCAGCCACTGCAATCTGTTGGTCCATGTTCACACACAGTGAGCCGAGCTGACTGTTGTCCCGCTTGTCAATGAGGGATGAACATGGTGTGCCATTTCCAAATGCAGAACCCTGCTGTTATCCTCAATCTTTATCTCTAAAATACCGCCAGCACAAAAACATGATCATCGTATATGCTGAGGCGGAGGTTAAAAATGTACAGCTTGATATTATAAGCTTGAAGACGGGTTCCACACTCTCCAGAGCCATGCAGTGGAACTTTTTCTATTCCAACATGTGAATTATATGCTTGTGTGATTTCATTGCATGAAAGGTAGTGAATTGAGTTCTCAGTGATTATATCATTTTTAAAAATGTGTTCTATTGATTTTCCAGATTTAATGATATAAGAAACTGAGAGAAACTGGTTTGTTGGTTGACTGGGGTGTGAGCCCATGTCAAATAACAACCACAATTCCTTGCAGGGTGAACCACTTAAAGCCACTTAATTAACCTGTGCTTAACCTGGCTAGCTTGGCACAAAAATCAGTCAGGTTTAACTGAGAGGCAATGTGTAAAGTATTTATGCAGCACACAAACAGTAATAAAGTGAAAACACAACACAAGAAAAATCCCAAACCAATTTAGAAAAATAGAGTACATTTTAATACATTATTTGACACCAAAACAGCAAAGATCCAATCAGTAAAACCAGAGTTATGATTTTTTAAAGTTTTTAGTGAAAACTAGTGCCTAAAAAATCAAAGTGCCAACCGCAGAAATCTAGTCGCTGGATCAAAGTTGAAAAATATGGCAGACTGCAATGAAGCGCCGTTCAGATCCACGAAGTGGATTGGGCCCGGTCAGTGCTTACCTTCGGACTTAGAAGAAATTCTGAGAGAAAGTGGCTGAGAAGGTAAAGTTCAGCGGGGCAAGGCTGCAGGAGGTGACTGTGGAGAGAGCATCATCGTCGATAGCCTTGGATCGATGCTGCAGTGAAGATTTCTACGTTCTGACTTAGGGGCTCATTATGATGGCGGAAGGACCGCCACCGCCGGGCCGGCGGTGGCGGTCCTTTCGCCATCACATAGTGATTTACCCACCGCCAAATTAGGATGGTGGTGGGTACCGCGGCGGACGAAAAGTCAGTCCGCCGCTTTTCCGCCGGAGGCAATCGCACTGATTGCCTGGCGAATGGAGCAGGGCCACTAATATGGTGAGGGTGCCTAGCAGGCACCGTCCGCCATATTAGGACGTGGGTTTGAAGAGGCCTTTCCATGGCGGCGTCGCCGCCATGGAAAGGCTGGCGGGGATTGGGTTTGGAGGGGGTCACTGCACTGGGGGGTACCCATGGTACCCCCCCTCATTTCCATGCACCAAGTGGCGGGCACCGTGTGGTGCCTGCCCCCTAGTCCAGGGAAATGCTGTGCAGGCACTTTTGACATTGCGTGTGGTGCTGCAGCAGCACCGCCCGCAATGTCAAAAGCCCAGGATATGCCCGCCAGTATGGTGGTCACATCCTAATATGTGTGGTGAGACCGCCGCACGTCTGGCGGGTGGTCCCAGCACTGCTATAGTGGCATCGTAATGAGCCCCTTAGTCTCTTAAATGGAAGTCAAAAATCTCCAGCAGGATGAGCAGAGAGCTGTAGATGAAGACAGATCCATAAGGCCGGATACCCCTTTGGCGAACGACCGCTGAAAAGATTTGCTGCTGTGGAGATGAATGTAGAAGAAGACGCAAAGTAAATCTGACCCTCGATGAAACTCAGGAAGATTGGCGAGAAAGTCGGTCCTGGTCTCCTTTTCATTCTCAGAGCAGTTTTTGGCCAAAGGTTGTGGTCTTTGGCCATTTTGGCACCTTTAGCACCACAACCATGGGTCCAGGACTAGAGGGACACATCTTGGAGGTTCAGGACTCACTCAGGCTGGGTCCATATATGGGTTCAAGACAGTGGAAGGCTTTTGTGTCCCTGTGGCTCCAAACAGGATGCCAGCAAACTAGCCCTTGGAGTTACTCTGGTATTGCACAGCTGGGTTGGAGAAACAGCACAGACTCCCTGTGCCTGAGTGAGCGTTAAACCAGCTTGCTCAGGCAAATCCCCGCGCTGCTCTCATAGAGAGCAGCACTGGGATTGCACAGGGAGTCTCTGATGCTGTCCAAGTGTCTGCTGGGACCAGGAAGCAGCAGAACACCATGGTACGAGGCGACCGGCAGCTTCAGGTAAGTAATTATTTTTATTAATGCGCTCCCCCTCCCATGCTCCTTTGTGTTACCCTACCCCTTGTGGTCCCCCCACACCCTCACCCACCCACCCCACCTGTTTTTGTTTATGTCAGCTTCTGCTGGGTTCAAGGCAAGCGCCAAACAGCAAGACAGTCCTTCCAGGTGCACAGCAGGTCTCAGCAGCAGGCAATCTTGTGGCAGGTCTAGTAGCGAACTGAGAAGTGAGTCTGAAGGTCCTTTTTATGCCCTGGTGCCCATCCTTTGGAAGGTGGAAGAAGGTGGTAGAAGCTTCTAGAAAGGCTCTTTGAAGTGCATGGAATTTCTGACTCCACTGCCCTGGCTCCAAGCTGGCTGCAATTACAATGTGGGGTTATTAGGTCCTTTGTGTGAAGGCAGAGGACACCCTATTCAGTTGTAAGCGGGGATGCCAGCAGATGGCCTTTTGAGGCACTCCTAATCCCTCTATTGTGTGCCTGTCTGGTAGGAATTTGCAAAGTATAACTGTCGGTTACACCCAGTCAGGTGAACCAAGAAAGGCTGCAGGCCCAAAAGGACTAAGGGCAGGAAAATGGCAACTTTCTAAAGTGGCATTTTCTAAATTGTAATTAAAAATCTGACTCTACCATTAAAGAGGGTTTATCATTACAATTTCATAGATACCAAATATGATATAGCTACCTGCTTCCAATGGGAAACTACAACCTATTAAATGTAATAAGGAATCCCCAATGTTATCCTATGGGAGGGGTGGCCTCACAGTAGTGAAAAACAAATTAAGGAGTTTTTCACTACCAGGACATGTAAAACTTGAAAGTGGATGTCCAACCTTTTCATTACACAGCACCCTGCCCTATGGGCTACCGAGAGCATACCTTAGGGGTGACTCATATGTTATAAAAAGGAGAGCATAAGGCTTGGCAAGGGGGCTATATTGGCAAGTTGAATTGGGAGTTTAACACTGCATTTAGGCTGTAGTGGGAGGGCTGGGACATGTTTTAAGGTGCAACTTAAGTGAGTGGCACAATATGTGCTGTAGGCCCACTGGTAGTATTTAATTTACAGGCCTTAGATATAATATATACTACTGTACAAGGGGCTTAGAAGTACATTAACTATGCCAATCAGGTGTAAGTCAATCAATCCATGTTTAGGGAGTGAGCATAAGAACTTTAGCAGTGATTAGCAGCCCTAAGACCAACAAAAATGAATTCAGTAAAAAGTGGAGGGAAAAAAGCAAAATGTTTAGGGGTGACCCTGCAGAGGGGGCCAGGTCCAAAATTAACTCTCTCCAGTCTAAAGCCAGGGGAGACTAATCAATACCTTGATGCCCTTCCCTGTTTAGGTGATAGAACTGAGACATTGGCTCTCTACTTCAGAGACCTGTGCCAGTTCTATGCCCCTCTGATTTCAGTTGGACCCCACTGTCTACGCTTTCCTGAGCCACTGAACTGACCTATGGGGAATCCTTCTCCTCACCTGTGGACCCCATCTGTGAAGCATCTAACCTTAATTTGCTCACAGATGCGTCTTATTAGACAGACAGTACTATAATGGCCAAAAAAGTGATGTAGCCCATTCCACACCTTGGATCAGACTTCTGTCCCCAACCCAAGGCATACTCTGCCCATAAGGACAGAAACCAGCAGATGCCACTGACAGCTGTTAGTATCAAGAGCTAGGCCCCAGGCCACCCAGGGGCCTCTGAAGTCCCAGGATGTTAGGCACCCTTCTTCCACTCTCTTCCCTACCAGTCCTGGGGTGGTAGCCTGAGACTAGCCACTCAGCCCAGGATCTGTACCCAGAGCCTGAACAGGAGTCAGGAGTGAGTCCTTTCTTCCCCTGACCCTCCATCTGGGCCTGTGTACCATCCGTTTGGGAGTGGTACACCCAGGTGTCTGAGCTTTCATGGCACAGAAGGCAGCTCATGCACCAGAATGCAGTAAATGGGCATCTGGGGGCTAACTATGACCCTTCTCTGAGCACCTCCCTACTCCACCCCACTCCAGGGATACCAGGGCCATGGGGTGAACAAAGTCCTTGCCCTGGCCCTGGGCTACCCTATGTACCTGCCAGATGTACTGCGCGGGGGAAACCAGTCTTTACATTACCATGGTCTGGCTAGCCGCAGTGTTCCTGAGAGCAGTGACAGGTAGCCCATTCACTTATACCCGGTGGAAGTGATGACTCCCACCCTCAGGGATCACCAGTCTACCCTCTAAGTCCCCCCCCAAATTAAGAGAGATTAGGGCATGATCTACTTCTGCCCCTGGGGACTACTTACCCCTAGAGCCATATTGGCCCACCCATGGAGGTCCCACCAGTGGGTGGTTTCTTAGGACAGAGTTCCCCTCTTTGTGTCCTAGCTGAGAACAACCAAAGCAGAGGAGTTGGTCATGGGCTGCCTTGTGCCACCACCCATCAGAACCTTCCTCCTTCATCTCCAAAGGGGCATGGAAACTCTTTCCTTCCACCTTAGCCTGAGACTTATCTGTGTCTCCCTTGACCTCTCCCTCACTCTGCTGGGCGGGAATCTGAACCACCCTTCTTGGGTTCACCCTAGGTACCCTTTTGGACATTCTGGTGTTGACCCAGAGGTCCACCTCCTCAGCAAGCTTCCTGGGGTCAGCAAGCTTGCTATCTACCAGACGTTTGTGCAGCTCTGTAAAACAGGTATTGAGCATGTGCTCCTTCAGAATTAGGTTTTAAAGCTCAAAATATAATCCCCTTGGCTGGTTGTCACCCAGCTCCTTAGTGCCTTGCAGGAATAATCTAAGAAGTCCACCCAGGACTGGTTTGGGAGTTTGTGGCTGTCCCTGAACCTCTGATGGCATTTCTCAGGGGTCAGCCCAAATTTGGAAAGAAGAATGGCCTTCGTGGGGGCATGCTTGGCCTGATCCTCTACCTCAAGTGTAAGGAGTGTGTCCCTCCTACTGTGGGCATGTCACTCCACAAGCTACCCCCCTCAGTACTCCTCTGGAACCTTGCGTACCCTCAGAGATACCTCATATGCGGAGTACCATTCATCAATATCATCTCCCACCGCATAGCTGAGCACGATATTCTTGGGTATGAGGACCTTCACCTCTCCAGTGAGCACTGCTGGTATGATGCCACCAATATTATTGGACTCCACATGCATGGCTTTTATGTCCAGCTTTCTGAGACTGAGCTCAGGGACCATTTTCCTCTTTTCCATCCTTAGCTTGGTCAGCTTTAGTTTGAGTTTACTGTCCTCTCTCCTGTCCTCCAGCTCCTCTGGGGTCCGGCCACTGGCCCTGCCCCTGCCCCATCCTGGATATCCTGGGCATCCTGGTCCTCTGCTGGGGTCGGGTGGTTCTCTCCTTGGAGCTCTGGACTCTGGGTTGGGTTCTCTCTCTCATCAGGTGTAAGCCAATCAAACCATGTTTATGGTATTGACACAAGAACATTAGCACTGGCTAGCAGTGGCAAAGTGCACAGAGTCCTAAGGCAAAAAAAAGGATTTAGTAAAATGTGAAAGTAAAAAGGCAAAAAGCTTGGGGGTGATCATGTAGAGAGGGCCAGGGCCAACAGAAACACATATACGTATATGCTGTGCGCATTTGGGTTGATTGTTAGAAACATTGCAAAAGGAGTCCGATCCAGTAGTATCATAACAAAGAAATATCATAGTGTAATATCACATTTGAAAACAATCGATAGTTTGAAAATGTACAGAATAGTTATATAGGTCAGTCATAGCACTTTTGTGTATTTATATGGATGGGCAATGTTAGGCATCATTATTAATTTCTGCTTGCGATATAATATAGGTTGTAAGGGGTTCTCAGATGCCATTTTAGTGGGCTTGGGGGTTTTATGGGTCTGCCTAGTTCTTAGGTCCTGTTCTTGAAAGGGAAGCATCTTTCAGACAATCTTCAACATTGGAGAGGGGGCTCTCATCTAACCACAAGACAGTCTTTTTTCACCAATAACAATAGTGCTCCTACCAGTCGTCTAATCGGTTATGGAATTTGTTTTGTGTATCAGCTGGGTACATTCTATGGACGTTTTAACTATTTCTTCTATGGTGAAGTATACTTCTTCCCAGTAAATTCAGATTTGTGGACATTCCCAGGCAAGGTGATGATAACCAGCAGGGTCATATAGACATCAAGAGCATTGCACAAATATTTCTGAATCAATTCTATGTAAATAGTGTGGGGAGCAGTATGATTTATCACCAAACTTAAAATGGCTCAGCTGGTTTATATAGTTTATAGTTTATAGATATGTTTAGTTTGGGAGCAACAATACTTCCATTCGTCCACGCTTATGTCAAGTGCTATGCCTGCCTCCCAGTGATTCTATCATTAATATGAAATATTTTCTGCATTTTACAGACCCTCAGATTCAGGAGGCAATGGTGGAAGCATATATGTCTGACTCAGGGGACCTCTGTTAATGGCTAAGGCACTATAGCTGCATAAAATCAAGTTGATGGATATAATGTTTGAATTATTCTCAGCCACTGGTGATCGCCTGGACCACATTTCAGATCATCATTGCTCTCCCACTATGCCAATCTGGACAGCGACCAGTCTTATGAAAAAGGAATCTTGGTTCCGCTCCTGTTGGAACAGTCCAACTAAAAATCCCTGACAAGGTCCTCTCCAAAAGGGAGCACAAGCAAACCCAGACTTGTTTTTACCATCTTAGTTCATGTAAGTGATATCTTGAGTCCTGTGGCAGAGTGAGCACTTGACCCACATCCAGGGGTATATCTTGAGTCCTGTGGCACAACAAGCACTGGACCCACATCCGGGGGTATATTTTGATTCCTGTGGCACAGAGAGCACTGCTCCCTCATCTGGGGGACCATATAATAACTGAATGAAGTGTTGAGTGCAAAACCCAGCACCATCAGCTCTGCTTCTCCAAATTCCCTGTTTAAGCTGACTGTAGTTGCATGTCAGCATGTGCATATCACCATACACTTTCAATGGGTCCACATACAGCTGATTGCTTGTATACAGTCCCTTTTTGTGGGACTTTCAACAACCAGCAGTGATGTTGTTCTGCAGGAGTCTCACTTCTCTGTTAACCTTATTGCTTATATTGGCACAAAATGTCTTTGTGTGTCACAGACATCATATACATCAGTAAAATCCTTTTCATCCTCCTGATCTTTCCAGTCCATATTGCCTTCTTAAGATCATTCCTAATTCTTTGTACCATGCATCATTATAATCCCTTCTTTGCAAAAGGAATGACCTTTGTATTAAATAAAAAAATGTAAATGACTGTGGAAAGCAATCACACTCTCATCTTTTAATTATTAAAACATGTTTGATAAATGAGAATAATTCCAGGGAAACAACTGTGCAGTCCCACACCGTCACCCAACGAGAGGAGGTACTCATAGATGAAATTGGCATATCCATACTTAGGGGCCGATTCCGATTCAGGCCGGAAATCTCTCCGACCGAGCCGGACCCGGAGAGATTTCCGACCGAATCGGACTCTGGCAGTCCGACCGAACGAGTACAATGCGCACGCATGTAATCGGACTCGAGTCGGTCGGACTCCCATTGAGTCAATGGGAGCCGGACGTACAACGCGTACGCGGGCTCCCATTGACCCAATGGGTGCGAGGCAAACACGGGTGCCCCCTACAGCGGGTACGCCTCGAAGCGACTCGCAGCGTACATGCACAGGTAGGGGGGACCCATGGGTCCCCCCTGTGTGCGACTCGCGCGGCTACGCGTACAGAGGGGGTCCGACACGGACCCCCAAAGTGCGGCTCCGACTGCTCTGTCGAGCCGGTCGGCGCGAGTCGGTCGGACTGCTCGCGGCGCGCATCGTACTTGCCCGGCCAGGGAACGTCTCCATCGCGCGGTGCGCGTCGTGTCCGTGCGAGTCGGTCGGAGCGCTCCGGACCCGCGAACAAGTCGGTCGGCGATTTCGCGTGCGCTCGCATCGTACTCCGCCGGCCGGACGCGCGTACGAATCGGTCGGGAAAGAGGGCTCCGAATCGGATCCGGTTAAGCCGAATCCGATTCGGTGCCCTACCGGCCGAGATCGGAATCGGCCCCTCAGTCATTAAAGGTAAGTAATCCAAAAGCATAGAGACAGGCCAGTCAGATCTCACCCAGGTAGCATCCTGCCACTGTTGGACCCGTCCCTCTCTGCAGGGTCACCCCCAAACTTTTTGCCTTCATCCCTCCTGTTTTCTGAACCTATTTGTTTTGGCTTTTAGGGCTCTGTGCAATTTACCGCCACTAACCAGTGCTAAAGTGCTTGTGCTCTCTCCTTTAAACATGGTAAAACTGGCTTACACCCAATTGGCACATTTAATTTACTTGTAAGTACCAAGTAAAATGGTACTACATGTACCCAGGACCTGTAAATTAAATGGTACTAGAAGACCTGCAGCACTTACTGTGCCACCAACTTAAGTAGCCCTTTCAAACAAGTCTCAAAATTGCCATTACAGCCTGTGTGAGCAGTCTTAAACTACAATTTTGATGTGGTAAAATAAACCTTTTTCCAGGCCTAACCCCTCCTTTATAATACATATAAGTCACTGCTAGGGTAGGCCCTAAACAGCTCAAGGGCTGTGTGCATTGTATTTAAAAAGCTGGACATGTACTTTTAAGTTTTACATGTCCTGGTAGTGAAAAACTCTCAAATTTGTTTTTCACTATTGCAGGGCCTACCTCTCCCTTAAGATAACATTGGGTTACCTTATTAGATTTAATAAGTGATACTTTTGTGTGTGAGCAGGTTTATAATGTCATGTTTGATGTATGAGGAATTATAATATAAAGGCCTCTTTAATAGTAAAGTTAGATTTTGAGTCATAATTCTGAAAGTGCCATTTTTAGAAAGTTGGCAATTTCTTGTCTTAACCATTTGGTGCCTGCAGCCTGTCTTCTGAGTCACATGACTGGGTGTAGTTGGCAAATGGCCTTTTTGTATTCCTCCAAGACAGTTTCACAATGAAGGGCCTGGGTGTTGGCAGGATGAGCCACCCTGACTTGATGAGGAGGGGCAGAGCTGTTATCTGTCACACTTGCACTTCAAATACACTTTCTCAGCTCAAACAAAAAGAACTTCGCACTAGCCTATTGTGACTGCAGACAGACTGGGACCAGGGCAGGGAGGCAGGAAATTCCAAGCACCTCTGTGGAGGGACAGCTCCAGAAGCTTCTCCCATTTCAAAGCCAGCACTAGGTATAAATGTAGATCCCTCAGATCCACTCTTCAGATCACTTCTGGGCCTGTGGAAGACTCAGAAGAAGGACTGCTCTGCTGCAAGAAGGACTGCCCTGCTGCAAGAAGGACTGCCCTGCTGCCAGTGGAAGGAATACTGTCTCTGCTCCTTGTACCCAGAACCACCAGAATGACTCCAAGGGCTGGCTGACTGGCCTCCTGTTCTGAGCTACAGTAACATAACAAGCTCCAAAGACCCTTCCTGCATCTGCATAACTCCTGTAATTCTCACCTGTTGTTTCCACAGGGGCGGGAGATCTGAAGCAAGGTCCCAACTTCCTACACCCACCATTGTCAGCCCAACAGCGTCACAGCCAACATGGTAGAAATGGCGGAAGAGGGGAAACAAAACAAGGAAAGAGAGAAGGGAAGACACATCACCAACACGCATCAGGTATAAATATTCTTGTTGGATGGTCCTTATGTTATCCCTGTAGTGGAGATAAGGTTATATGTATTACAATGAGCATGTAGGAGGAAAATAACACTGATGCCCAATAAATGTGATGCTATAGGATAACTACCTGTAAAGATCCCTCTTCCGCTTAGGTATGTCGGTATCCGAAAGCAGGGTCAGTGATATATATCTATATGGAAGAGATATGTAATTATGAGCTTACTACTTAGAACAACAAGAGACAGTAATCAAAGAGGAATATAGTATAACTAACCTAAGAGAGGTTCAGCGTGGAATCCAAGTAGGCCCCAACTTATTCATATCAAATAAAACCAGGAGAAAACCAAAAAACATATTCTCCCAGAAAGGATAAGAAAAACAAATAAAAAATATACACAAAAATGTGTTGGGCTAAAGTACTAAGAAAACAATTCAGCCCCTTCAATCTCAGGAGACTAATTTTATATATTTCTTACTTATAGCCATCAAGCAATGTCAGCAAGGGTGCAGAATCTCCATACATCATAGAGACTATTTCAGATAAGTACTGTGTTTAATTCATGCAAAGCTAAATAAATGTTACCACTTAGAAGAGCGTGAATTCTTTGTGAATAATCAATTTCCTTTGTTTTACTTTGCAGGAAACATCATAAAGACCCACACAGTATCGGGCGAACCTCTGTAATCAGGAGGAGTGAGAAGGCCCCCGCTGCGTCGGGCGAACCGTTGAAATCAGGAGGAGTGAGAAGTGCCCTGTGGCACCGGGTGAACCACCGAGATCAGGAAGGATTCTGAAGGCCCTCGTGGAGGCGGGCGAAAAGCTGCAGTGAAGAACAGGATTCCGACAAGAGCACACCAACAAACGTCGGAGCCATCCGGAAGTAAGTCAGGTAAGTGGAGAGAGGCAGGATGGGAGACTACCAAGCATCGACTAGAACGTGAAGTGCTCTTCCATCCTGCTCAGCCTCTTTTGTTCCTGTCTTGCTCTGCCCCTCGTGCGAACGCAATCGTGGAGCAGAGCAAGCCCAACATCTGTCCAGGCTCAACTGGACTTGCCTATGCCCTGCTGCTGGCCTCTGCTGGATTGCGACCTGACCACCAAGAGGTACTCCCCAAGTCCTGGACCCTTGCCTGGCATCAAAGTGTACTTCTCCTGGCCCAACTGTGGGTTCCCTCAGAACCAACACATTGTGGCACAACTCAACACATTGTGATGCAGGTCCCCGCATCCCAGCACCTTGCAGCCCTCGCAGTTACTCATCAGAACTGACACAGTGTGATACAACTCGATGCAAAACCTCATAACGCAGCTTCTCATTAGAACTCATGTAGGTAGGTGCAACTCGACACAGGAACTCTCATCACAGCCCTCACAGCTCCTCATCAGAACCGATGCAGCATGACGCAATATTCTGCGGCAAGAACGCAAGAACATAAGGTACAATGCTCAGTGGGACTAAGCTGGTCCCTGGATCCTGCCTGCACTCCATCACAGTCGACCTGAACTTGTGACTTTCTCCCAGTCCAGCACAACCAGATAACCACAGTTGGCTCTTTGTGCTTTTAGAGCTACTTTTACCGAAATCTTTAAAACTGAATATCTCCAGTTCTACTGGTTGGATTTTTGTTGTTTTGGTCTCAAATTATGTATTAAAATGTGTTATTTTTCTCACTTTATTAATGTTTAGGTTCTGCATTATTACTTCACATATAGCCTCTTAGTTCCAAACTACCAGAGAGTTATGCACAGGATGATTTAGTGACTTTTTATGGTTCACCCTGGCAAGGACTGTGGCTGTTGCTTGAGTAGGCTTTCACCCCCCCCCCGACCCAATAACCCAATTTCTCACAGCCACTGTGTGAGATCATCATCATATGGGCTAAGAGTTAGGTTTAAATCCAAGGTACCCAAGATCAACCACATTGAGGGGACATATTTACGGGCAGAGGCGGAGTGTAGCATTAAGCCAAGAAGGCTAACGCCGCGCTCCGTAACTATAGAAATGCAGAAACAATACAGTGCAGCCCTGCGTTTCTCCCTGCTCTGGTGCTAAATTTTGCTGCCTAATGCCATTGCAGGCACCCTTGCACCACAGTGCAAGGATGCCTGCGTTGTGGGAAATAATTGTTTATGTGCAGGAACGTATCTCTTCCTGCATATAAACAATCATAAATGGCAATTTGTAACTTCGATGTGTGCTGCTTGTGCAGCACACATAGAAGTTGCAACTTGTCATTTTTAAAATGATTGTTTATGTGCAGGAAGAAACACCTTCCTGCACATAAACAATCATACATAGCGTTTTGCTGTTTCTATGTGTGCTGCACAATGCAGGACACATAGAAACAGCAAAAACGAGGAGAAATAAAGCATTTCTCCTCGTTTCGCCTGTTTAAGACCAGGTTTTCCCTGGTCTTAATTTTGGCGCTGTCCCATATTTACGCCAACCTTGTAAATATAGAGCAGTGTCAAAATCAATGGGTGCTGCCCACCCCTTTCACGCTAAGTTTAGTGCGAACGGGTGCCTTATTCACAAGGCAGCTTTAAGCCATGTTAAATGGCTTAAATCTGCCTTGTGAATAAGGCGAAGCCCGATCGCCACAGGAACGTCAATAAAAGTGACGTTCCAGTGTTGATAGGTGCTTGTAAATATCCCCCAGAGACTCTCTTACTGCAACTGAGCTTATTCAACATTACTTGAAGTGATTTTGCAACTATTTTCTCCATCTTTGATATTTATGTATGTGTTCATCAACATTAGTATACTACACTTACCACATAGTTCTGAGTTCTCAGTAGCCTCTACCATGATAACGAAAGCCTCCTTCACTAGCGGCATACCATACATTGCTGATCACTGAAGAACTCTAGCATGGACCACCCTGCAGGTCCCAAATGGTCACTTACTCCGAGTAGCAATATCCTCCAATGATATATGGTTAATTATAACACCGTGCGTCTTGGCAAATATCCTTAATTGGCATCTCATAATGACAATCATAATACTGTCTATTTGGACAGATCTCTGATTCCCACTTTCCTTCTTCACACCTTTAACTTCACCCAGATCCATAAACTTACAGCGTGGACGACCTCCTGCCACAGCCAGCATAGGAAATCGTATAAAGAACAAAAAGAAAAATTACTAAGACAATAAAGGGACCTGCAGAGCTAATCAGAGCTGCTAGCATACCGCAAACTATAAAAGTGTGTGCCTATTTCTCTCACTTCCTCATCATCACGCTGTGTCTCGTATCACGTTTACCACAACTCATTCATAAAATGGAAACACGGTCCACCTAGGCTCAACGCAAAGACAACACATTTCCAGCCACATGCCAACATAGTGTAGCACGCTACCAGAGTGGGTGAGAAAGTGTTATACAAATGCCATTTTACAATTCTCAGTACTACAGTAATTTCTTTGCTATAAAAAATACATCCAGATTGCTAAGACCCAAACTGAATCTCTTTGAGACAAGGTGTATCACCCCCGGCAACATGCAGTGGCCTAAATAACTTATCCATTATTCCTAGAATTTTCCCCTGTTGGTGAAGTGTTAGCCCCTTCCTTTCCAGGACCACTGTTAGAAACAAATTTTTAAAGAAATTCCGTACCAGCTTATACAGTTAGCTTTACAGTCTCTCATTATTGTTTTGGGATTGCTACTATGACTCTTTGTGGCTTTCATTGTGATGAATAACATACCAAATAGCCCAAAAGTGGTCATGACGTTGACAACGTTAGTTTTGGACTACTTATCACTGTTCCTAGATGATGAGGATCACAGCAGTTTGACTGAACTCTGGCTCCAGCTCAGTGAAAAAAGAACTTAATCAAAACTCAACCTACTTTCTGTTTTCACGTGCGGCACTACACATGAGCACTACGCCATCATCTCACACCTTTTTGTAGAACCTTGTCTTATTGTGAAGTCTTTACTATAACCTTTTAGCCCGCCGTAGCTATACCAGCAATGAAAGACCCGCTCCTTCTGCTCAGGCCTTTAACAAGGGAGCAGGCCTTTCCTGGCTGGTATAGCCCAGCTACGGTGGACTATAAGGCTATTCGATCATTCCACCCTATCAGGGCAGAATGTTCTAATTAGTAAAACAAAGGCCTCACGGAGCCTAAGGGGGCTGAAATCCCCTCGGGCTCCATGACGCCTTTGTACACTGCTGTTGCTGTGAAAGACAAACATTGAAATGTTGGAGCTCTTGGCTTTTACCAGCCATTAGAAGCTTGGAGCTCCACAACCCAATGTTCTAATTTGTTTTAGAACATTGGAATGTTGTGAGCTCCATTGAAGACATGGAGTAGCTCGGAGCTTATAATGGCTGGTATAAGCCAGAGCTCCAACATTCCAAAGTTTGTCTTTTTGTTTCTCCCTTTGTATTTTAGAATATTTAACCCTTAGTGGTTGGAATGGTCTAATAGCCTTATAGCCCACTGTCGAGGGCTTTACCTGTTGTTAAAGGCCCTCTCCCTCGTTATAGGCCCTCTCCCGCTGCTCGGGTCTATAGCTCGGGATCATGTCCTTTAACAACCAGTATAGCCCTTGGCAGCAGACTATAAGGCTATATTGGATTTCATTAAAAATGCTGGCAATTTAACTTTTATTGTAAATGTACTCCATATTGTGTGGCCTTTGGCGATGATTTATAAACATATATTTTGAAGTGCATAGCTACTTGCTCGCTTGGGAGCTGATTCTCAGACCAATTTCCATGAGACTAGATGTCTCTGTTATGTAGCAACACATTTATCATTTAGATAATGTGTTCATTTGACCAGTGTTATACTGAATCCCAGAATTGATGTTTGCAAAAGAGTCTGATGTTCCTTGCGGGGAGTTCCAGTTCTAGCTTGTCTGAACTCTGGCCATGCCTCGTTGTAACCTAGTACTGACCTCTGTGTACTAGCAGGATAGCTTTGTTTGCACCGGGCATTTTAACCTTCTGCCTTTATAAGAAAAGATTCCTGAGACGTTGCAGTCTAATAATATATCACGTATGCTCTCATTCATAGAAAATTTGTAACCTTGAGATTTTTCAAATTTTTACTCAACGTTTAATGAAAGCATTTCTCCCTACACAACTTTCATGCTTCATTATGCAGAGAAGTCTGCCCATAACATCAGAGATTATTTGAGAGGGGTGCAACGTACTTCCTCAAAAGTAGATCAGGCCGCTGAGGCATATTTCAAGTCACTCAGAAATCCTTAAACCACATACCGTCCTCGTCATGCTATCTTGGACGTGTCTACTTCTGTGCAAGGTCAAAGATAATACCTGTGAGCCTTGCGTAAGTCTCAGAATGATTTGTCGCGCGCAGTAGTGTTTTGTGCACAGTTTTTTTTGTAATCTAGCCTTGTAATGTCTTGGCAGTTTTTTTTGCAGAGGCATGGGAAAGTCTGGCTTATGACCACAGTTGGGCTGTCAGTTGTTGGCTGCTAGTGAACACATTCTGATTTTCAGAATGTTTGCCCTTGCTCGCCAATTTCTCATTGAAATCCACTGTCGGTCTCGAGAAGATAGAAGGTTTGGTGGAGTGGCCATAGCATTTACAAACTGGCATCATTTCATTTTGTTTTCGAATTCTAAACATGTCATTGTAATGTTTTGGTTCGACACAGAGTACAGCAATTCCCTAAATTGTTTTGCTGCAAATGAGATTAGAAAATTGGAGATCGGGGCAAGGCAATGCATATTTGATTAAAACGAACTGAAAGCCACAAAGCAGGGCTGCATTTACGGTGGGATAAGTATGTGATTCATCTAGAATAAAAAGACAACCGGCTTGGCATCTTTTACTTCTGGTGCGTTTCAAATCCATTGACGCAATCTAAGGTGGAAATTTCAACGATTAAAAAGCTGCAATAAAACAAATGAGGTAGCATGGTCTTTTAACAGTAAATACACAGGACCGAGATATTAGGCTCTAACTGCCTGCACTGGCTTTATAAGTAGGAAATAGCTCATTAAAATGACAGTTTCTTGCCTCCATCCGCCGTTTAATCGTCATATCACTTTGTGTTGGAATCGTTAACTCGAGGATTAGAAAAAAAGCTGCAAAATATACTCGTTGAAAAGTATTTGGCTTCTGGCCTTGGTACAGGGTCGAATTGGGAGCATAAATAGGCTTAGGCACTAAAACCAAAAGTGGCCCACATTTGTGAATCTATACCTTTTTGTGCAATGTTGCTTGGCATTATGTGAAGAAGGGGGCAAAAACAATGTGCAAAGCGACCAGAGAGGGTAACAAAATATAAAAAGAGATGCACTTCACAACTGACAGTGTGCAGACCATGCATGGCTTTGGTGTGTGGCTTATGGATGTCGATTCTGCGAACGCAAAAATGCTTTTTCCCATGTACAAATCCCTATTTGCGATTCAGTAACCTATTATCGATTGCAAATTGGGTTTGCGATTCGGTATCAGGAAGGGGTGTGTTTGGGGTGTCCCTTCCTATTACCTATTACCCAATCGCAGTGGTATGTGTGAATGTTTTGCAACCGAAATGCAGTCGCAAAACCTTTGCATTTATCACATTGTTCAAATAGGTGGTAACCCATTCACAAATGGGAAAGGGTCCCCAACGGACCCATTCCTCTTTGTGAATGTTTGTAAAAACATTTTTTAAGAGCAGGCAGTGGTCCCGCGGACCACTGCCTGCTCTTAAAAAATGAAAAGAAAACTTTTCATTTTTCTTTTTGTAACACATCTTGTTTTCCTTTAACCCCTCGCTGCTAGGCCTTTTCCCCCCCTGTGCTAAGCCTTTTTTTTGGCTATTTGGGGTAGTTCGCGCTTAGCCCCCTGTAACGTTTTGACCACATAAGGTATCCACGCCAAATTTGCGTCCTTTTTTTCCAACATCATGGGAATTGTAAAGGTACCCAGGGTTTGTGGATTCCCCTGGAGGGGACCCATAAATCAGCTAAAATACAGCAAAATTTTGGTTTTTGGGGGAAAAATGGGAAAAAAGGGCTCCAGATGAAAGCGTCTGGTTTTTTCCCTGCAAATGGTATCAAAAAGGGGTTGTGGTGCTGAATTCACCATCTTCCCAGCTTTCAGGGACAAGCAGACTTTTGTCAGAAAACCAACATTTTTACACAGTTGTGGCATTTTTCTGGGACATAGCCTATTTTTGCTATTTTTTGTGCTTTCAACCTCCTTCAAGTTAATGGTAGAAATGGGTATGAAAGCAATAATGGATCCTGGAGAGCTATACATTTTAGAAAAGTAGACAAAATTCTGAATTCAGCAAGGGGTGAATTGTGTAGATCCTTCAAGGTTTCTTCATAGAAACTAACAGTTAAATATAGGATAAATTGAAAATTAGTTGAAAAAAACTGCCATTTGTGTCAACGTTTTCACCTGTAACTTCTTCTAATTATGACAGCTGTATGAAAGCAATATACAGTTACATTTGCTGGACCTTTCTGGTTGTGGGGATATATAGGACTTGTAGGTTCACCAAGAACCCGACGAACCCAGAGCCAATAACTGAGCAGCGTCTTGCAATGTTTTTTTATTATCTACCGGGAATATAGCAATTATTTTGGGAAAATGTATACATGGAAAAATTGGTATGAAAGACACCTATGTATTTCTGAAATGGGAACAATATATAGAGTTTAGAAACAGTAGATATTTGCACATTTCCGAAATTGGGAGTACCCATACTAGCATGAGAATTATAGGTCATTTTTCAAAATGACTTCTTTTTTACACATTGTCTTTCATTTGGAAGGCAGAAATGCATCGAAAGTCAATCGGTAATAACAGTTGCTCTACAATTCTGTGTTACCCTAAGTCTCCCGAGAAAAATAGTACCTCACTTGTGTGGGTAGGCCTAGTGCCCGCGACAGGAAACGGCCCAAAACGCAAGGTGGACACACCACATTTTCAGAGTGAAAAATGACCCTTTTTTTGCAAAGTGCCTAGCTGCAGTTTTTGAACCCTAGCTCTGCCGGCACCTAGGGAAACCTAGCAAACCTATACATTTTTTAAAACTAGACACCCAGGGGAATCCAGGATGGGGTGACTTGACTGGCTTTCACCAGGTTCTGTTACCCAGAATCCCTTGCAAACCTAAAAATTGTCAAAAAACCCACATTTTCTTCACATTTCTGTGGTGGAAAGTTCTGGAATCTGTGTGGATCCACAAAATTCCACCCACCCCGCGTTCCCCAAAGTCTTCCGAGAAAAATGGTACCTCACTTGTGTGGGTAGGCCTAGTGCCCGCGACAGGAAACGGCCCAAAACGCAAGGTGGACACACCACATTTTCAGAGTGAAAACTGACCCTTTTTTTGCAAAGTGCCTAGCTGTAGTTTTTGAACCCTAGCTCTGCTGGCACCTAGGGAAACCTAGCAAACCTATACATTTTTTAAAACTAGACACCCAGGGGAATCCAGGATGGGGTGACTTGACTGGCTCTCACCAGGTTCTGTTACCCAGAATCCCTTGCAAACCAAAAAAATTGTCAAAAAACCCACATTTTCTTCACATTTCTGTGGTGGAAAGTTCTGGAATCTGTGTGGATCCACAAAATTCCACCCACCCCGCGTTCCCCAAAGTCTTCCGAGAAAAATGGTACCTCACTTGTGTGGGTAGGCCTAGTGCCCGTGACAGGAAACGGCCCAAAACGCAAGGTGGACACACCACATTTTCAGAGTGAAAAATTACCCTTTTTTGCAAAGTGCCTAGGTGTAGTTTTTGAACCCTAGCTCTGCCAGCACCTAGGAAAACCTAGCAAACCTATACATTTTTTAAAACTAGACACCCAGGGGTATCCAGGATGGGGTGACATGACTGTCTCTCACCAGGTTCTGTTACCCAGAATCCCTTGCAAACCTGAAATATTGTCCAAAAAAACACATTTCCCTCCCATTTCTGTGGTGGAAAGTTCTGGAATCTGCGTGGATCCACAAAATTCCACCCACCCCGCATTCCCCAAAGTCTTCCAAGAAAAATGGTACCTCACTTGTGTGGGTAGGCCTAGTGCCCGCGACAGGAAACGGCCCAAAACTCAAGGTGGACATACCACATTTTCAGAGTGAAAAATGACCCTTTTTTTGCAAAGTGCCTAGCTGTAGTTTTTTAACCCTAGCTCTGCCGGCACCTAAGGAAACCTAGCAAACCTATACATTTTTGAAAACTAGACACCCAGGGGAACCCAGGATAGGGTGACTTGACTGGCTCTCACCAGGTTCTGTTGCCCAGAATCCCTTGAAAACCTGAAAAATTATCAAAAAAACACATTTTCCTCACATTTCTGTGGTGGAAAGTTCTGGAATCTGCGTGGATCCACAAAATTCCACCCACCCTGCGTTCCCCAAAGTCTTTCGAGAAAAATGGTACCTCACTTGTGTGGGTAGGCCTAGTTCCCGCGACAGGAAACGGACCAAAACGCAAGGTGGACACATCACATTTTCACAGTGAAAAATGACCCTTTTTTTGCAAAGTGCCTAGCTGTACTTTTTGCACCCTAGCTCTGCCGGCACCTAAGGAAACCTATACATTTTTGAAAACTAGACACCCGGGGGATGCTAGGGAGGTATGGCTTCCATGGATCCCCCAATGTTTTCTTACCAAGAATCCCCTGCAAACCTCAAATTTAGCTGAAAAATCACATTTTCCACACATTTTTGTGTGGAAAGCTGTGGCATCACTGGCTGACACAAATTTCCTACCACCCAGCGCTCCTCGGGTCTCCCAATAAAAATGGTGCATCACTCATGTGGGAGGCCCAGTACCCGCGACAGGCAAGGGCCCAAAACGTATTGAGGCGACATCAAAATTGCCTATCACAAAACGACCTGATTTTGCAAGGGGGGTCACCTGGATTTTTGGCCCTGTGCTCGGCGGCCAGATAGGGAAACCTACCAAACCCACACATTTCTGAAAACTAGACATCCGGGGGATTCCAGGGAGGTATGGCTTGCGTGGATCCCCCTACGTTTTCTCACCCAGAATCCCCTGCAAACCTCAAATTTAGCTGAAATAAATCACTTTTCCCACACATTTTTGTGTGAGAAAGTTGTGGCATCACCGGGCTGACACAAATTTCCTACCACCCAGCGTTCCCCCAGGTCTCCCGATAAAAATGGTGCCTCACTCGTGTGGGAGGCCCAAGTACCCGCGACAGGCAAGGGCCCAAAACATTTTTTGATAGGCAATTTTGATGTTGCTTCAATACGTTTTGGGCACTTGCCAGTCACGGGTACTTGGGCCTCCCACACGAGTGAGGCACCATTTTTATTGCTAAATTTGAGGTTTGCAGGGGATTCTGGGTAAGAAAGTTTTGGGGGATCCACGCAAGCCATACCTCCCTGGAATCGCCGGGGTGTCTAGTTTTCAGAAATGTGTGGGATTGGTAGGTTTCCCCAGGTGACCCCCCATTTAAAACCAGGTCGTTTTGTGATAGGCAATTTTGATGTCGCCTCAATACATTTTGGGCCCTTGCCTGTCGCGGGTACTTGGGCCTCCCACACAAGTGAGGCACAATTTTTATTGGGAGACCTGGGGGAACGCTGGGTGGTAGGAAATTTGTGTCAGCCCGGTGATGCCACAACTTTCCCACACAAAAATGTGTGGAAAAAGTGATTTATTTAGCTAAATTTGAGGTTTGAAGGGGATTCTGGGTAAGAAAACGTTGGGGGATCAACGCAAGCCATACCTCCCTGGAATCCCCCGGGTGTCTAGTTTTCAGAAAAGTGTGGGTTTGGTAGGTTTCCTTAGCTGGCCGCCGAGCACGGGGCCAAAAACCCAGGTGACCCCCCTTGCAAAACCAGGTCATTTTGTGATAGGCAATTTTGATGTCGCCTCAATACGTTTTGGGCCCTTGCCTGTCGCGGGTACTTGGTCCTCCCACACGAGTGAGGCACCATTTTTATTGGGAGACCTCGGAGAACGCTGGGTAGTAGGAAATTTGTGTCAGCCCGGTGATGCCACAACTTTCCCACACAAAAATATGTGGAAAAAGTGATTTATTTAGCTAAATTTGAGGTTTGCAGGGGATTCTGGGTAAGAACACGTTGGGGGATCCACGCAAGCCATACCTCCCTGGAATCCCCCGGGTGTCTAGTTTTCAGAAATGTGTGGGTTTGGTAGGTTTTCTAGATGGCCGCCGAGCCCGGGGCCAAAACTCATGGAACCTCCCTTGAAAACCAGGTTGGTTTGTGATAGGTAATTTTGATGTCGCCTCACTAGGTTTTGGGCCCTTGCCTGTCGCGGTTACTTGACCCACCCACGTGAGTGAGGTACCATTTTTATCGGGAGACCTGGGGGAATGCTGTGTAGAATGAAATTTGTGGATCCACGCAGATTCCAGAACTTTCCCACAACAAAATTGTGAGGAAAATGTTTTTTTTTTTTTACAAAGTTTGAGGTGTGCAAGGGATTTTGGGTAACAGAACCTGGTGAGAGCCAGACAAGTCATCCTGGATTCCCCTAGGTGTCTAGCTTTAAAAAATGTACAGGTTTGCTAGGTTTCCCTATGTGCCAGCTGCGCTAGGGCCCAAAATCCACAGGTAGGCACATTGCTAAAAAAAAGTCGGAGCCTAGTGGGCTTTCTGCCACCCTGGGGGGGAATCGGGGGAGGGGGGTTCACCCCGATATGCCCCCAAGGGGGGCAGAAAGACTGTGGCTATTTATTTGTGGGGGTGGGGGCATTGGTATGACCATTTTGGGCAGCCCCCACCCCCACGCATAATAAAAGCCAGCTAATTGCTGGCGCCTAGTGGGCTTTCTGCCCCCCCCAGGGGGCAGATCAGGTGCCACTGCCCCCATCTGCCCTCCCTGGGGGCAGAACAACTGGAATTTCTCTGGGGTGGGGTGGGGGTATTGTCATGCCCATTTTGGGCAGCCCCTACCCCTACACGAATAAAAAAAAAATCCCTGGTTTCTAGTGGGCTTTCTGCCCCCACCGGGGGGGGCAGATTGGGGGCTACAGCGCCCATCTGCCTCCCGGGGGAGCAGAAAGACTGTCATTTTTTTGGGGGGGTGGGGCATTGGCATGCCCGTTTTGGGAAGCCCCCACCCTAATTCAAATTGCCCAAAGAAAAATCCCTGGCATCTAGTGGGCTTTTTGCCCCCCGGGGGGGCAGATTGGTGGCTACTGCCCCATCTGCCCCCCAGGGTCAGAAAGGCTGTAATTTTGGCAGGGGTTGGGGGCATTGGCATACCCGTTTTGGGCAGCCCCTACCCTAATCAAAATTGACCACAAAAAAAATTGCTGGCGTCTAGTTGGCTTTCTGCCCCCGGGGGGGCAGATTGAGGGCTACTACCCCCCAGGGGGGGCAGAAAGGCTGTAATTGTGGTGGGGGTGGGGTATTGGCATGCCCGTTTTGGGCAGCCCCACCCTAATTACATATGGCAACAAAAAAATCCCTGGCGTCAAGTGGGCTTTCTGCCCCCCAGTGGGGGCAGAAAGGCTGTAATGGTGGCAGGGGGTGGGGGCATTGGCATGCCCATTTTGGGCAGCCCCCACCCTAATTACATATGGGAACGAAAAATCCCTCAAATCACAAGAGACACTGTTCCAAGATAGGGGTGCAATAATGTCACCCACTCATCAAAAAGAAAAGATTGAGAGTAGAGTCAAAAAGAGGAAGAAGAAATAGAGAGAGGCAAAGATATCTCCCCAGTTTCAAGGATCCAATCCCGAAGGGGAGGGCCAAGTCTTGCCTCTTAGTAGCCCTCACACACCCCAACGAAAAATCCCTGGCATCAAGTGGGCTTTCTGACCCCCCGGGGGGGCAAAAAGGCTGTAATGGTGGCGGGGGGTGGGGGCAGTGGCATGCCCATTTTGGGCAGCCCCCACCCTAAAAACAAATGCGCAAAAAAAATCCCTGGCGTTTAGTGGGCTTTCTGCCCCCCGGGGGGCAGAAAGGCTGTAATGGTGGCGGGGGGAGGTGGGGGCAGTGGCATGCCCATTTTGGGCTGCCCCCACCCTAATTATATATGGCAATGAAAAATCCCTGGCATCAAGTGGGCTTTCTGCCCCCCCGGGGGGGCAGATTGGAGGCTACTGCCCCGGGCAGAAAGGCTGTAATGGTGGCAGGGGTGGGGGCATTGGTGTGCCCGTTTCGGGCAGCCTCCACCCTAAAAATAAATGTGCAAAAAAAAATCCCTGGCGTTTAGTGGGCTTTCTGCCCCCCCGGGGGCAGATTGGGGGCTACTGCCCCCATCTGCCCCCCAGGGGGGCAGAAAGACTAAATTGTGCCAATTTTTTTATGGGGAGCGAAGGCCCTTGCCCAAGGGGCCGCTCCCCCCTCCCTGGTGTTTGGTGGGTGGATCCCTGCTTGGGGATTGCCCTCCTGGGGCGATCCCCAAGCAGGGATCCACTGGGGAGGGGTACCATTGGAAAGGGGAGAGTCTCCCCTTTCCAATGATAGCTCTCCCATCTTTCTACGTGCTCAGGGGGCTGAGATAGCCCCCCAAGCACGTAGAAAGTGAAACTGAAATGAGCCTAAAGGCTCATTTCAGTTTCGGTTTCACTGAAATGACGTCAGCGCGACGTGCGCGCTGATCGTCATTTTACTGAAAGGGGAGGGGGCTCGGGAGCTGGGGAAGCTCTTCCCCAGCTCCCGAGGCTACAGGGGAGAAATAGAAATCCCTCTGGTGCCTGCACCAGAGGGATTTCCGGGGCCATGTGCCATGACGGCCGGGAGCCATCGTTCGCACACGAGCACTGTTGCGCACGACGGCTCCCGGCCGTCGTACGCATGGAAGGGGTTAAGGTATTGGGATGCATTTAAAAGAAAAAGAGATTGCTTTATTGAAAAGCAATTACAGACATGGTGGTCTGCTGACCCTAGCAGGCCACCATCCCTGTGATTTTTGCGATTCCCAATGGGTCACAAACCGAGACCTACCTCATTAATATTCATGAGGTAGGTCTATTTGCGACCCACTGGGATTTGTAACATGTGTAAAACACACATTTGTACATTGCTGTTTGCGATTACCAAATAGTGAATCTCCAAAAATTGCTATTTGTTAATGGCAAACAGAATTGTTTGTACACGTGGCCCATAGGCCCACATTTATCAAGGTTGTGCATCGCCCATGCGCCTCGCAAGGGGGCGCATGGGTGATGCAAAACCTAAGTGAGATTTATAAAGCCGGGCAAGGCCACCTTCACTGCCACAGGGTAATGCAAATCGCTACCTTACATTACCCTGTGGCAGTGAGGCATTACATGGGTGGAGCGTGGGTGTTCCCACTCATCCAACCATGGATTTTGACGCATTTCCAGATTTACCATTAGTGGTAGACCTGGGAATGTGTCAAAACTCTATGCCTCCCCAGATGACGCATAATGTTGCTCAGGTTTGAATTCCTTAAAAAACAGAAGACAAGGGGCGCCTGGCAAAATAGGAAGAGTTTTGTTTAATTAAACAACTCGGCCGGGAGACAGTTACAGGCACGAGGCATGAGGACTGTCTCAATTTACATTGGGTCCATATTAGTCTTTTATATATTTTTACATCAAGCCATAAACGTATCCTGTGTACCATATACGGTAAGGAATGTTGGTTGCTGCCTTAGAGTCATAACTTAATGTCCAAATGGTTACTACAGGTGGTTCTTGACCTTGCATGGACACATTGTGGCCAGTGGTGAATGTGTCCAGATGTCTGGCATGGGGAGCGTGTGATCACTACGTGCGCTAGGTCCTCATTGGCTATGTGTTCATAACTCATGCAGCATCTGACTTTATGGTGCTTTTCGAAGCGCATGCATCCTCTCTTGCCCTGTGTGCTTTATTGAGGGCAATCTCCCCTGACCATTGTGTTGTTGCTGCGCCTATCTATAGGATCGATCAGTAATTTCCTGCCCATGTGTTTGCCTGCCAGCCATGTACCCTCCCACCTGTGACCCATCAATCAGGGATCTTGGGCCTAGGCTGCAGGGCCTGCCTGACTACATACTTGCATGTCGAGGCAGAAGTGGAGTTCGGGATGAGGGATTTTATTAATATTTATTAATAGGGATGTTAGTTCATTTTTATCTATAAACGCATCGTAGTCATATTAATATTAACAAGGAGAACTATCTTTATTTCTCCTCGTTTTTTCCTCTTTCTATGTGTGCTGCATTTCTGCAACACACATAGAAAGAGGAAAATGCCTGTCAGGATTGTTTTTGTGTAGGAAGGTGTTCCTTTCAGCACAAAAACAATCCTGCTTACAATGCAGGCACCCTTGCACCATGGTGCACCTGTGCCTGCATTGGCGCTAGACAGCAAAAAGTGCACCAGAGCTAGGTAAGAACAGGAATGCGCCATGTAATGGCAAATATGGATCATTCCTGCCCTTTCACACAGCGCAGCAATGTGGCTCGCTGCATTACTTTAAAACTTGATAAATATGGGCCTATATGAGATAGATGTTTCAGATCAATTTGCAGAACCTTATATGGTTGAATGTTGTGTCTTGTTGAAAAATTCCGGATTGTATAGCCTTAATCAGAGAGTATGGTATAATGTGCAAACCAACAAGTTAGTACCATTAAGAGGGTTTTGCATTTACCAGTTTAGCAAGCAACATCCTGGACACAAAGGGGCCAGTTGTATCAAGATACTGCTCACTGAAAGTGGTTACAATTTGCGGCTATCTTTTTGTGATTAGTATCTAATTTTGCAAGCAGACCCGTGTACTAATAGGTCAGTTCCAAAATTCTGATTTGGCGTGAGTTGCAGTTCGACCTACCTAATTAATATTCATTAGGTAGGTTGCAAATTGCAACTCACTCCAGTTGACCACTCACTCCGGTTGGGCCTCATCAGAGGAATGGTGGCCTGCCAGAGTTAGCAGATCACCATTTAAGTGATCTCATTTGACAAATTAAAACATTTTTAAACCACCTATTTTCTCAAAGAAAATAGGGATACTTTTGAAAAAACTGAAGTTTTCGTGTTTTCAAGTTTTCAGTCAGAGTTGACAGCAGTTCCCTGTACCGCTGCTTATTCCCCCTGAAACTTTTACCCCAAATCACAAAGGGGAAGGGGTTTGAATGTACCCCTTCTCTTTTGCAAATAAGTTACCACTCCAATTTCGGAGTCCGTAACTTTTGAATGGTTTGTGCCTGAAATTCATAACTATGAGCAGCCGCGGTCCGTGCAGGTAACATCGGTGGGGTGGTGGGGCCAGGTAAGGGGGGATTTTGAGGGACGATGCAGAGGGAAAATTAAATAAATAATTAATTTTCCCTCGGCATCGTCCTTCGAAATCCCCCCTTTCCTGGCCCCACCGCCCCAGCGCTGTTACCTGCATGGACCTTGGCTGACTATGAGCACTTTATACTCAGGTTGAAGCACTGACTTTCAAACGCATCTGATCTGTAATATCTGCGAGATGAAAGCTTGCATGTATCTCCAGCTGGCTAGATTACACAAAAAATAATGCTCACTATTTCTCTTTATATTTCATCTACCACAATAATTTTTTCGGTCATAAATAAGGTTAGAGTTTACTCTCAACAGACAACTATTGGCAATGATGTCACCTGTGGTGGCTGGCATGTAAAGAGTGTGGTGGGGAAGGGAGGACAAAAAAAAAAAATAAGTGACGTCCTCCTCACTCCGGTCTTCTCGAGGCAGGCAGGCAGGCAGGCTCCATCGTGGGACCCAGGAAACTGCCGTAGCTAATCCTGGCACTGCTCTCATGCAGCATGAAAGAAGTGCCCGGATTGGAGGGAGCAGCCTTCTTTGGTGCTCCCAAGGACCCAAGAGCCCTATGCTGTCTCTAACCCAGCTGTCTAAGACAACTGGATTAGAGAGGTTTAAAATGCACATGCCTGGCTGCCGGTCGCAGGACAGCCGGCCAAAAAGACATGCGCACTTTAAACTTAAATTGCCCTGCCCATCAATGCATTCTGCTGCTGCCAGTCAGGCAGCAGCAGAAATCAGAAAGCCCTGCCCCCCCTGTCCTGACGCTCGGCCCAGGATTGGGTTTTGACAAATAAAATGGGAATAAATGAACTTTATTACCATTTTATTTTTCTATCTCTGGGGGCGTTTTTTAAGTGAGGCGACACTCCTCTGCCTTAACGGAGGACACGTCCCTGGATGTCACATTTCTTAATAACTTACCGAAGGGCAGGACCTTAATCTAGTAAAAAGGCTTTTATTTGAAATTAGGGCAGGCGCAATAATTGAGTGTAATCCGTGGGCTATTTGCCTTCAAGATGTCCTCAGGGAATTGAAGCAAAATCAGCTATGGGAAGCAATCCCATAAAATTATTTTAAATCAGCAGTTGAAAGGAAGGATACCGGTATGACATTGTCACTGGGAAAGTTATCTATCTGGTAAAGGTCATCCCTATCGGCTTGAAATTTTTAGGGGATCTAGAAGCACACTGCAATTTAATTCTAGACTTCTGAATGTCATTGCCTGCTGCAAAATATATGGATATAGTCAAAAAATGACTGGCTGGGTTAGAAGGAAGACAAACATTTCTGGTAATTGCATACAGACACGACAGATCACTAGAAAGGCATATATCTCGTGGAATTTAACTCTAATAAATATGACATAGATGTTTGAAAAAATTACATTTTGGTAGGAGACTGGGACATTAACCCGTTTTCCCTTCGGGAATGCAATAGATCAGAAACAGCCAAAACTACAATGATGGGACTAGGAATTTTAATGGTTTATGAAATACAATGTTTTACTTTGTAGCAGGTTGCGACCGTTCACTTTGAGAAAGCTGCCCCTCGTGTAGAAAATCCACTTGAGTGTCAGAAAGAAGCAGCGCCCTCTGGTGCGTTGTGTGGTGCTGTTCGTGCTGATTTTACAGCACGGGACAAGCTCCTGGTAATAAACATCAGCGCAAGCAGCCCGACGTGCTGAATTGTGCCCGCTTGCGGAACTCCACGGAATCTCACAGAGTTTTTATGTAACTCTGTGGAATTCAGAAAAATGAAACTATGCGAGGTCCGCCCACCCCTAGTAATCTGATGGTCAATGGAGTAGGTGTCTCGCAGATCTCAGTTTCCAATGCCCGTTCTATAACTCTTGTGGTTATGTATCTGTTGCAAAGCACTGTGTGTAATCTGCTGGTCAAAGACTTGAATCATACTTGCACGTCACATGATACAGTCATGTTAGAATAGCTCTTGTTTAATTATGAATGCAAAAAAACCCACCAGGTAATTATACCTTTATTTGTGATTAGATAACACTGCAGCATGGTACATAAAAAATTGCAGATTATACACTTACTTCAGATAAATACAGTTGGCGCCCTTTACATGCATTCATATCAGTCTATCATCCATTTATACGTCTATAGAAACATAGCAATGATTGGCAACCTTGTAAAGAGTTGTTAGTGTTCAGTCTCCATCAAATGCCCTTAAGAGTGATGCTGACATCACGTTTAATCTCGCCATGTGTATTAACTCCATTATTGCAGGCAAGTTTGTTTCTGCCATTCTGTCTGTCTTCACATGAGTTTTAATTAATGGCCATGGCATATCGAATTTATGTGATCTATCATGAAGGATTGCTGATACCAGGGAGCTATTTCAGATCATTAAAGTTCTAAGGCAACCAGCCTCTGAAATCAGGTCGCCTACTCATTCGCAAAAACTGTGTAATGAACTGGCAGGAATTATTTAAAGACAAGATTGAAAAATCTTTCTTAACTTTGATAACCTATAATCTGTTAATTTAGACTTCCTTACTAATAAGATAGATGTATCTACAAAGAACAGTACATTGGAGGTATTTACTTAGTTAAAAACCCAACTAATCAAGGATTGTCTCATAAAGACCAAATCAGGTTCCCCAATGGACCCTTGTCCACCTCGAATTTTACTGTTGGACAGTGATGAATTCACTCCCACACTTACCAATTTGTGAAACCTTTTTTTTGACGATGGCGGAAGTCCATGTGTGCTGGAAAATGGCCATTGTGAGGCCACTCCTAAAATAGCCATTAGTAGATCTATCACTTCTCCCAAACTACAGGCCGATTTCTCTGCCCCTACCAGCTAAGATAACTGAGAAAGCACTTAATAAACAAGTGAAGAACTACCTGGAGCTACTTGTAAATCCCAATCAGGATTTAGGCCAGGTTACAGTATGGAAACTACTCTAATACCCTTAATGGATGACTTGAGGATGATCTTGGACAATGGTGGCTCCTCTGCTCTTGTCCTTCTAGACTTCTGTACTGCCTTTAATATGATCTGCCATTCAACTTCACTCTCTAGACTAACCAGTTTTGGGATTCATAAACTAGCTTTCAGTTGATTAGCCTCTTCTTTGACTGATCATACTCAGATTTTCACTCTTCTGCCTTATAAGTCTTCCCCACTTTCCAACTGATGTGGAGTGCGAAAAGGCACATCCCTGAGCCCTGTACTATTTAATATATATTTGTCCCCCATAGCAGACATACTTAGATACTTTGGGTTAAGGATATCATCATACTGTATCGATACTCAGATTATTTTATCAATATCGGACCATCTTGTATCTGCTAGGAAGGCCTTCCTAGAATATGTGTCTAGATTGGCTAGGTAGATGAAACAAACATTTTTAAAGCTGAAGAGAACAACAACAACAGAGATCCTACTCTCTTTGTGAAAGAATCTCCAAACTGGTCACCAGCATGGTGTCCCACTGAGTTGGAGAGCCCACCCACCCCAGTAAGATTTTCACTCTTCTGCCTTATAAGTCTTCCCCACTTTCCAACTGATGTGGAGTGCGAAAAGGCACATCCCTGAGCCCTGTACTATTTAATATATATTTGTCCCCCATAGCAGACATACTTAGATACTTTGGGTTAAGGATATCATCATACTGTATCGATACTCAGATTATCTTATCAATATCGGACCATCTTGTATCTGCTAGGAAGGCCTTCCTAGAATATGTGTCTAGATTGGCTAGGTAGATGAAACAAACATTTTTAAAGCTGAAGAGAACAACAACAACAGAGATCCTACTCTCTTTGTGAAAGAATCTCCAAACTAGTCACCAGCATGGTGTCCCACTGAGTTGGAGAGCCCACCCACCCCAGTAAGTGCAGAAAGAAATTTTGGCATAACCTGTGGTACCCAGTTCCTTTTCAAATCCCAGATCAAAAAAGTAGCCTTTCTTTGTTTTCTGATATTAAGATAATTGCGGACAATCTATCTACTCTCACCAGGCTCAGCATGTAAAACAGTGGTTGAGGCTTCAGTAGCCTCTCATGTTGATTATGGAATACCTTATTTCTGGGCATCGCCAAACATCAAATACATCATCTTCAGGGAGTGTAAGGCACAGCTGCCAGACTCCTACTGAAGATCCTTAAAAATCTTTCCACATCTAATCACCTAAAAGACCAACTTTGGCTGCCAGTGTAAAACTCAGGGCCTAATAACACTCGGAAAATATTTATGCATTGACAACTGGTGCGATCTCTACATTCCCCCACCAAACACCTCTAAGTATCATACAAAATTAACCCTTCTAGGCAAAGGGGAAGAACGTTTTCTTATCTGTCGGTTAATTGTGGAAGTCTTTCCCTCTACAGCTGAGAAACGTATAAACATTTCTTTTCCTGATCCATCGAGGCTTCAGCATTCCCTCTTCTTTGACCTGAATCTCCTTCTAGTACATTGGTGCCCTCAGACATCTGCTTGCTCTTTACAAATTTCATTTAATTCATTCATTCATTCATTCATTCATTCATTCATTCATGCATTCATTCAGTGGGTTATGCATCAGTTGACAGGGCATGCCCAGTATGGCCATAGCCTGAACAATTAACATGGTGGTTATTCTCTTCTACGGCTCTCTTTAGGCCCAATCTCAAAATCATGCAACATCAAAACTCTCTGTTACGTGGTTGATTCTGCTGGCCCCATTGTGAGGCAAATGGAGCCAGCCAATGCCTGTAGCGTGCTCATGTTGAGATCCTGAAGCGTGTGACTTGCCAAGGCCAGGGTTGAGAATGCCGAAGATTGCGAAATGCATTACTACGTTCATCCTGATGGAGCGTAGCTGCCCTCGCTGAGTTGCAGCAGCCACAGAAGGGAGATCACATGCTGATGGGTAGAGTCCTGGGTCCTAGTGCCACTAGCTAACTGTGTGATCACAGCCAACAAGTGACCAATGCAGCATCGTGAGGTCCCTGGAGTCTTGACTGGGAGCCAGCTCAAGGCCCCTGGGATTGAAGAAGACCCTTGGGAGTCATTCCCAGGAGAAGTTGAAATAAATAAATGTTGAAATGTAGAGGCAATAGTGAGCCTCTGGCAGAGGCATGGTGACCGTCCCCCACAGTAAGAATACTGTATTGGCTATCACTGGAACCCTGAGAGGTGGGGCACTGGAATCTAGCAGCGATCATTGCAGTGAACTCTGCTGCTACACACACTGGTGATAGATGATGCAGGGGTGGCTCTGATCCCACCTGCTTTAGACGCAAGGGATAAACATGCGACTGGTCTGTGGTGAGGTAGTGGATGCTGTCACTCATTCAGGAGTAGGCCATGGGGTAGGAGAATTAAGTGACTGGAAATATGTACTGGCTTCTCTTTCTGGGGTGTGGGCTGTGCCTTGCTGACTGGGTGTCAGTGAGGAAGGGCACCCCTATGAGGAGAAATACTAATGGCCCTATAGTATAATTAGTATATCCATGGTCCTTAGTGTGAACCAGGCTCTTGGGGAATGCTAGAGGCCCTGGGGCCCAGACTCCCCTCTTAATGTTAGTGTTCTTTTGCTCCTGCCCTCCACCACCTCCATACCATCTTCAGACTGACTTCGAAAGGATGGCCATGGACAAGCCAAAACAAGCGCCTCACCAGGCAAAAATGTACAAATTCACAAAAGCAATTAATGCTATGGAGCATTCTTCAGCAGGAGAAGATGCACCAAGTACAGCATCTAATGGTGTGGCCCAAAATGTCTTGGACACAGTGATGATCCTCCAAACCACCGACAATGCAGATTTTACAGACTCAAATTGAAAAATGGGATTGGATGTGGTCCAGGGTTTCAAAGCAACAGTTGATTAATGTTTCATCTTCTCCATGTTCCACATGGAGTTAGAGGAAGATGCAAAAGGTAGGGCTCACTGAAACAATATTAGCTTGGTAGGCTTTATGGAGAAAGTATAGGGAACCAACCAGAATGCTTTCTGGATACCTCGGTTTGTTCTTGGGTATCAGAAACTAAGCTCTCCTCATGCATAATGATTTAAAGAACTCACCGAGCCTTAGCATATAGATCTACTCTTGCAACTCTCCCTTCACCTTTTATTTCTAAAATATTTAATTATAAAGGCTGGTTCTCCATCGTTCAAGTGTCCCACAAGAATGTAACCAACCACTATGGTTCTCTAATCTTCCTGGATTATATGAGGCTTTTATAGCAGCAGCAAAAGACTTTTGACAGAGATAAACAAAAGCTGATGGTGCCGAACTGGAATACTAGTTCTTTTAGCTGCCGAAAATGAAGGTATTCTTAATCTCAAAGGCATGCTTGATGGTGTAATGCCCTGATCCATGGCCTCAGACTGTACACTGGCAGCCTTTAGGTGCAGCCTACATGCCGCAGCAAGTCTCATCCAGGACCGTTAGAAATATGATCATATCACACCTATCCTGATGGAACTCCATTGGCTCCCCTTGCCTACCGGAACAAAATTCAAAACTAGCTGCATCATTTACAAATCCATTATGACCAGCACCCCCACTTATTTTGCCGCCAAGCCGCCCATCTTTGGTGCCTATAGGCAAACTTGCAGGCAGGCCACTATCAGACTGTAAACCAAGAAGTGTAAAAAAAAAGAAATCCAAGGAAGCAGGCCTTTTTTCATCTATGCACCCAGTACCTAGAACACCATCCTGATATCTAATTCCAAATCTGGTATTTGTAAAGCGCAAACTACTCAACCCTAAGGTCCTCAAAGGCGCTGGGGGCCATCGGGTAGAGTAACTGAGCTATTGCCCAGAGTCACATGTTGCTGAGCTGAGCTGCCACCGGGGATCGAACTGTGAGCTCTGCGCTCCGGAGTCAGCTGCCCTGGCCACTGTGCCACACCTCTCCCTCATATCCATAAGGAGTGCTCCAATGCTACTCCAATTTGGGAATGAGTTGAAGGCACATTTTTTTAAGGAACACTACCTCACAGTTCAGTAACAATATAATAACCAATGACCTCTCCTATCCATAGTTGCCTTTATGCTTGCCTTTGACCCTCTAAAGTTGTGCACTGGCTTTTCGGGTAGGTCAGCACTATAAAAATACTATATACATACATACATACATACATACATATATACATACATATTTTGGTGACACTCCTGCTTTATCATAGGATTGGCAGATGAATGTAAACTACAAAGAGAGATTGTTTATCAGACCACACTCCTGTGACTAGGACTAACTCCCAGAGAGTGGAACCCAGAAAAAGTTTACTGGTAGATAGCAAAGAACGGCAGAGTCTGTAGGTGGTGGACTATCCACATCAGAATTCAGACTCAGGGCCCGTTTCACAAACTGCACTTTGTGGTATGTTTTGTGGTACTGTACTGTAGGAAGGTGGAATCTGACTATATGGTTGCCCCCACTTTTTTCCTGGTGTTTTGCTGGTTTATGACTTAGTTGGACTGGGACCCTGCTATTCAGGGCCCCAGTCTATCTGCTCTCTCTAAACGACATGGAGTGCACTCTAGGTGCACTAGTAATTGGATACTGTGGTGCCTTATGAGTCCCTAGTATATGGTACCTTAGGTACCAAGGGCATAGGTACTTCACAGGCCTACCAGGGGCTGCAGCATGTATTATGCCACCCCTGGGAAGCAGTCTAAATCTGACACCACAGGCCTGCTACTGCAGCCTGGGTGAGGTGGTGCTAGCACCCCTCACTGAGATATAGGTTTCCTATATCTCTCCTGCACACACATATAAACCTATCAGTCACCCCTAAGGCAGGCCCTATCAATCCTGAGGGCAGGGTGCTTGGCTTCTATGTGAGGGGGTGCCTCTGCCTGAGCAGGGCCCCTCTGCAGCTCTCAGAGTCTATTCTCTGGGGCTGTTTGTGGATGCGGTTAAACCATATACTATTAAGTGCATTATATCCTCGCGGTAAAATGCTAACTTTGGAATGGCTGCATCAAAACATGTCGTGTTTGGTGTCAAACATCTTGGAATACTACCCCCCGCCAATCTTGGCGGCGGGGGTAGCATTCCACCCTTCTAGAGGGATAAGACATGTACCTGCTGTGGAAACGCGGTAGAATCCTAAAGAGCCCTGGCATCACAAAATGGATGCCACCAGTCACAGACACTGGGCTGCCCTCCTGCTGATGACCGAAACTCACAGTGGAGGAAGCCCAACAATAGGCATCCTGTCACAGGGAGGTGTAACCACCTCCCAGACAGGGTTTAGTGTATTGGGGCTGGGTGGGTGCACTCTTAGAGTGCTTTGAAGTCCTGCACTGGGGGAGCAGAAGGCTCCTCTGTGCATATGCCAGTTCAAACCGGCTCAGGGGCTACCTGCCCCTGCTCTGGCGCGAAACTGGACAAAGGGAAGTGGGTGTAGCCACCCCTCCCTTGAACCTCCCATAGGTGGGGTCATAGAGCTAGTCCATCCCCTCTTTTAGTATAAGAAGGGGAACCCTTGAACTTGCTAGTTAGATAACCCCTGGACGACGCTCTACAGAAGAATCCTGGCCCTTCGACGTTCCACTACCTTTGGAAGACAGAAGAATCTCCCTTGGAGTCAAGGAGTGACTCCCCTGCTTGGCAGGCACCAAAAACGACAACGACGGTCACAAACTATGCCGCTCCCGCCGGAGTCCGAAGTCCCTGCAGCCCAAGAAGTGGATTTCCTGACTTTTCCAAGGCCATCGTGAGTCCCCAGCGAAGCTGAGGCAAGTGGACCCCACGAGTGATGAGGAACCATGACCCCTGGGTACCGTGCACTATTGTCAAGTGCAACCCTTTCACAATGTTCTACGAACTTGTGCTTTGGACCACGTGTGGTCCCGACCTCCAGCAGGAATCCCTCCGAAGATCAGAGGCCTACACCGTCCCGAGTGACCGTGAGCCCCTGTTGAGTGATTCCGCCCGAGGTGTCTTCGCGATCCCTTGCCAGCCGGCTCGTGGGTCCCCAGAAGACTTCTTAAAGAAACCAAAGGGCTCCCCTGGTTGCTCCAGGCCTGCCCTGACTTACCCTCGCTGGGTGAGTCCCTCAGACCTTGCTGGTCTGTGCCATCGACTTTTCTTCATCTCCCGAGACTTGCTGTTGCCAAGGCTTGTTGGCTCCGATCGAGTTGCCGACACCGCAGTAAGCTGCAGACTTCGTGGGACACACAGAATCCAGCTCCTGGTTGTCGTCGACGCCTCCTGGACCTCGTGGCTGAAGAGTCAAGGCACCCGCAACCGACCTGAATCAACCGACGACGGTGGGCATCCATCTTCCTTGCCCCGAGTCACTGCCAAGTGACTTTGAACACTGTCCCCTCTGCTTTCAGGTCATCCTTCTTCAGAATCCAGGCTTGGAATCCACCGGACACTTCTTCAGCTCCCGCAAGCAGCAAGTCTTCTTTGTTCGCCATTGAAAACGACGCCGCGACCCGACACCAAAGGACACCTATGCACCCGGCTTCCCTGGGTGAGGTAATTCCAGCACTACGGTGCTCCTGTGGGTGTGGGCCCTAGAACTACTTACCCTGTAAGTGACTTGCTTGTAGGTTCTCCCGAAGTATCCTAGAACTCTTAATTTCCAACCGCGACTTGCCCCATTGAAGTCAACGGCGATCCGCGCCTGTGTATCCACACTGCACGCGTCCCCCGTGGGTCCTTTACTTACCTGCCTTGGGTGGCTTCGTGAGGCCCCAGCACTTCTGAAGGCCCTAGGCCTTGTCTCCCTGCAAGTCGTTGTTGCTAAGTCCCTTTTTAGTATATGGTCTGGTACGCCCCTAGGGCCCCAGCCATATTTTGTGCTTAACTTATTGAGAAACGTTGATTTGTGCATATGTTTGTCTTCTAATCTCATAAAGAGATTAGTAGAGAGTTATTTAGAAATAAATACATATATATTTGATATATATACCTGTGTGGTGTCTTTTCATTTGGTGATTCAAGAGATTATATGGTAAAACAAGCTGCTTTACATTCCTTCAAGACTTAGCCTGAAGGCTGTTCTCCACAGCTACCACTAGGATAGCTTTCTTTAAAAGGTTGTCTTAAACCTATCTACCATAAGAGTCGATTTGCCCTGGTGCAAGGTGTCCACTTTAATTAGTGAACAGCATATACCAGGCCAACTTCTCACATTGGTGGGCAGCGTGTGGGATTCCAGCTTGCCATTGTTTTACCAGAAAATCTCTATTTGAATTACTAACTGAAAACCATTATAGGTACTCAAGGTACATATAAAGTCAAGCTTAGTATCAATAAGTTCTACTGAACTTAGAGCTGTGTGCCAAGGGATAGCACACCCTTTCCACAGCTCAAGCTAGGATCAGTAGGCCACAAACTAGTGTAGGTAGTACAACACTGCACAACACTAGAATGTCCTTAAAGGGTGGACCCAGTGGATCCACTCAGCCTCAGTATAAGGACATGGCTTTCTCTGACTTGAGAGCCATGTGTGTTGAAAGACACCTGAAGCTAGGACAGAGTCCCTCAACACTACACCTGATAGATCTGCTGACAGCAGATGACCTTAGATTGGCTCTAGGAGCTAAAGGGTCTGAATCAGTGGGTGGGTCAGTCATAGTATCTGGGTCAGATGATGAAAATCAGAATGACCAAGACTCTGTGATTGAAGGGCCAGGCTTCAAGGGGCCTGAAAAGGACAGAGGAATTCTCCCTAAGAGAACTGACAGAGAGGAGGAGAGGCACAGATCCCCTTCCAGGGAATCTGACCACTCTTATCACTCTGGCAGAGAATTTGTCCAGCAGAGGAGCTCATACTTTTCCTTAAGAGAGACCTCCTCTGAGAGAAGGTGCAAACTGCTCCAGTATGAGGAAGCCAAAGTGGCCCTCAGAACCAAGCAGTTGGCACTGGATAGGGAAGCCCTGGAGATCCAGAGAGCTTCTAGAAAAGAGGGGTTAGAACCCCCTGGTGGCAGCAACAGTGTCCCTAGAGGCAGAGAATATATTCCTGACCATAGGAACCTGAGCAAGGTTGTTCCTCCCTACCAGAGTGGGGATGATATCCACAAGTGGATAACTGCTATGGAGAGGGCCTGTAGAGTACAGCAGGTCTGCCAAAAGCAGTGGGCAGCAATCTTGTGGCTCTCCTTTTCAGATAAAGGAAGAGACAAGCTCCTCACTGTTAGAGAGGAGGATGCTGATGATTATGAGGTCCTGAAGAGTGCACTGATAGATGGGTTTGGCTTAACCACTGAGCAGTACAGGTTGAAGTTCAGAGATACCCAGAAGGCACAGACTCAGGACTGGACTGACTTTGTAGATTGTGCATCCAAGGCTCTGGAGGGTTGGCTGGTTGGCAGTAGGGTTACTGATTTCAAAGGATTTTATAATCTAATGATGAGAGAACAGATCCTTAATAATTGTCAAAACCAGCTTTTACACCAGTACCTGGTGGACTCTGATCTGACCTCTCCCCAAGAATTGGGAAAGAAGGCAGACAAATGGGTCAGAACCAGAGTAAGGCCTAAGAATCAGGGTGGTGACCACAAGAAAGATTCTACCAAGTCCCAAGAGAAAGGTGGGGATAAATCTAAGGATAAGTCCACTACAGGGCCCCAAAAGTCCTCTTCTGGGGGTGGGTCCCAAACTCCTTCCTCTCCTGAAAAGAAACCCTATTGCCATGTCTGTAAAAAGCCTGGGCACTGGAAATCTGATCCCAGTTGTCCCAGGATTGGCAATAAAGAAAATGTTCCTCCAACAACTACTACCACCCCTCCTGGTACTACCAGTAGTAATCCTCCAGTTGGGAGTAGTGCACCCAAAAAGTTAGGTGCTTTTGCAAGAGGAACAGAGGTGGGCCCTAGTTCAGACAGGACCCCCTCAACAGACTCCTCAGATTCTGATGGTGGTATAGGATTTGCCACCTTTACCGTGGGTCCCACAGCATTGGGCAGGTACAGACTGGAGCCAATAATTAATGGTCAGAAAGCTGTGGCATTTAGGGACACAGGGGCTAGTGTCACCATGGTGGCAGGGAAACTAGTCCCCCCTCACCAGCTTTTACCTGAGTTTAAATACCAGGTGACCAACATTGATGGTGTCAGAACAGAGCACCCCATGGCCATAGTCAATCTCAGCTGGGAGGGGGTCACAGGCCCAAAAAGAGTGGCAGTGTCCCCAACCTTACCTGTAGATTGCCTGATGGGCAATGATCTGGAAATTTCAGCCTGGGCTGAAATTGAACACCAAACCCATCTGAGGATGTTGGGTGTCCCTGTAAAGGTTAGTGGGGCTGTGATGGCCACAGCCCCAGCCCAAGATTTTGGAGAGATGGAGCCTGGAAGAATGGCCCACTCTCCCCCAGAAGAGAGCACAAGGGTTGAAGAAAAGTCTTCTTCCCTCCAGACAGTAGGTAAGGGTCAGCCTCCTCAGGGAACTGACCCTACCCCTAGTGAAGGAACTGCCACAGAGGTAGTCAGGCCTGGCCTGGCCCCACCCCTGATGGCAGAGGACCCTTCCAAGGTGGTACCCAGTCTGGAGCAGGTAAACTGCCCCTCTCTACCCTGCCTCAGTCAGCCCAGGGCTGCAGAGGTCAGGGAGGTCAGTGGACCCCCCAGGGCCCCCTGTCCAGAGGAACCCCCCCATCAGCAGATTAGGGGCACCCAGTCTAGTAGCCCTAGCCAGGTGAAAATTCCTCAACCCACTGAGGGATCCCCCATACCTTTATGTAGGGACCTCCCCCAGAAGGACTCTGTTAGGCAAGGGCAAACCTGGGACCAAAAGGTTCCAAACATGCCATGTCCCTCCAGTGTTCCATCCAAAGGGACCCAACCCCCAGCTGTAGGCAGTCAAAGGTTGACCCTTAGAGCAAAGTGCAACTCAGTCATGGAAAGACAGGCATACATGGTGACCAGTGATCTGAGGAAGCTGAGGCCAACCTTCCTAGGGCCTCACTTCCCTACTCAGACACCCCACCAGCCTTGTACTTTACCAAAGCACACCAGAGGTAGTGATTCCCCATGGTGGAGACCCTCTCATACCCTTAGGGTGAGGGATTGCTTAGTGGACCATAAGACAGGGGGCAACCATGCTAGTGCAGGTGCTTCCTTATATGACCACTTAATCAATAAAGGCTCAACTGGTCAAGGTTAGCCTTATCTCCTTTCGTTTGGGGGGGTTATGTAGGAAGGTGGAATCTGACTATATGGTTGCCCCCACTTTTTTCCTGGTGTTTTGCTGGTTTATGACTTAGTTGGACTGGGACCCTGCTATTCAGGGCCCCAGTCTATCTGCTCTCTCTAAACGACATGGAGTGCACTCTAGGTGCACTAGTGATTGGATACTGTGGTGCCTTATGAGTCCCTAGTATATGGTACCTTAGGTACCAAGGGCATAGGTACTTCACAGGCCTACCAGGGGCTGCAGCATGTATTATGCCACCCCTGGGAAGCAGTCTAAATCTGACACCACAGGCCTGCTACTGCAGCCTGGGTGAGGTGGTGCTAGCACCCCTCACTGAGATATAGGTTTCCTATATCTCTCCTGCACACACATATAAACCTATCAGTCACCCCTAAGGCAGGCCCTATCAATCCTGAGGGCAGGGTGCTTGGCTTCTATGTGAGGGGGTGCCTCTGCCTGAGCAGGGCCCCTCTGCAGCTCTCAGAGTCTATTCTCTGGGGCTGTTTGTGGATGCGGTTAAACCATATACTCTTAAGTGCATTATATCCTCGCGGTAAAATGCTAACTTTGGAATGGCTGCATCAAAACATGTCGTGTTTGGTGTCAAACATCTTGGAATACTACCCCCCGCCAATCCTGGCGGCGGGGGTAGCATTCCACCCTTCTAGAGGGATAAGACATGTACCTGCTGTGGAAACGCGGTAGAATCCTGAAGAGCCCTGGCATCACAAAATGGATGCCACCAGTCACAGACACTGGGCTGCCCTCCTGCTGATGACCGAAACTCACAGTGGAGGAAGCCCAACAATAGGCATCCTGTCACAGGGAGGTGTAACCACCTCCCAGACAGGGTTTAGTGTATTGGGGCTGGGTGGGTGCACTCTTAGAGTGCTTTGAAGTCCTGCACTGGGGGAGCAGAAGGCTCCTCTGTGCATATGCCAGTTCAAACCGGCTCAGGGGCTACCTGCCCCTGCTCTGGCGCGAAACTGGACAAAGGGAAGTGGGTGTAGCCACCCCTCCCTTGACCCTCCCATAGGTGGGGTCATAGAGCTAGTCCATCCCCTCTTTTTAGTATAAGAAGGGGAACCCTTGAACTTGCTAGTTAGATAACCCCTGGACGACGCTCTACAGAAGAATCCTGGCCCTTCGACGTTCCACTACCTTTGGAAGACAGAAGAATCTCCCTTGGAGTCAAGGAGTGACTCCCCTGCTTGGCAGGCACCAAAAACGACAACGACGGTCGCAAACTACGCCGCTCCCGCCGGAGTCCGAAGTCCCTGCAGCCCAAGAAGTGGATTTCCTGACTTCTCCAAGGCCATCGTGAGTCCCCAGCGAAGCTGAGGCAAGTGGACCCCACGAGTGACGAGGAACCGCGACCCCTGGGTACCGTGCACTATTGTCGAGTGCAACCCTTTCACAACGTTCTACGAACTTGTGCTTTGGACCACGTATGGTCCCGACCTCCAGCAGGAATCCCTCCGAAGATCAGAGGCCTACACCGTCCCGAGTGACCGTGGGCCCCTGTTGAGTGATTCCGCCCGAGGTGTCTTTGCGATCCCTTGCCAGCCGGCTCGTGGGTCCCCAGAAGACTTCTTAAAGAAACCAAAGGGCTCCCCTGGTTGCTCCAGGCCTGCCCTGACTTACCTTTGCTGGGTGAGTCCCTCAGACCTTGCTGGTCTGTGCCATCGACTTTTCTTCATCTCCCCGAGACTTGCTGTTGCCAAGGCTTGTTGGCTCCGATCGAGTTGCCGACACCGCAGTAAGCTGCAGACTTCGTGGGACACACAGAATCCAGCTCCTGGTTGTCGTCGACGCCTCCTGGACCTCGTGGCTGAAGAGTCAAGGCACCCGCAACCGACCTGAATCAACCGACGACGGTGGGCATCCATCTTCCTTGCCCCGAGTCACTGCCAAGTGACTTTGAACACTGTCCCCTCTGCTTTCAGGTCATCCTTCTTCAGAATCCAGGCTTGGATTCCACCGGACACTTCTTCAGCTCCCGCAAGCAGCAAGTCTTCTTTGTTCGCCATTGAAAACGACGCCGCGACCCGACACCAAAGGACACCTATGCACCCGGCTTCCCTGGGTGAGGTAACTCCAGCACTACGGTGCTCCTGTGGGTGTGGGCCCTAGAACTACTTACCCTGTAAGTGACTTGCTTGTAGGTTCTCCCGAAGTATCCTAGAACTCTTAATTTCCAACCGCGACTTGCCCCATTGAAGTCAACGGCGATCCGCGCCTGTGTATCCACACTGCACGCGTCCCCCGTGGGTCCTTTACTTACCTGCCTTGGGTGGCTTCGTGAGGCCCCAGCACTTCTGAAGGCCCTAGGCCTTGTCTCCCTGCAAGTCGTTGTTGCTAAGTCCCTTTTTTAGTATATGGTCTGGTACGCCCCTAGGGCCCCAGCCATATTTTGTGCTTAACTTATTGAGAAACGTTGATTTGTGCATATGTTTGTCTTCTAATCTCATAAAGAGATTAGTAGAGAGTTATTTAGAAATAAATACATATATATTTGATATATATACCTGTGTGGTGTCTTTTCATTTGGTGATTCAAGAGATTATATGGTAAAACAAGCTGCTTTACATTCCTTCAAGACTTAGCCTGAAGGCTGCTCTCCACAGCTACCACTAGGATAGCTTTCTTTAAAAGGTTGTCTTAAACCTATCTACCATAAGAGTCGATTTGCCCTGGTGCAAGGTGTCCACTTTAATTAGTGAACAGCATATACCAGGCCAACTTCTCACATGTACTACAAAGTGCTCTTCACAAACTGCACTTTTATAGCAACTTACACTTTTGAGTAAATGAACTACCTTGCTGTATTCACAAACCTCGCTTTTGAAGTAATTTACACTTTTGTAGTAACTTACACTTTTGTAGTAAGTCCCTCCCACCATTATTTTCAATTTGAGGCTGTTGAAGCACTAGTGGTTGGCCGTGTTTGCTGCTGAACATACTACAAATGTGTAACTTCCTACAAAAAGTAGTAAGCTTACACAAAAGTGTAAACTTGCTCAAAAGTGGAGGTTACCTTTGTGAATCAGAGCCACAGGCTCTACCTTAAATAGCTGAGGACAAACATTCCCTTACCCCTACACCAAATGCAACCTAATGTGGTCCACTCCGCCGCAACAAGAAGAAGCAACATTAGACAAGTGACTGAATCCTGAAGTGCCTGATGTTGCACACTGCTGAGTGTTGACTCTGGTGTCACAAATCTGACCATGTGATACATGACGTTGTGGTAATATTGCAACGAAGGCCTCCTTGAATTTGACCAAGGTGTACTACAGGACCCCCCTCCCCCTTCTTCTGCCTTCTTATTCATGTTATCTCTTTCGGCCCTCTCTACACTCGATCCACTTTTTCTTCTTTACTCCTCTCTCTAACCACACATGTTTTGGTGTGATAGCAGAGTTATGTTGAGGTGTTGGATTGTGGACTGTTTCTTGCAGATGTTTCAAAATCACTTGATATGCAGGACTTGAAAACTCTTGATTATGAGGTGCTTAAGAGATACTTCACATTTTGAAGTTTAAGGTGGGTGGGAGAGGGTAAGGAAGTTCCATGTTATGTTAGGTATTACTCCACAGTTCTTTTCTACAGTCTTTGACACACACATGGCTTAACTGTCCTCCCAGAGCACATTTAAAAAATATATAGCAACACTGATATGACCTCGCTCTATTAGTTTCGCATTGTTACCTGGAAAACAAGATTAAATATGCAGCAGTTTTGAAAGTGGCTAAGTGATATTACTCAGTTACCCTCCTTTTACATGAGACACACTTGATGGGAATGAAATGTAATTTCTTGGGCTGCTATGGGTTTGCCACTGCAGGTCATGCAGGTTTTACAAGAGTCCGTGGGCTGGTGATATTGATAAGACTGTATCTGACCTTTCAGACACCACGCATGTGGAAGGACCCGATGGGTTCTGGTAGTGCAAAATCATTACACAAATTCTTATAAGTATGCATAATTAATATGATTAGATTACAGGTGCCCTGGCCCTCAAACAAAAAATATATAAAATCAAGTTAATCACAGCCATTGCAACAACATATGAAAAATCTAATATAATGGAGAAAATTCACTTACAATATAAAATTACAATCACTTCATCAAGTGGTGCTGGAACTATTTTCATAGTGGGGGCTGGCGAGAGAGTTAATTGATTCACTGGTAGCCCCTTCGTTTCCCAGAATCCTTGTGGTTTTAAACAACTTTGGTACTTATTGAGCAATTACGTCTGTAAATGGTGAATCCTTTTCTAATGGAAAATGGTGACTCTACCATTCTCTAAATTGTTTGAAGCAATGTGGTGCACTGGCACACACTCAACAGAAACACCGGTTGGAAATTCAACTCCAAGAATTACCAGTTAAGTATCACAACTTACTCATATTCTGTAACTTACAATATGATGGTCTTTTACTCTTATTAAAGCCCTAAACCACATAGAGCTGTGCTAATGATAATGGGGGTCATTACGATGGCGGGCGGACTTGAGTCCGCCCGCCATCAAGGTGGTGATTGGGACTGCCCGCCTGTATGGCGGCGGTCCCGCATGTGAAATTACGATGCAACCGCCACTGTGGCGGTCGCATCTTGCATGTTTACCATTGCGGCGGGTGCTGCTGGCTGCAGCACCCGCCGCAATAGTAAAAATGCATGTAGTGCCTTTCCCTACACTACGTGGCAGGCACCACGCAGTGCCTGCCACGCAGTGTAGGGAAATGCAGGGGGGCACCTTAGGTACCCCTCCAGTGCACAACCACCTCCCCCCAACACAAGTGGGGCCTGCAACGGGCCCCCAAAACCAATCCCCACTAGCCTTTCCATGGCGGTTTTGCCGCCATGGAAAGGCTGGCTACAGCCAGCATTGTAATTTAGCGGAAGGTGCTTGCTAGGCACCACCACCATTTTAGGCATGCTGACCGCTCCGCCAGGCAATTGGTACGGCGGAATCGTGGCGGGCGGTCTTTGCGACCGCCGCGGTCGGAAAGCGATTCCCCCTGCCATCGTAATGTGGCGGGCGGGAAAATTGCTGCCCGATGGTGGAGGGCCCGCCACCTCACGGCTGGCGGTGGCGGGCCTTCCGCCATCGTAATCACCCCCAATGTCTTGATTAATTTAACTATAGTTCTGTTCTTGATAAGGCAAAAACTCACTCACTCAGACTTAATTTCACAATATTCAAATATTGAATGCATAATCAATCGAACTAACATTTCCCACTTCCACTATGTTTAGAGGATGCAGCTTCAAAAAATTAATATATGCCCATCAGAGACATTGTGCGATCTATTGGAAGTTTTGATGCACAACAAAATAATCTTTGTGCAATAGTAGATATGTTGTTGAACTGAAAATTGAGAAAAAAAAATCCTAAACCTGTCCTACTTGTAAAGCAAGAAAAGATAATGGTCAACAGGAATACGATGTGCCTTTTAAAAACAACGTGTCACAGAAAGACTTTGCAACAGAATATTGAAGAGTGGCATCTGATAATGTTTTGAAATGTTTCTTGTTTGAGTTCTCAATATATAACCAGTTAAAATTGACAGATTCTGCATGGTTCTTCACCATTTGCTTGTAATGTGCTCTATTTATGTTGCTATTTAACAATGTTTTTGGTCTTCATACTAACTAGAGATCCTTAAATCTCTGAATTTGAAAATGGCGAGGGTAACTAAGAGGGCATGTGGTAACACAGAAACCTCACCGAACCCTGGGTATTACATCCAATATCACTTATAGCTATTCCCATATACTGGCCAACCTATACAGAAAGTCACTCAGTTCTCTGCCTTTGCTTATAGCCAGACATACCTATTGCTCACTTCTGAAAATACCCAAAATGTACATAGTTCTGCTAATAGTGACAGTGGAATTCATTCATCAAGAGCTCTGTTGTTGATAATTTCCAGAAAAACTCATATATGTGCTGTTGATATTGTGCAAGTTTATGAGTGTTATGTTCTGATAATACCAAAATAAACTCGGAGCTCGGAGCTCGGCTCTGAATGAAACACAAAATCACCCTGGCAACGGTTCTTGAAAATACCCATGATCAATCAGAGTTCTGCTCTTGCTAATGCACAGTGTTCAGCAGACTAAAATAATTTAAAAAAAATGAAGTAGCTTAGAGCTATGTTCATACAAACAACAGAATTATTATGTTCCTGGTAAAATCTTGTCCTATTCACAGCTGTGTGATGCATAGAGGCTCATATAGAGACACTTCTGATAACTCATATTGAGCTCTGCTTTGCTCATAATATTACACCAAATGAATAGCTTACAACTCTGTTCTTGATACTACCCAGATTAACGCAACGTCCTGTGCTTGATAATGAACGAGCCCTCTCAGGCATCTTCTCTTGATAATAATTAGTGCACATGTTCTGCTTGTGTCACTAATGTGACTACCTCTGATTTTGGCTTGTCTCACCAAGCCAGAGAATAGGAATTAAATACAATTTCTAAATAGTAGATTTATCAGAAAAAAACTACTTTAATCTGTTATCTTGTTCCCTGTGGGCTTTGTGGGGCTCATATGTCAGAGGATTCTCCCCAAAAATTATGTATTTGAATTTATTTTCGGATTTTTGTAAAAGTCTACAAATAGAGAACAAGAGCAATACAGCTCTTTGTTGAAGCTGGTGAAGGTACAAATGAACCAAACACGTTTGCAGGTGTGGCCAAGTAGAGGCAAATTCAATGATCTGCCCTTCATTTTCTGGGAGTGTGTTGGGTACTGGTAATAAAGCCTTGTTAGAAACAAGCCATCCAGGAAAGGTTAGTTAGTTGCTTATTAGTTGTAGGCATCTTGGCTGGGTGGGTTTGAGGGATGAGAAACAGAACCGCAAATGACTTTGAGCGGAGAACTCTTGTACATTTGGGGACCTCACAGAATGTTTGGAAAAAATGAGTGCTGATTCATTGAAGGAACCAGAAAATATTTCTTCTGATTCACAGTTGTCCATAGTGGGCATTCCTGAGAGGTACGTACTGGGTGTGAAGAAGATCTTCCTTCAAATCTTTTATACTTATATTTCAGCGCGGATGGCAAATACGTTTTGAATGAAGTTTCGACCGTCTCTTACTTGTCTTCTTTCCACTGCTATTTTCCACAGTCTGTCTTGTCAACTTTTCATTAAGCAGAGCCCTCATCAGGCTTGCACTTTTGAACCATAGCTAGAGTTTATAGCTGGTTATGCCAGGGAGAGCGTATATGCCAGTGGGAGGTCCAGTAATTTGTTAGTAATGCAAATCCGCCCTGGAATTCTCACTCCTAGCCAATGGTCACACGTTTACTATCCTGTAATATTACACTTTACAAGATTATAAAGTAATACAGTTATCAGTGTGCTGTTACATTTTCTGAATGCAAAATGTGAACATACACTCATAAATCAAGCCATTTGTATGTTTAAAGGAAGCTTACATGTGCAAACAGATTTATGAATCGGGTCCATAACATGCACAATTATTGCATTGTGGGAAAATGCCTCTTTTTCTATGATTACCCCCATTTTTTTGACTGAGGCTGCTTGTTTTTTACTTCGTGAACTAGGCCTGTGCTACCAGGCCCCAGTGCATGTGATCTGACCCCTAAAATATGTCAAAATTGGCTTTAATCCTAAATGGCTAAATTAATTTACATATGAGCCCCAGCATATGGTACAAAGTGTACCCAGGGCCTGTAAGTTAAATGTCACTAGTGGACTGCAGCACCCATTGTGTCACACACTACAGTAACAATGTAAACATGAACACAGGCCTACCATTGTGATCACACCTTTGGGTGGCTACACAGGCTCAGAACATGGGAAGAAGGGATGTGCCATGTTGGATTTAGTTAGAGAGGTGCAATGTGGAATTGTTTACTGTTCATCGAACAGGAATTGCTGCAAAAGTGGGTATGGTTACCCCTGAGAACTTTTTCCCTATTGGTCAGGGAGGCGTCAGTAGTCTCCCCCACCCACTAGCTAGTGCCATGCATAGATATGGCACCTCTGGGTACCTTCTTCAGAACATTACTAGACCTGCGGAAAACAGAAGAAGGAATGCACCTGCTGTTGAAACCTATGAGGAGACCTGAGAGGCTGGATTTTCTCCCCCCATAAAAAAAGAAGTGAGCTCCAAAGGACACTTGGCTGACATCTTATTAAGCTACAGGGACACACCAAGTTGCTTAACTTGTTCCATGCGTCGGACTGCCCCCGGCCGTCTGACGTCACGGTGGGCATGTGCGTCGGACGGCTGGGGGCCGTCCAATTTCCGCACGCGTAAAATCCACCCGCACAGCGGGGAAATTTGCGCCGCAGCGAACGGGTTAAATCTGTTTCCCTGAAAATCCCAACTGAACAGTTTCAACTGCTGGGGACTTCAGCTAAAGTGAATCTCTCCGCCTAGGTGCTGTTCCTGAGGTCCTGCGAGCTTTGGCTGTGTTTAAGTGTGCTCCTCGTAACATCCTGAGAAACCTGGACTTAGGAACGTTTTGGCTCCAAAGACCAAGGAAGGACCGGGCCAAATCTGCCAAGTCAATCTGACAAAGATGTGTTACCACTGGTCCAAAGATTCAGTTTGCTTCTGCTCTGAGCTTTTCTGAAGCAGCAAATCCATTTCAGCGTGAAGTCTTGGAGAGGGTTTCCAGACTTGTGGAGCCTTGTTCGGCAACAGCTTGCAGCCTTGCCCTGTTGGAGGAATCTGAACTCCAAAAAGTGATTACGTCTCAACATAGAAATCTTCACCGGGCGAAAGCACCAAAAGTATCTGGCTGGCGAAAGGCCTTCCTTGTATGTACATTTTTAATGTCTCCAGATCGGTGCTTTCTCTCCAAAAGTCATCAGCTTCACCGGGTCCTTGTTCAACCGTTATACAGCCTCTTGGAGGCTTTCTGGACCACCGCCTACTACCCTTTCCCCACTGATAATTTTTGACTTTCATTTCAGAGTAAGGGCCTGATTATGACTTTGGCAGTACTGCACCAGCTTTGCGCCGGCACAGCACTGCCAAAGCTGTGCATGGTCTGCCCCCCAGATTACGAGTTTAACTTGTGTCTGGCGGGCTTTTCTTTTGCCATTCCCATGGCAGTGCCCTGAAAGCAGGCACCACAATGGGAACTCAAAAGCAGTTCCAGCACGACATGGACTGTGAAGTCCATGCCATGCTGGAACTTGAGGTGCATGCAAACAGGGGGGGGGGCACATGTTGAATCCCCTGAATGCATCCCCATGGCAGGGCTATGAGGGTCCTGTAGGGCCCCCTTTGTTTCCCCACCGCCAGCCTTTTCATGGCAGGCTCACTGCCATGAAAATGCTGGCGGTTGGGAATCTTGTAATATGCTCGGCGGACCGCAGTGGTCCCGCCTTGCATACTGTATACCCCTGTCCGCTGGGCCATCGCCAGGGAATGACGGGTTCCCTGGCGCAGCCAGTGTTGCGGTGGCAGTCCGAATGGCCGCCTCGTAATACAGCGTTACCAGGACCGCCACCGCTGCGTCACCGTGAGTCTGGCGGTCAAAGACCGCCAGACTCGTAATTTAGCTCTAAATCAGAAGGTAAAATGTCCCACTGGTTTGAATCTGGGCTTTGTTTCTGACCTATACTCCATTTCGGTTGGCTTGAAATTGCATCTAGTTCCCAGTAAAGCGCCACCAGGTGACCACAGTTGGCTCTTAACCCTTTTAGGTGCTATATTTATTTAAAACTAAAAATTCATATGTCCTGTTCCCCTTATTAGATTTTAGTCATTTTCATGTCATTTTGTTTACAAATATTACTCTCTATTTTTTGAAACTGGAGTGGAATTTTTATTGTGTTTCGTTTTCCACTTTTTAACTGTTTTGGTATTTCTAACTGCTGTACACATTTTCTTAAGTTAAGTCTGTTTGCTCTCTGCCATAGCTACTGGTGTTGAGCTCAGATGTAAATTACTGAACTATTTACTGGACCTAATGAAAAGAGTCACATTATTACTTGTGGTAGACTTCAATCCACACAAGCTAATAATCAACTTTCTCACAACATTGAACTGCTATGATACCACAATACGCACTAATTTGTTGATCAGTAATGGTGTCAGTTTCTGTAAAAAAATAAATCTTTTAGAGAGGAATAAAAATAACACTGGTTCCAGCCTAGTTTACATCATTCAAATTTTACCTGTGTCTCTTGATTCATTCTGATCCTAATAAAGTCTTCAGTATTGTCACGTAACATGCTTTATTTCCATTACCAATTCAAATGAAGTGAGTCAACCGATGAGGATCACTCTTTCCAGAATATTTCTGAATTTCCAAAAAGGAAGCAGCAATTTTTTACATCCTTTCTCCTTTCTTCCTCTTCTTTGCCCCAGCCAAAAAGTTATTAGTTTTATGTCTGAATAATAAAATATCTGCATTTGTTTGCTAAAAAAATACTATTTGCTATTTATGTTTAATTGCTTCTGACAACATATTCCAGAATTTGTTTTTGAATGGGGATGTAAAACAAACAAAGCTCTTGATATCGGAGGGGGTACTGAAGTACCTCCAGCACCCCTATTTCCAGCGCCACTGAAAAAAACACCTAACGGCGAGAGCTAGTGAATCAGATTCAATCATAAATAGAAATTTTAAAACTCTCTTAAAAGACGCCTGGTTATTTTGCTTTAGTACTGGTTATAGATGATAAAGATCATTGAAGAAACACTGTGCACATTGACAAAACCACATCTTTGCTTCCAAACTAGCTGGATGGGTGAACGGTGTCAGCTCCACTATCATCAATAACAGCAAGCGTCGGAAGCCTGGGATGAGATAATAACCAGAAAGTTAAGAACACCTGGCTACAATTTGTAATTATACAATTGCTCTTGAAATCTTTTTCTACTAATACGTTTGATCATTTCTGTATGGCAAGTCCCAAAATGTGCTGATAAGGTGGGCTTTTCCTTTACATAAACTATCACCACATGCCATACAAATTTCAAGTGACAGCCCCAGATTATATACAGCAAACTGTGCTTTAGCTTCTTTTAGGATAATATTGCCTATGAATGTTCAGCGGACCAGAAATCTTTCAGAGAAAGTGCTGACATAGAGTTCATCTTTTACTCAGTAAGCCACGCTAGGAAATTAACTCTTAATGCCACATGTCCCAGTCCCATCTTCCATGTAGAGAGAGCTCACTGCCTGGGAATAGATATATAGAATTATAGCTGGGTGACTGTGTGTTACTGGGAGGTTTTTCACTGAGGGGTTCTGAGTGATATCAAATAAAGAATGAGAGCGAACTTTGAATTGTCTATGATACAACTCAGAACCATGAGGTGAAAATAACACCCCGTTATTCACAGTTACCCATCTATAATTTATGCTATGTATGGGACCAAAATCATCTGACTCTGCTTATAACTGCTATTACTTTGCCTCAGCCTAGCAAAGTAATGGGATAAGTAATGAGGGAGGCATACATATTATGGTGTCCCCTCCCTGTCCCAAATGTGAAAAAATAGCGTACTTGCCATCCTTGACCAACTCCCCACCAGCTTTCCTGCCTTCCTTCATCCTCCTACAGCTGTGCTTTCTGCTTTCTGCTTTCAGTCAAAGCAGTCAGGCAGTTCTGCGCTGAATAGCTTTCAGTGAGCCCTGTTAGCCTAGCCTGAAAGACCTTTACGACATAGCAACAGTGTCACATGGTTTTTTATCGACTGTTGCTACTTCATAGCAGTTAATTACCAGATTTAGAATGTGGTGTAAATGATAAGGCTCCCTATGGAAGCCATACATTGCGATTTCATTAATCATTCTTGACAACTTATTATCCATATCCTCCACTAAATGCCCCTAGATGTCCTTACATGTTTTCTAAGAAGTAAAGGAGATTGAAAAATAGAACATGGGGAATTCTCTAGATTCCCAAGACTCTACTGTACAAGCCCCTACTGTAAATGTACTGTAAATTCACAGCGAAAGGAATATAAACATTGCTAGCTTGCCACAACTTACCTGAAATGTGCAACCTTTTTAAATGCATATCGTTTAACATATTATGGATGTTCCAGTAAATGAATGCACATTCAAAACATGTTTGCATGTTTTTAACCCATATTTGTGATGAATAGAAGTTTATAGCAATGGTATGTCAATTTGTATCAAACTGTATAATCCATGCCATGGGCTATTTTCTATTCTAGATAGAAAATCCATGGGTCTCTGATGTAAGTGTGTAATCCCTTGGCCAATGGAGCAATGAAGTGGTCGATATATATTGAGGTGTTTTCCAACAAAGTGTTATGGGAGGAGACTATGGGCCTTCCTGAGGGTTTCATAAGATCTTTGTGTGTAAAAGGAGGAAGCAAATGGTAGGCAGTATTGGATAGTCCTTCCTTAAGCTTAAGAACTGATATTCCTCCCCTTCTATCAGCCCTTTGTCTGGTCAATCAACCAACTAAGCAAAATATCTTCAGATTGCATCTTGATATGTTTGTTGTGTGATTCTTACGTAGCTAGTGTTGTCATTCAATTGGTGTAAAGCTTACTCAATGTACATTGTCCGATCCACCAAAACAATATTTCCCCCTTTGTCACAGGGCCTAACAATGACTGATTTGTCCCTAGAAAGATTCCTCAAGATACCCTTTATTACATTATTACTGTTTCCCTTGTAAGTCCTCAGTCTGCTAAGATCAACCAAAGCTGCTTGTTGAAAAGTATCTATATTGTCGTATGTTAAATTTGGGATAAACGCTGACCTGGATCGTAAGCCACTGTGCAAATTCATCTCAGTGTTGACACCCAATTATGCAAAAGTGCAATGGTCTGCAAAAGTCTCTGTTTGTCTAAGATATTCTAAATTCATTTTGCATCATGTAGTTAAATCTTCAACGTCCCCAATTGTTAAAGTGGAATTTGTGCACTTTCAGTTTTTAGGTTTCAATCTGTTTTTATTGTTGAACACCGGAGGTGCAGTACAGCAATTTCCATAGTTCTTGCATCTCATGCATCTGCTAGCAGCCTCCTGGACAACTTTTCAATAAACAACTCCCCAACCCCTACCCTTCCTCCCACCCCCCACCCTTCCGGGTGCTCAGAGATGTGCTAAGTGTGTTACAAATAGTGCCATGAAATCTAAACCGCATACAGAGCTAGATGGTCTTGGATTCACCCTTGAGGAGTCGTCAGCCGGAGTAGTTGTAGGTATCTGGGGCAAGTAAGTTTGGTGAACTCCTGTGAAAGGAGGCTGAGGAACGGCTTCCAAAGTTCCTGATACGAGTCTCCGCTCTGAGTTAGAGTCAAGTAGATTCTCTCCATCCCCAGATGTGGCATAGTCTGTGTATTGAAATCAAGGGTGGGGGGAGATAGAAGAAGCGATGATCCATTCAGCTTCCTAGTAGTCATTCAAAATCAATGGGGAATGGATCACTTGTACCTGCTACCAGGGTTCAGGAGTTCCACCCGTCATTTCTTAAAAAACCCTCATTCACGTAGACAGGTCGGTAGGCGGTATATCTTGATTCTCCGCCTTAGTCAGATACGTGACAGCATCATCATTGGGTTTCTTTCATGCTTCCTCCACCTGGAGGGAACCACGTTGTTATTTCAGTAGTGATCAGAAATGAAGAAAAAAGTGAGGGTGCTCGAGTGAATTTATTAAAAAGGAGTCCTCCTGCCGCCTAAACTGTAACTTTATTCAGTTTGGAGCATGGGGAAAAGGTAAAAACAGTGTTGTGCATAGTAGGACATTCTATGAGTCCACTGCACTTGTTAGTCCAGGTAGGTGGTCGACATGTTTCAGCCCCTTTGGGTTCCCCTAGGGGTCGGGGGGCTTTCGTCAGGACCTAGAAATAGTGGTGGTGATGGATATTGTCCAATTCCAGTGTTATTGCTCAGAGATCGTGTCTCAGAACATAAGGTCAGAAGTACCTTAAAAGTCCTACTTAGGGCTTCATCGGGAGTTGGAGGCACACAACTGCGAGTGTAGCAGCTTGCCACAACTTGTGCTGACGCTGGGCAGCGTCAGCACAAGTTGTGGAAAGCTGCTACACTCGCAGTTGTGTGCCTCCAACTCCCGATGAAGCCCTAAGTAGGACTTTTAAGTTTTAAGGTACTTCTGACCTTATGTTCTGAGACACGATCTCTGAGCAATAACACTGGAATTGGACAATATCCATCTCCACCACTATTTCTAGGTCCTGATGAAAGCCCCCTGACCCCTAGGGGCACCCAAAGGGGCTGAAACATGTCGACCACCTACCTGGACTAACAAGTGCAGTGGACTCATAGAATGTCCTACTATGCACAACACTGTTTTTACCTTTTCCCCATGCTCCAAACTGAATAAAGTTACAGTTTAGGTGGCAAGAGGACTCCTTTTAATAAATTCACTCGAGCACCCTCACTTTTTCTTCATTTCTGATCACTACTGAAATAACCAGTGGTTCCCTCCAGGTGGAGAAAGCATGAAAGAAACCCAATGATGATGCTGTCACGTATCTGATTAAGGCGGAGAATCAAGATATACCGCCTACCGACCTGTCTACGTGAATGAGGGTTTTTTAAGAAATGACGGGTAGAACTCCTGAACCCTGGTAGCAGGTACAAGTGATCCATTCCCCATTGATTTTGAATGAGCATAGTCTGTGTAGCCAATTTAAACGTGAAGGTATTTTCTCTGTACCCCATAGAGCAATTATCGATTGGTGTGCAGCCCCTAGAGCTAACGCAATGTGTCGGCCTCGCCTAGATGTAAGCGGGAATGTGAGTGGGTTAGAGAGCCTGGGTACTATGTAAGAAGGGAACCATGGTAACTGCGTGTTGAAGTGTGTGTTGATGTCCAGTAAGACCTCCCCCCAGAACTGTTTCAGTTTAGGACATTCCCACAGAATGTGTACCAGGATAACCCTTGAATCGCAACTCCGCCAACACCTGTCGCTTCGCTCCGGGTTCCCTCAGTGTAATCGCTCAGGTATCAAGTACCAGTATGTAGCTATCTTTGTCACAGTCTCTATACTGGAGGTGTTCGTAGTTGTGAGCCTTGTTCTATAGAATATATCATGCCACTCCTTTGTAGAGAGCTGTCTGCCTATTTCCTGCTCCCATCTAAGTTGTGCCGGGGACTTCGAATGCGAGTCCCCATCTTGTAAAAGTCCATAAATCTCAGTAATCAGTCGCTTTTCCGAGTCCTTGCGCAACAGCCACTTCGCAAACTGAGTTAGGGGTTGTTGTGCTACCTCTCTCACCATCAGCTGCACAAGCCAGTGCCGTATCTGCGTGCAATGGTACCTCTCCTCTTCCGATATCGCGAGTCAGCCCGCAGAGTGTCGAACAGTATGGGGCCCTCCTCATCAAAAAAATTTCCTACTGACTGACAATCTGGTCGCAGCCAGACCCTAAACAAGGTGGCATCCAGACCCGGGACAACATCCCTATTTCCCACCATTGGAGTGAGGGGGGAAGGGAACATCGTAAACCCCTTTCGACTTGCCACCAAGTCCCACACTTAAAGTGTGGGTGAGGAAATCAGAGATAGATAGAGGTTAACTGGACAAAGGGGGCACGTAAGAAAGGGGACCTTCCACAGGGCTGTTCCCGCCAGTGTTCTATCCATGAACAGCCATTTCTTTTCAGATTCAGGGCGTGATCATTCAACTACATGCCTGAGTTGCGAGGTCTGGTAGTAATGCATCAGGCATGGAACCTCCAATCCTCCTCTGAGTGGCTTGTGCCAGCCAAGCTCCCTACTCATCTGTGGTCGCTTACCAGCCCACACAAACTTCTGTATTTCGCCTTGCAATTGCTTCAATGTCCCCTTCTGGAGCTGTAATGGAAGGGTCAGGAATATATATGGAATTTTGGGCAGAATCATCATGTTTATGGCTGCTACTCGCCTGTGCCAAGATAGCTGGTAAAGCCGCCAGCGCGAGATACCAGTCTTTACCCGCCCCAGTAAAGCGTTGTAGTTTAGGGTCGCCATCTCTGCTATAGTAGGGGATAGTTGGAGGCCCAGATATGGAATAGATCGTGGGGCCCATTGGATTGACTATGTCCGGGAGAGACTCTCTCGGGTCTCAGGAGCCATCCCAAGTCCCAGTGCTTGAGATTTTGAAAGATTATTATGAAACCCCGAGACCTCCCCAAACCGCCTCACCTTGTCCAGAAAACTCAGGAGCGATCTAGTGGGTCCTCCAGCGCCACCAGCACATCATCTGCATAGAGGAAGATAAGATGTTTGTCACCCCCAATATCTCCGGGTTGTCCTTAACTTTCTGAGTGAATGGCTCCATATATAAGGTGAAAAGGAGGGGGGACAGAGGGCATCCCTGCCTTGTCCCCGACGAATTGGCAACCGGTCGGAACTCTGACCATTAACCCTCACCGTTGCGGCGCCATAACCGCTTAAAATCCAGACTCGAACCCTCTCCTAATCCGAACCACGTTTGCGTCGCTGCCATGTAGGGCCAGTGGACTCGGTCAAACGCCTTTTTGGAGTCTTTGGAAAAGAGCATTGTTTCACGTAGCGAGCGGGTGACCTTATCTATCAGATGCAAAATCCGCTTAGTATTGTCCACGAATTGCCTGGTCGGGATAAACCCGACCTGGTCCGGCTCCACCAATCCGGGCATAAAGGGTGCGAGACGGGTCACTAATATTCCTGTTAACAATTTGAGATCAACATTTAAAAGAGAAATGGGCAGATAAAACCTACACTGGCATTTGTCCTTGCCTGGTTTTGCAATCACCATTATGGAAGCCTCTGCCATAGAGGGGGGAAGGGAGTCCGGGCCCGTGATAGAATTAAAAACTCTTGTTAGCAAATGTGCGAGTTCCATGCAGAATGTCTTCTAGTAAGCCGCTGAGAACCCGTCAGAGCCAGGCGATTTCCTGGTCTTCAACCGAGATATAGCAGAGCTATCCTTCTCTACACGGATTGGTATCTCCATGCTAACCGCCTGTTCCTCCGTGAGACGAGTCACCGAGGCTCTGTTAAACAGCTCTTAATATCTAAGTCCGGGATGTCTTGTGACATGTATAAAGCGGCGTAAAAGGATCTGAATCCCTCTGCTACTTGTTCGTCCCCCTCTACTAAGGTTCCATTCTCCCTTTGCAGAGATTCTACCTCAGAGACCTGTCTCAGTCCTTTCAGTTTATTCGCTAATAACTGTCCACACTTATTTCCCCCGCATAAAGTGCGTGTTTTACGACGCAGGAGTGCATACTCTGTGTGGTGAAAGGTTGCTTCGTGGGAGAGACAGGTCCAGCAGGACCGCTGAGTGGTCAGACAGGGCTCGGGGTTCTATCTTGATAGAGGCCACTGCATCTAGGACCTCGCGTGAGCCCAGAAAATAATCGAGCCCAAGCGTAGGACTTATGTGCATGGGAGTAGAAGGTATGGTCTTGTGTATCTAAGTGTCATTCTCTCCATACGTCCTTCAAGCCAAGCTCCCGTAGCCAATTAGCTCCCTTTATAAAGATCACTCCTGCTCCCCCGTCTCTGTGATGAGCGATCTAGCTCGTTGTGAAACACAAGGTTAAGGTCTCCACCCAGAACCACCCAGCGATCCTCAGTCAACATGATTTCAGCTGCTGCTCTATGTAAATATTGTTCCGGGCCCTCATTCAGTATCTAAATAGAGCCTATAATAAGGGAACTTTTGTAGTCGAAGTGGACCCAAAACCCACAGAAGGCGGCCCCTGATCTCTGCAACCTTTGGCCCCACCTTCCCTCTAAAGGAGCGTGAAAAGAGTACTGCCACCCCCGCCGCCTTACAGGGAAAAGAAGAAAAGAACTGCTGTGGGAATGCCCTAGATTTAAATCTATGCCAGTCTCTAGTTTGAAGGTGGGTTTCCTGAAGTAAGCAAATGTCGGCCTGTGTGTGTTCCAAATATGATATAATGGCCCGCCTTTTGACCGGGTTGTTAGGTTCTTTGACATTAAGGGTCTAGATCCTTAACCCCCCGCAATGAAAGCCTGAGGGGGCCCATCTATTCCCTCCCCCACTGCTCCTTCTAACTCCCCACCCCGTCTCCCCGATACGCCCCCACTGTTGCATCCATAATGCTGTGAAATCAATGCAACCCTATTGAGCACCCAGAAAAGCAAAACCCCAGCCAAAACAACAACAGAAAATAACCATTGTCCTTGGAGTGAGCAGTTGGGTATAGACCCAGTTCCAGTCCAGTGGAAAAGGAGAAGTTGGGGAATGTGGCTTCCTTCATCCTTCTCTCCCAGCCCCTCCCCAGCACCCCTGGCCCCCACAGCTACCCTTTTCTTATCTTCAGGTGGGTCCCTGTATCCCATAGTCCTCCGAAAGCTTCTCCAACAGGGCCTTCCTCTCCAATGCGATGACCTCTGAGTCTGGTTTAGTGCCCCCCCATCTGGCAGTCACTCGTCTCCAGTGCTGTCTCCCACTCTCTGGAGCATTCTGCCTCTTCGGACCCTCTTGCTCTAAATCTCGGGTGTCAATCTGTAACAGTTTGCACGCCTCAGCCAGAGAGCAGAGGTGGTGAAGTCGATCTTGCCATTGGAAAGTCAACCTAAAGGGAGGCCCCCATGAGTAGGAGATCTTCTTCTCTCTCAAGAAGGCCGTCACCTGGCGGAACTCCCTTCTCTTCTGGAGGGTGGATGCTGCTAGATCCTGGAACAGTTGCAAGCTGAGTCCCCTAAAGATTATTGGCGATGATCCCCTTGCCTCTCTCAGTATCCGTTCTTTCAGGGGAAGCTGTGGACACATGTGAGAATGTCTGCTGATTGCAATTGTCCGTGGTTCCACTGATTCACTCTATGGGTCCTGTCCAGTCAGATCTCAGCTGCCGCAGTGTCTCCCAAGATCTGGGCAAACAAGTCGGCAATGTAGGCCTCCACATTTCCCTTTTCCGCCTCCCGTGGCGCCCCCCTAATCCGAATATTGTTCCATCTAGAGCGGTTCTCAAGATCTTCTGCATGCGCCTGAAGGTCTATTTGCTGATCTGTAAGTCTAAGGATCTCCTGTTGCAATTGCTCAATTTCTTTGTCCCGTCCATTCACGCGGCCCTCCAGAGCATCTACTCTGTCTCTGACATCAGTCACCTCTTTCTGGATGGATTGATTGTAGCTCACCCGTGAGGTCTTGCTTGACTTGTTGCAAGTCCTCTCGCAAAGTGGAGAAGAGAGTCTCCATATAGGAATGTCTGACTGGGGCCTCCCTGTCCTCTCCTGTTGGCGAGGTTGCTCTGCCTGTGCCCTTCTGTGTTTCCCCATCCTGGGGTCCCCCGGCTTTGCAAACATGTCCTTCAGTGTACCTCTTTTTTGGCCCGTACCCATGCCATCAGGACACCACCTCCACCTTCGACTCATAATAGGGCAACTCACTACTTCCTGTTGCCCACCCTTTGGTTTGACTGTATCTGTTCAGGCAGCTGGAGAGCACACACTTCTTTACATCGTCGCCTCATGGGTTTCCACCACCTAGTGCCAATGTGGGATCTTTCTGTAGCGACTCTCCCAGGTTGGACCCACCGGGTTCGTATATCTACAGGCACCGCCGCCCCTCCTCTGGTGTCCTACTCCTCGTCGCTGGATCACTTTATTCCCCCTTCTTCCAGGCTCAGCTGGACCTATGGTGCAGGGGGCCCCCTGCCTCCAAATTCTCTCCTTGGGTCCGTCTGCTATGGTGGCCTCACCCACAGACAGTGTGCAGTATCTGAGTCCCCCCGGGCCAATGCGCTCTGTACAAGCCCTTGTTCATCCCAACCCAGCCCCACCCCCTGAAACATGGGTGGGGCTCCTGCAATTCTTCCTCCTTCTCTCTCTGGGCGATCGCCGCCAACTGGAGCTACCCCTGGTCCTCTCAATGCTGTTATTTCTCAGTGCTGCGTGGGAGGTCTGCTCATGCACTTCTTGTCCGAGGAATCCAGTCCAGTTCGCCCATGTCTGTGGCTATGCTCTGCCCGCACTGGGGCTTCCACTATTCTCCTCAGGGCAAGGCTTCCCCGAGTCTTCTACACAGGCGGGTGCATATCTCCTCATCTTCCCCAGCAGACCCGGGCTGCCTCCAGTTCCCACCTGACCCGTGATTCATCTGGGGATCAGGGCCTTGCTGCACTCTTTTATGGCACCCCCAGCGGCTCTCTGGAACTCTGCTGCTCCTCACTGCTGTGGCCTCTTCAAGCTGCAGAATCCCGGGGACGATCCTCCTGCGCTTTCCAGGCACCACTGAGTTGCTCCTAATCCCCGCTCTCTCCTCTAAGTGCCCTAGGGTGACTTATAAGGCCTCGTGGCGGCCCCCACATCACGCTGCTCTACCTTGGGGCTTTTTAATTCGTGGACCCGGTTATGCTTCATCCGCCGCAGATGGCTTGCAGTCCGGCTCGGCCCCCTCCTGTTTAGCTCCACACTGGGGGCCTGGGGCCCTGCCCTCTCTGCCGGCAACTTCTTGTATTCCTGGTTACCCCTTACCCGAGGTGCGGCTTCCTCCTCTTCTTCTCGCTGTGGTATCCGCCGGGCTCAACCTGCTGTGCCACTCCTTCGGCTCAGTCGCTGCAACTACAGCTCTGCAGGTCTCGGTCAGGCCCTGCGGCGATTTCAGGAGTACACACTCATTCAAGCTCACAGCGCCAATGGGGGCACCAGACCCCACCCCAGGGGGAGAGCTAGTCTCTCCGCTCATGCCGGTGGCCACCCTGACTAAGCCAGAGACACAGGGCCCAGCTCCTCCAATCTCTGTCTCCCTCTATCCACTGGGGGACACCGCCGCATCCACGCTCCACCGGGTTCAGATGGGGGCCTCCAGGATTTGTCTGTGGTCTCTCGCACTGCTCACTATGTCTCTGCTGCATTTATTCAGACTAGCGGTGGAGGCCGAGCAGGACCAAGGACGGAGAGGCCAGGATCCACGTCCTACTTGGTCGCCATCATACTTTCAGGTTTTGACAAATTTAAATCTATCTATGTGTGTCTCTATAAAATTAAATGTCAGATTGCTTCAATAAGACAAACCTAATTCCAAATTCTTTCGTTCTTCTGGATTTGAAGTATATGAGGATAAATTTAAAATAGTCAAATAGAGACTTTTACCTCTGAAGCTTTGATCCTCAAGTCACCTATTTCAAGAAGCTTGCGTAGTGCTGCTCTTTTACCTTTTCGTTGCCTCCTTCTGAGTTTTTCCTCTTGATTTTATTCCTCTATCTTTTCACCTGCCCCTTCCTCTGGTTCTCATAGTTTATGTTCTCTTCAGGAGATAGTACTCATCTAAAAATTTGAGATTCTGTTACCACCAATATCACTAACCTCCCTTGAGCTCGCAGAGGCTTTGTAATTAAGTTCAGATGAGGTACAGCTTCTATCAGTTTGTTCAGATGAGGTGCGTGGTTCCAAACTTTGTTGATTGTAATCTTTAGAAATTATTTTCCTGACGGAATCACAGCATTTGGCAAATGTAAAAATTTGCCTCTGTGAAAAAGCCTGTTTATTACACAGGAATTTCCTCTCATTTTTGACCTTTATGTCTTGTTCAACCATCTACAATATTTTATTCATCTGTTCTTTGTGTTCTTTAATATAGGTTTGATTTTCTTCCTCTACTAACTAATTGTTAAGGAAGTACAGTTTTTATATCCAGGTCTTCATATCTGATGAGAGTTGGTGTGCAATGTCTTGAGCATTGCTTACGTCCAGTTATCCATTTATTATTCAACGTTGGGTTGGAGTCCTCATAACTTGGTATAGATTTGCAAACCTCTAGGCACATTCCAAACATCATTCTAACAAGGCCAACTATTACCCTTTGTTCAATTCCTTCCTTTGCGATTTTTCACATTTTTACTTCATTGTGAGGGTATTGATAGCTGCCCATACTATTTCTCATTTGCTGTTCCCCACATCAAGTGTATTGTCAAAAACATAATTGGCTGCAGCTTTACCTTTTTAATTGATTTCTGTGTCCATGTTGTGTTTTCTTGTGCCTCAAAATAAATACTGTGAGGTTCCCAAAGCTCTCAAAATATTGGTGTGGTACTGCCAACAATACCACTTTACTCCAGTACATTTGGGTTACTTGTCTCTGTCACGAAATCAATTAAACTCCTGAGTTTTACTGGAAAGTTGCCTACCATGCAGTGTACGTCCTTTTCCTCCTCAGTTTTGGCAGGAGATGATTTCAAAGCTCCATAATTTAGAGACACAGGAATGTAACTTCCCTGTCACAATCTATCGGTGGTCGTTAGTGGTCTGGCAGAACTCAAGGAGTGAATTTATATAACATGAGTCCCTAGAGAGGTTTCAGTCTCCACCCAGCCCTTACACAACCAGCTCACGAGGGAGGGTGTCCAAATGCGCTCAATATCAAAGCATAATCTCTGTTTCCATTACAGAAAAATGTCAGCACGCCAAGAGAAAACCTTTGCCTCAAAATTTAATAAATGTAAAAAGAACAATTGATGGACGGAATGCTGAACAATGTCGAACATTCACCCCCAATAAAGAGATCTGGGCCCAAATCCATTGTTTTTTTGCTCACCACACCATTCCACTTTGAATCCACCCTTATGCAAATCAATCTTGACCCCGCGCCCCTTGGGAACAGTCCAGTCCGAACTGTCAGGCCAGGTCCTCCCTAGACTGGAAACAAGCATCCTAGGACCGGTTTCGGGGTATCACCCCTCAACAACCAGGATAACTTGACTCCAGTGGCATGGTGAGCATGGGTTGCACATCTGGGCGTACCCGTCCCACTTAGGCCGACAAATGCACAAAGAAAAGTTGATAGACGGAATGTTGAACACTTAATGGATGGAATGCTGAACAATGTCAAAGATTCACACCAGTACAGAAATCTGGGCTCAAATCCATGGTTTCTTTGCTCATCACGCCATTCCAGTTTGGACTCAGCCAGGCCAGGTCCTCCCCAGACTAAAAACAACCACCCTATGACTGGTTTCGAAGTATCAGGCCTCATCAGACAGGATACCTTGACTCCAGTGGCATGATGAGCACGGGATACACATCTGGGCATACTGTCCCACTTAGGGTGACAAATGCAAAAAGAACAATTGATGGACGGAATGCTGAACAATGTCAAGCATTCACCACCAGTACAAAGAACTGGGCCCAAATCTATTGTTTTTTTGCTCATCACGCCATTCCAGTTTGGACCCAGCCTTATGCAAATCAGTCTTGACCCAGCTCCCCATGGGAACAGTGCAACCCAAACTGCCAGGCCAGGTCCTTCCCAGACCGGAAACAAGCATCCTAGGACCAGTTTCGGGGCATCATCCCACATCAGCCAGGATAGCTTGATTCCAGGGGCATGGTGAGCAAGGGACCCACGTTTGGGCATACCTGTCCCACCTAGGGAGACAAATGCAAAAAGGACAATTGAGAGACGGAATGCTGAACAATGTCATACATTCACACCTAGTACAGAGACCTGAGCCCAAATCCATCTTTTTTTGCTCACCATGCCATTCCAGTTAGGACCCAGCCTTATGCAAGTCTTTCTTCACCCTGCTCCCCATGGGACCAGACCAGCCCAAACTGCCAGGCCATGTCCTCCCCAGACCGGAAACAAGACGTGGGTCCCACTGGATTCAAGCTTTCCTGGCTGATGAGGGGTGATACCCCGAAAACATGTCCTAGGAGGCTTGTTTCGGTCCAGGGAGGACCTGGCTTGGCAGTTCGGGCTGTACCATTTCCATGGGGAGCAGGGTCAAGACTGATTTGCATATGGATAGGTCTAAACTGGGGTGGCGTAGTGAGCAAATAAGTAATGGATTTAGGCCAAGATCTCTGTACTGTGGTGAGTGTTTGAGATTGGTCAGCATTCTGCCCATCGATTATTATTTTTTAATTTGTCACCCCAATTGGGACGGGGATGCCAAGATGTGGGTCCCGTGCTCGCTATGCCACTGGATTCGAGCTATCTTGGCTGAAGAAGGGTGATACCCCGAAACTCATCCTAGGATGCTTGTTTCCAGCCCAGAGAGGACCTGGTTTGGAAGCTCGGGCTGGACTATTCCCATGGCCTGCAGGGTCAAGACTGATTTGCATATGGCTCGTTTCAAGCTGGGGAGGCTTGGTGACCAAAACAACAATGAATTTAGTCTCAGATCTCTGTACTGGGGTGAGTTTTTGACGTTCAGTATTCTGTCCATCAATTGTCCTTTTGCATTTGTCACACCAAGTGGGACGGCTATGCTCAGAATTGGGTTCCGTGCTCACCATGCCACTGGATTCAAACCATCATGGCTGATGAGGAGTGATACCCCGAAACTGCCCTTGGATGCTTGTTTCTGGTGCAGGGAGGACCTGGCTTGGCAGATAAGTCTTGTATCTGTTCCCATGGGGAGTAGATACAAGACCTTTTTGCATATGAATAGGTCCAAACTGGGGTGAATTGATGAGCAAAAAAATGATGGATTTAGGCCCAAATCTCTTTACAGAATGAACATCTTTGACATTGTTCAGCATTCCATCCAATAATTGTTCTTTTGGCATGTGTCACCCCCGATGTGGATCTCGTGCTCGCCATGCCACTGGATTAAAGGTTTCCTGGCTGATGAGGAGTGATACCCCTAAACTGGTCCTAGGATGTTTGATTCTGGTCCAGGGAGGACCAGGCTTGGCAGTGATGGCTGGACTGTTACCATGGGGAGCAGGGTCAAGACTGATTTGCACATGGATAAGTCCAAACTGGGGTGGCACGTTGAGCAAAAAAATGATGGATTTAGGCCCAAATCTCTGTACTGGGGGTGAGTGTTTTACATTGTTCAGCATTATGTCCATCAATTGTTCTTTTTGCGTCAAAATTTAATGAGGCAAAATAGTAGGGTGCAATGTAAAGCATTTCGGCAACAACTGACTTTCTCAAGGAGAAAATTTAAACTGATGTTGTTTCCTTTTTAAGCATGCAACAGAAATAAAAAGACAAAAATAGACTTCAATAACATCATCTTTATTATCACTCAGAGAGAAGTCTCTGCTTTAAGTGTTATTCCCTTACCCGCTAACTAATATGGTTGTTAAGCCTTGTGAATCATCAATTATAGAGAGGTTTTACACTCGGTTGGGCCAACAACTCCTTCCAGTAGTCAAAGTCTTTACAACGAGTGTATGTTTATTCCAAAAAAAGTATATTCCTATTTGATACATTAGTAACAACACAAATTTGAGCCAAGCAAAATATGAACAAAGAACAGATACATTGAATATTTGTTAGAGAGAAGTCTTTGGTTTAAGTGTTTTTCAAAGGAAAAAGTGTTACTTGAGAAAGGGAGCATATAAAATTCTTAGGGCCCGATTCCGATCTCGTTCGGAAAGCATTCCGACCGAATCGTTTCCGGAATGCTTTCCGACCGACTCGACCACGAGCCTTCCGAGCTGTGGAGTACGATGGGATTTCATGTTAAACTCCAACCGAGTCGTATGGAACGCAATCCTTCTGAACGAACCGCCCGGAAACAGGACCGATGCGACTGACTTGTTTGGAAACACTCAAGAATAGCATGCCGGTTACGAATCGTTTTAGCCCGCGAGTAGATGACAATGGATTTGACTCGGTTTCGGAACCTTGTCGGTCTGTGCATCAAATGTCAAGGGGGGAAAGTCAAAAACTGTCAAAACAACCATTGGCAATGGCAAATAAATAAAATAAATAAAAAAATCTGCCACACCCACAAATCCACCTATATAAAGGGCTAACACCATGACCATGATCCTTTGCTACAACTGCTAATAGGTCCAAGGAGCCACCACCACACATTCCCTGCTCTCTGCCTCTCTGCCTCACACACTCACACTTCACACCAGATTTTATTTTATACAAATTCTCACAGACACACACTCTTTTTCATATTCACATTCACACTCACCTTCACACTCACACACACCCTTACCTTCACCCTCACCATGGCCAAAAGGAAGCAGTTACGTTTTACAGATAAGGAGTTGGAAGTGCTTGTAGATGAAATTGTTAGAGTAGAGCCGCAGTTATTTGGCATCCAAGTCCAACAGACCCCCCTGTCCCAGAGAAATAGGATGTGGGAGAGGATAGTCAACAAGGTGAACGCTCAAGCACCTTGCATGCACACAATGGATGATATCAGGAACAGGTACTACGATGTGCGAAGGAGGGTCAAAAAAATGCTGTACATGTAACACGCCCAAAGCCAGCAGACTGGCGGTGGCCCTCCTGCACAACCTGTCCACTTCACTTCCTGGGAGGAGAAGATGCGTGCCATCCTTCCGCCGGAGAGCGTCTGTGGACTCGCAGAAGCACCAGAGACTGGTAAGTACCCAATCCACATTCAAATAAAGTTACCAATTACACCCCTAGAGACATCACTGTAAAGGATACAGTTAAACAAATGACGATATTAACATAGATTAAAAAACAGATTCAAAGAGCATGTGATGTGTATGTCAGATTGATAACAAATATACCTACAATGAAACTGAAAATGCACAAAACTATAAACATGTACATACTTCTCACAAACTCACACCAAGGCCTTGTGCAACAAACAACATGCTCCAGCGTCAGACATCTTCCCAGTACATTTCCACTCACTCACAGGAAAGCTGAGTCACTGATAGGCTCTTTGGGATGGCTGGGAAGGTGGGTGTGGGCACAGGCCCCATGGGACTTGAAAGTCGCAGCAAACACTCCTCCTCACACACAGCCCAAACAGACCCACTGGAACTATGCGACCCTCACAGTGAGTGGAAATGTATTGGCAAGATGGCTGACACTGCTGCATGGTGTCTGGAGCACAAGGCCTGAGGGGAGTTGTAGTCAAGTCAAACAACATGCACCAGCGTCAGACATCTTGACAGTACTTTTCCACTCACTCACAGGAAAGCTGAGTCACTGGTAGGCTGTTTGGGATGGCTGGGAAGGTGGGTCTGGTCACAGGCCCCATGGGACTTGTAGTCGCAGCAAACACTCCTCCTCACACACAGCCCAAACAGACCCACTGGGACTATGCGACCCCCACAGTGAGGATAAGTGGACTAGCAAGATGGCTGACACTGCTGCATGGTATCTGTAGCACAAGAACTTGTTGTGTGTTGCAGCCAAAGTCAAACAGGCACCAGTGTCAGCCAGTTTGGAAGTACATTTACACTCACTGTCAGGTAAGCATGGTTCCTTGTGTGATGTTTAGGATGGGTGGGAGGAGGAGTGTGAGCCCTGACTATATCTCCCAGCGGGCCCTGCTCTACACACACTCTTACCACCCAGCCCAAACAGCACACCTGGAACTCTGCTTACCTGGCAGTGAGTGGCAATGTACTGACAAGATGTTTTACACTGGGGACTGGTGTTTGGACCACAAGGCCCTGTTAGGACTTGTGGCCAACTCAGACATCAGGCACAAGTGTCACACATCTTGAACTCCATTACCAATCACTGTCAGGGAACCATTCTGCCATGTGGTCAGTTTTCTCTGGGTGGGAAGAGTGTGTGAAGGACAGAGTCTGGTGTGAGTAGGAGTAATGGTATACACTACTACACCCACCACAAACAACCACTTCATCTGGGCCTATGCCTACCTGACAGTGAATGGAAGTCAACAGCAAGATGCCTGACACTGGTGCATGGTGTTTTGGGCACAAGACCTTGTCGGGATTTGGATTCAAGTTCAACACCATGCACCAGTGTCAGCATCCTTGCCCTCATGACCAGATAGCCATAGTCTCAGAGGAGTTAGCTGGGCTGGTGGGGGGAGGAGTATTTCAAATGGCTAAAACTCACATCAGGCACTGTCCAACATACACCTTCCCAACCATCACAAACAGTTCAACAGGAACTAAGCGTACCCACAGTGTCTTGGATTTTATTAGCAGGATGCATGACACTGGGCACTGGTGTCTGACTTTTCCACAAATACCAACAGTTACTTGTACTCAAAACACCAGGCACCAGTGTCAGCCATCTTTGTCAGTACATATCCACTCACTTGCAGGAAAGCATAGTTCCAGGGGGGTTTTTGTTTGCATGCAGGAAAGAGTGTGTGTAGTACAGGGCCTGATGGGATGTCTGGCCATTGCAAACACTCCTCCTCACACACAGCCATACAAGACCACTAAGAACCATGATTACCTGACAGTGAGTGGACATCCAACTATTAGATGGCAGAGACTGGGGCCTGCTGGTGTGTGGAGCACAAGGCCATGAGGGGGGTTGTCTTCAAGACAGACACCAGTCCCTAGTGCCAGACAGCCAGCAGGGACATTCTGACACACTGTGAGGTAAGCTTATGTCCTGTTGGACTGTTTGCGCTGGGCAGGAAGGTGTATGTAGGACTGGGCCTGTTGGGACTTATAAGAACAGCAAACACTCCTACACACACACCACAACCACTTCTTCGGGGGCTATGTCTACCTCACAGTGAGATGATGTGTACTAGCAAGATGGCAGACACTGGGGACTGCAGTCTGAACCTATCACAACTGCCACATTAGCCTATGTGCTACAAATATTTTGCACATACACTTACAAACATTGTCTGGACAACAGTCTTTCTGGTGGCCTGGTGGGGCTGGGTGGGAGGAGGTGTGTAAGTCTCACCAATAGAGTACAAGCACTCAAACCTCAGATTTTCATAGTTCATTGCCACAAAATTGCAGAAAGATGAGTTTGTGAACTCATTTGACCATGGAGTCAATGTACAAAGTACATGATCTGTGTAGCCACAAAGGTAACCAGCCACACATCTTGCTAGTCACAGCCAATCACATGTGTAGAATGAGATGATAACAAGGAGCACCTCAATCACTCCATTCCCACAACTTTCTGGCTAAGGTAACAGAATGTGAGTGTGTAGGCAGCCACATCTATGTGACTGCAAAAGACATGCACTAAGACCAGTACATAGGCACAAAAAAGTACCTACATAGGGAGAGAAAGTGTATGTATCTCATTGTAAAAGTAAAGATGTGGACAACACAAACACACCTGTGTCATTCACAGGGTGTCAAAAACCAGACAATGTATTTAGACATGTAATGTAAACTAACCACAACAGGCCCATTTATGCACATGCGTGGACATGTCCATCAATCCCCCTCTTGGTCAAAATACATAGTTATACCAAAAAATAGGTCAGCCTCATGGATGAAGGAGGTCAATCTATCTATATTACCTCATCATTAGGTTCAGTAGCCTATGTAATGTGTATGATTTGAGGGCCAATGGACATTCACAGCAGTCATTGTGTTGTTTCTGTACCCACAGGGTGAGCTGGGAGCACCAGTGGAACCATTCAGGACAGCCAGTCCCAGTCTCTGGCCGACCAGGAGCTCTCCAGCGTTGATGCCTCTCATCCATCTTCGGACTACGAGGAACAACCTGGCCCATCTGTTTTGGGTCATCCCACAGCATCAGCGGTGGCAACATCAGGATCCTCTGTGACCACTCCCACCTCAGCTGACAACACCCAGCTGACCCCTACCCACACTGACACAGCAGCCCAGGAGGAATATATGACGTTACACCGCAAACCATTACAAAGCATGCTTTTACGACGCAGTTTTAGCAACGCAAGTACCATTACATCGCATGTTTTTACAACGCATACCATTACAATGCAAAAATATGTTAATGCATTGAATGATCCATTACAACGCATACTAGTACAACGCATACTATTAGAATGCATTTTTAAAAATGGTATAATAAACCCCTGGGACGCGATGCAGGGAAATTAGGGGTTTTGGGTGGGGTAGTGTATTAAAATGCGGGTATTTCTAATTAATACCTGAGTATTAAAATTAATACTCGAGTACTAAAATCGGTACTCATGTTTTATATTTATATTAGAAATATTATCCTAACAAATATTTCTCTTTGAAAAAAAATGTTTTTGGGACAGGTACTATTTTAATACACGGTATTTAAAAAAGTACTAAACATTAAAATTAATACTTGAGTACTAAAATTAATACTCAAGTATTTTCCCGTGAACTATAATAAAAACATTTTTAAATATACTTCTATTATATATAACGCAAATATAATAATCATACATTCAAAAATTAATATAAATGAATTAGATTACAAATTAATTTTTAAACGAATATTTTTATTAAATACACATCTTATCAATTTTTTCAAAATGTTTTCAAAATGACCACAAGCCCAAAAATACGAACAATAACACACTTGATTTTACAAACTATCTACCAGTAATTATTAAAAAAATTAAAACTAATAATAGCACAATAACACAAAACTAATCCAAATCCAAACAATTAATCCACCATTTTAAACTGCACAAAAACGAAAGTCCTACAACACTTTCAATGAAATGAGCTTGACCTGCAGGTCGCCAAAATGGCGGTCATAACATAAATAAAAAAAGTTACGAACATTAATATAACAAATAAATTATTTACAGTTTTACACAGCATTAAAAAAGCGACAAAAAATATACACAAAACATATTTTGATTTAAAATAATGTACAACACAAAAAAACGTATAAAAGGAGCCGTCCACCATTTTAAAAACAGTGGTTACCTGACTACCAGACACACCACACGCGTTTTGCTGCCAGAAAATTAAAGCCATCAAACTGAGCCATCTAGAATACCGAGTAAGTAAAAGCTATATCAAATGTAAAATATTTCCAAACTAATACAAACGCAAATTTAATAAAATAACCAAATTTAAATATCTTTCAGATTTTCTTTAAGAATTGTCAAGCTTCAATAAAGCAGATAAGAAAACACAGTCTCCGGAAATATATTTAAAGTGAGTGAACATAACTGTATATATTTGAATTTTTATCGTTTGATAATAAATATAACATATATTAACATTATAAAACGGTACCATATTTTTAAATATTTAAACTAATATTAGTACTCTAACATGTGCTTGCCTCTGAAAAATTAATATAAAATTATGAATGCTAAAACACTTCCAACTCCAAAAAGGGTGCTGACCTCGTGTAAAATAATAGATAGTGTTTGGAGCAGAATTACTATTCATACTCCAAAGGGTGCGTGCCTCAGGGAAAGTGCAGGATAGTGCTGTAAATAAATATATTATTCCTACCCCAACGAGTACTTAACTCAGAAGAAATGCTGGATAGTCGAGAGTGTAAAATTACTATTCCTAATTCGAAGGGTGCTTGCCTCAGGGAAAGTGTTGATACTGCTTGTGTTAAAATTACTATTCCTACTCCAAAGTATGCTTGCCTCAGGGAAAACAATGGATAGTGGTTGGGATAAAATTGCTATTCCTACTCCAAAGTATGCTTGCCTCAGGAAAAACAATGGATAGTTTGGGATAAAATTACTATTCCTACTCCAAAGACTGCTTGCCACAGAGAAAATAATGGATAGTGGTGGGGATTAAATTACTATTCCTAGTCCAAGGGGTGCTTGCCTCAGGGAAAACTATGGATAGTGGTTGGGATAAAATTACTATTCATACTCCAAAGGCTGTTTGCCTCTGGGAAAATAATACATAGTGATTGAGTTAAAATTACTATTCAAACTCCAAAGGGTGCTTGCCTCAAGGAAAATTATAAATAGTGGTGGAGTTAAAATTACTATTCCTACTCCAAAGGGTGCTTGCCTCAAGGAAAATAATAGATAGTGATCGGGTTAAAATTACTATTCCAACTCCAAAGGGTGCTTACCTCAGGGAAAATAATAGATAGTAGTGCGGTTTAAAATTACTATTCCTAGTCTAAGGGGTGCTTGCCTCTGGGAAAATAATGGATCGTGATGGGGTTAAAATTACTATACCTACTCTAAAGGGTGCTTACCTCAGAGAAAATAATGAATAGTTTTGGTGTTATAATTCTATTCCTACTCCAAAGGGTGCTTGGCTCTGGGAAAATAATGGATAGTAATGGGGTTAAAATTACTATTCCTACTCCAAGGGGTGCTTGCCTCAGGGAAAATAATGGATAGTGATGGGGTTAAAATTACTATTCCTACAACAAAGGGTGCTTGCCTCTGGGAAAATAATGGATAGTGGTGGGGTTAAAATTACTATTCCAACTCCAAGGGGTGCTTGCCTCTGAGAAAATAATGGATCGTGATGGGTTTAAAATTACTATTCCTACTCCTAAGGGTGCTTGCCTCTGGGAAAATAATGGATAGTGATGGGGTTAAAATTACTATTCCTACTCCAAGGGGTGCTTGCCTCTGTGAAAATAATGGATAGTGATGGGGTTAAAATGACTATTCCTACTTCAAGGGGTGCTTGCCTCTGGGAAAATAATGGATAGTGATGGGTTAAAAATACTATTCCTACTCCAAAGGGTGCTTGCCTCTGGGAAAATAATGGAGAGTGATGGGTTAAAAATACTATTCCTACTCCAAGGTGTGCTTGCCTCTGAGAAAATAATGGATAGTGATGGGGTTAAAATTACTATTACTACTCCAAAGGGTGCTTGCCTCTTGCAAAATAATGGATAGTGGTGGGGTTAAAATTACTATCCCAACTCCAAGGGATGCTTGCCTCAAGGAAAATGCTGGATAGTAGTGGTTTAAAAAATTACTAATCCTACTCCAACATGTGTTTACCTCTCTCAAAAATCCAATTGTTTTATTTTTAGGTTATAAATATTTTATAAAAGATTATAATTATTTTTATACATTTAAATATATCTACAGATAACTACAGCATCCTTCAACAGCTGTCATAAGGAGAAATATATTTTCAAGAAATTCGATTCAACAGAAGACCTACAGATAATTATTTTAAAAGGTAATTTTTGAAAGTTTTACACGAAAAAGGACTAAAGCAATGATATTGTATGAAAAACCCTGTTTCCAAAATAGATTAACATACATAGTACAAGGTTAAAAATAATAGAAATATATTTTTTATTCCAGATTTTACATCTTTGAACATCTATACATTAGTAAAACTCCAGCATCAAACGAAAAAACATCACAAGGTAAATTTTAATATTATAAAAATATCAATACAGTTTTGGAGCAATAAAACAATTTATAAAACATTAAATCAATAAAATGCTCTTCTTCAAATTAAAAATACTTGTTGGAGGTAAACAAATTTGTTATCCTTCACATAATAAATCTTCCAAAATAAACACAAATGTTCTTCCATAACAATAAATTTGTTAATCTTTTGCAGGAAAACATGTTTAAATGTACAAAAAATCCTAACAATGGGCATCATTACGATGGCGGGCGGACAATGTCCGCCCGCCACCGTAACGGTAAACGGGACCGACTGCAAGAGGTGCGGCGGTCCCGCTGTGCCTATTAGGATGCGACCGCCACCATGGTGGTCGCATCCTGTATATTTAACATTGTGGCGGGCGGTGCTGCATTCAGCACCCGCCACAATGTTAAAAGGGCATGTTGTGCATTTGCATGCACAACGTGACAGGCACCGCGCGGTGCCTGCCACCTTGTGCATGCAAATGTCGTGGGATACCATGGGTACCCCCAAGTGCAGCCACCCACCCCCAACCACCTGGGGCCCGCAACGGGCCCCCAAAGGCATTCTCCGCATGCTTTTCCATGGCAGAGTCTCCACCATGGAAAGGCATGAGACCGCCATCATCGTAATATGGATGGGGTGCCTGCAGGGCACCGCCACCATATTGCAGGCCTTTTCCGCCCGTTAGGCAATCGGGCGGATTGCCTACCGGCGGAAAACTGGCGGACTGTCTTTCCGTCCGCCTGGGCCCCCACCGCCATCGTAATATGGCAGGGGGAAATGTTAGGCGGGCGGACGAAAATGGCGGGCGGATCGCCACCGCCGGTCGGGCGGTGGCAATCCGCCCGACATCATAATGACCCCCAATGTTTTTTCTTCTTCTTTTTCAGACCACAAATACATTCTTCAAAACAGAAAACCTCAAAACAAACCTTTCAAAAAAGGTAAGATTACAAAAACCAACTAACAATAAAATTTCTTAACAACGTTTCTCTCCCTAGTAAACTTTATTAAAATAACAAAAGAGTGATCAAACACATTTACTCTTTTTTCCTTACAGAATCAACCTAAACAAAAATCTGTCCACCAATCTAAAAGCATCAAGCAACATCTATTCAAAAGGTAAGCAACTAGAAATATTTTTCAATAAAACAACTTAACCATTTTTCTCTCCCAATAAAGGTTTTTTATAAAAAACATTTCATCCAATTCACAAATGTAACACATTGAAAACATTAAATATAACTTGAAAAAGCATATACTTTAAAATGTTGTTTGAAATAGCATAAATTGTACTGTATATTTTTTCCTGTAAACAGGTAAACATAAGAAATTAAAAATAAACTAACATTCTTTTTCGTTCTTTTTTCTTTTTCTATCCATAACAGAAAATGACTGCAAATCAAGCTAAATATATCACATTAAACCGGGGAAACCGTTTGCTGAATCATAGTGTGTATGTATATTGTAAGGAGAGACTATCTGAGCCCAGGTGTCATTGGAGGTGTGTGCAATACTACTCAACCCATTGCACAGGCAGAGCGGTTACTCTTGGTGACTCTGTTTTAAGAACCACAGATCATAACCACTCTGCCTCTGCAATGGAGATTGAAGTAAGACAAACAATAAATGAAATTAAAGATATTGCATCCACCTCCAATGAACCCTGTGGTGCAGTTTTAAGAGAGGTAGCCCAACACATTCCACCACATGTTGCAAGTAGTATTCCCACAATTCCTAATTTGCGATGAATTGTTCAACGTCAAAAACAGGCAAGTAACCCACAAAGAGTAACACCCGAAACCTATTCTGACATAATCATTCCACCTGAACTCTCTGTAACTGTTTCTAATGAACCTTTCCTTTTGCATGACAACAAAAACCCTCAAAAGAGAATTCTACTCTTTAGCACACCCCATAATCTTGTAAGGTTGGAGAACAGTGATATTTGGATGATGGATGGAACATTTAAAAGCACGCCCCATCCATTCACCCGAATATACACTATTCACGCTTATATTAACAACACAGTAGTTCCCTTAGTTTACAGTTTACTCCCTGATAAACAATCCTCAACATATACTGAACTATTGTCAGTGATAAAAGCTAAAACATCAAACAAAAGTCCTAGAAAAGTACTAATTGACTTTGAATTACCTATGATTAATACTATTACCAAATTGTACACGGATACCCAAATTCAAGGATGTTTTTTTCACTTTTCACAGGCACGTTGGCGAAAAATTCAAAAAACATCCTCAATTGAGGATTATATATCAGATAGCAAACTACAGTTTGAACTTAAAAAACTAACTGCCCTATGCTTTGTTCCTCCTGACAGTGTAGACGAGTACTACACTTCAATTACAGAGTCTGGATACTTTACCACAAACGAAGAAAAATTGGCACCTATTCTAAATTATTTTGAAGACACATGGATTGGCCATCTAAGCAGGTCGGGTCGCAGGAGGAAGCCACATTTCCATGTGGAGTGGTGGAACTGCTACGCAACCTGCTTAGAGGGAGGAGCAAAAACAAACAATGCCATAGAGGGATGGCACAACTTCTTCAATAAATCAATTGACAAACCTCATCCTAATTTCTATAATTTTTGGGAAATTTTGAGGAAGGAGCAAAGTTTCCAAGAAATGAGAATGTCGCAATCATTAACAGGTAGTCTGAACCCACACATTTCTTAAAGAACAAAGGGAATGTCTGAAAGACTATTGGGAGCTATTCAACAGTTTACGTTGTCAGTGGCTTCAGACTACCTTGATAATCTTGCACACATCCTCCATTTCTAACCCACACTATCTTCTTACTTGCCTGTTTTCCACTAAAAAAATAACACTAATTCAATTGGAATTTTTTTTAAGCATTTTTAAATTGATAATAAAAGTCGGGTCTCCTTACCTTCAGATGTTTTCTTTTTTCAACTCTTGGACTTACTTTCCATCCATTTGTTCACCAAGAGTCCTTTTTATTTTTGTAAATCCATAACCAATAATGCACATTCCATTGGGAAAATCCATAACCTGATTTAAACTTGTTTAATGTGCACAATTCCTTTTTTTTAAATCTGTGTATATCTAAAAAAACGCACCCAATAAAAAAATCCCGAAAAATTGTTGTTTTTGTGCGAAAAATGCCACAAATTCCAACGTTGCAATTCAATCTAGTTTAAAAACAATCCCATTTCGATTCAAACTTCCTTAATCCATCACGGAAAATCCATCTTGAAAAACGGTAATTCGCACATCCAAAATCCAAATATAAGTGGATCTTAAAATATCCAATCTCCTATTTTCCAAATTGGAAATCTTTTTTTTAAAATCATATTATAAATACATCTAACCGCGACGACGAAATATGATTTTGAGTGCAGACAATGTAACCATTGACAGATGCACAAGCGTGAATCCTTCGACATCTTTGCCGGATGAAGGGAGTGTGGCAGACAAAGATGAAGTTGATCATAATTGCTTGGATGTACTTGAGTATTGTACGAAACCAAGGCCTGACATCAAGGATGAGCCTTTAAAAGAATCAGATTATGTGATGTTTGTGGATGGTTCGTGCCTGAGAACAAGTGAAGGAGTTTTAAGTGCGGCGTATGCTGTATGTACCGTAGCTGAAATAATGGAAGCATCTTGTTTGAGAGGGATACGTTCCGCCCAAGTGGCTGAGCTGATTGCTCAGATACAGGCATGCAAACTGGGAAAGAATGTTCGAATCACAGTGATCACGGATAGCCAGTATGGCTTTGGAGTGGTCCATGATTTTGGGCAGATCTGGTCCCAGAGAGGTTTTATGACGTCTGCAGGAACTCCAATTAGAAATGGTGAGTTTGTGAAGAAATTGCTTGAGGCGATACAGCTGCCTAAACAAATCGCAGTGGTGAAGTGTGCTGCGCACAAAAATTGGGAAGATTTCATAACCGTGGGCAATAAATATGCCGACGAGATAGCTCAATATTGTGTTAAAAATGCAGTTTCATTGAATCGAAGAAGAGAAAGAGAGCATGTTCCATGTCCCTTGCTGTTTACTATCATTGTTGAAACATGGGCTTAAGTAAGACAATTACAGGAAGCAGCAGATGAGGAGGAAAAAGATTGTTGGATAAAAGCAGGATAAGGGAGGAAGATGACATTTGGGTTTATAAAGATGAAAGACCAGTTATGCCTGATAGCATGATCTCTAACATGGCACGGATGTACCATGGACAAGCTCATATTGGAAGGGATGCCATGATCCGACTTTTCAGACAAACCTGGTATAACCCAAAATTCAGAGCCATAGCTGAAAGTCTTTGTCAAAGATGTCTCATTTGCCAACAGATAAATCCAGGAAGGAAAACAGTAGTGAGTCTAGGAACAATAGGGCGAGAGGGAGGTCCTTTTACCAGAATGCAACTTGATTTTATTGAGATGCCCCCAAGCAATAGACTGAGGTATGTTCTTGTGCTCGTTTGTTTGTTTTCTCGTTGGGTGGAAGCCTATCCGACAAGAAGGAATGATGGAGTTACTGTAGCCAAACTCCTGCTGAGAGAATTCATTCCAAGGTACGGTTTTCCAGTAACGATTGAAACAGATAGAGGAACACATTTTCAAAACGAATTAATCCAACTGATATGTGAAGCTCTTGACATTCAACAGAAATTGCACTGTGCATACAGACCAGAGGCTTCAGGAGTAGTAGAACAAGTGAATGGAACAATAAAGAATAGGTTAAGGAAGATGTGTCAAGCCACAGGACTCAAATGGCCCGATGCCCTACCCTTGGTGCTAATGACTATCAGAAGCATACCTGACAGAAAAACAGGTCTGAGTCCCCACGAAATAATCATGGGACGAGCAATGAGACAAGCACATGTACCTGTCAACAAACTGCTGACTATAACTGATGATCTCATGTTGGATTATTGCAAAGGATTGGCTGATGTGGTACATTCTGTGTTTCATCAGGTTGGACCGGATGCGACCACTCTCGAAAGAAAACCAGCTCATGATTTGAGTCCAGGAGACTGGGTCCGCATAAAAGTCCACAGAAGAAGAAACTGTTTGGTTCCTCACTGGGATAAACCACGACAAGTGATCCTGGTGACAACAACTGCCGTCAAATGTGCAGGAGTGAAAAACTGGGTACATGCCAGCCATACTATCAGAGTTCCAGATCCTGAAGATCGACCTGTAAGTCGACATCTGGAGATATCTGATACCAGTTCAGCACCCGACACAGAAGTCGAAACGAGCAGAGTTCCAGAACTTGAAGATCGACCTGTAAGTCGACATCTGGAAGACCCAGGAACAAACTTGGCAACAGAAAAAGAACTTGAAGAGACGAAGGTTCCAGAACTTGAAGATCGACCTGTAAGTCGACATCTGGAAATATCAGACACAAGTTCAGCATCTGAAACAGACCAAACAGATTGTGATGAAAAGCTAAAGAACAAATGGAAAACTGACATAAACAAAGAAACTGAACCAAGAGACAGTGACAACGAACAGCCAAGCACAAGCTATGATAGAGTTCCTTCAAAGATTATTGAACTAGATGAGGGAGGAATAGATTCAGATAGAGAGATAGAAGAATCGGAAGAACCCCGAGGAGCAATAGGGATAGATCAATAAACCAGAGGACAGGGAAATTTAGAAACAGACAGAGAGACCAACCAGAAATTGGAAGAACCTCGAGGAGGGATAGAAACAAGTGTCACAACAGAAAAGAAACAAGAAGGTTCAGAGATTGAAGACGAAAACGAAATCATAAAGTTCAAAATAAGAGGAAGTGAAATAAGGTCTGAAACAGAATCTGAAGAAAGTGAAGGAGAAAGAAAACAGAGACTAGGACCAAGAAAGAGAACTTGGAGAGCTGAACGAGAGGAAAAAGAAAGTGAACCGAAAAGGCCGAGAAAAGGAGATAATTGGCCCCACGAAGTCAAAAGATTGAGATACAAAATTATAAACTTAAACAGAGATAATGCAGAACAGGTAAATGAGATAACAAGTCAAAAGGAACAAGGAAAACAAGGTGGAAAGCAATTGCAGAAAACAAAGAGAGAGAAGAAACCTAATTTGAAATATAAGTCACCTGAGTGGCTATACATCGCATTGACTGACATCAAAGAAGAAGATAACACTCACGAGAACCCAGAAGAAAGCTGCAAACAAATGGGTGAAAGTGAAGTGCAACAAGGTTGAAAGAGAAAAACCGGACTGGACATAAACCTGAATAAGACAAGGAAGAGTTCTGAGAAGAACTAAAGAAAGTACCAAACGAGACAAAGTGAGAGGGTAGAGTGCTGAAACTTCATTCTGAGGTGTGGTGACACATTTTTATATATATATATATATATATATATATATATATGGTTACAGGCTTGCCCACCACTTCATCCACACGAAAAAAGGCAAGAGTAGACCCAGGAATTCGTTGCAGTGATTTAATCAGCAATCACCATGTCGCCATGACACGTTTCGGCTGGAAAAACGGCCTTGATCACATGTCAGCGCCTAGGGCGGGATTACTTCTTTTAAAGTGCAAGTGTAATGTGATAGCAGCTATAGACATAGTAAACATACTACACTAGGAAGTAAGTCATAGCATAAATGCATTAATAGTATACAATGTGTATAAAATTCATCCAGGGTAAATCCTTATCATAATGAGGCACATTATATCTAACACAGATATTCTCTATAAAAGGAAGATAAAAGTATAAATACTAAGCAATGTATTACCCCAATTTCCGAATATGCGTGTCCTGGTTTAAAGTTATGCCTGAATATACTGCTATTAAATATTTTAAAAAAGTGACTTAGTGCATGATGTGAACCCCCATAAAATTAATACTAAAGTGCGAGTCGTGCCAAGTTCCCTATTTGTGCAAAATAGTGCAATATTAGTGCAAAAACAGCCTATGTGCAAACAATTGCTAGCAGCCAAAGTGGAAAGACTAATGTCATATACAACTCTACGGGACCTATATATATATATATAGCTAGGTAAATAGAACAAGATGGTAGACACAGAGGGGCCGATTCCGATTCGGGCCGGAAATCTCTACGACCGAGCCGGACCCGGAGAGATTTCCGACCGAATCGGACCCGTGCAGCCCGACCGAACGAGTACGATGCGTCCGTATGCTATCGTACTCGAGTCGGTCGGACTCCCATTGAAGTCAATGGGAGCCGGTCGTACAACGCGTACGCGGGCTCGCATTGACTCAATGGGTGCGAGGCGGACGAGGGCGCCCCCTACAGCGTGTACGCGGCGAAGCGACTCGCGCCGTACACGCACAGGTAGGGGGGACCCATGGGTCCCCCCTGTGTGCGACTCGCGCGGCTACGCGTACAGAGGGTCCGACACGGACCCCCAAAGTACGGCTCCGACTGCTCTTTCGAGCCGGAGTGCGCGGCTCGGTCGGACTGCTCGCGGCGCGCATCGTACTTAGCCGGGCGAGTCGAGTCCGAGAGAGTCGGTCGGTGCGGTTAGACCCGGGAATGAGTCGGTCTGAGCGGTCGGGACGCCCGGATGAGTCGGTCGGCGATTTCGCATCGTACTCGCTCACCCGGACGCGCGTACGAATCGGTCGGGAAATAGGGCTCCGAATCGGATCCGGTTAAGCCGAATCCGATTCGGAGCCCTACTGGCCGAGATCGGAATCGGCCCCAGAGAATAGAAGACTTAGGGCCCGATTCTGATGCGGGTTGGAAAAGCTTCCCAACCGAGGGCCTGATTCTGATGCGGTTAGGAAGGCCTCCTAACGGCATTTGATCCTTCCAAATCGGATCGGGAACGTGTCTTCCCGACCGAGGGCCCAATTCTGATGCGGTTAGGAACAAATGTTCCCATTGAAGTCAATGGGAGTTCAACCAAATCGTATCTGGAAGCATCCGGATGCATCCTACTCCGCCGGTCGGACTTTCCCGATCCGAGTGGGTCGGACACAATTTCCCAACCGATTCGGTCGGGAAGCTTTTCCAACCCGCATCAGAATCGGCCCCCTAGTTGTGAGTTTTTACGTAGATGGTGTAGAATGTGTTTCTTTTGTTCAGGTTTATTAATGTTTGTTTGGCTCATTTTAGCAATTACTATTCCAATTAGATTAGCTGTAAAAGAAACGTCTATAGGGGAAAATAACACGAAAAAGGATAAAGAAGCTAACATACAGAACACAGCAACATTAATAGATAGTGCCGAGCTACATAAGGATAGATCCATAACTGATTTTTCAAAGAACGTTTTCACAAAATTATTATATGAATATGTAGAAACAATGGATGTGAGAGATTGTTATGTTTGTATGCAATTACCTGCGTCTGTTTCAGAAGGTGTGACCTATCATCACCTTCCTTTGACGTATGGAATAACATGTAGCGTTTTAGCTAGTTTGTTTTATTAAAACAGGTAGATTAGAATTTTATTATACTGACATAAATAAGATTTTTGCAAAAGTTCCTATAATACCTGAATTGAACAAAGTGAAAGAAGCAAGGATGTTTGGAGACTTTTTCCTAGAAAATGAAGATTTAACATTAGAAAATATAGTTAAACACAACCTTACCTGTGAGTTAAAGAAAGAAGAAAAGGTATTTTTAGAAATGGTAGAAAGCAGAAGAGTCAAGTTTCAGAGAAAGGTAATAGAAGAAGAGACAAAAACACCCCTTTGGGCATTTGAAGGAGAAAGTAAAGATAAGAAAAAGACAAATGCAGCAATGGACCTTAGATTGGCCCCAACAGGGAAAGTTGTGTATTAGTAGAAATAGAACTAGATATGATAACTATTTCCTGGGTTCCAGTGACTGCAGAGACAATTACAAAATTTTAGGAGGATGGGGATTCAAAGGAGGAAAGGATCCGATATTTCCAGGGATCTATTATATTTGTGGAAACAGAGCTTATTACAGATTGCCGGACCATTGGTACGGAACGTGCTATTTAGGCCTGGTCTTTCCAAAGATTTTTCATGTGGAGAGAGAAGAAAAAGGTACACACGAAATGGGGGAAACATTCACACGTAGAAAAAAGGAAAGTTTTTCAGAAATAGTTGGTGACATTTTTGGAGCAATGATACCAGCAGTGGGTATATCTTTGAATGCATTTAAAATTCGGAAATTGTCCACAGTAGTAGATCGTTTATCAACGAATACTGCTGGAGGGTTCTTGATGGTAAATACCGAGATGGTTGCCATGAGAGCTATGGTGATGCAAAATTGACTTGCCCTTGACATTCTTTTGGCAAAAGAGGGCAGAGTCTGTGGAATGCTGAAAGTCCAACATTGTTGCACTTACATTCCAGATAAAAATGAAAATATACAGAAGTATATAAAGAATATTACTGATTTGCACAAAGAACTTGTTCCACTGGAGGTTGAAAATGCCTGGGAGAAACTTGGTAAGAGTTTTTCTCAATACCAAAATGGTTCACTGAAATAGGTAGTTCTATTGTAGGGAAAGTTTTGATATTAGCAACAATAGTAATATTAGTGGTGTTATTAGTGAAATTTGTTATTATATGTATTAAGAGGAGAAAAAGACAAAACAAAATAAAAAGAGAAAATAAGATAAAGAAAGAAAGAGAACGAGAATTGGGTGAAATAGAACTTGAAGAACTAAAAGAAAACATGTATGAGAGAACAAAAAGACAAGATGAAAGGGATACTGATGTGTAAAACTAACAAAAAGCAAGTGGACAAGAAACATTCTATCTGAGAAAATTGTGTAACATGGGTTTTTGTGGTGATATTAAAAATCACCAAAGGGGGGAGTTGATGGAGCAAGGTAAACAAAAAAGTTTTGAACCCCCAAATATTCATGCTAATAAATTCATGTTATTAATTGTCTGTTTGTCTAATCAACACTTTTACATCTTTTTAAGTGGTAACCGCAATTTATGTGCAAAGTTAACCTATTTACATTTGTTAACGTAAAATAACACTAAAATAAAGGTTTGCGTACTAATTAGAGTGATATTGCATGTTTTGTGCTATGTAGTAAATTGTATTGTGGCAAATGAATACGGATGGTAAGTAAACATGGCTTTACATGTCGCTTTTGCTAGGTAACACCTAATTTGGGTACTTAGAATGACGGGTGGAAAACGAAAAGGCTTATTTTCTTTATTTTAATTATGATTGTGTTTGTTTTCATAATAGTTCTTTCGGGCCTGTTAGGCCGTGCAATAAAAATGGCCGCTGAGGCAGATGGACTTACTGCGCAGATGCAAAAGATGGCTTCCAAGCAGAGGAAAGCCGCAGAGATATGTCACGTGGGTGCGAGTCGAGCCCTGAAGTGAGAAGTGTCAAGGACGGGCCAATTTGTCATGAAATAGATGCCAAGAAGGACTCAGCATAAAGCCGTGAGAACAGAACCAGTAACAGTGAATTAACAATGGACTGTTCAAAATAAGTAACTAAGAAGAAGCAACATTATACGAACTGTCAATCGGATTGCTATAACCCTAAAGCCGTGAGAAAGGACAAAATTATAAACAATTTCAGAACCGGTTTGAGCAAGGAGGGCAATGAGGTGATGTTTGCCACCCCTCCAATGGACCAATTAGCGTGATTCTTGCCCCCAAAGATTTGCAACTTTTCTGTTTATTGAGCTAGTAGTAGGATATAAGAGGACCTACTCTTAAGTAGGAGGAGCACTATTCATACATCATTTTTGAGCACTGGACGTTGGCGCTGAAGAACTGCTGCTATTTTCTATAGGCCATTTTTCTTAATAGAATTATTCATTTTTAGCTTAAAATTGACTGGGAAGGAACGAGATCGATGCGGGAAACCTGTATAGGTGATCCGTCGAGGAGGCCTGTTTAGCGGGACAGACAGTCAGTTTTGGGAATTCTATGCTGTGATCTGCAATTTATCCGCCTTGGTGAACTTTTATTCTGCATCAAAAAGGGGTATGCATCAGGTACACAGCTCCAGTGAAGACTCCCATGTGGTGGTTGGGGAGACAGTGACTGGACCAACAACTTCAGAGTCTACTACTACCACCACTCCATCTCCACCCTCCCAGCTGCTCCCAGTACCAGTGTCCGTGGCTGCTCCTGTGGCAGGGGAGGCATCTCTTTGGGCCAGGCACCTCACCCCCTGCACCTGTCTTCCCTGCTGCCCTCAGTGTGGAGGCCAATGACATCCTCAAGCAGATATCTGTGGGACAGACATCCGTGCTGAATGTCCTTCATGCATATACCACTCTTTTGACAGAAATGTCTTCATTCCTGGAGGGCATTCATTCTAACATGTCTGCCCTACAGAGATCAAATCAGGCTATGGCCTCTACACTGATGACAGCACTGTCCCTGCTCCAACAGTACCTCCCCCTCCTACCTCTTCCTCATCCACTGTCCCAACTACCCTCCCTGATCCAAGCACATGCAAAAACACACATGCACACACCTCAACATCCACACACAGCACACAAACACACAGACACAAGTTGCAAACCACACACACTCAGGAGAGAGACAGAACACTCTCCACCAGGGACGTGACAGCTGATGACACACATGCATCCACAGACACTCTGCATACCTCACAACCCTCTGCTTCCACAGCCCCTACCCTTTCCTCTCCTGTTCCCCCCTCAGCCCAGGCACACAACCTAGTTCCCATTGAATTCTTCCCTCCCCAAACCTACACCGCCCCTCCTAAGAAGAGAAAATACCTCCCCCCTGAGCCGGCATCAGCATCTGCACCCCCCTGCGAAGAAACAACATAAACAAACAACTCCCATCAGAAAATCCCCGGTCCCAGAAGAAAAAATCCGCTCCAGCAACCCATAGCTCCCCAGACCTGCCCAGTACTTCTGTCTCCAAAAAAAAAAAACACTAAAAAGACCGCTTCCATTTCCATATCCGATACACCCCTCAAAATTTTAAAAATCCCAAGAATAGTTAAGGTCACCCCAGCTCCATCTGCCCCTACCACTATAGCTGCCCCCCCTCAATTAGAGACAACCACTGCAGTGGAGTCAACCCCGCGCCATCACAATCTACCACTGCTGTGGACCCTGACACCCCTCCTGATCCCATCCCTCCCAAAACACAACCCAGTCCCCATTAGTTTGTCCCCTTTGGTGCCTGGCATGCCCCTTAAATGCCCCTCCCAGGGGAGGTGTCCTCTAGCAGAACTTGTGCAGCTAAGGGTAGATGGGCATGATGTTTTTGGCTCATAAAACACATGGACATTGATGGACTGGCCAACGGCATTTTACTATTTATTTATTATTAATGTTGAGGCTGAATAAAGCATGTTTTCATTTTTGGTTGCAAATTTCCGTGTCCACCAAATTGTTTTTTAGTTAACTGTATTACATGTACAATTAGTAGTTTACATATACAATGATGTTAGTATGGCATGGATTGCATATGTTCCATGGAGTATGAGCACTTTGACAGTATGTATTCAAGAATGTTGTGTCTACATTTCCTGGGTGTCATTGTCAACATCAGTTTTGGGTAAGAGTGTGACATGAAGTCACAAACCTTTAAATTTTTTTAACACACTTACACATTGGTCATTCTTTCATTTGTCAACATAGTGCAAGTGTCTCAAAGTGCAACAGTTTAGGCGAAGTATGCTGCATATGTTTGGGATGTGCAGATAGGCACCTGTCTCATCAATTCATCTGGATACAAATGGATTTTGACTGCATGGCAGTGACTTGGTACACACCCATGTACACAATGTTACGTTACAAGACTTGTATGTGACTTGATAGTGGTGGACCCATGTCTGTGTCTTCTTCAGATCTTGTAGAACAGTGGCAATGTCAACCTTGCCACAGGTGGCATGCCACTGTGGGCAAAAACTCGCCATGGCTGTGAACACATCTGATGCATTTCCTGAGCCCATGGTGAGTGTAAGTTGAGCAGTATTCTCACAGTCTTCCGACCCTGTTGCCTCAACAGGACTCCAATTACTGCAGGGATTCTTGTTAGGCAAGGTGTGTGTTGTCTTAAAAGCCTATTGTTTATTCATTTACATGCCATCCTGCTTTTGTTTGGTGACATTACAGGTATGGTGTTTATGGATTGACCAGTCGTATTTGAGCATATGAATTGTCTGTTATTTGTATTTTGTGGATGACTGACAATGTTGTTGATTTAAGCTTAGATTGATGCTGTTCCATGTCACACCAAGCTGAACTATGAGTGCTGTGATGCCTGTTGGATTGCCAAGTGCTACATGTGGTAAGGCAAGTGGACAGTGAGTGCACAGAAAGGATTTGTGGCTGTCTACTGTGCAGATGCTCCAAGATCGAGAGTCTCCACCATGCTCTTAGTTGCCACACATGGGAGAATGTGTTAATGGGAATATGCATCCTGGCTGCAGATGTATTATCAAGGGTTCTTGTTGCATGTGCTGAGCTTGCTTAAACAAGGGTAAAGGGGAGAGTGACTAGTTACATTTTGGTTGGAGTGGAGATACATAACGTCATGGTGGCAGGACAAATTTAGTGATGTCAGAGAGTGTGAGGTATGAGTTGAGTGCATAGGTAGATCCTGTGTAGGAGGCATGAGGTATCCACATTCACCTTATGTGAGTGTTTACAGATAGAATTATGTGATTCAGAGTATGCAACTGGTTAAATCCTGTGCAAGGGATGGTATGAATAGGTAGATGTGATAGGTGTTAAACCCCTTAGACAAGGTTTTATTCGGGCAGGAGATGAGCTGTAGTCTGTGTCTCTACAGTGAGGGATGACTTTAACCAGGGATTTTCAATGAGTGAGGATAGTTGTTGATGTGCATAAGTCACTCCTTTTAGTGTTCTGTTCTGTTCTGACTCTTCTGTTGTGCGTATTGCTGCATTGCCTCATACCGATCGTCCCGTTGACACACCCTTACCCCCACACGCAGGTGTTGACGCTGACGTTTCCGCAACTGCGGCCGCCGAAAAAGCTGGAGGAGTTGCGGTCGCGGAAAAACGCCAAAAATGCCGAAAACGCGGTAATCGCCGATGCACGGCGGCCGCCTGCCGCGGAAGATCGGGGAGCTTATACAGGAGCAGTATTGGTGAAGGGGGAAATCACCAACAAGTAGAAGAGGCTCCCCGCGAGAACAGTAAAGGCTGTCACCGCGAGGAAGGAGAGACAGCACAATTAGCAGGTGGAGAATCGTTTGATCAGGAAGAGCACGGGCACGGGCTCGGGTATATGGCGGGCGCACAACAGAGGTAAGTGAGGAGGCTCAGTGGATTGATTTGCCTCATATTTCAAATAATAAGTTTTGAACTGATACGGGGAACTTGCAAAAGGAGGTGAAAGTGAAATTGGACTGTGAGACGCTGATTTACTCTATAAAGGTTTAAGATATGGCCCCCAGGAAGAACAAAAGCACCTTGGAACAAAAGCAGTTGCTAAGGGATCATTCAGCAGACCAGAGGGTGTCTGGTGAAAGTATGGAGAGCCCAGGGCCAAAAGTTAGGAAAGTAATAAAGAAAAAAGGAAAAGGAACTAAGGTTGTAATGCCTAATGGAATAGGGGGTGGGTTAGCCTCAAAATCACTAAAAGATTTCGTGGGGAAACACTTTAAAAAGGTGTTTTCACCTGCGAAGCCACCGGACGGAGAGGATGCAGAGTTTGAACAGCAGAACGAGAACAATTCATTAGATTTGGATGAGCAAATGATAGAGTCCGTAATTGTGGCAGAACATTCTCTTCAGTCTTTGTTGTGCCAAAAAGACCTAACATTGTCCCCACGGCTGTCCTCATCCGCGCGGGGGCTGTTTTCACAGGATTCGGAACCAACGACACAGAACCAACTGGAATCTAATAGTGAGGTTTTAAGGACCGAAGGGGGGGATGAGTTGGGCACAGTAATAAGGCCAAAAGAAACTGTAAGCCAAGACCGGCGTGACATCCAGAGCTCGGAGTTAAAAGAAGATGAGGGGTGAAATTATACCTCGGAGCTGAATCTAGACATTTCTGCTACACCATCTTCCTCAATGCTGGAAATAATGATAATGTTACAAAGAACTCTCCAAGGACGCTTAGAAGTCACGATGGTTAATACTGACATATTAAAAATACAAAAAGGGCATTTATACAGGATTGAGGGGGAGTTGGCAAGGAATTAGGGGTCAAATGCCTTCCATGATAAGATCAGTACCAGATCCCCAGCCCCCAATTCCGGTTGAGGCGGAGGTTGAGATTGTAGAACCACCGAAGACAAATCATGAAGTCTATATCTCGAGATGTCCAATGATAGTAAAAAGAAGGGGTGATTATATAAGGTATGGATTATCCAACTATGTGAGCCGAGTGGGAAGGAAGATACACAGAAAGGGGAAAGGTAAGGCAATGAAAAGAAGGAGGCTTGAGGAGGCTAGCGTAGAAGTAGCCGTTCAAGATCAGATGTCAACTAAGCCCCCAAGAGAAATAAGGAGGAGGAAGGGGTTACAAAAAGATTTAAAGAAGAATGCAAATAAGGTGCAACAAAATAGAAATTTAACCTTACAGCAGAATCGAGTAAGGTATATAGTACCTACAGTGGCCAAAAACTCCAGCAGCATTTTCCACCATAGGGTGTGGCCAGAATCTAGTAACAAACCTATGGCCGTAACAAGAAAAAATATCTGCCAGCCACACACGTTATCTACAATGGCGAGAAAGGATGAAGTAGGGAATAAGTGGATTTATTTTGAATTGATACAAAAAGGAAAAGGAGGGAAAAAACGAGGAAGAGTTCACCCTTAAATAGATCACAACTTTTACAATCATTCGCTCAGTGCCCAAGCCTGAAAGGTATTGGAACAAAAGACCAGCGGCAAGTGGGTTTTAAATTAAATCATGTAGGGAAAGAGATTACCAGGGCATTAATATATTCAGACCTGGTAAAGATTGCGATAGGGAAGGCGGAGAGAGAGGTACTAAAGGAAGGGATACGGATAGTACCCGAAGAAGAAGTAGCAGGATTTGAGCTGCAAGGTGAAGATTTTCTAAGATGCCATGCAGGCTTGGGGAAGAGACAGGTGAGGTTAATAAAGAAAGAAGTAGGAGATGGGATGGGAAATCTCAACATTGTAGCAAATAATTATGATGTTGAGAATTCCTGGGGGAACTGGAGTCAAAGAAGTAGCCCAGCAGGTCCCTCCCAGAGGTATAATGAGGAGATTGGAGAAGAAAGTTACCTAGATGATGTGGAATAGGAAAATGGGTCGCCGCATAGCATAAAGGTGGTTTCGTGGAATATAAATGGCCTTGGAGATCTAACAAAACAAGAAAATATAAAGGAGCTAGCAAAAAGTAATGAGATCATATGTATACAAGAAACCTGGCTATGCGGCAAGACCCCAATATTTGATGGGTTCCGTCAACTCCACCGCCCGGCAAAGAAAAAAAGGTATGGGCGTCCCGCGGGCGGATCATGACACTTTTATCCACAAGAATTGTGAAGAAGGTGACCCAACTTCCTGTAAAATGTAAATGGTTGCTAGTATGTAGGTTATCCTTACTAGTTGGTGATAAAAAGTTCGACAATCTGATGCTTATAAATGTGTACATGCAATGGGAGAGCACGGAGGAATATGGTGCTGAAATGGGTAATTTTAAAGATGACTTAGATATTATTTGTGAAAAGTACGGCACGGATATAATCCTGATGATGGGGGATTTTAATCACAAATTAAACCCAACGAAACTAGATCGTTGGTATACAGATATTCTGGAGGCTTATGACATAAAGTTAGCAACTTTTCCAGATTGTATTTCTACAACTCAAGACATAAATTTGGAACATTTTCTGGGGTCTAAAAGCCTATTTTGCTTATATGGTAGGTCAGTTTTAGATTGTCCAGCAAAGAAAACGTTTAAAATAGGTTCACAAAACTGCCCAATAGACTAAGGGGCCGATTCCGATCTCGGTCGGAGGCGCACCCAATACCATTCGGTCGGGAAAAAAGCCATGCGAATGCCTGTTTCCCGACCGATCCGTACATTATTCCGAACGAGTAAGTACGATGCGCACAACAGCATAGAATCCGGCCGAGTCGTACTCACCCAATCCAGGTCCTGTTCTCCGACCGAGGCGAATCCGGAAACGCCGAATCGAGTCGCACGGAAGGGAAAATGCAGCCCCGTCCGGCCGGACAAGTACGATGCGCTTTCCGTACGCGCCGAACCCGTCGCTACGTCCGGCACGTCAAAGCTTCCGGGAGAGGCGCACATAAGCTTCGATTCGCGCCACAACACGATCCACGGCTACGAGGCGAACACGCCAGCGACGAGGACGACGGGAAGCAACGAGAAAGACGAACGAGACGAACCAACCATGAATCCCTTCGTTCCGATCCTACCAATATTCTACATTTACTACCGGAACAGGCACGGACGCGTACGGCGCAGAAGGTAAGTCAGACACCAACCACAAAAACATACAACATGTACACGACACATCACACACACACAGAGGGATGCAGAATTTACTTACACCAGCAACAGCAGCACCATAGGGGCGGGATGCCCATCACCAATGCCACATATGCACACAGGGGCCTGGATGCGCACCACCACTACCACCCCTACCCAGGGGGGCTGGATGCCAACCACTACTACCACCCTTAGCCATGGGGGTGCCAGATGCCCACCACTACTACCACCCTTACCCAGGGGGGCTGGATGCCTACCACTACTACCACCCTTAGCCAGGGGGCTGGATGCCTACCACTACTACCACCCTTAGCCAGGGGGTGCCAGATGCCCACCACTACTACCACCCTTACCCAGGGGTGCCACATGCCCACCACCACTACCACCCTTACCCAGGGGGGCTGGATGCCTACCACTACTACCACCCTTAGCCATGGGGGTGCCAGATGCCTACCACTACTACCACCCTTAGCCAGGGGGCTGGATGCCTACCACTACTACCACCCTTAGCCATGGGGGTGCCAGATGCCCACCACTACTACCACCCTTACCCAGGGGGGCTGGATGCCTACCACTACTACCACCCTTAGCCAGGGGGCTGGATGCCTACCACTACTACCACCCTTAGCCTGTGGGGCTGGATGCCTACCACTACTACCACCCTTAGCCATGGGGGTGCCAGATGCCTACCACTACTACCACCCTTACCCAGGGGTGCCAGATGCCCACCACCACTACCACCCTTACCCAGGGGGGGCTGGATGCCTACCACTACTACCACCCTTAGCCAGGGGGGCTGGATGCCTACCACAACTACCACCCTTAGCCAGGGGGGCTGGATGCCTACCACTACTACCACCCTTAGCCATGGGGGTGCCAGATGCCTACCACTACTACCACCCTTAGCCAGGGGGGCTGGATGCCCACCACCACTACCACCCTTACCCAGGGGGGCTGGATGCCTACCACTACTACCACCCTTAGCCATGGGGGTGCCAGATGCCTACCACTACTACCACCCTTAGCCATGGGGGTGCCAGATGCCTACCACTACTACCACCCTTAGCCAGGGGGCTGGATGCCTACCACTACTACCACCCTTAGCCATGGGGGTGCCAGATGCCCACCACTACTACCACCCTTACCCAGGGGGGCTGGATGCCTACCACTACTACCACCCTTAGCCAGGGGGCTGGATGCCTACCACTACTACCACCCTTAGCCTGTGGGGCTGGATGCCTACCACTACTACCACCCTTAGCCATGGGGGTGCCAGATGCCTACCACTACTACCACCCTTACCCAGGGGTGCCAGATGCCCACCACCACTACCACCCTTACCCAGGGGGCTGGATGCCTACCACTACTACCACCCTTAGCCAGGGGGGCTGGATGCCTACCACAACTACCACCCTTAGCCAGGGGGCTGGATGCCTACCACTACTACCACCCTTAGCCATGGGGGTGCCAGATGCCTACCACTACTACCACCCTTAGCCAGGGGGCTGGATGCCCACCACCACTACCACCCTTACCCAGGGGGCTGGATGCCTACCACTACTACCACCCTTAGCCATGGGGGTGCCAGATGCCTACCACTACTACCACCCTTAGCCATGGGGGTGCCAGATGCCTACCACTACTACCACCCTTAGCCAGGGGGCTGGATGCCTACCACTACTACCACCCTTAGCCATGGGGGTGCCAGATGCCCACCACTACTACCACCCTTACCCAGGGGGGCTGGATGCCTACCACTACTACCACCCTTAGCCAGGGGGCTGGATGCCTACCACTACTACCACCCTTAGCCTGTGGGGCTGGATGCCTACCACTACTACCACCCTTAGCCATGGGGGTGCCAGATGCCTACAACTACTACCACCCTTACCCAGGGGGTGCCAGATGCCCACCACCACTACCACCCTTACCCAGGGGGCTGGATGCCTACCACTACTACCACCCTTAGCCAGGGGGGCTGGATGCCTACCACAACTACCACCCTTAGCCAGGGGGCTGGATGCCTACCACTACTACCACCCTTACCCAGGGGGCTGGATGCCTACCACTACTACCACCCTTAGCCATGGGGGTGCCAGATGCCAACCACTACTACCACCCTTAGCCAGGGGGGGCTGGATGCCTACCACCACTACCACCCTTACCCAGGGGGGGCTGGATGCCTACCACTACTACCACCCTTAGCCATGGGGGTGCCAGATGCCTACCACTACTACCACCCTTAGCCAGGGGGGCTGGATGCCTACCACAACTACCACCCTTACCCAGGGGGGGCTGGATGCCTACCACCACTACCACCCTTAGCCAGGGGGGCTGGATGCCTACCACTACTACCACCCTTAGCCATGGGGGTGCCAGATGCCTACCACTACTACCACCCTTAGCCAGGGGGGTGCCAGATGCCCACCACTACTACCACCCTTACCCAGGGGGGGCTGGATGCCTACCACTACTACCACCCTTAGCCAGGGGGGCTGGATGCCTACCACTACTACCACCCTTAGCCATGGGGATGCCAGATGCCTACCACTACTACCACCCTTAGCCAGGGGGGCTGGATGCCTACCACAACTACCACCCTTACCCAGGGGGGGCTGGATGCCTACCACCACTACCACCCTTAGCCAGGGGGGCTGGATGCCTACCACTACTACCACCCTTAGCCATGGGGGTGCCAGATGCCTACCACTACTACCACCCTTAGCCAGGGGGGTGCCAGATGCCCACCACTACTACCACCCTTACCCAGGGGGGGCTGGATGCCTACCACTACTACCACCCTTAGCCAGGGGGGCTGGATGCCTACCACTACTACCACCCTTAGCCATGGGGATGCCAGATGCCTACCACTACTACCACCCTTAGCCAGGGGGGCTGGATGCCTACCACAACTACCACCCTTACCCAGGGGGGGCTGGATGCCTACCACCACTACCATCCTTAGCCAGGGGGGCTGGATGCCTACCACTACTACCACCCTTAGCCATGGGGGTGCCAGATGCCTACCACTACTACCACCCTTAGCCAGGGGGGCTGGATGCCTACCACAACTACCACCCTTACCCAGGGGGTGCCAGATGCCTACCACTACTACCACCCTTACCCAGGGGGTGCCGGATGCCTACCACTACTACCACCCTTACCCAGGGGTACCAGATGCCTACCACTACTACCACCCTTACCCAGGGGGTGCCAGATGCCTACCACTACTACCACCTTTACCCATGGGGGGCTGGATGCCTGTCACTACTACCACCTCTACCCATGGGGGGCTGGATGCCTACCACCAACACCACCCCCACTCATAGGATAGACAATGCATGACACAACCAGCACACCACAACCTAGGGAATGCAAGAAAAAGACATCCCCCCAACACCATGACAAGCGTGTGTAGACTGTGTCAAATGCCTACAACACTGAACATGACTTTGAACATACAATGTGACCCCCTATCACATGTGCCACACATATATGTGTGTGGCCCCACAATGCAAGCAGGCCATGACCATTGTGGCAATGGGGTCCAAAACCCCATCATCACAGTGACCAAAATGTAAGTGTGGGGTCCATAGCTGAAGCACATTTTGAACATTGTGGCAATGGGGTCCAAACCCCCATCATCACAGTGACCAAAATGTAAGTGTGGGGTCCATAGCTGAAGCACATTTTGAACATTGTAGCAATGGGGTCCAAACCCCCATCATCACAGTGACCAAAATGTAAGTGTGGGGTCCATAGCTGAAGCACATTTTGAACATTGTGGCAATGGGGTCCAAACCCCCATCATCACAGTGACCAAAATGTAAGTGTGGGGTCCATAGCTGAAGCACATTTTGAACATTGTGGCAATGGGGTCCAAACCCCCATCATCACAGTGACCAAAAGGTAAGTGTGGGGGCCCATAGCTGAAGCACATTCAGAACATTGTGGCAATGGGGTCTAAACCCCCATCATCACAGTCACCAAAAGGTAAGTGTGGGGCCCATAGCTGAAGCACATTTTGAACATTGTGGCAATGGGGTCCAAACCCCCATCATCACTGTGACCATAATGCAAGTGTTGACAAAGAAAAAGCTGCAACTGCCAAACTGCATGGATGATTCCTGGTCACAGAACATAAAACACATCAGTGGCAAAGTAGTGCATGTGTCCCATTGCAACATAGATTGGGGGAGGCAAATACTGCAGTGCAAATAAGACATACCTTTGGCCATGTGCAGACAAACAACACCCATGGGGGCTGACACTGTCAACATTCATCAATGACACAATGACAGAAGTGACCATCAGAATGCAGACCCACATATTTGCACCAATGGGCACACAAATGCAGATACCCTGTGGAGACTGTAGATGTGAGGTGAACAGATACCATACCATGGCAGCAATGGGACACACAAACCATGATCATTGTGCTGACCGATGACCTAGGAGTCCCAGGGACAGCAGGGGAAACCCACCAAACAACATACAGCCAATGGCACACCTAAGATATGCCAATGCAGTGGTGCAGATGCACAAACACAAACAGGCAGACCCACACTGCACATCAAACACAACAGGTGAGGGGGCGGGGGGTGCCAGTGTCCCCAGGCAACCACACAACACATGAGGAGACCTGAATACCATTCATACAGATGTGCATACAGTGCCACACAAAGGTAACTCATGGATCCAAATCCCCTATGTGGGCAATCAGGCATTGTCAGATGAGAGGGAGCACAAATCACACATGTCACACAAGCATGTAGGAACAGCAACTGACACAGCAAGACACAGACACACCACAGCACTACCCGAGGGCCCCCACAATGTGGTGACCCTGGGCTGCATTACAATCCCACAGTGATGACAAAGCTAAATGTCGTTCACACTGTGAACCACAGTCATGTGTCCTGAGCAACAAACTACCATCACACCTACACAAGCACAAATCAATCAGCACGGCCAGTAAGCCAAGGCCAACATGGAGGCAGGGGTGTAGCCGGGCAACAACTCTCATCTGCACACACTCAACACCACACACCTCGACCTCCAACAATGTGCAGCAGTGAAGCACACATGCACTGGTGACATTGCACATGCACCCATGACAATCCCAGGGTGGTGGGTGGGAACCAAGGTGCAGAAACACATCACACATGGCCACTCAACAAGACTCCTGAATGTCTGACACACTGCACACTACGCTGTACATGGACATGACGGCAATACCACACCAACCAATGGGATCCCAGCCACAGTCACACACCAATGAAGAAGCCAAGGTCACCCACAAAGAACACACATAGACAACTACCAACATTGCAGCCCGGACCCTGAGGAGTGCCAGCAGTCACACACACAACGTGTCACAATCACTGAAAGATAACACAAACTGGAAATCACATGACAGGTGTAAACAACAAGTGCCAAGGGGAATCCTGACTGTGACCCATCTGCGTCTGCACACAAACTCAGCCCTGACAGCAAACACACCTATGGGTGACACCCTGATGACCAGTAATGTGCCATGCACCCACATCACAGAGAACCCAGGGAGAAGACTTTGGGGGAACATAGGTCAACTCAGCAAGCATCACAAACAGGTACAACACTAGGGATCCCAGCATGCACAGCAAAACGGAAGTGAACACACAGACATGCTCATACAACACACACCTTGGGTGCAGGCAATGTCACAGGAGTACACACTGCCATGAGGGGACTCCACTCCTGTGTGAGGAAAGCTGTGCCATATGTTGCCTCAGTAGGGCCCCATCATGTCAGCTGAGCACTTGGTCACACAATCAACAATTAGCACCAAATGAAGGCTCCCGTCACATCAGCCTGGTCATGGGAGTGCCAACGAAATCATCAGCACAGATCCAACACACTTGTATAGCAATGTTGCACTGACAACACAGATGAGTCCTTCCCCATTGATGCCCAAACCTGCATGTCCAGTGGAGATGGCCACACGGTCAGGGAAGTAGACGAATTGAACAATGGCAGGCACAACAGATGTGCAGGGGTGGAAGCCACAGATGTGAAATTGCTAATGTAAGTAGGAAATCCCATTGCCAAATATTGAACACATGACACCCTCAGATGCTGCTAAGGATGACATGGATTCACCACAGGATATGACACATTCCCCCTGGACCACATGTGTTCCTGCACAGTATCACTTCATTATCATGAGACCAAATATCACCATCACTGCAGCAAGGGCATGGTTAGCATCATCAACAACATGTACATCAGAAGCAAAAGCATTAGAGAACAGAAAGTTGCTTTATTCAGCATATGTGTGTCCAAAAACTCAGAGAACAGTAATGCTCCAACAAAGGCCAATGGCCAGTCCATCAAGTAAGTCAATACAGGGTGACAGTGGCAGATGTCACCCTATGCATGCCTGCACTGCACAAAACCAGGGACAATCCACTAGGAGGGGCAACCGGGGGGGCAGGCCAGGCACCGCAGGGACAGGATCAGGGCTCACCAGGAGGAGGCAGGGAAGGGGTGGTGGGTGCTGGAGAGCCACTGACAACTGCAGTGGAGGTGTCTGACATGGTGTGTGCCGGCACAACTGGGGGGCATGGCTCAGATGGTGTGTGTGCCGGCACGACTGCAGTGGACCGTGCAGATGGAGTGGACAGGTCCGCCACTGCAGTGCCCAAGTCAGACAGGGTGGCAGTGGACTCCACTGCAGTGCCTACCTCCAGGGGAGGAGAATGGGGAACAGGCAAGGTGGGCTGGACAGAGGGGGAGGACACCCTCACCACATCAGTGGCACAGACAAGCGCAGCGGGGGGTGTGGTGCCGGGAGAGCAAGTGGCAGGGGGAGAAGGCCGGATCCTCTTGGGGATGGTATATCTGTGGGTGGGGGAACCTGGGGCAGGGTGTTTTGGGGGCACCTGTGGAGTGGGGGCCTGAGGGATGGAGGAAGGAGACCTGGTGCCTGAGCTGCAGGGCGGCGGCGGGGTCTTGCTCTTACGACTCCGGGGGACTTGCGGGTGGGGGCCTCAGTCTGTCTGCACCTGGGGGAGGGTGTCCGGGGGCGAGGGGCACTCTGCTCCGTGTGGGTGGGCTTCCTCTTCCCCCTGGATGCTGGAGCAGCTGGATCGTAGGGGATGAGGCCGAGGTCACAGAGGAAGAGCCGCTGTGACTTTGGGGTTGCAGGTGAGGCAAGGGAGGGTGCTTTGGAGGGAGAGGCAACTGAGGACTGCGCAGTGCTTGTGGATGCGTGTGTGTGTTCCAGGGCCCCATCCCCTGTGAGTCTGGTTTCAGTCCCCTGACTGTGCGTGCGTGTGCGTTTTGTTTGTGGCGTGTGTGTCTGTGTGCTGGACGTGTGTGTGCTGGTGTGTGCCTGTGCCGGTGTGTGTGTGCTTGGGACGGGTAAGGTGCTGGGGAGTGTGGATGGAGCAGAGGCAGGAGGGGTGAGGGACTGTCTGAGGAGGGACACTGCTGCCGTCAGGGAGGAGTCCATGGACCTATTGCCCCTCTGTAGGTCAGACATGCCCGATGAGATGCCCTCCATGAACGACACCAGCTGAGTCAACAGAGCGGTGTGCGCATGGAGGACACTCAGCATGGCTGTCTGCCCTACATGGAGCTGGCGAAGGAGGTACACAGACTCCTCACTCAGGGCAGCAGGGGACACAGGGGCAGGGGGTGCGGTGCCTGGCCCGAAGGAGACACGCGCCCGAACATGGGAGCCTCCACGGACCTGGGGAATGGGAGCCGATGGGAGGGCGGTGGTGGTGCTGGTGGTGGCGGGGACAGCAACACTAGCTGGGGTGTGGTGGCTGCTGACACCCGCCTCCATAAGGGAGTCATCCTCCGAGCCGCTGTGGTCCTCAGCTGAGGTGGATGCTGCTGAGGACTCCTCGGTGTGGCTCCCCTCGCCCTCCGTGCCACTGGGTCCCTCCGACCACTCCTCGGCTGCTGACCCAGTCTGGCTCTCCGGCTCCTCCTGGTCCGTGGAGCTGTCCCCTTCCGTGGCCGTGGATGTATCTGCAATCAATGGGGAAACAGACAGACATCAGTCACCTGCACCAAACGCACACACCACTGTGAGCACAGCACATTACAGAGCAAGCCCTGGCATCATTAGTTGAACATTGCTAAAAGTGCCCTAACTGAACAGGAGAAGCCAATTGTCAGTCTGATGCCAACCATGGCACTCACATCCCACATGGCCTTGCACCCATCTGTCTGGTGTCTGTTGGATAGCAACACCCCAGTGTGGACAGATGCACCACCTACACAGTAGTTGGACAGTGCAGAGGACACGGTGTAGCATGTGGACATGCACACATCACAACTCTTGCCACTGAGTCAGTACAGGTTTCCGGATGAAAGGGATGCCCAGAGTCAAATAGGAAATGCATGTGATGCATACCAGCGACAGACACCATGATGCACACATGTCCTGATAGCCATCGCCACAATGGTGTGCATGTAGCACATGTCACTCCCCTGCAGGATCACCAATAAGTAGACACATGCCATGGCGGAGGCATGACTGCTAAGTCATACATCACTGTCTCAGTGATGTATGACTTGGCAGCCAGACAACAACACTCTGCACTGTGTCACAATAGTAGTTCATGGGGAATGCAAGTCCTGGAGCTGCACAAGTGCACATGTACATCCCCCACACAACACATCATCTTAACCCTCATCTGTCCAGGTCATACCGATTGGACATATGGGAGACCTGTGACACTACCCTCTGAACCTGAGGCCCTCACAATCTGCTGTGAATGGGAAACAGCTGCCTGAACTTCACATTCGCATACCCCAGTCTGCACGGGCAGCTGATCAAACACCTATGTGACACACAAGTATCGTCTCCTATGGTCACATCTCCAGTGGCATGCTGAGCCCCTACCGAGAAACACCCCAGCAGTCCTGGCAACAAATCCACAGCACACTGACACAGAGGCAGACACCTGAGGGGTCAAATCACTGCGCACAACGTGTCAGCTGATACACGGGAGTGGGAGTACAGGTGTTTTGGATGGGCTGGAGTAGGCATGACTGTCCTGCCCCACATGAATGAGGGATGAGCCCTGGACAGTGGATAGCTGGCTATGTATGTGTGACACACGTAATCTGCACACTCCTGGGGCCCAAACATTGTTCCCACCCGCTGCATGGGTGTGTGCCAGATACCCCAGGCACATGTGGTGGCTCAGCTCAGCAAGTGGACCGCATATCAAAGCAACACGCAGATTACATGTCCAAACAGAGGCATTGTGTGAACAATGGACCCACCCATGATGCCCACAACAGAGTTAGGGAAACAGATGCTGTCCCCCACCTTGAGTGAAGCAAACTGCAAGGACACAGTCCCAAGTGACACAATTCCCTGAATGTAAGGGCCACACCTGGGTATCAGATGAGGAGTGGGCAGTGCACAATAGAGGGACATGGCTCCTGGACAACATGACTGCTGTACTGTGGCAGTTTAACCAGGCCAGAGGAGGGCACATAGCATGTAATACAGAGTTCACAGTGCAGTCTTTGACTCACCCCCTCCTTGCTGCTGTCTGGCCTTCAGCTGCCCATCCAGGTCTGGAAACACCACCGCCAGGATCTGGAGCATGTGGGGGGTCAGGGTCCGTGTTCTGTCCCTCCTGCGAGGAGGCGACAGCTTCAGCTGGACCCGTGCAATCCTCCGGGTCCAGCCCCGAAGGTCCTGCCACCTCTTCTCGCAGTTGCGGATCCGTCGCTTGTAGACCCCCACGGACCGGACAGCCCGGACGATGTCCTTCCAGATCTCCTGCTTCCGATGGGCATTAACCTGTGAGGATGACAAAGTGAAAAGGCCATTACTACACATGCAACATATCCGTGCATGACACAGTTGTATATACATGTCTCAATCACAGGGGCACATGATGTACACAGGCAGTGCAACGCTGCCCATGGACAGTTTGCCAGAAGTCACTACATGGTATCATTGCATGGGAAGTAAAACCTTGTTCAAATGCACTGTCACTGCACCATACCTGTCCAGTGCATGTCACTACACACTATGGGGGTGACAACTACTCAGTGAGCCTGCTAGCCAGTGGCGTGCAGACTTTCAGCCTTGCTAGTCAGACAAAATGCACATTCAGAAAGGCAGTGCACAGAACACTCACCTGCTCCCCTGGTGTCCCATACAGCTTGCTGTACTGTGGAAGTAGGCTGTCCAGCAGGGCCTGGTTCTCCTCAAGGCTGAAGGCTGGGGCTCTCTCCACAGTACGTGCCATTGCAGGGTCCAGAGGGGGCAGAGACAGCAGCAGTGCAGTGGCAGATGTCGTCCTGGAGCATGTAGTGCAGGCAAGTGAGCTCTCAGGGGAACAGCCAGCAATATATATGTGCTGCAGAGGCAGATACTGTCCCATGTGTCCAAAGTGATAGGTCCAAGTCGTTTGCATCTTCTGAATCTGGCCAATCCATGGAATAGCAGCACCAATACACGCCCACAGCATCCTTCAAATCTTCAACTTCATGACATACATGATTTTGCAACATTGTTGTGGGTGACCAACTGAATTTCCAGCAACCGACTCGCTCGAATTTCGAAAACGCGTCCGTTGCCAGGCTAGGCCATTGACAATGGGTGCACACCGATCGGTCCATTGCGGTTCAACGCGTACAGGGGTACAACGCGTACCCGCGCACATTGAATGCAATGGGCCGGCCGGGTGCACCGATCGGTCCATTGCGGTTCAACGCGTACAGGGGTACAATGCGTACCCGCACACATTGAATGCAATGGGCCGGCCGGGTGCACCGATTGGTCCATTGCGGTTCAACGCGTACAGGGGTACAACGTGTACCCGCACACATTGAATGCAATGGGCCGGCCGGGTGTACCGATCGGTCCATTGTGGTTCAACGCGTACAGGGGTACAACGCGTACCCGCACACATTGAATGCAATGGGCCGGCCGGGTGCACCGATCGGTCCATTGCAGTTCAACGCTGCATAGGGGTACAACGCGTACCACGCACATTGAATGCAATGGGCCGGCCGGGTGCACCGATCGGTCCATTGCGGTTCAACGCGCATAGGGGTACAACGCGCACCGCACACATTGAATGCAATGGGCCGGCCGGGTGCACCGATCGGTCCATTGCGGTTCAACACGTACAGAGGTACAACGCGTACCGCACACATTGAATGCAATGGGCCGGCCGGGTGCACCGATCGGTCCATTGCGGTTCAACGCGTATAGGGTACAACGCATACCCGCACACATTGAATGCAATGGGCCGGCCGGGTGCACCGATCGGTCCATTGAGGTTCAACGCGTACAGGGGTACAACGCGTACCCGCACACATTGAATGCAATGGGCCGGCCGGGTGCACCGATCGGTCCATTGCGGTTCAACGCGTACAGGGGTACAATGCGTACCCGCACACATTGAATGCAATGGGCCGGCCGGGTGCACCGATCGGTCCATTGCTGTTCAACGCATCCCTGTACAAGTGACTGGCATATGTCACCATGCCTGTCTCAGATGAACATATGCCAGCCACAAATAGCTCCCAGGGAGTGAGGGACACACCTACAACACCACAGCCTGTCCAAACTGTATCATAAGGCATGTAAGGCTGCATTTCCTATTGTGTGTATGTTGGTGTACATGTTGTCCTGTGGGTGTCACCTGGGGGCAGCCACCCCCAGGCTGTCCACGTGTTCATGGGGACAGGATCCTGGGTGTTACGTGTACATGACCACTGTGATGTGCAACTGTTCATATCTGAGCATGTGCCATGGTCACATTTCACGGTGGTGTATGTGTATGTCATGTCACATACCCCGTGAGTCCCATGTGGGACGGTATGTTTGAGCCAGGGTGACCCAGTGGCACAATAGTGATGGTCCTCCACAGTCTGTGTGCATGTAGTGTTTACAATGTCTCTGATTTCATGTGCACAATGGGAGACAGTCTCCACATCCACGTTGTTTGTGCATGGACTTTGATGTTGTGCATGTGTGTGTCACAGACGTCCATGTCTGTCCTGCAGAGGCAAGTGGAACCACTACCTGTGGGGGTCATGGTTGTTTTGCTGTGGTGTATACATGATTCTCCTGTGAGAAGTTGGCCTGGCATATGCTGTCCACTAATTATAGTGGGCACCTTGCACCAGTCCAAACAACCCCTTATTGGAGATAGGTTAAAGACAACCTTTATTGAAAGCTATCCTAGTGGTAGCTATGGAGAGCAGCCTTCAGGCTAAGTCTTGAAGGAATGTAAAGCAGCTTGTTTTACCAGTCTATAATCTCTTGAGTGACCAAATGAAAGAGCACCACACCAGGTATATATTCAAAATATATGTATTTATTGCTAAACACACCCCTCTAGTCTCTTTATGAGGCTAGAGTTCGAAGTACATAAGTTATAAGATATTAAATCACAGTAATAGCACAAATACACGTTTGGGCCCTAGGGGCGTACCAAACCATATACCAATAAAGTGGTATGCGAACCACGACTGAACTAGACACTAGGCCTAGAGCCTCTAGAAGTGCTTGGACCACAAGGAACCACCCAAGGTAGTGACACAGGGGACCCACGGGAGACGCGTGCAGTGTAAATACACAACCGCGATACGCCGTTAACTTCTATGGAGAAAGTCGGGATCGGGAAAATAGAGGAAAGGGACACTTAAAAGAGGACTAGGACAAAACCCTTTGAGATCTAGGACTTTGAAGAGTCTCTACCCACGGGAGCACCGGAGTACTCGTGTTACCTCACCCAGGGAAGCCGGGTGCATAGGTGCCTTTCGGGGTCGGGTTTCGTCGTCGATTCGAATGGCGATCTGCTGCAAAGTGCTGCTGGCGGCCAAGAGAAAAGTGTCCGGGTGGATCCAAGAGTGGATCGGAGTTCTGGTGAACCTGAAAGCAGAGGGGACAGAGTCTGGGTCACTAGCCAGTGACCAGGAAGGCAATGGACAGATGCCCACCGATGTCGAGTGCTTCAGGTGCGTTGACGGTCGTCTTGACTCTTCAGCCACGAGGTCCGGGAGGTGTTGTCGGCAACCAGGAGCAGGATTCGGGCTGGTACACAATGTCTGTCGAGTGCTGAGGTGTCGGCGACCGGATTGGACCCAACAAGCCTTGGCAACGGCAAGTCTCAAGTAAGATGTAGATCGTCAATGGTGCAGACCAGCAAGGTCTGTGGAACTCACCCAGCAAGGGTAAGTGAGGGCAGGCCTGGAGCAACCAGGATGCCAAGTAAGAAAAGGATTGGCCTTCGTTAAGGGCTACTAGCCAACGGGCTAGCGACCGCGAAGGAGCCTCATGACGCCGCACGTGGATCTGGCTTACAGGACACTCGTGGAGTGGGGGCCAGTGATCTTCGGTGCAGGTGGTGCTGGAGGCTAGGGCTACTCGGAGCCCAAAGCACGACTTCTTGGGAGACCCAGAAGATGATGCACTTGCAAATGTGCTCGGTGTCCAGGGGTCACGGTCTCAAGTCACCCACGATAGCCACGGGCCTCAGCTTTGCTGGGGACTCAGGGTAGCCTCGGGGAAGTCTGAGAATCCACCTCTGGTGATGCGATGAATTCGGCGTCCGACGGGAGCTTCAGAAATGCGAACTGGACAGATGCTTCTTTGGTGCCTGCCAAGCAGGGGAGTCACTCCTTGACCCCAAGGGAGATTCTTCAGTCCTCTAATCTTGTCGTAGAGCGTCGAAGGTCCAGGATTCAGTTTCAGAGTTTCGTCCAGGTATAATCTAATCTTGCTGTGGCAAGGGTTCCCCATTTTAACCAGTAAAACAGGGAGGGACTAACTCTATGACCCCACCTATGGGAGGGTCAAGGGAGGGGGTGGCTACACCCACTTCCCTTTGTCCAGTTTCGCGCCAGATCAGGGGCAGGTAGCCCCTGAGCTGGTTTGAACTGGCATATGCACAGAGGAGCCTTTTGCTCCCCAGTGCAGGACTTCAAAGCACTCTAAGAGTGCACCCACCCAGCCCCAATACACATTATCCTGTCTGGGGAGGTGGTCACACCTCCCTGCAACAGGAAACCTATTGTCCAGGCCTCCCCTGCCGGAGTTTCGTCCAGCAGCAGGAGGCCAGACTTGTGTCTGTGGCAGCAGCATCCATTTTGTGATGCCAGGGCTTCAGAAAGAAGTTACCGGGTAAGCCAGAGTTAACATGTCTTTCCCTCTAGAAGGGTGGAATGCTACACCCGCCGCCAGGATTGGCGGGGGGTAGTATTCCAAGATGTTTGACACCAAACACGACATGTTTAGGTGCAGCCATTCCAAAGTTAGCATTTTACCGCGAGGATATAATGCGCTTAAGAGTATATGGTCAGGCTGCACTACAAACAGCATCAGAGATGGTCTCCGAACGCTGCAGAGGGGCCCTGCTCATGCAGGGGCACCCTCTCACATAGGAACCATGCACTCTGCCTTTAGGATTGATAAGGCCTGCCTTAGGAGTGACTTATAGGTTTATATGTGTGTATGTATTCAGTGATATAGGTAACCTATATCACAGTAAGGGGTGCATGCACCACCTTACCCAGGCTGCAGTAGCAGACCTGTGGTGTCAGTTTGGATGGCCTTCCAGGGGTGGCACAATACGTGCTGCAGCCCCTGGTAGGCCTCTGATGTACCTATGCCCTGGGTACATAGTATACCATATACTAGGGACTTATAAGGGCACTCCAGATTCCAATCAGTGATGTGCCTAAGGCACATGGAAACCTTTTACAGAGAAAGCAGATAGACTGGGGCCCTGAATAGCAGGATCCCAGTCCAACTAAGTCATAAACCAGCAAAACACCATAAAAAAGTGGGGGCAACCATATAGTCAAATTCCACCTTCCTACATAACCCCCCCAAACGAAAGGAGATAAGGCTAACCTTGGCCAGTTGAGCCTTCATTGACTAAGTGGTCATATAAGGAAGCACCTGCACTAGCATGGTTGCCCCCTGTCTTATGGTCCACTAAGCAATCCCTCACCCTAAGGGTATGAGAGGGTCTCCACCATGGGGAATCACTACCTGTGGTGTGCTTAGGTAAAGTACAAGGCTGGTGAGGTGGCTGAGTAGGGAAGTGAGGCCCTAGGAATGTTGGCTTCAGCTTCCTCAGATCACTGGTCACCATGTATGCCTGTCTTTCCATGACTGAGTTGCACTTTGCTCTAAGGGTCAACCTTTGGCTGCCTACAGCTGGGGGTTGGGTCCCTTTGGATGGACTACTGGAGGGACAGGGCAGGTTTGGAACCTTCAGGTCCCAGGTTTGCCCTTGCCTACCAGAGTCCTTCTGGGGAGGTCCCTACATAAAGGCATGGGGGATCCCTCAGTGTGTAGAGGAGTTTTCACCTGGCTAGGGCTACTAGACTGGGTGCCCCTAATCTGCTGATGGGGGGTTCCTCTGGACAGGGGGCCCTGGGGGTCCACTGACCTCCCTGACCTCTGCAGCCCTGGGCTGGCTGAGGCAGGGTAGAGAGGGGCAGGTTACCTGCTCCAGACTGGGTACCACCTTGGAAGGGTCCTCTGCCATCAGGGGTGTGGCCAGGCCAGGCCTGACTACCTCTGGGGCAGTTCCTTCACTAGGGGTGGGGTCAGTTCCCTGAGGAGGCTGACCCTTACCTACTGTCTGGAGGGAAGAAGACTTTTCTTCAACCCTTGTGCTCTCTTTTGGGGGAGAGTGGGCCATTCTTTCAGGCTCCATCTCTCCAAATTCTTGGGCTGGGGCTGTGGCCCTCACAGCCCCACTAACCTTTGCAGGGACGCCCAACATCCTAAGATGGGTTTGGTGTTCAACTTCAGCCCAGGCTGAAATTTCCAAATCATTGCCCATCAGGCAATCTACAGGTAAGGTTGGGGACACTGCCACTCTTTTGGGCCTGTGACCCCCTCCCAGCTGAGATTGACTATGGCCATGGGGTGATCTGTTCTGACACCATCAATGTTGGTCACCTGGTATTTAAACTCAGGTAAAAGCTGGTGAGGGGGACTAGTTTCCCTGCCACCATGGTGACACTAGCCCCTGTGTCCCTAAATGCCACAGCTTTCTGACCATTAATTATTGGCTCCAATCTGTACCTGCCCAATGCTATGGGACCCATGGTAAAGGTGGCAAATCCTATACCACCATCAGAGTCAGAGGAGTCTGTTGAGGGGTCCCTGTCTAAACTAGGGCCCACCTCTGTTCCTCTTGCAAAAGCACCCAACTTTTTGGGTGCACTACTCCCAACTGGAGGATTACTACTGGTAGTACCAGGAGGGGTGGTAGTAGTTGTGGGAGGAACATTTTCTTTATTGCCAATCCTGGGGCAACTGGGATCAGTTTTCCAGTGCCCAGGCTTTTTACAGACATGGCAATAGGGTTTCTTTTCAGGAGAGGAAGGAGTTTGGGACCCACCCCCAGAAGAGGAATTTTGGGGCCCTGTAGGGGACTTATCCTTAGATTTATCCCCACCTTTCTCTTGGGACTTAGTAGAATCTTTCTTCTGGTCACCACCCTGATTTCTAGTTTTTACTCTGGTTCTGACCCATTTGTCTGCCTTCTTTCCCAATTCTTGGGGAGAGGTCAGATCAGAGTCCACCAGATACTGGTGCAAAAGCTGGTTTTGACAATTATTAAGGATCTGCTCCCTCATAATCAAATTGTACAATCCTAAAAAGTCATGCACTTTGTTGCCATGTATCCAACCTTCCAGAGCCTTTGTAGCACAATCTACAAAATCAACCCAGTCTTGAGTCTGAGCTTTTGGGTGTCTCTGAACTTCAACCTATACTGTTCAGTGGTTAGGCCAAACCCATCTATCAGAGCACTCTTCAAGACTGTGTAATTGTCAGCATCCTCTTCTCTTACAGTGAGGAGCTTGTCTCTACCTTTGTCTGCAAAGGAGAGCCACAAGATTGCTGCCCACTGCCTCTGGGGGACCTTCTGAACTTTACAGGCCCTCTCCAGTGCAGTTATCCATTTGTGGATGTCATCCCCACTCTGGTAGGGAGGGACAATCTTGTTTAGGTTTCTATGGTCATAAGACCTTTCCCTATCTCTAGGGATATTGCTGCCACCATGGGACTCTAGTCCCAACTTTCTTCTCTCTCTAAGGAGATCTAGGGATTCCCTATCTAAAGCCAATTGCTTTTTCTGATCTCCAGCTGAGTTTCCTCATACTGTACCAGTCTGGTTCTCCTCTCATGAAAGGATTCCCTCCTGTGAGATGAGACAGAGCTCCCTATAGAGGTGCCAGAGTGGTTAGACTCCTGAGAAGGAGATCTAGACTTCCTGGGCACACTCTTAATCCTTCCTGGGGGACAAAGAGGGCATCATTTTGATCATCCTCATCATCATCCACAGGAGGGATTTGGTTTTCCAGGTCAGGGTCATTGTCACCCTCCTGGCCAGTTTCAGAGGGGGGGCTGGGGGTAGTGGTACCCCTAGCCTCGTCCTCTTCATCTGCCCCACCCTCAGCTCCTACCCCTTCAGTCCCTACAGGCTTACTAAGGTCATAAGCCACCAACAACTCCTTGAGGTGTTGGGTGGTGGGGCTTTGGCCTGTCCTTAATTTTCTCAAGTTACATAAAGCTCTCAATTCCAAGAATGGGAGTGTATCATACTTGGAGGGTGGAAGCTCAATGGCTTCCTGCAAGGATTCTTTAGATCCTGCCCTTAAAGACATTACTAGTGTGGTGTGGTGTATGCACTACCTACTCTAGTGTGGCCTACTAAACTCTCTTGAGTTGTAGAAAGGGTTGTGCTATCCCTTAACACACAACTCTAAGTTCAGTAGAACTTACTGTTATTCTAAGATTAAATTATATGTACCTCAGGTACCTTTAGTGGTTTTCAGTTGATCAATTCAATTGAGATTATCTGGTAAAACAATAGCAAGCTGGAATCCCACACGCTGCACACCAATGTGAGAAGTTGGCCTGGCATATGCTGTCCACTAATTATAGTGGGCACCTTGCACCAGTCCAAACAACCCCTTATTGGAGATAGGTTAAAGACAACCTTTATTGAAAGCTATCCTAGTGGTAGCTATGGAGAGCAGCCTTCAGGCTAAGTCTTGAAGGAATGTAAAGCAGCTTGTTTTACCAGTCTATAATCTCTTGAGTGACCAAATGAAAGAGCACCACACCAGGTATATATTCAAAATATATGTATTTATTGCTAAACACACCCCTCTAGTCTCTTTATGAGGCTAGAGTTCGAAGTACATAAGTTATAAGATATTAAATCACAGTAATAGCACAAATACACGTTTGGGCCCTAGGGGCGTACCAAACCATATACCAATAAAGTGGTATGCGAACCACGACTGAACTAGACACTAGGCCTAGAGCCTCTAGAAGTGCTTGGACCACAAGGAACCACCCAAGGTAGTGACACAGGGGACCCACGGGAGACGCGTGCAGTGTAAATACACAACCGCGATACGCCGTTAACTTCTATGGAGAAAGTCGGGATCGGGAAAATAGAGGAAAGGGACACTTAAAAGAGGACTAGGACAAAACCCTTTGAGATCTAGGACTTTGAAGAGTCTCTACCCATGGAAGCACCGGAGTACTCGTGTTACCTCACCCAGGGAAGCCGGGTGCATAGGTGCCTTTCGGGTCGGGTTTCGTCGTCGATTCGAATGGCGATCTGCTGCAAAGTGCTGCTGGCGGCCAAGAGAAAAGTGTCCGGGTGGATCCAAGAGTGGATCGGAGTTCTGGTGAACCTGAAAGCAGAGGGGACAGAGTCTGGGTCACTAGCCAGTGACCAGGAAGGCGATGGACAGATGCCCACCGATGTCGAGTGCTTCAGGTGCGTTGACAGTCGTCTTGACTCTTCAGCCACGGGGTCCGGGAGGCGTTGTCGGCAACCAGGAGCAGGATTCGGGCTGGTACACGATGTCTGTCGAGTGCTGAGGTGTCGGAGACCGGATTGGACCCAACAAGCCTTGGCAACGGCAAGTCTCGAGTAAGATGTAGATCGTCGATGGTGCAGACCAGCAAGGTCTGTGGAACTCACCCAGCAAGGGTAAGTGAGGGCAGGCCTGGAGCAACCAGGATGCCAAGTAAGAAAAGGATTGGCCTTTGTTAAGGGCTACTAGCCAACGGGCTAGCGACCGCAAAGGAGCCTCGTGATGCCGCACGTGGATCTGGCTTACAGGACACTCGTGGAGTGGGGGCCAGTGATCTTCGGTGCAGGTGGTGCTGGAGGCTAGGGCTACTCGGAGCCCAAAGCACGACTTCTTGGGAGACCCAGAAGATGATGCACTTGCAAATGTGCTCGGTGTCCAGGGGTCACGGTCTCAAGTCACCCACGATAGCCACGGGCCTCAGCTTTGCTGGAGACTCAGGGTAGCCTCGGGGAAGTCTGAGAATCCACCTCTAGTGATGCGATGACTTCGGCGTCCGACGGGAGCTTCAGAAATGCGAACCGGACAGATGCTTCTTTGGTGCCTGCTAAGCAGGGGAGTCACTCCTTGACCCCAAGGGAGATTCTTCAGTCCTCTAATCTTGTCGTAGAGCATCGAAGGTCCAGGATTCAGTTTCAGAGTTTCGCCCAGGTATAATCTAATCTTGCTGTGGCAAGGGTTCCCCATTTTAACCAGTAAAACAGGGAGGGACTAACTCTATGACCCCACCTATGGGAGGGTCAAGGGAGGGGTGGCTACACCCACTTCCCTTTGTCCAGTTTCGCGCCAGAGCAGGGGCAGGTAGCCCCTGAGCTGGTTTGAACTGGCATATGCACAGAGGAGCCTTTTGCTCCCCAGTGCAGGACTTCAAAGCACTCTAAGAGTGCACCCACCCAGCCCCAATACACATTATCCTGTCTGGGGAGGTGGTCACACCTCCCTGCAACAGGAAACCTATTGTCCAGGCCTCCCCTGCCGGAGTTTCGTCCAGCAGCAGGAGGCCAGACTTGTGTCTGTGGCAGCAGCATCCATTTTGTGATGCCAGGGCTTCAGAAAGAAGTTACCGGGTAAGCCAGAGTTAACATGTCTTTCCCTCTAGAAGGGTGGAATGCTACCCCCGCCGCCAGGATTGGCGGGGGGTAGTATTCCAAGATGTTTGACACCAAACACGACATGTTTAGGTGCAGCCATTCCAAAGTTAGCATTTTACCGCGAGGATATAATGCGCTTAAGAGTATATGGTCAGGCTGCACTACAAACAGCATCAGAGATGGTCTCCGAACGCTGCAGAGGGGCCCTGCTCATGCAGGGGCACCCTCTCACATAGGAACCATGCACTCTGCCTTTAGGATTGATAAGGCCTGCCTTAGGAGTGACTTATAGGTTTATATGTGTGTATGTATTCAGTGATATAGGTAACCTATATCACAGTAAGGGGTGCATGCACCACCTTACCCAGGCTGCAGTAGCAGACCTGTGGTGTCAGTTTGGATGGCCTTCCAGGGGTGGCACAATACGTGCTGCAGCCCCTGGTAGGCCTCTGAGGTACCTATGCCCTGGGTACATAGTATACCATATACTAGGGACTTATAAGGGCACTCCAGATTCCAATCAGTGATGTGCCTAAGGCACATGGAAACCTTTTACAGAGAAAGCAGATAGACTGGGGCCCTGAATAGCAGGATCCCAGTCCAACTAAGTCATAAACCAGCAAAACACCATAAAAAAGTGGGGGCAACCATATAGTCAGATTCCACCTTCCTAGAATGCCAGTGTCCATGTGGCAATACAGGGTCCCTGGGAATGTACCTGTCGTTGAGCTGTGATGCCTGGGGCACATCTGTCCTCACATGTCACTGTGGGGGTGATTGTGACATGGCAGCAGGAGATGGGAACTGTGACACGGCCTCATGATATCCAATGGGCCAACCTGGGACTTATTGATGCCACTTGTTGAACCGTGATGACAGATGTTGGCCATGTATGTACCATACATGTCCTTACGGAACTGCACACTTCATGTAGTTGTGCCTCATAATGATGTATGATGTGATATTGAGTGTGTTCAATGCCGCATATGTGGGGTGACTGACAATCTTGCTTTCTTCTCCTCTGCACTGCAGGGCTCCTGCTGTCCATAGACCATTCCCAGACCTGGCAACGATGGTGGAACGGGACAGCATCCGACGGTACCGCTTCACCAGGCAGCTGATTGAGGATTTGGCAGTGCAGTTGGCCCCACATTTGCAGCCTGGCCGGCCGTATTCTACAGCGCTGACCCCCAAGGTGAAGGTGATGGCAGCCCTACACTTCTTTGCCACCGGTACCTTTCAACATACTGTGGCGACTGCTGGTGGGATGTCACAGACCATGTTCAGCCGTGTGCTCTGCGATGTTTAGGAGGCAATGTTGCTATACCTGAACCGGTACATCTATTTCCCTAGACTGCAATGACTCACTGACGTGAAGAGTGACTTCTATGCCCTGGGGAGGATGCCGCATGTCATTGGCTCCATTGATGGGACACATGTGGCTTTGGTACCACCACAGGCACATGAACAGGCCTACCGTAACCGCAAACACTACCACTCGGTCAATGCACTGGTGGTGTGTCTTGCAGATATGACCATCTCACACGTGTGTGCCCGTTTCCCTGGTTCAGCACACGATGCCTTTGTGATGAGGAGTAGTCGCATCCCCAGGATGATGGCACAGATGCAGAACCAGCGTGCCTGGCTTGTCGGTGTGTACTGACTTTGTGCCATTGTGTGTGATCGATCTGTAGTATTCCGCCCACTTTTTCCAAGTCAGCTAATGTGCACTTGTCTGTCCGTAGGTGACTCGGGATACCCCAACATGCCGTGGTTGCTGACACCCCTCAGGAACCCTGTGACACCAGCCCAGATGCGCTACAATGAGGCACATGGTCGAACCAGGAGAGTGATTGAGCGGACATTTGGTCTCCTGAAGAGCCGCTTCCGCTGCCTCGACAAGACAGGAGGGTCCCTCCCATATGCCCCAGCGAAGGTGTGCAAGATTATCATCGTCTGCTGCATGCTCCACAACCTGGCAGTGCGGAAGGAGTTGCCTCTCATCCAGGATGACAATGACCAACATCCGCCACCTGTGGAGGATCCTGGCCTGGACCACGATGCCAGTGATGATGATGATGATGGTGATGTCCGCACACAGCTCATCACCAACTTCTTTAGCTGAATGTGAGTATCCTGAGGTGTCATGTCAATGATGTGAGTTGGCATGATATGTGTAGGTGGTGCTCTGGTGCTGTTAGAGTGTGTCCATGGGCTACTTGACTGGATGTGTGTAGTGATTTGTGCTTACAGGTGGTCTGTACTCCCCAACAGTGTTGACATGCTAACTTGGTTCTGGGTGGGTATCTTGTAACATGTATTGTGCATGAGTTTTGCTGTTCTGTCCTGTTCTCCATTGCTTTTGACTGTGTGTCATTTCTGTCCTTCACAGGGTACTTTCAGATTCGTTTGGTCAACTGTGTCCACCGACGCACGTCATTGTACTTCCAGGGTGGTAGCTGTTGTGTCCCTACAGGTGATGTGCGCCACACCCATGGACTTCCTTCCTTCTACAGTTGTTGACTGTGTGCCCGCTGCCAGGTGGGATTACCTTGCATCTGTAGTGGTTACGACATGTTGCAACTGTGTAATAAACCTGTGCTTCACTTTGTGATGTGCGTTGTCTGTGGTCACACATTTGACTGCCATTTGCTTACTGCACCTGTGGGCTACTTGACTACAACTGGGAATAGGTGTGGTGTCTGTGCATTGCACCGTCTTTCCTGGCAAACATCAGTGTAGGCAATGAGTCAGATGGCCTAGGTGTGTATGTGTTGTGTAGCCCTGGTGGTGTGTCTCCCTCATATGTGTCACGTTGCCATTACTCACATGCCTGTGTTGTACTTGCTGTTGCAGTTCGCATACACAGTGTAATTTTGCAGTTCATCATCCCCATGACAGCACCCACGTTGGAATCACAACAGAGGCAAGTATGGTGTATTAGTGTGTTTATTGTGATACATTTGTGTGAATAGTGCACAGGATGGTTAGTGCTGTACATTTATATTGCAATCAGAAGTTCCTAGATGAATTGAAAGTCCTGGTAGACAAAATCCCCAGTATCGGGGCCACAATTGTCTGAGACATTGGTCCAACTTGTACTCCCCATGTCATGTGTGGGAGTTGTGTTGCCATCAACAGGGTGAACAGTTTGCGCACAAAGGTGATCATCCAGAACAGGTTCAGGCTTCCTGGGGGTTGCACTTGGCCATCGGCCTCTCACTTGCCCCTCCTCGGACGACCCCTCTTCTTTGGGGGCCCCTCAAGTACAGGCTGCTGCGGTGCAGGGGACTCTCCGCCAGAGTCATCCTCCCTCCCTGTGGCAGTTGCAGTTGTTTCAGCACCAGATGTTGTTGGCACACAGGGAGGTGTAGACTGGTTGCTGGTCATCTGGCGGAGGCATTGTAATATGGCCCTATGCACCGCCGTCATCTCTTGCAGTGTGTCCCACTTGGACTCCACGCGGGACATGTGTGAGTCCAAGCGGGCATGATGGGCAGCCTGCTGCTCTTTGATGTCCCTGAGGAGCCCCACTACCTGGCTGAGATCTCCGGTACTGGACTGGTACGCATCGGCTATGCGTGCCAGTTGTGGGTCATCATGCACACCAGACACCTCTGCAAGCAGCGACCTCTGTCTCCCACCCCTCCCACCACCCCTGCCGACATGTGCAGTGCGTGCAGTGGCACGCACAGATGACCCTGGTCCCCCTTGGGGGTTGGTGGTGGTGGTGGTGTCCATGGCCCCACGTTGGTCCAGGGTCCCTGTGCTGGTGGTGCTCCTTGTTCTGTCCATGTCGGCAGGGATGGTATTTGTGGTGACAGTCGTTGGAGGGGTGGGTGCAGGGGTGCAGCTGGTGGTCCTGCTGGTGCTGCAGCTGGTGGTCCTGCTGGTGCTGCATGTTGACTTGCACCGGAGGTGCCAGGTTGGTCTTCTTCATCCGAGGAGGGCAGAGGCTGTTCGACACCAGTGAGCTCCGTATCCTCTTGAGCCTGGGACTGGGACTCCTCAGCGTCTGCTGCTGTGTCCCCATCATCACCTGTTTTTGGGAGACACACACAATGTATGTTATGTTTCTGCAGGCATCAATGGTTGACACACCTGACAGTTGTGACTGTGCCTCTGGGTGCGGGCCTGTACATTGCATTGTCCTAAGTTGTCACAGTCAGGGGTTGATATTGGTGTAGCACATTGTCCTGCATTATTTGGGCATTTCTATGTATTTGTTGGGGTGTGAACATGGTCTGCATTGGTTGTATTTGGTTGACAGCCGGCCCTCCTTCCCACCCAGCCAGTCAGTTATCCCACCATGGACTGTGCTTGCATTGCAGGGAGTGAAAGTTGTCTTTCAAGATGTCAGTCAGTGGTGTCCTGCTGTTGGTTGTTGCACAGTTGCCAGCGGGGCCTTGTGCTCCCCACAGCAGTTGCCAGTGTCAGCCATCTTGTCAGTTGTTTTCCACTCCCTGTGATGTGAGCATGGTTCAGGGTGGTGTTGATGGGACAGTTGTGGGGGTGAGCTATGTCTGTGACTATGACTCCCATCATGCTATTGCCTCCACCCCACTTCCCAGCATTCCCATACTTACTTGCTTTTGTGGGGAGTTCAGTGTGTGTGGGTGTGAGAGCAATGGCAAGATGGCTGACAGTGGTGTCCTGCTGTTGGTTGGTGTGCAGTTCCCAGCATGCCCTTGTGCTCCCCACAACACAGCACCAGTGTCAGACATCTTTGATGGGCCTTTCCACTCTCTGTGGGATGTGCATGCGTGAGTGTGAGCTTGCTGGGCCATGTGGGTGGGGGATGTTGAGCTGTGACTACGACTCCCATCATGCTATTGCCTCCACCCCCTTCCCAGCATGCCCATGCTTCCTTCCTTTTGACTCTGCTTCCCTGTGGGGTGGGCTGCCTGTGCTGACAGGATGGCTGGGAGTGTTGTCCTGGCAGTTGTTTGGCTAAAAGTCCCAAGAGTGTCCCTGTGCTTCACACAACATAACCCAGGGTGGTGGTTCTTTGTGGGATCTTGAGTTAGGATGTGAGGCATTGCATTCTCCCAGGTGGGTTATGTGGAGTTTGTGTTGAGGGTGTGTGTGAGGGGAGGTGCTTGTGACTATGGTCAGTGCTGCAAGTCCTCCTTCCCACCCAGCCAGATATCCCACCATGGAACGTGCTTGCATTGCAGGGAGTGGAAGTTGTCTTTCAGGATGTCAGTCAGTGGTGTCCTGCTGTTGGTTGTTGCACAGTTGCCAGCAGGGCCTTGTGCTCCCCACAGCAGTAGCCAGTGTCAGCCATCTTGTGAGTCCTTTCCACTCCCTGTGATGTGAGCATGGTTGTGAGTGGTGTTGATGGGCCAGTTGTGAGGCTGAGCAATATCTGTGCCTACTACTCCCATCATGCTATTGCCTCCACCCCCTTCCCAGCATGCCCATCCTTCCTTCCTTTTGACTCTGCTTCCCTGTGGGGTGGGCTGCCTGTGCTGACAGGATGGCTGGGAGTGTTGTCCTGGCAGTTGTTTGGCTAAAAGTCCCAAGAGTGTCCCTGTGCTTCACACAACATAACCCAGGGTGGTGGTTCTTTGTGGGATCTTGAGTTAGGATGTGAGGCATTGCATTCTCCCAGGTGGGTTATGTGGAGTTTGTGTTGAGGGTGTGTGTGAGGGGAGGTGCTTGTGACTATGGTCAGTGCTGCAAGTCCTCCTTCCCACCCAGCCAGATATCCCACCATGGAACGTGCTTGCATTGCAGGGAGTGCAAGTTGTCTCTCAGGATGTCAGTCAGTGGTGTCCTGCTGTTGGTTGTTGCACAGTTGCCAGCAGGGCCTTGTGCTCCCCACAGCAGTACCCAGTGTCAGCCATCTTGTGAGTCCTTTTCCACTCCCTGTGATGTGTGCATGGTTCATGGTGGTGTTGATGGGACAGTTGTGGGGGTGAGCAATATCTGTGACTACGACTCCCAATATGCTATTGGCTACACTGACTTGCCCAGCATACACAGAATTCCTTTCTTTCAGTGGTCTTCACTGTATGTTGGTGTTGTAGTGGTGGCTACATGTCTGGATGTGTTTGTTAGTTATATTTGTGCCACTGCCTAGCTGTAGTTGTAGTTGTGTTTGTACATGTGATGACACAGTTAAATGTAACTTTGAGATGGCATGTGTTGTGTTTATCTGACTGACATACACATTTTGGGATGATTCTGTTCTGGTTGCTGTGTAATTGCTAAGAGTGCATGGTTTGACTCTCCCCTTGACAGTGATGTGTGTGTGTATTGTGGCAGAATATTGTGTACATTTGTTGTATACTCACCAGGCTCTGCGATGTTTTCTAGTCCATAGACGCTCACTGGCGGAAGGATGGCCCGCACCTTCTCCTCCCAGGGCCTGAGGTATACTGGCTTGGCAGGAGGGCCACTGCCGGTGTGTAGGCTCAGGAGGTAGTCCTTCTTCAGCAGCTCCCGTACCCTCCTACGCACGTCATACCACCTGTTGATGATCCTCTCCCACATCTTTGTTTTCTGGGAGATGGGTGTCTGTTGGACCAGTGCACCAAACAGCTGTGGCTCTACCCTGAGGATCTCGTCTACCATGACTTCCAATTCACAATCTAGGAACTTGTGATTCTTCTTTGGGGCCATGGTGATGGGTGGTGATGGTGAGTGATGTGTGTGTTGGTGTGCAGGTGAAGGTGTGTGAGTGTGTGTTTTGCTGGGTGTATGTGAGGTAGCTATTTGTTGGTGTGCTGATGGTGTGTGGCTTGTGTGAGGGATGAGCTGTGGGTCTGTGGTTGCTGTCTGTTGAGTGCTGGCAGGTGAATAGCATTTGCAAAGGATCATGGTTGGGATTTGTGTCCTTTATATGGGTGGAGTTGTGGGTGTGTCTTTGTTCTCTGTCCCCACCCCCAGTATTTATTGGCTTTGTAATTGCTTGTTTGGCCTTTTTTGTGTATTTTCCCTTAGTACTTTCTGTGCATGTTGGAAACGTTCTTGTGACCGAGTCGGACCCTGCAGTTGTCTCGTACGGTCTTCTCCGTTTCGTTCACGCTGTGTTTGTGCTATTTTCTATGCTGCGTACGCGTCGGTCGCGGTGTTTTGTGTTACTTTGGCTCGCGGTTTTGTATGCGTGTCGGTCGTACGGCTTGTCCTCCGTACGACTCGGTCGTGGTTTTCGCGCCTTGCATCGTACTTTGCGGTTTGGAGTTCGCGGGTACGTTTCGGTCGGATTTGTTCCGGGTGCGTGTCGGTCGGTTCGATTCGCGTGTTTTTCCGGCCGGATTGCTGTTTTCCGTGCGGCTCGGTCGTTCGGCTTGGGTTCCGTACGTGTCGGTCGGATTTTGCACGCTTTGCATCGTACTTGGCGGGTCGGGCGCCACAGGTACGTGTCGGTCGGAATTAATTCCGGCTCCGAGTCGGTTGGTGCTTTTTCCGGCCCGAATCGGAATCGACCCCTAAGTTTTTATGCCAGCCTGGAATTTTGCCTTAGTTAAGGGGTTCAGGATTTGTCATAGAGATGGGAGTGATCATAACCCTTTGGAGTTAGAGCTCTCAGATGTTTACCTGAACCCTTGTGAAAAAGTACTCGAACAACAGGTGGATTACCCAAGGCGAGTCACAACAAGGTTAACAGAGGAATATATGGCAAGTCTGGTAATGCTGCAACAGAAGATTGACCTGGGAAGTATAAGAGGGCAGAACCTGGACTGGTATGTGGGAAAAATAGAACAAGTGGTCCACAGTCTTAGTGTTGAATTGAAAAAGGATGGGAAGTTTGTAAAGAGCCGACAGAAAGACCCGGTTAGGCAAGTCAAGTGGTTCTCTACCGATTGTCTAGAAAAGAAGAGGGAAATAAGGAGAGAAGCACGTCGACTTAGAGTTAAATATGAACAGGATAGGGTCGACAAGCTAGATAAGCTGAAGAAGGAATATAAAATGTTAATCTGTAGTGCGAAAAGGAATTATAAAGAAAGTTGCTGGGGAGGATTGCTGGAAACAATAGAAACAAAGAATATACGCCAGTTCTGGAAGCTGATACAATCGGCGGCAGAATCCCCGGTGGGCGCAATGAATTGCGTAGTGGAAGAGGCTTCTTGGGAGGAATATCTGCTGGAACTGTATAGCTCAGCTAGGGGGACAGAAGAGGGAGAGCAAAAGAACTGGAGTGGGCTAGTAGAAGAATTAAAACCAGACTTCTCTGCCCTGAAGGTGAAAAACACGATAAATTTGAAGTTAACTAGAGCAGCCGGACCAGATAATCTCCCAGCTCTGATAATAAAGTCACATTTGAACTGGTGGGCAGAATTCTTCTCACTTATGTTTCTAGTTATCTTGGAAACCGGAACAATCCCCAAAAACTGGAAGTGGTTAGTAATAAGGCCGGTACATAAGAAAGGTGATATCCACGCCCCAAAGAACTATAGATTAATTAATTTGTTGGATATTGGGGAAAAGATCTTTGCTAAAATAATACTAGGAAGGCTAAAAGATTGGGTGGAGCGGGGTTCAATTGTCCCAGTAGAACAGGGTGGATTTAAGGAAGGTCATTCCACCATTGACCACTGCTTCGCCCTTTGGGCTTTGGCCCGGAAGTCGATAGAGCAAAAGGGAAAGTTGTATGGCTGCTTTGTCGACTTCCGGGCAGCCTTTGACTCAGTGGACCGTAAATGTCTATGGGAATCTTTGATAAAGTACGGTATACCAGAGGGTATACTGGCTATCCTAAAAGAATTACATAGTGGAAATTGGGCGCAGGTCATTAGAGATACAAAAGGGTCCCTGACACAGAAAATAGTCATCGGGAATGGACTTAGACAGGGGTGCGTTCTGGCCCCCCTGCTCTTTGCCATATTCCTAGCTGATCTACCCGCTACTCTAGAAGTGGAAAGAAGTGCAAGCCCCAGAATGAGTGGAAATAAAGTGTCATGCCTCCTGCATGCAGATGATCTAGTGATACTTGATCAAATGGAGATAGGGCTCCAAAGGAAACTAAATGCTTTTAGGGAATACTGTGAGGCCAAGTTTTTAGTTGTAAATATGGAAAAAACTAAGATTTTATGTTTTGGGAAAAGAGATATTAAATTTAATTGGTTTTTAGGACAAAAGAAACTGGAGATCGTAAATGAGTATAGATACCTAGGAGTTTGGTTTGATAGTGCGTTAAAGTGGCATATGCATTTAGAGGCACAAAAGCAAAAGCTTGTACATCAATATGTGGGCTGAAAAATTTAACAGAGAATATGGGGATATGTCCCATAGACCTTTGTTAAAAGCATACGAAGCAATGATACCCCCACAAGTTTTGTATGGAGCAGAAGTCCTTTACCTAAGTGGTAAATGCGGGTGGGACCGTGAAGAAGGGAAGATTTTAAAAATGTTACTGTCTTTACCGAGCTCCACAATGATCCAAGCTATTAGAATGGAGTTAGGAATAATAGCATGGAGTATACAGATTCACATGTCCCTTATAAGATTCTGGAAACGTCAGGATCCAGGTGGAGTGCAGAAGGTCTCACAATGGTGCAGAGAGGAGATTCGATTAAGTAACCTAAAATGGGCTAAGGAGTCTAGGAAAAAACTGTCTGTAGGAGAAAGTTTAAAAGTGAGACTATCGCAGCATTCACTAGAAGTAGAATTTACAAAAAGTACTCTCAGGCTTCAGGGACAGGAATTGTCAAGGAATCTAGACCTGGAATACCTGAGAATGAAAAAATCTGTACAATGCATAAGAAATTCATGGGTGAATGAAGCCTGGTATTCGTATTTGGATACTTTGCCTAATTACGGGCTTAGATGTGAGATCTTAAGAGTAAGAATTGGTATCAATCCCTGGCTGATGGAGGAAAAGATAAAAGTAGAAATGATACAGCCAGATGGAAATTGTAAATGTGGGTTAGGAACAAAAAATGATATTTTGCACATATTGGTCGATTGTTTTTCACTTTTAGCATTGCGGAAATTGTATTTATGTCCAATGTTTTTAAAATATGAAATAAGGTCACGAGCCCAAGCAATAGCCTTACTCACGGAGATGCCAAATCTTGATATCGCCATTGCTCTGGGAAACTATATGAAAGCGATAAAAAGTTTCGTAAGAGAAAAAATGAAGGAGTGTTAGTGATTTTAGTCTGTCTTTTAAAAGTTTTAGGCGCTTTTCCTTTTATATAAAAGTCCTCTTTTAAATAATTCATAAATTTTATAAGAATGAATTGATTTGTGATTACATGATTGTGTCATTAGGAATATAAGTGTGCTGAATTTTTATTATATGTTTTATTGGTAATATAATTGTTAATGAATTTACACATTAACAATATTTTGTATTTCTATTGTGTTTAAAGACTATGGTCTAAATAAACATTGTCACATTCGATTCAATGGTGGTATGGAGCATGTAAGTCATATGTGGATGTGACAGGGCCACAGTGAGACAAGGTTCAACTTGTCATTTGTGACAAAGTGCATAAGTGTATGTACAGGGTATATGCCAGTTGTGTGATTTAGTGTGCTAAACGGTGAACTGTGTGGTGTTGTATAGTTGATGTATGTTGTTTTTGCATCTGTGTATGCATATGTTTTAGAAATGACAATCTGTAGAACTTAAGCAGCGTAGGGTGGGTATGTGGTGATCTGTGAATGACTAAGGACATATCCATTGAGCAATGTAAGTGTCTTTTTGTGAGATGTGGTGATGTGTAAAGTGTGCATGTCAGAATGGGCAGTGATGCTGCACGTTGTGATATGAGTGCAGTCCAAAGACATTACTGAGGGTGCAACTGGTGATGAGCATGGTCCTTTTGACATGTTACGTTTCACGAGGAGGTGATGAGTACAGTACATTGTGTGCATGTCATGTATGTGAGAGTTGTAGTGTACCTAGTGATGAAGAGTGGTGCTGTGCATGTAGGTGTGTATGTTAGTAGGGCAGCGCCAGAGTGAGATTGTGAGAATTGGGTTTTAGAGTTTGAGTACATGGATGTAGCTTGCAGTGCAGACATGTTTTTCCATCTAGCTGCAGCAGAGGGGGTTTATGACATGCTTGCGTGTTTGATAGTTTTGAAAGTTGAGCATGTACTTTGAGGTGGATGTAGGAGGGGTCATACCTGCACAAGTATAGTTTATGCAGGCCATGAGGTAATGTTGATATGTACATATGTGTAGATTTTGTGTATGTAAATAGTCAAATACAGTTGCCAGAGTAAATATGAAGATGTGGAATGTGTTGTCTGTAGCTTGCTGTCTGACAATGGATGCTCATGACTGATTGTTTTATGCAAGAGCTATTGTCATCACTGGAAATGTTGGCTCCACCTAGCCTTGCCTTGCAGGGTTGTGTGTTGGCATATGTGGCATTTCACCCTTTGTAGGTAGTTGTACTCATTTATTGGTCATTCTTGGCCAACAAGACAGAAGTACTCATCATGGGCCCAAACCCCGACGCCTGGAACGACACCTGGTGGCCCCCCGCCCTCGGAAACGCGCCCACCCCCATGGACCACGCACGCAACCTGGGAATCATCCTGGACTCCGAGCTCAAAATGGACCACCAGATCAACTCCGTCTCATCCTCCTGCTTCCACACCCTCCGCCTCCTACGTAAGACCTTCAAATGGATCCCCCTCGAACACAGAAAGACCGTCACTCACGCCCTGGTCTCCAGCAGACTCGACTACGGCAACGCACTCTATGCCGGAATAAACAAAAACCTCACCCGCAAGCTACAGAACATCCAGAACGCCGCCGCAAGACTGGTCCTCAACCTGCCAAGACACTGCCACATCTCCCAGCACCTGTGCACACTCCACTGGCTCCCCATCGAGGCCAGAGTCACCTTCAAGATGCTCACCCATGCACACAAGGCCCTCCACGACACCGGACCAGCATACCTGAACAGCCGACTCAATTTCCACGCACCCCAAAGGACCCTATGATCAGCCCAGCTCTCCTACGCCGTGGTCCCCCGCACCAGAAAGACCAGATCGGGAGGCCGCTCCTTCTCCTTCCTCGCGGCCAGAGCCTGGAACGCCCTTCCGCTCCACCTCCGACAGACAACATCGCTTCCCATCTTCGCAAGAAATCTCAAAACCTGGCTCTTCGACAGACCCCCTCCTTGATGGACTGGAACCTGCACCCCCTACCCCCGCGCCTTGAGACCCTTACGGGTGAGTAGTCGCGCTTAACAAACGCCTGATTGATTGATTGGAAACTGGCCTGGGATGGATGTGGTGATTGGTAAATTTGCAATCTCATGATTCCGGAACATTGGATGCCAGTCCATTCCTTAGAGGGGTACAGCCCCATCAATGTTCATGTCATGGATGTGTGTTGTTGTGCCACCTGGGGTAAGACTACTCCAAAACGCATGCCCACACTTGACTGTACACTACACACGCATGGTTATTGCTGGCACTCTGAGTTTGAATGTCCAAGGTATGATGACACCAAGGGAGATGGAGTCATTGTAATGATATCTCTGGTTGTGCAGAGGAAAACACATTGCACTGTAAACAAACACACATTTGACACTGGAACATAACACCCAGTTCCACAAGTGTTTGCATTCTCTAAATTTTGTTACCTCTGATCTGGTTTTGCAAGGGGAGCCATTGTGTGTGTCCATGAGGGCTCCCATTGTGCCCATTACATACTGCCTTAGGGCCTAATGGTAATAAGTGTTTGTTGAAGGTCTCCTTGATGTTTCCATAGATTTTTGGACAGTGTTTCATTGACAAATGTGGACAAAGCAGACTTAATTCAGCACATGTCTTTCATCCTCACAAGATGTAGACATATCCCCTGGCTTGAGGCTGACTATGTCAATTGTGTTGGTGAGCCACAGATTGAGCCACCCCCCAGCATCCCCACTCGTGCTGGCAGCTTATCTTACACAATGAGCTGTGCATTAGACACACCAACACTGTTTGTGGATCCTACGTCCTGAGCCTAATGCGTACTCCTACTACTGTGCAGGACACAATCTGCACATTCAAAATGGGATTATTGATTTCCAGAACACACTACAGCCTGAGGAGCTAGACGCAGTTTTGCTGCAAAGGACATTCTCCAAAGATGACCGTAGACACATGCAGATTGGAAATTGTGCGCAGCGGCACCAGTCCACACATGGGGACTGTATCCTACATTGTTGTTGGCCCATGCTTCTTTCAAAACCAAGATGGATTTTGACTACAAATGTTTACATGACGACTGTGACACAACCACTTCTGTGTTGTTGTAGTTGGAGACACTGAAATCAGTACTGAGAGGCTGAGTCTGTGGACATGCGTGTTGTCTGGGCCAATATCCTCTGGGTTTTACTGTACACAGATGCATCACAACGTCATACTATTGTGAGTACATTGTAGTTTTGTTGTCTTGCGATGTTTCAGTGTGTGTTGTGGTAGACTTATGCATTCACTTTGTGATACACACATATGTGTGATTATTGCAATTCCTGTTCCACCGTCAAATGTGTGTTTCCCCTAGTATTTAGCATGCTAACTGTACCTACCTGATGATGACATTCCCTCATTATACATACACAACATGCTATGGACCCATGTTCGGATTGTGATCACAACGATGCTCAGGCCCTCAGAAAGTAATTGGCACACAATCTGTAATCATCTCTTGGACCTGGCCTCTGTGCTTTTACCTGTCAAAGTTTTTTTTTTTAAAGGCACACTGCCGCTGATCAAGGGGGTGGTATGTAGGTCAGAATTGTCCAGAAGTGACTTCCCTCCCTGCAAGACCCCTACATACAACGCAACCTCCCTGCACCTGCCATGACCTGAAAGTGATGGTCGTGTGGTGGAGATGACACTACCTCTGTCAAGGCATGTAAGTCCGTGCACCATGGTGGCTATGCTCCAAAGGCTGTCCCCCAGCCTCAATTTACAGTACAGCTGGTAAGCCGAGAAAATCCTGGCACCACATTGCAGTGGCCTGGTGGCGACTGTGTAAGTGAGTCAGTCTATTGGTGTGGTATACTAAGGCTCCCAAAACCATGGCCCACAGGTGACACTGGTGCACCAGCCCAACGACCAATGCGCAATTGCCATCATGGCCAATCCAAGGGTATGCTGAACACTTCCTGATTGGATCTCAACACCCATAGGGCTCTATGGGCCTCGGCCCCTGTTGTGTGTGTCATCTCAGGCTGAGACAGCTTTCCCACACACACATACAGTCCTTGAGCTGCTGTAGGTGGCTGGTCTGTCTTGTTTGCACATTAGCCCCCCAGTATTTCACAGGTTTTTGAGGGACCATTTACTAGATGATGAGGCTTTGTTTGTTAATTGACGGTCCCTGTAGCACTTGCATCTCCACTCTGCCCATTCCTCAAAGTTGCCAGTTACTTTTGCTGCAACAGTATGGGAATACATTTCATTGAAAATGACCTTTGTGTTTGTTTATATAGACACTCCTGCAGCATGTACTCCACCTGTAGGTATTGAGGCACTTTGCCATGAGCACAAGTTACATTGTTCATGTACACATTGTTGGGGTATTGTTATGATTAATATAGGTACCCCAATATAGGCTCAGGTAGTCACCTAACCTTTCATCTATATTCTCCCCTACCATTACACTACATAACGGTTCTTGGGACTGACCTTTTACCTAGTTACGATACTGCTTACAGGGCGTAGGGTTTTCCCTGAAAACTGGCCTCATCCATTATGCATGAGGATTCTTGGAAACTCAGCAGGACTACCATCTCCTGCATAATAACTATGTATAAGGGTCATTCCTTCTGTCATCCTAAGTCCAACATGACACAGCAAGGTAGAACCCCTGAGGGTACCACTTTGGGTATATAAACACCATATCTTGCTGAGGTAGTCAGAGGAGAAAAGGACTTCCATGCCGACACACTGACGCAAGACGCTGAGGTTCCTGCGTGCAGACCCTCCAGCTCACAGTGGTCTGACATCCCTTGCGGGGTGTCCATCTCGAGGCCAAGACAGGGTCCCACAGTCTCTCACTTCAGGTAATGGGGTTGACTTTATCCTAGAGGGATTCTTGGCTTTACACCCACATACATGCTAGGTACACATAGGTACATCTAGTAGGGTCGCATCGTAGGAGTACGCATTTGTTCCTGACATGTATTTTATATACTTACCTATATTCATTGTTTTAGTGCTTCTAATCATTTATATCTGTTTCTGCCCAATGGTTGTTTCAGCACACCTATTTTATACTAGAATGACGCTGGTTCAATAAATGCTTATTGAAAAACGTCCCCACTGTTTATTCTGTGTATCTCTCTGAGACAAAATGAGCACGAATGACTGAGGGAAAAGTGTTGCACTGTTTCCACGATCCTGAGGGATCAGGGTTGTCATGTTTGATAGCTGCCAAGAACTATTCTCTCCTTGGTAAGAGGGGTTTCTAGTGGCACTTTGAGCTAGCTGGTACAACAGGCTAACATACCCGGTGAGGGTGTCTGGAATCAGTCCAGACACCAATCCTACAGTGTTTGTTGTCTAAATGCGCAGATCCTATATAGGTTTATAGGAACTACATGACATGGTGCCGCCAACGTTGGTTTGGTACTTATTTAACGGTGAAATCTGAGTAGTCCTATTCTCAGAGACCCCTACTCACATTTCCACAGAGACGTCTGGAGTGGGAAGGGAACTATCCGCCACAGTTGAGTAGGCATATCCTACGTATTGGCTGTAGGTGTATCAAGCTTGAAGGACAAACAGTTCCTATTGTGCATAAAACCTTATCTCAGTTTCCTTGAAACTCCACCTTGAGAAACCTTTGTCAACAATGGCTGACGAAGACGCCGCTGTGCGAGCACAACGTGCTACAGTCAGGGAAGAAGAAGAGGAAAATGAAATTAACATTTCAGAAAATGTCAGAAATGCCCTTACTCTAAAACTAGCAGACTACGGAGTCACAGCTAGGGGTGGGACTGTAAAATTTGTGATTGAGGCTCACAAGTCATATAGAACAGAGGTATTCTATTCATGGGTTAAATTCCCACAAGCAGATGCACAATCACATACATTTCATTCTTACACTGAAGATGAAACACCAGAGGAATACTGTCTGTATGAGGACATTGAAGTTCCGCTCACCTACCAGGAGCACATAAATTGGTTTAAAGGCGCCCTCCCCCACACAAAAGACAAAGTAAGACTAGGTCCGCTCGGAAGAGATGGAGCCACTTGGCTGGTCCTAGCTGCTTACACACCACATCCAGACATTGACTCAATGCCAGTGGCAGACTTACGTCCACTTCATAAAGAAATTATAAAACTTTACAGAAACCTGACACAGTTTGTGATGAGAACACTCACACTTCAGCCAACAAGAGCTACACAAACAGGACAAATTCAGGGATCTACAACTAAAATAACACCACAAACGCTACATGCAGTTGTGGGTAAAATGCCTACTAAACGTGAGCAAATGCCATTCTGGATAGCTCAAAAAATAACACAGCTAGAGGCAATATTTCCACACACAAGCCCTCAAGAAAAACACAGAATGTTAACAATCTGCTTGCCAATGGGGATAGCTCCCCAAATGGAGGATTGTACCACTTGGGGTACAGTTTTCGCTCCCATACATACTAGAACTCATGGTATCCCTTCATTAGCCGAATTACCAGATGTATTAAGACAAATACAGAATGAGTATGGAGCAGAACCTGCTCTGAACTTAAGGGATGAAATTATTAGGATATTTTGCCCAGGTATCAGCTATCATACTAGCTAATGTTAAAGGGGATGCAACAGCAGTGGCAATACGCCAACGCCTGAGGGATTTCACTCCTTTACAACAGGAACGTGAATTACCTAAAATTATTGAAGATACCAATGCTGAATTAGGTAGAGATAGTTTGGGAGCTAGAGCAACAAAACCTCAACTGATGGGAGGTCCTGAAAAGGTTAACATCAAGCAAGCACCTGATTCTTCGAAGAAGAAATGGGATAATAACAATGAAAAACAAAAGTATATAGAGAATAGATCACAATCCAGGGGTGGGTCTCCTCAACAGGAGCCCTCCGAAAGGAAGTATAACCTTAGGAACCGTGATAACATTAAAAAAACCTGACAGGTATCAGGATATTGATACACATTCCTCTCGTTCCTTTCAGGGTTCACCAAGAAACTCAGAGAGAGAAGGACGGTCAGAACACAGACAAGAAGAGCGTACAAAGTCCAGAGACACGCAACGCACTTCAGATTATACTTCCAAGAAAGAAGAGAAGCCTAAATCAAAACCTCAATTTAAAAAGAAGGTAGCAGGTCTCAAAGTTAGACATGCCCAGAATTCCAAGGACACAACTTCTGAACGGGGAATGGGCTCTGACGATGCTAGAACGCGCAGCAGAAGTAACAATAGCTCGCCAGAACCTGATGGAATTTCTGGTGACAGCGGAGTTGAATGAGCATATCACGGTGGAAACACCGATTCAAGGGTAAGTGTTCCACATCAGTTACATAAGATACCTCTCCAAATGGAGGGGGACAAACCCAGAAAAATTAAAGGTCTCTTTTGGAAGAACCTGACTTTTGGCTATGACATCCTTTTAGCTGAAAGAGATTGGCCACCTGAGATTGTTATGGATTGCCCAAAAGGAGAAACGGTTATTTTACCAGCTTTTTCCGACCTGGTTCCAATATACTTAAAACACACATACACGCAGGAGAGGGCAGTAGCCCTTGCTCCAGCACTATATCGCAACCATGTTGGGTGGGATGCTGAGCCATCTCACCATGTAATCCCAGTAAAAACGACTCCAACTCCACAGACACAGTACCCAATAAAACAAGAAGCAAAAAAACAGGTCAGGGAGATCTTAGATCAACTTGAATACCAGGGTCTAATTGAAAGTTGCACCTCTCCAATGAACAATCCTTTGTTTCCCGTAATGAAACCCGATTATTCATACCGTCTAGTTTTAGACTACAGACATCTGAACACATACACAAAGGCATTTGCAGTACAGAATGCACATAGTGCTGCATTAATGAATAACATTGTGCGGAAAAAATACAAAACAACACTAGATATCTCAAATGGATTCTTCTGCCAAAATATAGCGCCTGAAAGCAGGTATTTAACCACATTCTCAGCGCTAGGATCTCAGCGTCAATTTTGTCGACTCCCCATGGGGATAAGCAGAGCCCTGGGTTGTTCTCCACTAGGGTAACAGAGTTACTTCAGAATTTGAATGAAGAGGCATTGTCCTATGTAGATGATATTTATCTGACGGATGATGATTTAAAGGATCACTTGACCAGGGTGAGCAACATTATTTTGGGGTTCAACTCTGAGGGCTACAAATTCAACTTTAAACAATCTAAAATAGCCCACCTCAATGTCCTATTTTTGGGATGTGAGTTATCAAGTGAAGGAAAAAGCCTGGCAGCTAACTTTTTAGAAAAGTGTGCGCTGCTCCATCCTCCTAAATCGCTAAAAAACTTACAATCCATATTGGGATTTTTAAATTTAGCAGAACATACATTTTGCAATACGCAGAAAAAGTAAAACCTTTCTACGACTTAAGAAGACCTGATTTTTCAGTTAGGCATGGGACACAGGAACACACAGATATCCTTTGTTCCCTACACGCTGCCATGATAGCTTCAAAACACTTGCAGACATGCGTAAATGTCCTCAACCTGGTGATCCGTGTTATAGCGGGTCAATCTGGGTACACTTACCAAACCTTCAATGAAGGAGAAACGGTACTCATAGCATACAAATCACACTTGTACACAAACACTGAAATGCGCTTTGCTTCTACAGAAACAATACTGAAAGCAGTACAGACCGCTGTAGTAAGGGAAAGAGCACTGGCTCAGAGGAAACGAATAATTGTTGTAACTACGGTACCAGCCTTAGAGGTTGCAAAGGCAAGAGTTCCTAATGCTAAAGCCTTACATCCAAGATGGATACAATGAGCTAATTCTCTCACTGCAACGGATGTAGAATACAGATATGACCCTAGTCTAAAAACACAAGCATTCCTGCAATAAGAATATCCTCTACCAAATGAAATAATGCCTCTAGATCAGTATGAATACATTATTTACACTGACGGATCTGCTCAGCTGGCCATAGGAAGTAAACAGCAATACAGCGCCGCTTGTGCGATTGTAAAAGGTTGTATGCAGGATGGCAAGTTCAATCCCAGCAGTACAAAGACACAGTCTCTAGGAGACTGTACGGCACAGCTAGCAGAATTAAAATCCCTGTTACTGGCACTAATAAATACGGATCGAGAATTCCCCACACTAATTGTGAGCGATTCTTTTTATTGTGTCCAGTCATACAACGAATATCTACACTACTGGGGTCAAAATGGGTTTAAAGACTCAAAAGGTAGCACAATTAAGCATAAAATGCTATGGGACAGGTAGCTGAGTTAAAAAACGAACTACCAAGAACTCACGTGATACACATGCTGAGTCACCAACGTGATGGCGTTCACGTTGAAGGGAATTCATTAGCTGATGAAGCCGCAAAGGGGGCAGTACAAACTGCTGCCGTAGCTGCAATCACTCGCTCAAAACGAGAATAGACGGATAGATAATGGTAGCTGTCATTGCTTCACTCAAAAACAGCCCAGCCTTACCGAAAGGTTTTCCACTCAAGTACTCCTACAAGTTAGATGCAAATAACATTCTGTATGCTCAAATTCCAGGAGTGGGGGATAGAGTAATACCAAACATGGATCGCAGATTAGGCTTAATACTAGCTGCACACAAGGGTCTAGGTACTGCACACGCAGAGATTACCGCGACGGTTTCTTTACTGAAACAACGCTATTGGTGGCCTGGTTTAACTAAACAGATGAAGAATTTTGTCCTAAATTGCGACATCTGCCAGCAGATGAAGGGTTCCACCGTGGCGTGTCCAGCGCAGACACCTTTACTAATATCAGACAGACCATTCGCTTGTGCCTATTTGGACCACTGCGACCCCCTACAATCGGACGGGGCTTACAAGTATGTCTTGGTGGCAGTGGATTCATGCTCTAGATTTCTATGGTTATGGCCTCAGCGCTCGGCTGACGCTCGAACTGTTATAAAAGATTTGCGAGTCTTCATAGGGACATACGCAGTTGGCACATTACATTCTGACCGTGGCCCCGCGTTTAGCTCTAGGGCTTACAAGGAAGGCATGGAAGGTTTGGGTGTAGCATTGCAGTACTCCTCTCCATACCATCCCAAGGGAAATTCGGTCGTGGAGATGAAAAACCGAGACTTAAAGCAATCTTTAACAGCAAGAGTATTAGGTTCGGGTGGTAGTTGGGTCAATCACTTATACGGGGTCCAATGAGCCCTTAATAACATGCCAAGAAGTTCTCTAGGGGTGTCACTCCTTATGAGGTCCTATTTGGGATGAGACTGTGGGTGCCTGATCTCGATTATGAAAGCACAGTGGTGGATGAAAAACCATTTGATATCAATAAACGTTTGGCTGTTTTAAAGGATCTGAATGAATCCCTGGCACTACTAAGCAATGTGCAAGTAAAACGCACCGCCACTGGGGAAGTCAAATCAGTCATGGCAAGACCTGTCTGGATCCCAAATGTTGGGGATCTGGTCAGAGAAAAGATCAAGGACAAGAAAGAATTTAGGCCATCATACAGAAAGCCTGTACCTGTCCTGGCTGCCGAAGGAACAAGAACAGTGCTTCTTCTGCCTCTTGCCGGAAAAAAAGAAAAGAGATTTGTCTCCATTGATCTGATCAAACTACACTATGTGGCCGATACTGAATAGTAGGCCTCGTGGGCTCCTGGGTAGCCAACGCTATCCTCTCGCTACCATACAGGAAGTTCAGACAGAAAGACTCATAACATTTCAAGAGTCACCCATACAAAATAACGGAATTTCCAACAATGAAATGGAACTCGTTCCTCTTGAAACAGAACTTAAAAACACGAATGAAAGACAAATATCAATTCGGCCTAACACTGATGTCTACATCAATATGCCTCAACAAGAGACACCTACCAGTTCAACAACACCCGTGGAGCTACCCAAGATAGATCGAATTGCATCTGGCTACTTCATCGATTTTGATACCTTCTCTCTTGATCCCAGTGAACCTGAGACAACGCCAGCTCCAGTTCCAGCAACAAATTCGTGAATTCTACACTTTTCTGATAAATACTTATTTAGTATCACCTTGGCTCCAGCTCTGGATCATAACTGGAATATTGTTTTTTCTGTTCTGGATTGGCCTAGTGACTGTTTTCTGCTTACTCATAAATGTAAAATATCTCCCAGAATGCTCTGCAGTATCAAATGTGAACTTGGTCCTGAAACCTCATACATCATCTCATCGTGAACAAAGAGACCTGTTTTCCGTGAACATTACAGCAGTTCCAATTCCTGATGATATAGATTGGGACAAGGTTGATTATGATGTATTTGGCCCTACTGAACTTTTGAAAATACCACATTTATTTAAAATTTCTCTAAATGATATCATTACCTCCAGTACATTTTCTGACGATTGGAATTTTGAAACTGTAAATAATATGTTGTCTGATTTGGAACAATCCGCTGCATTTTCAAGCATTGAAATGTTAGAAGACACATCAGACTATAACACTATGTGCTGTTACCATCATTATGGTGATCACTTTTTACACAAATCCAGTATCCCACGTAATGTTTTTACATACCACCAATGGGAACATTGCCCAACACCACCAAAAGTTAGTTTGAAAACGTTTGCACAGAAATGTTCTTATTTTTCAGGGTTTAACACTTCTGACCCAACCTCATATTACTATAAGGTTGCACCTACACCTGCACAGAAAAATATGCTGACTAACACCAAACAGATTTATTTCCCAACTGTCTGAACAGGGTTTCGACTTTTGGAAGGACACTATAGCCACAAAATCAGTCTGAGGTTCTAAGGAATGGCAAGTTCGGGGAGCAGAGGCACTATTTTGAGCGTGCCTCATTACACAGCAGATAATATTTCTGAATGACACTGTGCAACAGACTTCCCGTCTTGGACTAGCCAAGAACAAGGATTTGAACACACCTCGGATTCCCACATCTTCACATATCAATTTTACATCATGTGGAGGTGATAAAATAGATGACATCATGCAGTACAATAGTTCAGACCCCAATTGGGAGGGATGGTTAGTTTGGCCAACAGACACAAACAGATGTCAATCAAGATTCAAGGGTACAACCGAAGGGTTTAGTATCCATAGGGCGGACCAACGCTATGTACAAAGAGAACATCCGGGGGTGGTGACATCATACAGTGTTGGGAAGTTGTGCCTCGATTGGCTAAAAACCTCGACACTGTCCCAGGTGAAACAGCACTTATACTTACTCTCAGATGAGGTGGATCTAAGGGATTTTTTACTAGGTCCCCGAAAGCCACGTCAGAAACGTTTCCATTACGCTGTCTATAATGAAATCTGGAAGATCTCTTAACAAGAAGTTGTGGAGAGACTTCGTGAAATAGATAGAATTAACCTAGAAAAGGTGTTAGCTGTAGTTGACAATGGTATGACTATATTAACATCCAGGATTTTTTCACTGGGCAACATTGTATCTTCTGCTATAGATGTACTAGAACAGGACTTGTCCATACTACAGCACGGACAATCCCAGCTATGTTCTATTATGTTTTTAAGCTGGACGCTGCAATCATTGCACGCTGGTTATGTGCCTTGGAGATTTATCAACAGTACGTCCCTATTTTCTGCATACAATCTAACTGAGAAGCAGATAACGATGGCACAAAGGCTAGCAAAATATTCAATGTTGCGTATTGAAAAACTAGATAAGTTACCTTTTACTGTGGCAGAGTCTCCATCCACAGAATGGTTCATCCATGGGCATATAACATTACCGGTCACAACTTTCCAGTTTCAGTATTGCCTCGAGCAACAACAGGAGGGCAGATATGAAGCAATGGATAGGGTATTCATCAAGGAATCTTGGGAATTGCCATACAGATTTCGATGCAGGAATGGGGACATGGAAGTGTTCCTTAGCGGTACCATCTGCGAGAATTCCTTGAGTGGATCTCTCATATGCCAAGATATCATGCTTCACAGGGCCTGTAATGGTTCAGTTGCTAACTTATCCTGTCACTTGAAAGGGTCCTCGGCTGCTGTGATTAATCCGGTGTTCAAGTTGCTTTCAAATGGGAGTTACTTGATGCTGAATGATCAAGGTTGTTGTGGGATACTCCCGGGCATCGCATATCTTGTCACTGTGAACTCCAGGGTTACTTGCTGTATGCAAGTATTGGTTCCACCGACCCATACAGTCAGGGAGGCACCGTTATGGCCTTCGTCGAATGTTTACTTTATAAGGTTTGATACTCTGAGCCAAATGAAAGCCATGCTTTTACAGAAAACTGTGCCCTTAACCTCCGCCCGAGAAACTTATGATCTCCAGTTTGCAAGGTCCTTGGCTTAGGTACAGGTACTAGTACGAACAAACTGCACTTTCCATTTCACAGAAATGACACAACGCATCTTTAACATGTCTGATACGACGGGTATAGTACACCTATTTAAGACCATAGGTTCTGGTCTGTTAAGCACCTTTCAGACAATCCTCAGAGTTATTCCCAACTTCATACACTCCGTATTCAGAAGCATTTTTGGAGGACTTCCACTAATCCTGTTCCTAATAGCAGGTGTCCTGATTGTCATTTTTCTTCGACGCAATGGACGTCCCAGTCACCAAGGAGATGGAAAATACGCCCTTGGAGCGCCAATACCGTGATCGCATGGTACTCGGCACACCTCACCTTCGCGAACTAAGTGAATCTTAGTTCCTATCATTTAGACCAGTCTGGATCGACTGTATTCTGCCTGTCCTCCGATGCCTGTTCTGCGGACAAGAATGCGTGTGGGCCTCTGTCTAATACTTCTATCAGTTGCGCCACCAGACGTTGATGCTTTACTGGACCCGATAACGGCCCATGTTCTGCAGTGTTCTCAACGTATTCCAATGTCTTAGAGCCACCACAGGATGCTTCAGCTCCTGCTGGAACGGATAACGGCTCCTCAACAAATACTCAGGCCTTGGTTGTCACACAGGCATCCCCAGCAGCGGCTGTGGAGAATACGGAGGAACATCTGTGCTCAATTGACCTGATCTGCGAGGTGTTGCAAGGACCGTCGTCTGCGATTGCAGGCAACAGTGATGTTGCGTCTCCCAGCCAGGACACATAAGCATTTGGCTCATCGTGTGCTGGGAAAATTCAGCTTTTTCAAAAATAACCAAATTTCGAATTTTAAACAATAGACACTTTTTCTAAACTGCACGGCTTTCAGTCACTCATTGTTCGAACTATATATACGAACATAGTTTAGTACAGACTTCTATCGCCTGCTATATATGTTTTTTTTTAGCATGTTTTAGACTTTTCAATTTTTAAGGTACTATTTTATGGACTTATTAGTTGTTTGTGTACAAAACCTAGCTGTACGTTATAATATTTTAGTATGTCGTCCAGTCGGATGAGAAGTGGGTGTTATGTTTCATATAGGTACCCCAATATAGGCTCAGGTATTCACCTAACCTTTCACCTATATTCTCCCCTACCATTACACTACATAACGGTTCTTGGGACTGACCTTTTACCTAGTTACAATACTGCTTACAGGACGTAGGGTTTTCCCTGAAAACCGGCCTTATCCATTATGGATGAGGATTCTTGGAAACTCAGCAGGACTACCATCTCCTGCATAATAACTATGTATGAGGGTCATTCCTTCCGTCATTCTAAGTCCGACATGACACAGCAAGGTAGAACCCCTGAGGGTACCACTTTGGGTATATAAACACCATATCTTGCTGAGGTAGTCAGAGGGAAAAGGACTTCCATGCCGACACACTGATGCGAGGCGCTGAGGTCCCTGCGTGCAGACCCTCCAGCTCGCAGTGGTCTGGCATCCCTTGCGGGGTGACTATCTCGAGACCAAGACGGGGCCCCACAGTCTCTCACTTCAAGTAATGGGGTTGACTTTATCCTAGAGGGATTCTTTGCTTTACACCCACAAACATGCTAGGTACACTTAGGTACATCTAGTTAGGGTCGCATCATAGGAGTACGCATTTGTTACTGTCATGTATTTTATATACTTGCCTGTATTCATTGTTCTAGCATGATGGTAGAAATCTACCATCCTTTTACTCTGTAAGTGCTTCTAACCATTTATATCTGTTTTTGCCTAATGGTTGTTTCAGCACACCTATTTTACACTAGAATGATGCTGGTTCAATAAATGCTTATTTAAAAACATCCCCACCGTTTATTCTGTGTATCTCTCTGAGACAAAGTGAGCACGAGTGACTGAGCGAAAAGTATTGCACTGTTTCCACGATCCTGAGGGATCAGGGTTGTCATGTTGGATAGTTGCCAAGAACTATTCTCTCCTTGGTAAGAGGGGTTTCTAGTGGGACTGTGAGCTAGCTGGTACAACAGGCTAACATACCCGGTGGGGGTGTCTGGAATCAGTCCAGACACCAATCCTACAGTGCATGTTGTCTAAACGCGCAGATCCTATATAGGTTTATAGGAACTACACAACAGTATTTGCCTCTCAAACACCAAATGTTCATCAACTTGAATAGGGGTATTTGCCCCCCAACCCCATAATTGCATCTACATGAATGGGGGTATTTGCCCCCAAACCACAGATTTGCATCTACATGAATGGGGGTATTTGCCCCCAAACCACAGATCAGTATCTACACAGATGGGGGTAGTTGCCTCCCAAACCCCATAATTGCACCTACATGAATGGAGGTATTGGCCCGCCAAACCCCATAATTGCATCTACATGAATGGGGGTAGTTGCCCTCAAACCACAGATTAGCATCTACACGAATGGGGGTATTTGTCCCCCTCACCCCAGGTTTGCATCAGCATGAATGGGGATATTTGCCCCCCAAACTCCCTAATTGCATCTACATGAATGGGGGTATTTGCCCCCAAAGCCCAGATTTGCATGTACATGAATGGGGGTATTTGGCCCCCAAACCCCAGATTTGCATCTACATGAATGGGGGTATTTGCCCCACAATCCCCAATTTGCCTATACATTGCTGGGGGTATATGCCCCCCCCAAATTGTCTCTACATTGCTGTGTATTTGGACCACAACCCCAAGATTGGCTCTACATTGCTGTGGGTATTTCCCCCCAAATGTCTCTACATTGCTGTGTGTATGTGCACCACAACGCCCAGATTGGCTCTAAATTGCTGTGTTAATTTGCCCCCCCCTCCCGAATTGGCTCCTCATTGCTGGGCGGTATTTGCCCCCCCCCAAATTGGTTCTACATTGCTGTGTGTATTTGCACCACAAACCCCAGATTTGCTCTACATTGCAGTGGGTATTAGCCCCCCCCCAATTGTCTCTACACTGCAGTGTGTGTTTGCACCACAAACCCCAGATTGGCTCTACATTGCTGTGGGTATTTGCCCCACAACCCCCAGATTGGCTCTACATTGCTGTGGGTATTTGCCCCCCCCCCCCAAATTGGCTCTACATTGCTGTGGGTATTTGCTCCACAACCCCCAGATTGGCTCCAAATTGCTGGGGTAATTTGCCCCCCCAAAAAAAATTGGCTCTACATTGCTGTGTGTATTTGCACCAAAAACCCCAGATTGGCTCTACATTGCTGGGGGTATTTGCCCCCCCCCAATTGTCTCTACATAGCTGTGTGTATTTGCACCACAAACCCCAGATTGGCTCTACATTGCTGGGGGTATTTGCCCCCCCCAATTGTCTCTACATAGCTGTGTGTATTTGCACCACAACCCCCAGATTGGCTCAACATTGTTGGGGTATTTGTCCCCCCAAATTGTCTCTACATTGCTGTGCGTATTTGCCCCTTCCCCCGAATTGGCTCTACATTGCTGTGGGTATTTGCCCCACATCCCCCAATTTGACACTACAATGCAAGAAGTATTCTCCTCCCTTTTTGGCTGTAGTTGCGCCCCTGCTTTCTCTTGTATTGTCTTTCGCGGGGTAGTTACGTTATTCTGTATGGGTAGGTGTCAGACTTACCTTCTGCGACGACCGCGTTGGTTGGGGTTGTAGCATTGCTCAAATAGGTAGAGTATGGGGATGACATGCACGATGGGATTCATGGCTGCACCGCCTCGTTTGCAGGGTTTGTGTTGTGGTGCAATTTGAAGCTGAACTGCTCCCCTTCTGGATGCTCTGACGTGTTGGTTGTTGCAACAGATTCGGCGCATAGGAAGTACGCATCATACTTGTGCGTTCGCAATCGGCTGTGGAAATGCCTCCGGACAACTCCATTCTGCGTATCCGGAGGCTTCTCGTTTGGAAAATGAGGACAGAATCGGAGTGACTGAGTAGTTCGGTAAGTGAAGGGTTTTGGGCATCGTACTGCGTCGTTTGGTAGGATCGGCTCCCAGTACGAGTCGGTTGTAAGGTCCGGCTCCGGACAGCTCTGGGATGGCCTTCTGAACGAGATCGGAATCGACTCCTTAATGTGCAACCCCAGTGGGTATATGTCTTTCAAAACTACCAAACCATATTTCTCAATAGAGCCCAAGTGGGTATATGGTAATGTTATAGTATGTATATAACTTCAAATGAAATTATGTGCATGTAATGATACAAGCACCTACTTGTCATGTTGGTGCATGCAGTAGTCTGTTTATATATGTGCATTGGAGCTGACACAGTGCGCTCTCATTTATGGGTTTGTGAGCCTATGGGACTTGCATTCTGGTTGGGGTTTTATTATGCATAATTACCACATAGCCATGTGGTGTCTCCTTTCTCAAAAGAATTTAATTTCACTAAAAACATGCTTTTGTGAATGGGTTTCGAATTGGTGAGCTATTGTCTAATAATGTGTGCTCTTTTTACTCATTAAAACCCTGCAGCTAATAGTGATTGTACCTGACATAATAAAGATGCATATTTAGTCCAGCCTCCCTATGTACAAATTAAGCATGGTAGAGAACTCTTTCATGAGCTATTTTGAAGACTAAAGCTAAATTCTGGACTGTCTCATAATCTAAGCAGTTAATATCAAGTTGAGACTATTTTTCATCAAATTCTGAAAGGCCTATCATAGTCTAATACATATCTCAACCTTTTTCTGAGGCTTTGCTAATCAAAGACATGACAGATGTTACTATCAAGGACCCAGAAAAGCATAGTTTAGTGGCACTAATCTACTGGAAAAGTGCTAGAGGCTGTATAACAGCTCACATGAATGGCTGCGGATATTTCTTATTTTTTTATTATTACCGTGCAGAGTTTAGGCTGCAATGTTTGACACAAAATAGAAAAATATTATTAAAGCAAATATAAATGTTTGTCAACCACCACTAATTTCATATTGAGAGGGTCTTCACCACGTTTCATTGGGATTTTCTCGTTTGCTGTATTAAAATCCCTCAGGAAAACCTACTGGGGTAGTGCTAGTTAAAAACTAAGGACCAGATTTACTAACATTTTGCGTCATGGCTGCACCTCTTTTGTGGCGCATCCATGACGCAAAATGCTAGTAGATATTTACAAAGCCACGCAAGGGGTGATTTGCCCCACCTTGCGTGACTTTGTTAAAAACAATTTAACGCAATACATGGCACCCCTCGCCCACGTCGCCCGACAGCACAACCTCAACATCATCTCCAAGCCGACGACACCCAGCTGATCCTCTCCCTCACCAAAGACCCTCACACCGCCAAAGCCCACCTCCACGAAGGAATGAAGGCCGTCGCCGAATGGATGAGGACCAGCCGCCTGAAGCTGAACTCGGACAAGACGGAGGTCCTCATCCTTGGTTCCAACCCTTCAGCCTGGGACGACTCCTGGTGGCCAACATCACTGGGAACAGCCCCGCCACCCACCGACCACGTACGCAACCTAGGGGTCATCCTCGACCCCACCCTCTCCATGACTAAGCAGGTCAACGCCGTTTCCTCATCCTGCTTCAACATCCTCCGAATGCTCCGCAGGATCTTCAAGTGGATCCCCACCGAAACAAGAAAAACAGTCACCCAGGCCCTCGTCACCAGCAGGCTGGACTACGGAAACGCCCTCTATGCAGGAACGACGCCTAAGCTCCTGAGACGGCTGCAACGCATCCAGAACGCCTCTGCACATCTTATCCTCGACATCCCCCGATGCAGCCACATCACACCCCACCTGAGAGACCTGCACTGGCTCCCTGTCAACAAGAGGATAACCTTCAAGCTCCTCACCCACGCACACAAAGCACTCCACAACTCCGGACCAGCCTACCTCAACAGACGACTCAGCTTCTACACCCCCACCCGCCAGCTCCGCTTGACCAGCCTCGCCCTCGCCACAGTCCCCCGCATCCGGAAAACGACCGCCGGCGGCAGATCCTTCTCCCACCTCGCCGCCAAGACCTGGAACACCCTCCCCACCAACCTCCGACAGACCCAAGACCTACTGGGCTTCAGAAGACTCCTCAAGACCTGGCTCTTCGATCAGTAGCAGCACCACCCCCCTCTTCCCCCAGCGCCTTGAGACCCTCGCGGGTATGTAGTGCGCTTTATAAGTAACATGATTGATTGATTGATTGATTTGCACTGCATTGTGTTACATTTCATTCAGAGAGGCGTTCCATGGGTGGAACATGGGCATTCCCATGCATTCGCCCATGGATTTCACATAATCCCAGATTTGCAAAGGTTTGAAAACCTGGGATTGCGTGAAATTGCTACACCTCACAGAGGATGGCGTAACAAGGTGAATTATTTTTTTCTCCTTGTTATTTCCTCTTTCTATGTGCGCTGCAGTCTGCAGCACTCATAGAAAGAATTGCAACACACAAGAAAAGAGTAAAATGCCTTGAGAGATTGTTTTTGTGCAGGAAGATATCCTTCCTGCACAAAAACAATTCTCCTTGTAATACAAGCATCTTTGCACTGGGATGTAAGGGTGCCTGCATTGGCGCTAGGCTGCTTGGAGTGCGCCAGCACTATTAGAGAGCAGAAGTGGGCCATATCTTAGCAGCTAAGATGCATTTCTGCTCTCTCTCTTTCACACAGCGCAGCAAGTTGCCTTGCTACACTCCGTTGCGTGAAAAGTTAGTAAATCTAGACCTTAACCCGCATAGTCTACTCAAGTAGGAGTGGATTACCTAGCACCATACATATTTAATACATTGTAATGCTTTTTCAACCATAAGGTGATTAAAAGAGGGTGTAAATTCACTCTTTTTACATAATAATACGTCAGTCACACTTGTACCTGTACAAGTCCTTTGTGAATTAATCAAATTAAGTGGGACCAAGAACTTGAAAAGAATATATGGCACCACATTCTAGAAGCTCGCTGAAAAAGTTAAAAAGTACAGAAACACAAAGGGGCTTTTCACAAACTGCATTTTGTAGTAAGTTTACTAGTGCTAAAATAGTACTACTAATGTAGTACAAAGTGCATTTCACATACTTATGTTCAGAGATCTACGCCTCCATCTCGCCTATCTTTTCAGTGCAGAGTTCTCTGCACTTAGCTATATTGTTTTCCAAAAAGGACACAGCTACAACAAAGCAGCACCCCAGGGTCTTCCTCTTACAAGAAACAGACCATGTGGCAGTAACAAGAAATCATTACCTTGTGGTGCACTCAAATGAATTCATCTCTCAACGCATTTACAATAATTACATGGGAGAGGAACAATTTTACCAGTGCTTAATTTGTAAAATATTAAGTGCCAGGGCTCTGACCAGGAGGCCACTGCAGCTTGCACCACCCATCACCCTTGTCATTGCTGCCAAAACAACTACTAACCATCTCTCTCGCATTTAAATGCGACAGTTCAGATTATTCAAGGTCCCCAAAGCTAAAGGAATGGCTGGGGAGGCAGGTACTAGCAATTTTTTTATTGTATATTGTTTTCCTAAACAACTGCTATACTGCTCAGCTCTAAATTACATGAGCAGCACCACCTTGTGGCAGACTGCCCTAAGTGTGGTGTTGACAATTAGGTGCTGGTGCCGAGCACTGGAAACCAATTAAGTGCCGTGCTCAGCACCGGAAAGCACCGGCTCAAATTAAGCACTACCTCTTTTTAGTTTAGAGAGTTTGAGGAACAGCGATTGTTTGCAAAGAAGTTTTAATTTGTTGCTTCAACCAGATTACGCTGGCAACATCATCAAAAGATGCTAACATCCTCAATATGTAGGGTCCAACTCCACAGATATTAAGGGGCCGATTCCGATTCGGGCCGGAAAACTCTCCGACCGAGCCGGACCCGGAGAGATTTCTGACCGAATCGGACTCTGGCAGTCCGACCGAACGAGTACGATGCGCACGCATGCACCCGGACTCGAGTTGGTCGGACTCCCATTGAAGTCAATGGGAGCCGGTCGTACAACGCGTACGCGGGCTCCCATTGACTCAATGGGTGCGAGGCGAACAAGGGCCCCCCCTACAGCGGGTACGCGTCGATGCGCATCGCGCCATACATGCACAGGTAGGGGGGACCCATGGGTCCCCCCTGTGTGCGACTCACGTGGCTACGCGTACAGGGGGGTCCGACGCGGACCCCCAAAGTCCGGCTCCGACAGCTCTTTCGAGCCGGACGGCGCGAGTCGGTCGGACTGCTCGAGGCCCGCATCGTACTTGCCCGGCCGGGGAACGACTCCATTGCGTGGTGCGAGTTGTGTCCGTGCGAGTCGGTCGGAGCGTGTTGGACCCGCGTACGAGTCGGTCGGCGATTTCGCGGGCGCTCGCATCGTACTCGCTCGGCCGGACTCGCGTACGAATCGGTCGGGAAGCAGGGCTCCGAATCGGATCCGGTAAAGCCGAATCCGATTCGGAGCCCTACCGGCCGAGATCGGAATCGCCCTCAATCATTGGAGAAATGGGAACGACAACACTTTTGCACAGATGAGACTGGCACTACTTGCAACTGCCTTTAAAGCGTTTCCAAGTTTCTTTTCAAATGTCTTTTTAAGTCTATACTACCATACAGTACTAGCTGTCTGTTTACTGAAGGCCTATTGTCCGCTTACATTGAGTTTAGAGTAAGTCCATTCCATACCATTCATTGGATTTATTGTCACTTTCATTTGCTTCCTTCCTATTCAATGGCTTGCCTTGACCGGCATGTGTCTGTCCCTCCGCTCGAGCATAGCCTCTTTACTTTTGCCCCACCATGGCTCGCTTTTAGGGTACTACATTTTCCTTTTTCTTAGTCACTCCACAAGAGTACATGTGTTTTCCAGCTGTCTCCAGCTCTTCCCCCCATCCGCACTAGGTCTGCCATCTCCTGCCCATGACCTTCTCTCCCCCCAATATCCCTCTCTCACTATTATACTTCTTGCTCCACCCACGCTCCATGCTTTTTCTCTTACCCATGTCCTGTTCTTCTCTACTGCCCCACCTATTGCTTCCCCACCCATGCCCCCTTGTTGCTTCTCCCTCCTGTTCCCTCTGTGTTGCTTCTGCACCCTCGATGTTGTTGGCCCCACTCTCACCCTCTGTGTTACTTCTGCCCCGCTCACCCTATTGCGTCCTACCACCTGCAAGCTCCGTGTTGCTTCTCTCCACTTGTGCTCTTCGTGTTGCTTCCATTCACCCGTTTAAAAAATGCTTTTGTGCCACTTTTTTGTTTATCTACCAGTTCAACTCAGATCAGTAAATAAGAAGAAAAAAAGGCACCAGTGTCATTTTGTAGTCGCGCGTATGCCACTGTGCCATAGCACCCTTTTCCCCATCTTTAGCTATACTGCGCAGCATCGGAGATGCTGTTCAACCTCAAATAAAACCAATGGCAAAGGTAATAGGTCCCAAAGGGAGGATCCTATTGGATTTGTCAATGTTTTTTACTGGGTGAAGTTCTCTTGAATGGTTCATGTCCTGAGAACTTCCAAATGCACAAATAAAGAGAAATGGAGTATTAGACTGTGGGAGAGCTAGGCCATGGTCCTGATGTGAGGCCTTCCTCAGAGAAAAGGGGCATGGTGTATGTCTAACAACTAGCCAAACAATATTACAGTAAAAAAATAAAAAACCTAACATGTCCAAAGCAAGGTACTATAAAAGGCAACTTTTTAATGAGAACATTTCAGACAAAATTAAGAAAATTGCTTGGAGAAATCAAAACATATAAAAGAAACAAACACCGCCCTATAAGGAGGTCCAAATATTGAATTTGAGTTTAGGGAACTTTGAACCAGAAGCACAGTTAATAAGAGATGAGACAAATGATGTCTACACTGCCACCCATACACATCTGAAATGGCTTTAAATCAAAGCTTGAACTGGTTAGACAAATGGGTTGTGTACAGGTGCATGAATCCTAACGTTGCTCATGTTCATATTTATTATTCAGTTGCATAAACAATATCTGCCTGATTTCACTAAAACTAAGGGGCATATTATCAAGAACGGCGTTAAAATTAGAAAAATGCCGCTAAAGCGGCGATAATGGGCTTGATAATATGCCCTTGAGAATTCCAATAGAAGCCCATGTTGACACCAGAACATGGGCTTCTATTTTAACGCCGTTTCTTGATAATATGCCCCCTCAGTCAATTAATGTATAGCTAAATCAGATCAGCATACTGTGTCTCATCATGCAGTCAGTCTGACAGCCATACTTCCAAAAGCCAGTGTCTTCTAGAAAAAGCTTTAATACTTGGTCCTGGGACCAACAGAAACAATACAGTTACCTCCCACCTTTTGCCTCAACTTTGTTAACATCATCTCACAAGGATCCTTTACCAGTGAATGGAATATTTATCTCCCTATGGATTAACAAATGTATATTCTCTGAATGATGATGATAATTCATATCTGAATACGCTTTATAATAAAGACATGTCCTGTTTCAACATTTCTTACACATTCGGATATAAATAGAAGAAATGTTCTTTATTAAGAGTAGGACCATTCTTCTACTCTAAGCTGGGACTGAATTTGTAGGTAAATTTCCATATTTCAAAGCTTAAATGAAGTTCAAAGACTCATATTTTCATGGAAAATCTTTCTCATGTCCTTCTTTCTAAGCATACCATGAGATATGTACCAAGGTATGTCTGGCTACTATTTCTTTACAGGGGAGGCAAGGAACTCAGGCATGGCACATTTAAGGGTCTGACATATTTTGCCTATGTGTTACTATAGAAGGGATTTTGGGACAGACTTACTAAGATATTGCACCAGTGCAAAGTCACAAAAAGTTACACTGAGTCTTGGAAGTGTGCCTATTTTCTAGCGCCAAGGTATTTTGCATGGAAAAGTGTAAGAAAACATGCTGGCTTTCGACTCTGAAGTGCATTTGAGCCTGCTAACCAGGCCCCAGTGCCAGTGCTCTTACCCTAAAACTGATACAGGTGATTTGTATCCCCAATTGGCAAGGACCTTAACCCCCTTGTAAGACCCTGGTAAGTGGTACCAGTGGTACCCAGCGCATGAGAGTTAAGTGGGTCACCAGGGCCTGAAGCACTGCACCGTGAGTGACCAAGGTAAACAGATGACAGCAGTCCTGCCATTGCAGACTCCATGAGCAGTGCAAACTGCTCAAACCTGACTTTGCCCTCACCATGTGTGGCAAGGTCAAAGCGCTATTTTTAATATAAGCCAGGCCGGTGGGCAGGAGCTCCCTTGAGAGCTCCGGGGGCCAGGGATCATATTTTAAGTGTAAATCCTGGTGTATGCCATTTACAGAAGCCAAGCATTTGTTTTTTGACATTGGATATGATTGCAGGAGTTGTGATTGGCAGGGCAAAGGCGACAGCAGGGAGAAGACGTGCATGCTACCCAGTGCGGAGTGACTGCAAGGCCATGGCACGCACTTGAGGAGCCCGAAGTGGTGCACGGTTGCAGGCAACTAGCGGTGGCCACAGAGAGAGCCCGATGTGGTGCACAGCTCCAGGAAGTGGACGGAGTGAGGAGCCTGATGTGGTTGCACAGCTCCAGGTAACTGGTGGAGCATACTTGAAGAGCCTTATATGGTGCATGGCTCCAAGTGGCTGTCGGAGCGCCTTGGGAGAGTCCACTGCAGCGCAGTGCTCTGGGGTCTGCCTGATCTGAGCCCGCAGTAACGGCGCGTGCTAGGGGTTCTCAGAGTCTACTCCAAAGAATGGCTTATAAATTGATTGTATTCATTATCACTCATTTTTTGCGTGCTTCTTATGGACTGGCTACCCATCTCTTCGTGCATTCTGAGTGACCTGCCTAGGGAACATAGCGTCTTCACACTTGCGTTGATAGGCCGAGTGTGTATCCTGGAAGTATATATTCAAGGCAGCTAGATTGCCATCTGTTGGAAAAAACACAAACCTCTTAGGGGGTAGGAGTCTCTACACAAGGTAGTTTGGAGACCTGAGAAAGTAAAAGGACAGTGGTAACATTGGCCTCGCTGCTGCTCTGTTGATTAGTAATGGTGAAGGTCTGGTTCTTTTTCCTAATAGAGGGAAACAACAACATTAGCAATTTACTAAAGAAAGATGTAGGGCCACAACAATGCTAATGCTCCCACTCTTTTTAACTCCCACTCAATTTAACTCACTCAGAATCAACTACCCACCAAACATATAAAAAAATGGAGCAAAACAATTCAAACAGAATATTCTAAGGAGCAACCCTGAAAGACTCATATCTGACTCCTATTTTTGCTCCTCAAAAGGATCCATTACGACCGATGTTATCTTCCATGCGAAATGCACGGCAAAATGGTGAAATACGTTTTACTTCCTCAAGGCTTTCATCACCACCCAGAACATCCCCAATGGACTGAAACTCTTAATATCGTCCTCCCCACACTCAAAGCGAAATCCAGTATCTCAATTTACAAAAATGGCAACATCCTTATTCAAGCAGTGGACGATGACCTACAAATATTTAACTCACTTTTTAGTGCCCTAAAAAGACAAATTGCAGCCACAGTAAATCCTATTAGTTACCTGCTGCATACTTCATTACCTAACTGTTAGACTTGGCATCTTTTGGCGTGTTTCCCCTGACTTTTTGCTTTCTGACCTCCCGGTTTTGACTCTGTTTTTGCTGGTGCGATGATTCTGCGCACTTTCCTCACTGCGGTCCAGTGGGAAAGTGCAAGTGCTCCTGTATAAAATGTGTTATGGATTGGTGTTTCCATGATTGGCCTATTTGGTTTATCTGTCAGTCCCTTGTAAAGTGCACTGCGAGTGCCAGGGCCTATAGACCAAATGCTGTTGGTGGGCTGCAGCACTGGATTGTGCCACCCACGCAAACAGCCCGTAAAATGTAACTCGGGCCTGCCATCGCAGAGCCTGTGCGCAGCCTGGGGCTGCCATGTCGACTTGGCAAGTGCACACACTTGCAAGTCCCTAAACCTTCCCTTTGCTGCATGTTAGTCACCCCTAAGGTAGGCCCAAGGTACCCCTGTGGGCAGGGTGCGTTGTACGCGAAAGGTAGGACATGCCCGGGTGTGTGCGGCATGTCCTGATAGTGAATTACAGCCTAGTTCGTTTTTCACTATTGCAAGGCTACCTGTTCCCCCTAGGCCAGAACGGGCGGTTTTGATTATTACAGTATATAATCCTAACTGACCCCGGGAACATGGTAGACATTCGAGTTTAGTATGCCTGGACTCAGAATGATAAAATGCAGCTTCTAGTGAAGTTGGTTTTAACATTCTGTGTTTGAAAATACCACTTTTAGAAAGTGGGTATTTTCTTGTCTAACCATCCAAGCCTGCCTCTGCGAGGTTGTGTATTCCGTGTCTGGAATGTGAGTGACAGGGGCTGGGGGATGCCAGGAGACAGGGTGAGTCAGCGCAGGGCTGAATAGCCAGATCGACCTGTAGATGGGTGGGAGGGGTCGCACCTGGGCCCTGAATAGGACAGTGCCTTCCCTCCACAATGCTGGCTCCACCTCCTGTGGTGCGTCTGATGTCCCTGGCCTACTCACTGAAAGAAGGGACGGAGACTTGTCAACAAAGTGCTCCAGAACTGGTTTGGACTAGGCGAAGGCCTCTCTGCCTTCAGAGAACAAAGGAATTTGGGATATAAATATTGGGGCCCTGACCCCATGAATTTAGATCTCGCTGGAATCAAGGAACCTGCCAAGACGAAGCGCTGGAAGAGCTGCCAGGAGGAGTACTGCCCCTTTGCTGTGTTGTTGCTTTGTTGGGTTGGCCTGCAGCTGCTGCTTCTGTCTTGGGCAGTGAAAGGACTGGACTGAACTTTCTACGAACTTGTGCTGAGAATCTCCAAGGGCCAGGAACCGAGCTGGCCTCCTGTTAAGAAGTCTCAGGGACGACAAAGACTTCACAAGCCTCTGGGTACCGCTTCTGGAACGCTGTTTCAGTCGCCACAGAGGAAGGGAACTGCAACCGACTCCGTCAACCGAATCCATCCCTGGCCGGTGACCTGTTTGCACCGCAGACCGCATCGCCCCGCTTCGCATCGCAACCCTGGTCTCACCGTGGGCGACGTCCGACGCCGCCAACATCGAGCCGCTGCTTGCACCGTGACCTGTGGGCACCGCAGTTCGCATCGCATCGCTCCACTGGGCCAGCCGGACCAGACCGACACTGTCGCTGCAACTGGCTCAAGAGTCGAGACCGCACCGCATTTGGGGCACCGCTCGCACGTCTGCGACGCACCGCTCCGACTCGCACCGCTGTCCGACGCCAGCTCCCGCACCCCGGCTTGGTCGCCTGCATCGCAACCTGTCAGCACCGCATCGAGCATCGTCTCGCCCTGCATCGCACGCCTTGGACTCACCGACTCCGTCTGCACGACGCTCATCGAGCCGCTGCCTGCACCGCATCGAGGGACACCGCACCTTGCATCGCTCCGTCTTGCACCGCAACCGTGACGAACGCCAACCGGCTCATAGACTCCGTACCAGCCACAACGAGAAAAGGTACTGTGACCGAGTCTGTTCATGACTCTGCTGGCCCGTCTCGACGCGGTCGGCTGGAACTGTTAGACTCTGTGGTTTTCAGCATCACGGTAGGCTCGGACGGAGCTACCGACTCGTACGAACTTTGCTTTTGTGCTATTCCTGCAAAGAAGAAGTTAACGTATCAAGTATTCATTCGTACAGTATAGTATTGTGGATTTTTGTCGTAATTGGTCTTGTCTTGAGTATATAAAATATTGGTTATTTTTCTAAACTGGTGTGGTGTCCGTTTGTAGTGTTTTCACTGTATTACTGTTGGTTATGTGCAAATGCTTTACACACTGCCTCTGAATTAAGCCTGACTGCTCGTGCCAAGCTACCACGAGGGTGAGCAGGGGTTACTTCACGAGTGTAACAACCCTTACCCTGACTAGGAAGAAGGGTCCCTACTTGGACAAAGGTGCAAGCCCTTGCCAACTAGAGATCCCATTTCTAACATTGGTTGTCAGCGGTGAGGATAGGACTTGTGTTTGCACTTGACTTACAGTGATTGGTGTGCACTACTACCATATCGCAGACCATTACGTACCACATACTGGTTCTTTTTCTTTTGGCCTATTTTTGATCTTGCCAATTTTCAACTCACGACTTTTGTCATGCCTGAATCAATTGCATCATCCGTTGCATCTCTGGAAGTTATCTTTGAGGAGGACAGGTTGGAATCCTACGCCGTAAAGGAGTTACGAGCGATTTGTAAAAATCTGAAAGTCCAAATTAAAGGCCTCACAAGGAAGGAGGAGCTACAGAAGGCGCTGAGGGCCTGGGTAGCAGCCAGACATGCCAATGGGCAGCCTGGTGATCTCAGTGAGGAGGCGGAGGAGCCTATTTCCAGGGTGGATGTGCTTTTGGGTAGGGGGGAACCCACCAGGTCAGGCAGCAGCAGTCTGTCCCCAAAGGAGCTGGAGGACAGGCGGGAGGCAAGGCAGTTCGAGCTGCAGAAGCTCAGGCTGGAGAGTGAGCGGGAGGAGAAGAGATTGGCCATAGAGGAGAGGAAGATGCTCTTAGAGCATGAGAGAGAACTGAAGGAGCTAGAACTTAGGAGTAAGTCAGGCTCAGATGGTGGCAGCAATTCGTCCAGAAAGGCAGACAGGATTGTGCACATTCCCAAGAACGTAGGCAAGGAGTTCAAGAAGGGGGATGACATACAAAGGTGGTTCCAGGGTTATGAGGCAGCCATACACATGAATGGGGTCCCTGAGGAGAATTGGGGAGCAGGATTGTGGCCACTTTTCCCGGAAGAAGCAAGGGATGCTCTGATAGCTTTGGGTAAGGGGTATCACCTCACCTATGCTGACATGAAGGATGCCCTTCTCACGAAGTATGGTCTTACTCCTGAAAAGTACAGGGATCAGTTCAGGTCCAGTAAGAAGTCTGATGTCAACACTTGGTTGGAATGTGTGGATGTGTTCTGCAGGTCTCTGGATGGTTAGGTGAAGGGCAGTAGTGTAACAGATTTTCAGGGGCTCTACAACTTGATTGCATGGGAGCACTTGTCTAGTCTATGTTTTGCAGATCTGCGCCAGCACCTAGTTGATAGTAAGCTAACTGACCCCAGGAAGCTTGCTATGGAAGCGGACCGCTGGGTGAGTACCAGGGTCCACAAGAAAGCGTTTGGGGAGACTCAGCCAAAGGTGGGCAGGGTCCCCAGCAGAAAGGTGGGGGACAAGGGTAAAGCACAGGAGTTCTCTAAAGGACCCCAAACTAGTACCCAGGGTAAAGGTTCCCAGCCCCCGGTGATAAGAAGAAAGGGGTCTCTACAGGGAAGACTGTTGAGACCGGCCCCCGCAAGTGTTATGCATGTGACCAGGTAGGTCACTTTAAGGGGACCCCAAGTGCCCGAAGGGGACACAGCCACCCACCGGTGGACAATCCAAAGTGTTGGCTAGTGTAGCGCTTGGGGAGGAGGGGTGCCCACAGGAGGGTGGGGATCCCGCAGAAATGACCCTTGTCTCACTAGGGGACAGTGAGATGGTCCCAGGAAACCAGGTGCCCCCTAACACAAAGAAATATAGCACCTGGGTGACCATTAATGGGAACAGGGTAGAGGCTCTCAGAGATACTGGAGCCAGTGTGACCTCAGTCCGGTGTCACCTGGTGTCTGAGAAGCAAGTAGTCCCAGGAGCATTCCACCAAGTAGTTGCTGTCGACAACTCTGAGCGCCAGTGTATGGTGGCGCAGGTTCCCTTTGAATGGGGGGGTCTCAGGTCCCTTGAGGGTGGTTGTGAGCCCTACCATGCCTGTCGATTGTCTGCTAGGAAACGACCTGGAGCAGTCCTCATGGAAGGAGGTTGAGCTCAGGTCGCACTTGGAGATGCTTGGGTTGCCAGAGTGGGCATGCGTGTCTACTCGGTCAATGGCAGCCAGAAAGGGTGATCAAAAGGACTTGGAGCCTGAAACAGTGGCCCAAGTCCCTGCCAAGAGAAAGGGCAGGGGGTGCGGGAAACCGGCCCCCGAAGTTCCCGCGGACCTCGAGGGGGACGCCCCGGTGCCTACAGGGGAGCAGGTAGCCAAACTGGGAGACATCTCTGAGCTGACCCATTGGCAGCAAGAAGGGGGTCCCACCAGGGAGGAGTTCTGCAGGGAGCAGAACGAGTGCCCTACTCTGGAGGGTCTGCGGCGGCAGGCTGCAGACCAGGCAGCTGGTAATCAGTCCGGGTCACATCTGATCTACTGGGAAAGTGGTCTCCTATACAGTGAGCCTAAGGTTGCTGAGCCTGGGTCAGCCCGTGTGCTGGTGGTACCCCAGCGCTTCAGGACCTTCCTACTGGGTCTGGCTCATGACGTGCCTTTGGCAGGACATTTGGGGCAGGACAAGACCTTTGACAGGCTTGTCACCCACTTCTTTTGGCCCCAAATGCGAAGGCAGTCAGATGCACACTGTAGGTCTTGCCAAACTTGCCAGGCAAGTGGTAAGAGTGGGAGGAAGGTCAAAGCTCCTCTCCAACCTTTTCCGGTTGTTGGAACACCCTTTGAAAGGGTAGGGATGGATATAGTGGGGCCACTGGATCCCAAGACAGCCATGGGCAACAGGTACATCCTGGTCTTGGTGGACCATGCCACCCGGTACCCGGAGGCAATCCTCTCAGGACAACGACGGCGCCAGTGGTGGGCCGGGCGTTAATGGGGATCTTTTCCCGTCTGGGATTCCCCAGAGAGGTGGTTTCCGATAGGGGGACCAATTTCATATCGAAGTATATGACATCCCTGTGGAAGGAGTGTGGGGTAACCTACAAGTTCACCACTCCTTACCACCCACAAGGAAACGGTCTGGTGGAGAGATTCAACCAGACCTTGAAAGGCATGATCAAGGGTCTAACAGAACCCATGAGGCGTAAGTGGGACGTCCTCTTGCCATGCCTACTCTTTGCGTACAGGGAGGTGCCTCAGAAGTCTCTTGGGTACAGCCCCTTTGAGCTCCTGTATGGCCACCCTGTCAGAGGACCTCTGAGTTTGGTGAAGGAAGGCTGGGAGGCGGCTCCCAGGAAAACTCCCCAGGATGTATTTAGCTACATGCTGGCCTTTAGAAACCAAACTGCCCGCTTCAGGAAACTCGCTCAGGCGAACCTAGAAGCAAGCCAGGAAGAAATGAAGAGATGGTATGACCAGAACGCCACTCTGGTCGAATTTCAACCTGGGCAGAAAGTGTGGGTAATGGCCCCAGTGGCACCTTGTGCCTTGCAGGACAAGTGGACTGGGCCATATGAGGTAAGGGAGCGCAAAAGTGACGTCACCTACCTGGTGGATTTGCAGGCTCCAAGGAACCCTTTGAGGGTCCTTCACGTGAACCGCCTCAAGCCCCACTTCGAGAGGTCCGAAGTGAGTATGCTCTTGGCGACAGATGATGGGGTGGAAGAGGAGAGCGAGCCTCTCCCTGACCTCCTGTCTACCAAGGAGCATGATGGGTCAGTAGAGGGTGTGATCCTCTCCCCTACTCTGACTCAGGAGCAGCAGGGGGACTGTCGCCAGTTGTTGGGACAGTTCGCCCCACTGTTCTCTCTGACTCCCGGTGTTACTCACTGTTGTACCCATGACGTGGACACCGGTGACAGCCATCCTGCGAAGCACAAGATTTACAGGTTGACTGACCGGGTCAGAGCCAGCATCAAGGAGGAGGTCTCTAAGATGTTGGCGTTAGGGGTGATTGAGCCCTCCCACAGTCCTTGGGCCAGCCCAGTGGTCTTGGTCCCAAAGGCTGCGGCGCCCGGTGCCACTCCAGAACTCCGGTTTTGTGTGGACTACCGTGGGCTCAATGCCGTCACCAGGACTGACGCGCACCCCATCCCCAGAGCTGATGAGCTCATTGATCGGTTGGGAGCTGCCCGGTTCCTCAGCACGTTTAATTTAACGTCTGGGTACTGGCAGATTGCCTTAACCGATGGGGCCAAGGAGAGATCAGCATTCTCAACCCCAGAAGGTCATTACCAATTCCGGGTGATGCCCTTTGGGGTGAAGAATGCCCCTGCCACCTTTCAGAGGTTGGTCAATCAGGTGTTGGCTGGGCTGGAGGATTTCAGTGCCGCCTACCTGGATGACATTGCTGTGTTCAGTTCCAGCTGGGAAGAACATTTACAGCACCTTGAGAAAGTGTTGAGGGCTCTGCAAGGTGCAGGCCTCACGATCAAGGCCAGTAAGTGCCAGATCGGGCAGGGTTCGGTGGTATACTTGGGACACCAGGTAGGAAGCGGCCAGGTGGCACCCCTACAACCCAAGATTGACACCATTCTGGCTTGGGAGCCCCCAAGACCCAGACAGAGGTGAGAGCCTTCTTAGGTCTCACCGGTTATTATAGGAGATTTGTTAAGGGCTATGGCACCATCGTTGCCCCCTTAACAGAGCTGACCTCTAAGAGGCAGCCCAGGAAAGTGATCTGGACTGAGTCCTGCCAGAAAGCTTTTGATGCCCTGAAGGCAGCCATGTGCACGGCGCCCGTGCTCAAGGCACCTGACTTCTCCAAAGAATTTGTCGTGCAGACTGACGCTTCAGAGCATGGTGTGGGAGCGGTGCTCTCACAACTGAACGAAGAGGGCCTGGATCAGCCTGTAGTCTTCCTTAGCAGGAGACTACTTCCCAGGGAACAGAGGTGGAGTGCCATAGAAAGGGAAGCTTTTGCTGTGGTCTGGGCACTGAAGAAGTTGAGACCATACCTGTTTGGGACTCACTTCCGGGTTCAGACAGACCACAGGCCCCTCAGATGGTTGATGCAAATGAGGGGCGAGAATCCAAAACTGCTGAGGTGGTCCATCTCCCTACAGGGAATGGACTTTACGGTGGAACACCGTCCTGGTACAGAACACGCCAATGCAGATGGTCTGTCCAGGTTCTTCCGCCTTAGTGAAGAGAACTCCCATGGGGTTGGGTAGTTCTCCCTACTTTCAGCTGGAGGGGACATGTGTTAGACTTGGCATCTTTTGGCGTGTTTCCCCTGACTTTTTGCTTTCTGACCTCCCGGTTTTGACTCTGTTTTTGCTGGTGCGATGATTCTGCGCACTTTCCTCACTGCGGTCCAGTGGGAAAGTGCAAGTGCTCCTGTATAAAATGTGTTATGGATTGGTGTTTCCATGATTGGCCTATTTGGTTTATCTGTCAGTCCCTTGTAAAGTGCACTGCGAGTGCCAGGGCCTATAGACCAAATGCTGTTGGTGGGCTGCAGCACTGGATTGTGCCACCCACGCAAACAGCCCGTAAAATGTAACTCGGGCCTGCCATCGCAGAGCCTGTGCGCAGCCTGGGGCTGCCATGTCGACTTGGCAAGTGCACACACTTGCAAGTCCCTAAACCTTCCCTTTTGCTGCATGTTAGTCACCCCTAAGGTAGGCCCAAGGTACCCCTGTGGGCAGGGTGCGTTGTACGCGAAAGGTAGGACATGCCCGGGTGTGTGCGGCATGTCCTGATAGTGAATTACAGCCTAGTTCGTTTTTCACTATTGCAAGGCTACCTGTTCCCCCTAGGCCAGAACGGGCGGTTTTGATTATTACAGTATATAATCCTAACTGACCCCGGGAACATGGTAGACATTCGAGTTTAGTATGCCTGGACTCAGAATGATAAAATGCAGCTTCTAGTGAAGTTGGTTTTAACATTCTGTGTTTGAAAATACCACTTTTAGAAAGTGGGTATTTTCTTGTCTAACCATCCAAGCCTGCCTCTGCGAGGTTGTGTATTCCGTGTCTGGAATGTGAGTGACAGGGGCTGGGGGATGCCAGGAGACAGGGTGAGTCAGCGCAGGGCTGAATAGCCAGATCGACCTGTAGATGGGTGGGAGGGGTCGCACCTGGGCCCTGAATAGGACAGTGCCTTCCCTCCACAATGCTGGCTCCACCTCCTGTGGTGCGTCTGATGTCCCTGGCCTACTCACTGAAAGAAGGGACGGAGACTTGTCAACAAAGTGCTCCAGAACTGGTTTGGACTAGGCGAAGGCCTCTCTGCCTTCAGAGAACAAAGGAATTTGGGATATAAATATTGGGGCCCTGACCCCATGAATTTAGATCTCGCTGGAATCAAGGAACCTGCCAAGACGAAGCGCTGGAAGAGCTGCCAGGAGGAGTACTGCCCCTTTGCTGTGTTGTTGCTTTGTTGGGTTGGCCTGCAGCTGCTGCTTCTGTCTTGGGCAGTGAAAGGACTGGACTGAACTTTCTACGAACTTGTGCTGAGTATCTCCAAGGGCCAGGAACCGAGCTGGCCTCCTGTTAAGAAGTCTCAGGGACGACAAAGACTTCACAAGCCTCTGGGTACCGCTTCTGGAACGCTGTTTCAGTCGCCACAGAGGAAGGGAACTGCAACCGACTCCGTCAACCGAACCCATCCCTGGCCGGTGACCTGTTTGCACCGCAGACCGCATCGCCCCGCTTCGCACCGCAACCCTGGTCTCACCGTGGGCGACGTCCGACGCCGCCAACATCGAGCCGCTGCTTGCACCGTGACCTGTGGGCACCGCAGTTCGCATCGCATCGCTCCACTGGGCCAGCCGGACCAGACCGACACTGTCGCTGCAACTGGCTCAAGAGTCGAGACCGCACCGCATTTGGGGCACCGCTCGCACGTCTGCGACGCACCGCTCCGACTCGCACCGCTGTCCGATGCCAGCTCCCGCACCCCGGCTTGGTCGCCTGCATCGCAACCTGTCAGCACCGCATCGAGCATCGTCTCGCCCTGCATCGCACGCCTTGGACTCACCGACTCCGTCTGCACGACGCTCATCGAGCCGCTGCCTGCACCGCATCGAGGGACACCGCACCTTGCATCGCTCCGTCTTGCACCGCAACCGTGACGAACGCCAACCGGCTCGTACACTCCGTACCAGCCACAACGAGAAAAGGTACTGTGACCGAGTCTGTTCATGACTCTGCTGGCCCGTCTCGACGCGGTCGGCTGGAACTGTTAGACTCTGTGGTTTTCAGCATCACGGTAGGCTCGGACGGAGCTACCGACTCGTACGAACTTTGCTTTTGTGCTATTCCTGCAAAGAAGAAGTTAACGTATCAAGTATTCATTCGTAAAGTATAGTATTGTGGATTTTTGTCGTAATTGGTCTTGTCTTGAGTATATAAAATATTGGTTATTTTTCTAAACTGGTGTGGTGTCCGTTTGTAGTGTTTACACTGTATTACTGTTGGTTATGTGCAAATGCTTTACACACTGCCTCTGAATTAAGCCTGACTGCTCGTGCCAAGCTACCACGAGGGTGAGCAGGGGTTACTTCACGAGTGTAACAACCCTTACCCTGACTAGGAAGAAGGGTCCCTACTTGGACAAAGGTGCAAGCCCTTGCCAACTAGAGATCCCATTTCTAACACTAACCTTTACCTCAATCTGATTTACTCCACCCTAAGAACCACACTCAAGGTCAATTGTAGCCTTTCAGGCTACACAGCCCCACAGAGTCCCATCTTGACCTCTCTAAAATCAGCACTCCCAGCCCTAGGAACAAATACTTAACAACAGGAAGTGGATCAGTGACCAAAAATTATCCCCCAGACAATGAACAGGAGATATTACAAAAACCCAGATAGGCCCTGAAAATGAACAGGAGATAGAAACAAAAACTCAGATAAGTCCTGAAAATTCTCAAACACTTACACAGATTGATAATGTAGTTAGTCAGTGTGTAACACAAAAACTCTGCATAAATCAAATCAACGACATCTTGTATTTATTCATGGAAGACAGAGATTGGGTAAAGAAGAAGGTCACCACACTCCTACTTTTTGTAAAGAAGCTGTACACGCCCACTACCATGCGCACAGACAACCCTGTCAGCAGAAAACGTATCTACAGCAACAGACTCACAACTCCCTGAGACAACAAGCTACACAGGCCAATAAAAACAAACGATCAACTCTCAGAAGAAAAGATAAACACTTTGCTAATATACTATCAAGGGGCATAGGATACCTCGCAAACACAAGGAGATGATGGACGGAGTGCTGAAACTTCCCATGAGGCACAGGGTCAAGACTGATTTGCCTATAGCTGGATCTGAACTGAGGTGGTGAAGTGAGCTAAAGAACGATGATGGATTCAACCAAGATCTGTGACTGGGGGTGAGTGTCTGAAAAGTTTTAGCACTCCGTCCATCATCTCCTTGTGTTTGCTTTGTTCGCCCTAAGTTGGCAGGGTATGCCCAGGCGTGCGTTCCTTGCTCACTTTGCCACTGGATTCAAGCTAGCCTGGCTGATGAGGGGTGTTACCCCAAAACCGGTCCCTGGATGCTTGTTTCCGGTTCAGGGAAGACCTGACTTGGCAGTTCAGGCTGGACAGTTCCCATGAGGCACAGGGTCAAGACTGATTTGCATACAGCTGGGTCTGAACTGAGGTGGTGAAGTGAGCTAACGAACGATGATGGATTCAACCCAGATCTGTGACTGGGGGTGAGTGTCTGAAACGTTTCAGCGCTCCGTCCATCATCTCCTTGTGTTTGCACAGGAAACCTCGCCAGACACAACATCAAACATCCCGATCGTCAAAACATCCAACTACATAAATCAGAGATACAACCCTCTACAAGTCAATCACAACAATTTGATCCAGATCGCAACGAACACATTGTCCTCCACTGTAACTCGCAAAACAGTCACAAACCTGAAATGCATGCTGCCCAATTGAGGAGCAGCGGTAAAACACACAATGGATATAGTAGATGTGATCTTAACACACGATCTGGACATTCTATTCCTAATGGAATCCTGGCTCAAACTAACAGCCGCCCCAATGCTAGACCTCCTCATTCACCCGGATGTTGTCGTCTTACATCTAGATTGCACAGTGAAACAAGGGGGGGGGGAGTCTCATAATAGTCTACAGAGACTCCCTAACCTTACACTCAGTCTCCCTAGGAGAGACATCATCATTTGAACTCTTAGGAGTGGAATTCAAGCTTAAAAAGAAACTGCTATCAAAAACACTCCTGTTATACCATCCTCCGGATAACAACACAGTATTCATGGAGCAACCCATGGAAACGATCACAATCAATGCTACCCCACTCTCTAATAAAATACTATAAGGAGATTTCAACCGGCATTGGAACAACGGCAAAGACTCCAAAGAAGCTGCACTAGGTAACCTACTTCAGGACCTCAACATGATTCAAGCATGCAATGGACCAACCCCCAACAAAGGTGCCAAACTTGACCTTATAATCAGCAAACCGAGATCAAGAAACTTGCTAGACATCACCCCAATAGACTGGCCGACCACCATCAAATTATTTTCCAAATATACACACAAGAGACTAAAATCATGGGTCAAACGAGAAGAGAGTAAACGTGGATGAGAGATTACAGCCGCGTAAATAGAACAGAAGTGTTGGAACTATGCCAAACCTCTTTGGAACCTCGGACGGACCAAACATTGGTTTATGAACTGACACACCTCTACAACAGCAGTATGGCTGACATTGTTCAGAAGGCTGTTCCATTATGTCTAAAAAGGCAAAGGAAAAAAAGCCTCAGTACCATGGTTCAACCAAATCATAAACAATGAAAGAAGAATATTAAGACATCTGGAACGACTTTGGAAGAAGGACCCTAACATCACCCATCTCAAACAGTTGAGAAGGCACAGAAATGCATATAAAAAAGCTATCTTGAGTGTCAAAACATCAGCGATCAGATCTCAACTAGACAAAGCAAAGAGCAGACCCAAAAAACAATTTGGCATAATAAAACAGCAATCAGGAAAACTTGAAGAACCCACAACTCCAAACAACTCAACAGACATCTGCAATGGCCTTCTCCACTGTCTAAATAAAAAATCGCAACTATAGGCAACTCTATCTTCAGCCACGTTAGTAACCAACCTGGAGAATCCATCATCCCCACTCTCACAGCACACTGCAAGAAGTCTGACCAACACTATCCAACGGTCCCAGGTAAAAACTGAGGGGCATATTATCAAGAACGGCGTTAAAATTATCGCCGCTTTAGCGGCAGAAAACTGCCGCTAAAGCGGCGATAATGGGCTTGATAATATGCCCTTGAGAATTCCAATAGAAGCCCATGTTGACACCAGAACATGGGCTTCTATTGGAATTCTCAAGGGCATATTATCAAGCCCATTATCGCCGCTTTAGCGGCAGTTTTCTGCCGCTAAAGCGGCGATAATTTTAACGCCGTTTCTTGATAATATGCCCCCGAGCCTTCTGAAGCAGCTTCAGATCTCTATCTGAGGAAGGAATCCAGAGAACAATTCTGTCAATGAAACCTACCACACATTTCGATAACCCCATTCCCTCCCACCTACTGAAAGAAATACACCAAGCCGTCACTCCCCTATGGACAAAAATCATAAATGCATCTCTACAACAAGGATCCCTCCCAGAATTCCTGAAGATGGGCCGAGTACCCCCTACTAAAAAATCTAGGCACTGACCAGAATGACTGAAACAACTACAGACCAGTATCTAATCTTCCCTTCCTTGCCAAATTGGTAGAAAAATGCGCCGACAATCAGCTATTCAAACACATCAAGAATTTGGACCTATTGGGCAAACACCAATCAGGTTTCAGGCCTGGCCACAATACAGAAGTCGTCATTCTTAACATCCTGGATGATATACAAACAGCACTAGACCAAAACGAATCCTGTCTCTGAATTCTTTTAGATTTATCAGCATTGTTTGACATGGTTAGCCCCAAACACCTCAGAGAAAATCTTGAATTGAGAATGGACCTCTCAGGAGCTGTCCTTAACTGGTTCGCCTGCTTCATGCAGAACCGACAACAGAGACTTAAAATCAGCACCACCCTATCTGATGTAGCAGACATTGACAGGGGCGTTCCGCAAGGGTCTACAATTCTTCAATCTTTACATGGAACCACTCATTGAAATCATTAAACAATTAGAAATCGCATACCACATGTCTGCAGATGATACTCAGCTATACATCAAACTCTCCTCACATGAGAATATCAGGAGACTGGATGACACCCTGAGGAAAACACAGGACTTGCTGGCCCACAACCAACTAAACCCGACAAAAAACAAATGAATTCTCTTCTCCCCACTCCTTTAATCCCCTCAACAGCAACTCTGGTTCTCTTAACCTCAAATCAGTAAACTGCACCCCAACTATCTGCGACTCCGTAAAATCACTAGGCATCACACTAGACTCTAAGTTAAACACTTGAGCTCACATACACGCTGTATCCAAAAGCGCTAACCTACATTCGCACCTGCTAAGAAAACTATAACCCTTCTTACTGCTAGGTGACCTCAAAACCGCTGTTCAGTAAATAGTGCTCTCAAGGCTGGACTATGGGATGCCACACTCTTAGGTCTACCAGAAGCCAGCCTAGCTCCAATGTAAGCAACAATAAATGCAGCAGCAAGACTGTTAACAGGCACACATCAGTATGACCCCCTCTCCCCTTCACTCAAAATACTCAACTGGCTCCCAATTGAAGCTAGGATTCAGCTGAAGGTGGCTTGCATAACACACTAAGGGGCCTTTTTCTCTGTGCAAAAATCACTTTTCAGCTACTTTGCACCACTTAGCATCAAAGGGAAGTTACAAAGGCATGAAATGGGCAGATCATTGCAAACACCATATGTTTTGATGCAAAGCACTGTCCACTAACATAGTCAGACCAAGCTTTGTGTAAAAAAATTACGCTCCCTTGAAGCAGGCAATAGCTTGGAGAAACTGTTTTTGTTTCTCCATATATTTCACAAATTGCCTGTATACTACATTGTACAGCACAGATGGTACATATCATGCAGACACCTCTGCTCCATTGTACAGAGGTTGTGTTTGGCACCAGGCAGCCTGTTTCTGCATCTGCACAGGGGATGACAACAGCAGTAGGCAATTTTTAATAATTATGGCTCTGCACAGCAGCTTTGTTTGGTGCACTGTGTTGCACTAAACACTATTAAATCTTCCCCTTTGTGTTTCTAAGTAACACAATACAATAAACAAAGGGGGATATTCTCAAGAACGTGCGATAAACATCGCCAAAATAGGTTAACGCAAGTTTACATATCGCCGTCTATCATGGGAAAATAACCCCGTGTTAACGTGGCATTCACAACATGGCGGTAACATGCGATAGTACCTCGATAACGCGTCAAATGTCTGCGATAACACTACCGGGACGGCGATGAAAATCCAAACCTGAACGCGAAAAAAGTTGTGATGGGCCCAACCGCGATAAGACAATCAGCGAAAAGCAGCACCAGGCCTGCAAATCACACACGTCAGGCAGGAAAAAGCACTACAAAAGCAGAAAAAAAAATAAACAAACAAAAACCGAACTACAGCGAAGCACAATGGAGGCAGCCGGAGCAGGTACAGAGGACGGCCAGAACCCCACAAGCCCCACGGAGGAGCAGCCTGGGACCTCGGGGACAGGCAAGGGCAAGGACAGGAAAAAGAGGAAGACGAGATTCAGTCCGCAGGAAAACAGGATCCTGATCACGGAGGTGGTAGAACACCATCAACAACTGTTCGTCACCTCCACTGTGTCATTTGCAACAAAAAATGGAATATGGCAGTCCGTCCTGGACAAGGTGAATGCAGTCGGAGTGCTGAGGAGGACAATGGAAGAGCTCAAGAGGCGCTGGAATGATGTGAAGCGCAAGACCAAGCTGAAACTCGGCAACAACCAGAAGTCAGCAATGCAGACTGGAGGTGGGAGTCCAGCGCCACAGGAGGAGCTGGATGAGATGGAGGAAATGGTGTCCACAGTCATCAGTGTGGAGACGGTGGCAGGAGTTGGGGCACCGGACAGTGCTCAACATGACCCGACACAACAGCAACAGGGTGAGTAACCACCAGGGACTGGGGGGACGGGGGAGATGGGCACAATGGCACACATGCACAATCAGGTATAGCACAGTGCACACCCACAATGACTCTGGATCATGTCCCTGATCTCCTTGCCATACTGCAGCACACATAGAAACAGCAAGTAGGCCCCCGTCGACAATGTGAACAGAGGGGGCTCTCCCCACACATCACTAATCTCACAACAAACCCATGCACATGTACTGAACCCAGCAAAGCGGCGTGTCTGTGAGCCACACTGACAATGCAAGTGACACTGCATGACGAATAGCATGACTGCAGTCAATATATCATGACATGTTGCATGTCACGACACTGAGGTGGCTGAGTGTGGACCACATCCGTAAAGGAGCAGGTCACACTCTGACACATCCACGTGCACAAACAACCCCTGACCTCAACAACACAACTGCGGACAAACCATGCCCCAGAGTGCCAAGTCCCACCAAGAGCCCAATTTACCTAAGAATGCAACATCTCAGCACTGTAGAAGCACAGAAGTCAAAGGCACACCGCCTGAAAGGGATAAGGGCCAGCCAAATCAGAGCTGCAGGGGCGACTCTCCCAAAATGCAGCACACACACATAACATTCAGAGCACATCAACATTGACAACAATGTGGTATAAACTGCAACACGTTCACAACAGAACAGAGGACACAACTGGTGCCGCTTGTGTGTAGAAACTGGTCAATCACATTTGGCATAGCAGGGAAATGTGAGATGATAATGTACAAGTACAAACACACATCCGTGATGTTGTCGAAATGTCCACTGTCACGCATCAAATAGGCAGCTCCTCCCAAACAGTCACAATGTACATTGTCATGCAGTTTGTATGTAAACCTGTACAATGCGTCAACATACATGTGAACACAATGTTAAACTGCATCTCCCCATCACATTGCAGAGGGAGAACCAACACCTCCTGCAGAGCAGACCCAACAGCTCTTCACTGATGACGAAGAGGACCTCCACACCTTCGACACCGACGCCCTCCAAGAGTTCATGGACAGCTACAGCACCTCACCTCCAGGAGCAGGGCAGCCCAGCTGCATCGAGGAGACCCCACACCCTGCGCAGACCACACAGCAGGAAGCACCCACCACCACGGCTGTCTCCCAGGACCCCCACAACCAACACATGGCCTTTCAACGCCGTGTGTTAGAGGTCGAGGAGAAGATGGCTGATCAGGTGCGGGTGGGGTTCGACCTCATGGCAGCCAAACTTGATGCCATACATGGGTGTCTGAGTACCATCAGGGACCACTTACAGTCCCTAATGGACACCCACAGTCCACTCCATGCTCTCCAACGATCCATGGCTGACATCGCTGGAGTCATGATACCTAGACAAGAACAACTGTCCAGTCAGAGTGGCTCCAGCGATGTCAGCCGGGAGTTGGGACAGATGCGGGGGCTCATGGAGAACATGGAGCGGAAGACGGCGGAAAGAATGGCTGCCACGGCTGCACACCAGCGAGATGTGGCTGGGACCTTCCATGCCCTGCAGCACATCGTCATGGCATTGCTGCCTCAAGGCCTTGCGCAGATGAATGCTGCTGCTGCTTCTACATCCACATCTCCGCCCCCTGATGTGTCAGTGCCTCACAGTGCGGCAGGCAATCCATCACCACCCACGTGTGAGGCACATGTGACATCAGAGGACGAAGATGCAGGTGAATCAACCTTACTGGTAAGGAGGAGGCAGTAGCATTCATCTCCGCCATATGGCCTGTTTCTGCTTGGTTCTGCCCTTTGCATCATCACCTTCCACTGTCCCCCGATACACTCTACGACACTCACCTTGGACCTTGACATGGACAGCCATTTTCTGTTTGGTTACCAATGACACAGCGATCAGACTGCGGACTGAACTCTTCCCCTTCCAATGTACTTGTCATTCCCTGAAGGATTCTAGCTGGCCCTCCACGGGCCAATAATGTGAAGTGGGGTTTGCATGGCCCTGTACTGCTCCAGCTGCAACACTTCACTGGATGTGAATTAAACATTCAGAATCGCACAGATGTGTCATGCCTTTGATCATTCAAGTATGAGAGTATGGATGAATTTAGGGTCAGTGATTCCACTTTACGTCCATGTTGCTCATGTCGTGGGACTTAAGTCACCAGGTGCAACAGTGCCGATTGTGGTCCGGGTGGCGTAGACACTACAACAGAGACACAAGCATCAGTTACTTCCATGTCCAGCCCAGAACTGAAGCACGCCCAGAGCCCCGGGCTCATTGTTCCCACCCCTACGCTGGCCTGCCATACGCCAGGCCAGTCCACTCCGCTTACGCTCAGGGGGGGACGACAAAGCTACATGTCCCAGGTCTTCCCTGTAGTGATCTGCTGATCACTGGTCTGGTCGTCAGCATGCCACAGCCACTCCCTGAGGGCTAGTTCACACCCACACCACACCCATCTAGCACAGGCGTCACAGGACATGTGACCCTGCCAATAAAAGGGGCCTAGCACGTCACATACCCCACTGCCGGAGATGACATGATGGCGTCCGCACCACGCGACCCAATCATGAAGGGTCCATGACTTGTGGTGCACTGAGTTTGTGGCACCCGCTGCACTGCAGCATGCACGGGCCTACCGCCACGGGACGATGACTTGCGGTGCACTGATTTGGTGGCACCCACTGCACTGCGGCCCGCACGGGCCTACCGCCACGTGACGATGACTTGCGTTGCACAGGGTTAGTGGCACCCACTGCACTGCGGCTGGCAGGGGCCTACCGCCACGTGACGATGACTTGCAGTGCACAGGGTCAGTGGCACCTGAAGAGCTGAGCGGGTGTGCAGCCTGCGATGATGCGTTGGCCTCGATACGGCGTCCAGCGAATCAAGACTCAAATTGAACAGTGTGCCCTGCTGGACCGCAGTGTACGCGCAGGCAGCAGTCAGCTCACACATGACTCCGCGGTGTGGTGCCGCAGGGTGCGCTGGGGGCCTGTGGCGCGGAATCCAGCGATCGGCTGAGGAGGATGCACCGGCACGTGGTGGGCCCTCTTGGAGACACACCGTGGCGGCAGGTGAGCATTGAGGCCTGGGTGCGCAGGGACGGCCAGTCATGGCTGGGCGGAGGACCGGTCTGGGGACCTGGGCTGGGGTGCATCAGGCGCACAGGATCGCGCAGGCACCACCGGTCACGGCGGCGGACTCGTGGCTGGGTGGGGGGCACCGCCCTTGCTGAAACGGCCCTGCATGCGATGTTCGTGATGTGCGCGGGTTGGTTTGTGACGTAGCCACCTCGTCTCCAGCGTGAATGTGCAGTTGAAGGTGGTCAGCCACATGTGTGTAGGCCTATGGGCAGGTTGTGGCAGAGACTGAGACACACTCAGTAGTCACTTTGGTGGTGGATTGGTGACGTGTGCATTCCCACAGTTGTGAGTTGGGGGATTGTGGAGTTGAGGTGTGTGGTGTGTTCACTTGGTACTTGCCGATGGGCAGTGCAATTCCATGGGGGCCATCCCCAAAGCGCTGGTTGGTGGCGGACTTGCGGACATGTGGGGATCATGCACACTGCCTGGGGTATTTGCGACGACATTGGTGGACAGGCCACGGTGGTCCACTTTTGTATGCACAGTGATGGCATGCGTGTGGTTGCTGTTGCGGTGATTGTGTGCAGTGTCGGCAGGGGGCACAAGTCATACACGTGTGCTGTGAATTGCCCCCAACACGTGCGTGATGCCAGCTATGGCGTAGTTTCCTTGCGTGGTCTCAAGATGTTCCTGCGCAGTGTGGGGGGTGTGAGGGGCAGGGGTATCGAGCTGACACACACCGTGATGCTTTCAGGTGTGATGAGTCCTGCATGATGTGACCGTAACAGTAGTTTGTGTGGTCGTTACCTTCCTCTTCATTCCTACGACGGTTACGGCCACACGTAGTTCTGTTACGGTCTTCTCATGCATGGTTTATCTGACCTGTGAGCATTACGGTTTGTCCAAGTGCAGTACACTGTGCCAGATTAGGCATGTGACTATACGGAAGTTTGACCATTGTCACCATTTCTCCCACAGGTTTCTGAAGACACGTTGCCCTGTTGGAGTTCCCCGTTGGGAATAGAACGCGTTAGCTGAGCTTTTCGTTTTGTTGATTTATATATTTGTAATAAAGTTCTGTTTTTCCACTACCGTTGACTACTGGACTTCATGACCTTGGGGGGAGGATCCGGGGGGGGTGCCTGGGGGTGGTGGCGGTGGGTGTTGTGGCCCTCTTGGGTCTCTGAGCTGCATGATCAGTGTCTCCATGGCATCTGTTGGTCTTCCGATGTGGCTCTGGGCTGGGCTCCCTTTCTACTGCAGTTGGTCGTCCTGCTTAACACCAGTAAAAGGCAGGTGTTAAATCGCTGCTGCTAACGCGCCTTATCGCCTGTTCTTGGTTCGCATCGCAGATCTGACTGGTCGTTGTGAATCTCGCGAAGTGGTGTTTTCGTGTGTTTTTGCACGGGAATGCCTACTCTGCATATCATTAGCGTTAGTTGTCGCACTCATCCGTGGCGATGTTTTTTGCGGCAGCTATCGCTGGTAAACTGGCAATATCTGCAGTTTGCACCAGCTTGAGAATAGGGCGATAAATCTATCGCCACTTTTGCGGCGCTAAAGTGCCGATAAATCGTCGATGAGTCCTTGAGAATATGCCCCAAAGTGTGCTAGTTTCACTGCACATAGGGATGTCACGCCTTCTGTTGCATTACACCAAAATAATTCTCACTTTTCAAATTGGAACCAACGGGGGCACGTAGGAGCATCTGAGGCCAAAGTGTTGCTTGATATTGGTACATGCTGTATTGTTTCCTATACCTCCAAAGTAACAGGCATTTGGACTTTGCACAGAGATTAATATTACTAGCAATTTTCCAAAGGGATTCTACATCCACTTGTGAACTAAATGGATCTCAATAAGTTAAGAGCCAGATCATCACATTTCATATTTGTAAGCTCTCTGAGGTGTGGTATCATTACTGTTCCTTGACCTTGATTGCACAACTCATAGTTTCATTTTATTAAAGGTCCATGGTGTTCACTTAAGTTTAAACAAGACTCCATTACCATTGACACTATGACGCTTAAACAAAAATAATCATATTTCTTGAGAATAGAAGTTAAATGCATGCAAATAATGGATATAGATGATAAAGAAAATGTGAAAGGTCCCCATAGAATTCTAGGCAATGATGTTTGTCTGCTAACTGAAAGAGTATATTTTTCCGAACGTATGTCTGCATTTATAATTACTAAAAAAAGAATACATAGGGACTATTCTCAAACCGCTTTTTGTAGTACTTTTAGTTGTGCGAACTAGAAAATGCTATTCACAAACCTTCAAGTGCAAATTTCCATTTTCGCCTCCTATCCTGTCTATGGGAAGATAATCACACATGTAAGCTCAGTAGTAAATGGGGGAGGGGCCAGAGAGACTGGTTGAAAAAAAGAACATACTTACTACATAATGGGCAGAGTTTAGGGAGGAGTAAAGAGGGGTTAACAAAGTGTTAGGAAGGGGTTTATGGGGGACATGCAGGCACCCACAAAAGAGTGAGCCCAATGCTATACAGAAATTGCCCTTCTAAGGTTAGGACAGCAAGTAAGGGTCCCAAGATGTCTGCAAGAGACTCCAGTTTAGAGCTGAAGTAAATGCAGCACTACACATGGCCAACCACTGGTACTGCAACACCCTCTCATAGAGATCAATGAAGGCAGGGACTTAAAATAAAACTCCATAGGAAATAATGATTAAAACAATTACAAATTACAATTTTTTTAAATAACAAAATATATAAATATATATCATTTAATGTTAATGTTAAAAAATGTAAAACAAATAAAACATTTATTATTTCATTATAACATATCTTAACAACCTCTTTGGAATTTTAAAAAAATCATGTAACTTTTTTATTACAATAAAACTAAATTACTGCTATTTAATTCTATACATCACTTTTAATAATACCTAATGCACAGTAAAATCATTGATTTTTTTACTTTAGGTGGGAATTTATATTTTAATTTAAACTTTATCAAAATAATTTTTATTTATGTTCGTGTACCAAAATTAATTAAATAATGAATTCAAAATTAAGGTAATATTGCTATAACATTTTTTGTTTTGTTCTACATTTCAAATAAATATACATTTAATGTACAATAATAAATATTTTTTCCAAGTATAATGAACTTCTTTACTTTTCAAAATACCTTAACATAGAAAGACAACGCTGTTGAGGCAGAGATATCTGTACAGTGAAGACCTTTTGCATAAGTCTGCGGTATCAATTGTTATGTGACTATTTGCCACACCAGATATAGTGTGCCATGTGGAATATCCATATGTGTTTTGATAGTGTTAATATATATTACAGTCCTAAATGTATGTGATAGTATCAATATTTGTTCAAAGAGTGCTTTCCCTTAGGACTAGGAGTTAGAATGAGGTTTTATAATGAATGTGCGTTTTTTTCTTCGTTCGGGCAAAGCAAGTAGAATAATATTTATTTTTGTGTTTGCAAACATTTTCACATACCTTCCCTATGCTGCTTGAGCTGAATGAGTATTTTATATTTCTTTGCTGCTCTAAATTGTGCAGGAGCGGGTGGCAGCTAATTCACAACATTGTGCTAGGCACAGAGGAGCAATTAAACTAGCATATATCTCCTGAGCCCTACTCTCTATTGGGAACATAGCCCAGGGGCAAGTGCAATCTGGGCCAGCTGTCACTCAATCAGTGGCGGCTGGCAGGGAACGGGGGTGGTGAGGCGGGGCAGGGGTGTTGAACAAAAAAGAAGAAAAAAAACATTTACCTTTACCCCACCGCCGTCTCACAGTTGTTGCTTCTCTTCCTGGCAGTCCCGGAACCAGGAAGCACCCAGGCTCCCCTGAGCCAATCACAATGTTGTGATTGGTCTGAGTGCCGTGGTTCAGCGCTCGGACGGGGAATGGAAGCCTGGGCATGTTCCTCACCAGGCTGTGTATTGCAGCCTGGTGAGGAACATGTAAAGTGCGCATGACTGTTTGGCCGGCCCAAGAAGGCTGGGTAAGCAGTCATGCGCACTTAGTGTGTGCTTACCACTCCTCCCCCTGTGCCACCAGCCCCGCCCTGCCCTAACCCAGCCCCGTAGCAAAGAAAAAGAAAATGATAATAACGCGGGTAAGTATAATTTAATTTTTATTTTCTTCTGCTCTGAGAGCAGTGAGGTGACGCCCCTCTGCCCCTGCACTCAATCCTATGACAAATTCACCCAACTGAGCCTCTATTAGGTCCATGGGTTTCAAGAGCCATTTGTGCCCTTAAGAGGAACCCACAGATATTAAGGAGTGCTGAATTCTGGGATGCAAGATAAAGGGCTTGATTAAGAGTTTGACAAATGGATTACTATATCACAATGTGATAGATATCCAGTGTGCCTTATTACCATTGCATTATATCCTATGGCCCTTGTAATAAGGCTGACAGGATATCCTTCATGAAGTGATGGAATGACCTTCAGCAAATTCTAAATCAGGCCCAAAGTCTGGGTGATTTTCTCAACAACTTCCATCAAGCGTTCCTTCCTTCTTGCTACAGGTTCAATTCAGACCAATAGGAAAGGACATAGTTTCTCTTTATACTTGCTTGGCTCTAAAATGACCATCACCCTAGGATGATGAGAAATGTAATCTCTGTATTCCTTTACTACAGGCGAGTCTACCATTGCAGCCAGAGGGCCACAGCCATCCACCATCTTTTTTAGGTGGCAGTAGGTGGCTGAGTAGTGCCACCATTTGGCCCCTCCCTTGTGAGTGGCCAGAACGGAGCAACATTCATCGCTCAAAACTCACAGTGAAAATGATGGACTGGCGTTGTGATTTTGCATTTACAATGTTACTTTATGCCATCAGGATGAGGCACTGAAAATCACAAGTGTCATTGGGCCATATGGCAACATCTCCACATGGCAGTAAAAATACAGATGTAGAGATGGGTGTCCACATAGGTGTAGAAAAATGTCTTTCTACACGTCTTTTGAAACATTTTCAAATCCAGGCTGCTGATGGAAATGTGTTCTGGCATATGAAACTTTGGAGAGGTTTAACAAATATACATAAAATGTAGCAGTCCTTTGGCATGTTTGGCTTACAGTTTGTATTTCAAGTTTCATACAGATCCATCATGAGCTCAGCAAAGTTAAAAGTTGGGCAAAACATTTCGATGATAACTTTGATGACTCTGAATGGAAGGAGGTGAGACCATTAGCAATTTATGCCTAGTGCAGGGATCTCAATATTTTCTACGGATTTGATGTCCGGGACAACGTTAAGCGGTTTGATTTGTTAATATGAGGAGGCAGCACAGCCCGCGCTTACTGCACATGTCCCATGTTATACGCCACTCCAAAGGTCCTGAACTTGCATGTCTTAAGCAGCAGAAAATAATGGAGAGTTGCTCAGAGAATGGATGCCTTAAAGATAGAGGCCTCACATTTCAGAAGGATGCGTAACATTACACACCAGAGAAAAGACAAAAAGGACTGTATGTCCCATGGAGACACAGTACTCTACAGAGTCTTGCCAACAATAGCAGCCATCTTGAATGCCTATAGTCAAGTTAAGTCATTCTTGATTTGATCATTCAGTGATCATAAAAGGTACAATACAATACAATCTCACATGAAAGAACAAAAAATAGCAGCATATACAGACATATGAAATATTAAAAGAGTAATAAATACTTGGTGATTAAAAAGAAAGAAAAAAGAACAAGACTAAAAGTAAATTCATGTGCCATTCTGTGCCCTCAGAAGTATGGCATGTTGCATAAAGGTTGCAACTAAAATGCAGAATCTCTGTGTTGTCAATGATTGCAGAAACACCATGGCAACCCTGCATTGTCTAAAATTCGCTAGTTTTAAAAATTGTAAAATTAGACTCTACCTTAGTACAGAGTAAAACTTACATAATAATATAAAGTGCAACGTGCTTTGTGCAGGACAACCATCACATGGAAAAGGGGGTAAACTACTAAAATATGTACCTTGGCCTGGGTAGACCTTGAGAAAATGTACAGTATTTAGCCTCAATCTAGTTAACAGGAACCTGTGATACAGGTTACTGACTGACCCAAACTAGGTACGGCTCAATGTTAGGACTGGTGCAAATCATAGCATGAGATAGAACAGCAGGCTTTCCAACCTGCTTGAATGGCTTTTCATCTGAACATTTGGTGAAAAACATTTCCCTCAAAGGTTTAGAAAAAGTAGCCAAATAAGTACCTGGATTTTGAAAAAGATCAAATAAGTTCAGTTTAATACAAGTATTGTGTATGTTTGCAAACCAAGGTATTTTTAATCTTCGGTCAAGCTTAAGACAATAATCAAGGACTGTCTAGATGAACGTAGTCTCAATCTTAGTACAGATCCTCAGCCATAATACCAACGGCTGAAGCTTCACAAGGTCATTTATATAGCCCAGACCCACTTCAGTATGACAAATGTCAGTACTGGTGGTTTTCAGTGTGGCCAGAAGACTTTTAATGAAGCCCTTCTCAATCTTCCCCAGTTCTGGTTGATCGCTGATTCCCCATAGACCAGCCCCATACATGGCATGTGAGCAGCATTTAGCCTTATAGATTGTCATCAGTTCTCTAATCGGTTTATTGTCTATCCTGGTGGCAAAACTAAGGACCGCTTCTGAGCTTCTGCTGGCACGGCTCTTCTAGCTGTTTTCAAAGGCCCCAGATAAGTTTATCATTGAACAAGATTCTCAAATATAGAGATGATGGAACTGTGCTGACTTTCATATTATATACTGTAAAGGCCATATCTATCTTTTCTTTGACCCATGGACCATCACAAATACTTTCTCTTGGTTTATCCTAAGGTCCAATTTCTCCATGAAGATGCAGAACTGATCTAGCAATCGTTGTAACCTAATCACAGTTCTAGCTAATAGCACTGTGTTATCAGCATTTATCAGGGCTAGAACACTGCTATTTCCTACCCAAAGGCAATTAACATTAATATCTATTAAGCGCTTTTAAAACCCATTTACGTACAGTGAGAAAAGAAAGGGGGCCAGGACACAGCCCAGCCATAACCTCTAGCAAGCTTATAAGCTTCAATTGCTTCCCCACCCAGCCCAAACCTCACACTGGCAGTCACTTCTGAGTGTAGTTCCCTCAAGAAATTAATAGTACTCGTCTCTATCCCAATTTTGATCATAATGGCCCAAAGCTTGGATTTATTAACAGAGTCGAAAGTCGAACTCAGGTCCATAAATGTTAAATAAATCTTCCCCTCCTTGGCCACCGCGTGTTTGCTTATCAATAGATATAGTTTAAGACATTGCTCAATTGTCCCAAGACCGGAACGAAAGCCAAATTGTAGCTCCAAGATATTCTTGTCCACCCAAATTTGTAATTGTTCCAGAACAATCCTACCCATTAATTTGGCAGTGGAGTTTATTAAAGATATAGGAAGATAGCATTGTGGATTGCCCTTGGAGCCTCCAGTATACGTTCCTCATGCTCCATAGTATCCTTGCTTGGCAATCGTCATCATTGTTACTGCAGCATGGACTTGCTATAGGAATCCTTAATATCTGATTTATGTGCACTCAACAAAAAACACCTTTGAAATCACACTTGCAAAGAATATAGAGATGTCCTTTGGTGTTTCCCACAATGAGTCAACTATTAGGATTACAACTCGATTGCACATATTATTTTCATAGGGAGTCATCCACCAGGATTACAACCTTTTTGCACTTCTTCCTTTTCACAAAGAGTTTTCCACTAGGATTACAAACTTTGTTGTACTTATTCATTATCACAAGGAGTTATCAATTATGATGACAAACTCTATCTCATTTATGTTATTTCCACAAGGAGTTATCCACTTGAGCATTACTTTAATCAATTAGCAACCAAGTGGTCTGAAAAATTGGCTCTCCATGTCTCCCCGTGAGACATTAGGCTCTCTAAAAAGCTAGTTCAGAAATCTCTTAATGTATCTCGCCTGAGAATCCACTCTTTTAAAGTTCTTATGATATGCATTATACACCCTACCGCCTATTCAAAATGGGCTATCGGGAGACTTCTAACTGCTTTTGCTGCCAGGGCTCAGATGCTGACACCACGCATGTTTTGCCAACTGTCTTGCTTTCCTATTATTCTGGACAACTATCTTTAGTAAATTGAGTTCGAGCTCACTATCATTCAGACACATCCAAATAGACAGAAATTGACTGAGCTGTGGCAACCAGTATAGAAAAGGCTTAGTGCTTTTATGGCCAGCTACCTGCATTACATTTTATAAGTTTTAGATCTGTGCTTTTAGATTCTGTTTTAAAGAGGCTGTGTTCATGTTCATAACTTTATGTGATGTATCAGAAAAGGAAGAACCTCTTTTTGAGACTCATATTTAAATCTGTCTGGTTATGCAAGAACGTGTATGTGTATTGATCTCTTCCTTGTTTTTTTATAATGTTCTAATACTTCCCAATAATAAAAAAATAACTAATCATTAAGCATATCTTCTACGCAAATACAGTGGAGTCATTTTGACACAGAATTATTGTGATTAGACAAATATGGTATACGGATATTGAGAATAGCAAATATATTATTATCAAGGGTTAAAACAAATTATATATTGAATTGAATGTCAGCAGAACCACCGAAAGTCATTTCATGACATTGAAGGTAGCTCTCTTTTGCAAACAGCATGTAAAAACTCAAAGTACTGTTCACAGTTCTATGTTAACTTTAACTGAATTTCAACACAGAAGAAATAATGAGTTTCATTTCTGTATAGAGAGATGAAAATAAAGAGTGTCAGCAGGTATTTTATATAAAACAGTGTTGGAAAATGGCCCTCTGTGAAGGGTCACCCCAAACGTTTTGCCTTCCTTCTCTTTTCTGACCTTCTTTTTGTTGACTTTAGGACTCTGGACACTTTACCACTGCTGACCAGTGCTAACGTGCATGTGCTCTCTCCTCTAAATATGGCATAATTGGTTTACATCTGTTTGGCATATTTGATTAACTTGTAAGGCCCTTATAAAGTGGTATATCATATACCAAGGGACTGTACTTCAAATGCTACTATTGGACCTGCAGCATTAATTGGGCCACCCACCTAAGTAGCCTTTCAAACCTGTCTCATGCCTGCCACTTCACTGCCTGTGTATACAGTTTACTGCCACTTCGACCTGGCATTTAAAACAACTTGCCAAGCTTGAAACTCCCCTTTTATTACACATACGTCACTTCTAAGGTAGGCCCTAGGTAGCCATAAGGGCAGGGTGTTGTGTAAACAAAAGGTAGGACATGTACTCGTATGTTTTGCATGTCCTTGTAGTGACAAACAGCCTATTTTGTTTTTCACTACTGTGAGGCCTACTCCTCTCATAGGCTAACATTGGGAAATCCTTAATACACTTTTAAGATGTAATTCCTGATCAGAGAGGAGTAGCTTGTTCATGTTTCATATGTTTGGAACAGTAATAAAAAATCCTCCTTACTGGTGAAGTTGGATTTAACATTACTGTTTCAGAAATGAAACTTTTAGAAAGTGGACATGTATCTGCACTTTCTGCTGTATATGCGTGACAGCCTGTCCCCAATACATGTCTGTAGTGGGTGACCGCTACATTTGTGCATTCCCTCTAGACAGCCACAAACAAAGGAAGGTGAGGTTCATCCACATTCTGAGCCCTCATCTGCATTCTGATGGGTCTTCCTGGGCATGGAGAAATGGGAGGGGCTGACACACTTCAATAGGTAGTGTTCTGTCCACACACAAAGCACTGATTTACCCCCCCCCCACAGATAGTCTGGCAGACAGGAGTGGGTTGAAAGGGATCTGTGTACACTTCGGTGAGCTGCTTTGAAGTCACCCCCTACATCAAAGGCCTTTTTGGGTACAATTACCAGGTCTCTGACCCCCAAAAATCAAACACTTATGGATCTTGAACTGAACCTCTGTCAGAAGGACTGCTTTGCTACTTAAAGGACTCAACTGGATTGTTTTTCTGGTAGGACTTCATTTTCTGCTTGTTGCCCTGCTGCTCCCTGACTCTGCTGAACAAGAGCTGAACTCTGCCTTCTCTCCAAGTGATCTCCAAGGGCTTGCTGGCTTGCCTCCTGTTTTCTGAAGTCTCAGGGACATAACAGACATCCTGCAATTCTGCTGGTGCTGCTAGACTCTGCCTTCTGTGAGTTCTACCCTTGCCTGAGGTACTCTCTCCACGTTCTTGTCCTCAGAAGTGGGTTCTGCAGCTGTTTTGCTACAAAACCGAAGCATTGTCAGCTTTGCGCCAATCGGAACCAACACATTGCCCTTCGATGCCGACTCAGAGGCTATTAGATGACAGAGGTTCTACACCCTGTGCGGCCTGATAATGACGCTCTGTGTGCCTGACGACAACACATTGCCTTCACTTCAGTGACGCTCGACGACAATGTAGTGACCCGACTGGGTGGAAAAGATCGAGGCATCATGCCCTCAGTGTTGACGCTTTGCTCCATTCAAGGTACTTTCTCAGCGGGCCCTGCGTGGGTCCTGTAGCCGGCCTGCCCTCCATTGCGGTTGGCCTGAACTTTGGATTTGCACCGGTCCCTCTTGACCTCATGTAACCTTTTGACAACTAGGGATTTCTAAGCACTGTTTTCGCATTTAATCTTTAAAAAGTCATATCTCAACTTCTACTGATTGGCATTTTGTCTTTCTGGTCTTGTTTTACTCAGATAAATATTCTCTATTTGTCTAAACCTCTGCGGAGTCGTTTTGTGGTGTATTCTTTGTGTTACTGTGTTTGTGTGTGTGTGTGTGTGTTGCACAAATACTTTGCACATTGCCTTTTTAGATAAGCCTGAATGCTCTGTGCCAAGCTACAAGAGGGTGGGCACAGGTTATCTTTTAGTGTGTATCTAGCTTACCCTGACTAGAGTAGTGGTTCCTGTCTGGCCTGGGTGCATACCTCAGACAACCAGGAATCCCAGTTCTAACAGGCAGAACCTGGGTTATTAATTTGGGGTGGGGCTGACCCCTGCCACTGAAATAAAACACTCTTGTGTGTTCTTAACACAATGAGATAACTCTGCTCAGCACATGATAGCTATGGCACCAATGGTAAAGAGCAAAGCTACAAAGCCAGCGAAATCAGACAGAAAAAATGGAGGGACTACACCAAAAATGATGTCATTTCTTTGAATATACAACACCAGAAGTTAACTTCCAAGGTTAACACAATAGCCATACTAAAGGTCTACTCTTGTTTTTAGATATCAACACTCCTACAGAGCGGATTAAGCTAAACTATGCAGCCAGGCATTGTAACATTATCCAGTCTCTCTGTTTCCAGCTGATCCCATTTCCTTGCCCAGATTCTTCTGCTAACCTACACAGAGGTAGTGCTAAGTTAGATTTGTGTCCTGTTAAGTTCAGAACCTGCCATCAGTTTGATTGCATCCGGATTGCAAAGTTAGTGCATCTTGACAGTTAATACCTTTGGCAGTGTTGGATGGGTCACCATGACAGTTAAGACACCAGAACTGGACTTAGCTTGCTAACTATGTGAACATTGAGGGTTGGCCCTATAGGAAGCACTGTGTAGGTCTTGACCACAGACCATGTGCCCAACCTCTGGAGTCCCATGTACAGTGAGAGTTGGCTGTGTGTGAGTTTGCAGTGGCTAATGTAGTCTGTCCTGCTGCTGCTTAAAGCTGAGGGAAATCTCAGGTGACTGGCTGCATCCTCAGGTTGGGTACAGGGTCTGTAACAGCCTAGCCTTTGCAGTCAAACCCTATTGTGGATAGCCATAGAGTGTGTGCAGCAGGGGTTTGCCACACAGGAGGTTGGGTACAGACAAAGCCCAGCAGTTAACCAAACTCACTCCTAATCCCCTAGGCAGCCATCTCCATTGCACATGATCTCTGCTTAGCTGCAGTGATGGTGTTCTCATGGTTGGGCCTGTGTCGGCCTTGCACCCATTGTCTGGACAGCCAACTCTAGCCACACATGTCCTTCAGCCATGAGCAATGAGGCAGACCACCAGGCCTTGGCTGTGCCAATATATATCCCCCCAACACAGTATGAAGCCCACTCTTGCTTTACATGGTCTTTAACCAAGCACACAAGAGGTGGGTTGCGGGTCCTGACCTACAACTAAGCCCTGTACCTATCCCTCATGTTGCTAACCCTTACTGCGCATGGCCTTAAGCTGCAGACGGCAGAGGTTGGCCACATCCATGGTTGAGTGCAGGCCCTATCCACAGTCCAGGACCTGCACCCAACCAAGTATATGGCCAAGTCCTGCTGTGCATTGCCTTTGCCCATGCAGAACAGGGGTTGGTGCAGTAAACTGAACACAGACTGTGTTTGAGGTCAATCTGATAGCTCAATAAGAATTTGAATAATCAAGAAATCTTGAGTAGAGATAGAGAAATGTTTTATTTATTTATTAATTTCTGAGAATTTTATTTCATAGGCAAACACGTGTTTCACGACATCCGTTGCTTCTTCTGTGCTAAAATATTAATATTACAAAATGCAATATGAAGATTCTCCTGAGCATTGAACAGTATGTTAATATACATCGGAAATTCATATAAGAAGCGGGAAGGAACGTTCCCCCATTACCATTGCATATGGCCATCGTACCATGGGTGAAGTTTCATTCCTTTGCTCTTCTTATATGAATTTCCAATATACATTAACATACTGTTCAATACTCAAGAGAATCTTCATTCTGATCATTATTGTACATAAAATATTTTTTGTACAACCGAGAACGTAATATTGCATTTTGTAATATTAATATTTTAGCCCTGAGGAAGCGACAGATGTCATGAAACATGCGTTGGCCTTTGAAATAAAATTCTCAGAAATTAATAAATAAAAAACAAAAATTCTATCTCTACTCAAGATTTCTTGATTATTAAGATTCTTATTGAGCTACCAGATTGACCTCAAACACAGTTTGTGTTTAGTTTATTGCTTATACAGGAGTGGAGGGATTTGTCCTATAAATCTTTTTTGAGGTCAGTGTTAAACCCTTTGAGAGCCTCCTTTCCCCTCCCCTTCCTTGCGATGAGGGGTTAGTGCAGGACCTTGTGTGTCATGAGGCACTGGACTCAAGCAGCCAAAATCCTGCTGCACACTACCTTTAGGCACCCTACATATTTCCCTATAAAAAATAACTTGGGGTTCAGCCCTTTTAGAATCTCCTTGTGGATGACGCAAACCTAGGAAAAGTTTTCAGCAGTTTCATCAAGTGATGCCAAAGATTCACAAAATGCCATTCCTGTGAGGAATGCGATTTAACTATAAATACAAAGTTGCTTTCGCTAACTATGCGACATGTGTCTATTGGTTTTCGTGAATGATTTGTGCCTGTACATTTGTGCCTACAGATGACAGGGATGATGGTCAGAGAAATGCGTGGCTTTGCCTGTACCCACATTTAAAACACAAATGAAGGTTTGAAAGTGCTTGTGTCTTAAAATATATCAACCTAACAACACTGCAGTCTTAATCTTCTTAAGAACTCAGAAAATCTCTAGGGCATCAAAATGTTTTTGTAGCTCGACCACTGAGGGTGTTAGAGAATTGCTTTGCAACACTGCCTGTAGGACGTTTGAATGTTCAACAGGGTTGACACACCATAGTTTTGGACACAATTAGACTTTAGCTCTGCGACTCCTACTACTGTAGACATAACACTTTCCTCCACTGTAATGCTGAATGGAGTGCTGCCTACCCTGTACAGGTGATCAGGGGAAGGAAGGAAGGAAGGAAGGAAGGAAGGAAGAGGAAGGAAGGAAGGAAGGAAGGAAGGAAGGAAGGAAGGAATTTAAGCATCCGTAAACATATATCTTGCAACTACTATTTAAGATGAAGGTGTGAAAGCAGACTTACAGCTCACTAACAGGGAGAGGGTCAAAGGAGGAATAAATTAGGGTGAGTGTGGAAAAAACAGAAGTGCGGACAAATGGGTGGGAGGAAGAGGGATGCTGGGGAGACGATGAAGGTAGAGGGGATTGAACTGATCATCAACAATTTTTAAATACAGCCTCGTCTATTGCTTTCTACTGCTGTACACAGTTCAGGAAGTGCCCTGACTTGCCTCCTATTGACGCGAATTGCTTTGCAAGTCAAGGCAGTGGACTAATATATAGCACTTGCTTGGGCCCAGAAAATATCAATGAAGTGCTTTGCCATTTCTTAGTGTGAAACGTGCAGGCGACGGCGTAGAGCGTTTGGGCCAATGGCATTACATGCCAAACTAGTTTCAAACACGGATTGGACAAACCCTGTCTTGCAATTCATTGTAACAGATGTGTGTGCAGAGCCTCAAGCCAATCATGCTGCTGAAGGATTTCATCAAAACGAGCTGTCCGAACCGTATGAGCCATCGTAGGCTTTTTGCTCCTGGAGTTTCAGCTCCCTCTATGTTTCATGCCCATCGAATCTGCCCTTATTCGATTGGGCACCTCCAAACCTTAGACTCAGGAGATTACTCCGCATATGGAGATGGGAAACCTACTTTATCCACTGATTTTATTTGTATTAAAAAAAGTGTATATAACGGGACACCAGGGCTAACGAGGCTGGTTAAAGTACCCGGCAGAAACACTCAATACTATAAAGAGACATGATTAATTGTGCATCAACGTGTGCCTATTTGTAACTTTGTGCAAATGTTAGCTCCACTAATCTCGAATCAGTCACATGTTTTTACTTTGAAGCAATTTGCCATGAAATAACAATGCACAAAAAAACTGCATGCTTCATCAAAACAGCTTCAAACATTTAAACTCTTTTAGAAAGGTTTAGGCAGCTTAACTCATAGTAGAAAGTGCATTCCCTAATGTAATCACATGGCAGATCGCCTCCATGTTTAGTTAGACCTTGCACTGTTTGCAGCTGCAGTCGTCACAAGCATGCCATGCCACGTCACAAGCATACCATGCCACGTCACAAGCATGACATGCCACGTCACAAGCATGCCATACCACGTCACAAGCATACCATGCCACGTCACAAGCTTACCATGCCACGTCACAAGCATGCCATGCCACGTCACAAGTATTCCATGCCACGTCACAAGCATGCCATGCCACGTCACAACCATACCATGCCACGTCACGAGCATACCATGCCTTAAATATTCTTCTGTCCTTTATCGACCACTAGCAAGAGAGAGCATGAAGCAGCCAGCAAGAAGTCCTCCGGATTATCCTTACCTCCGCTTTCAATTCAATCTTTAAAGTCAATGCTTACAAGCTCGCCCTCTGGATGTGCTGATGATGCCTCTCCCCCTCCTCTCACTTTGGTGAAACAAATAAGCTAATGAGAAACAACAGAGTTGTTGTCTACTAAAGGGCACTGTGACCTCTTGAATGAATACAGACTCTCAACATGTTTTAGTTCTTACTCTTTTTAATAATTCCTCAACAGTTGATGACCATATATCATTCACATTTTTTTCCTTTTTTCATAACTGTTCTATTTTGTCTAAACATGTTTAGTGCTGATTAAATGTTGACATTGCAGTGAAGAAAAAAGAAGCGCGTCCCAAGGAAGTGTTTCATTTAACTACTTTATATCATAGTTCACGTTTTATGATCCAAAGGGTGCTTCATCAGAGTCACCACCGAGAGATAAAACCAGCAATCCGAGATATAAGGCTGACCTCAGTGTTTGACCTTCTACAAGGAAGGCAAGTGTGACCGAGTAAGCACAGCGAGGGAGGAGATTTTAAATTAGCTGTTGAAAGATAGGAGGCAGACAAAACACAGCCGCACGGAGACAATTATCCTGCCCCACCAATCGCGCTGCTGACATTCTCTGGATTAAAGTGTGCTCGCAAGGCTTTAGTTAGACTATGTTATTTTGAAGTTTGTTAAACTTGTGGCCCATCACAGACGGAAGTGTACCTATTTTGTAAAGCACAGAGGGAGCGAAGGGACCCACATCCTCGATACTACAGTATGTTTGCTCTAGTTGCTGTCATTCAGCGTTGATGACATACTTAATGCTGCATAAACATTGACGTTCTTGTCATTCTGCTTTTTCATAACCTTCATTGGATGCTATGGCATGCTTCCTTCCTTATAAAGCATGAAGTCTACTGCGTGCAGAGCTTCTAAGCGCTGAGAAACCAAAAGCACAAAACGCATACAAGAAGTCAGAACTACTGGCAAAGGAGAATTTGTACTTGAATTAACAATGTTTTAAATTTTTAGCAAGAACGCTAGGTAACGCAGTGTCATGTTAAGGATTTCGGGGACCCATGGCAAGACAAATTTTGGGGCCCCTGTATGGGGCAAATTCGATTTTTATTGCCCATTTCCTGCTAATTAAAGCCCGCACATTGCCAAACAATACTGAGTTATGTGTTAAACTTTAATAGGGTCACAAAAAACAGTTGAACTATGTCTTGCCCAAAAAACCCCAAAAATCATTAAGATGACACTGGGAAGAGATAGTGAGATGTTTATAGGGAGAAATAGATTAGACGAAGGTTTAATCAAGAGAAAATTCACTTTCCGATGGGACCCTGGGCAACTGCCCACTTTGGCCATGCCTTCACACCTCTCTGATTTGGTGACCGTCTGTTTAGCACGCAAGATCTCTAGAGCAGAGATGTCTGTAAACAGTAGGAAAACTGAATAAATTTAATAAAGTGAGCCGACACCATAATAACGTTGGAGTGTGTGTGTGTGTGTTTATTAACACCCACCGGAGAGCCACCACACCATGGTACACGATGTCTCTGTATCTCCTCTCAAGTATCCTCCAGTGTTCTTGTGATGTACCTAACATTCTTACAGGTGCATCACACTTAAAGGGCAAGATACAACACATCTTCCCTTCACAAAATGTTAATGATATAATAAAAAAAATGAAGAAGAGGGGAAGAGAGAAAGAGGAAAAAGAATTGAACAAGGAACAGTTGTTAAGCATTTACAAACAGAATTGATACCATAACAGCGGAAATGTAATCATGCAGCAAGAAATAGGATTTAGATACATTGTTGATAAACACTACTAAAGAATGTAATCATTAAGATACAATGGTGATTTTCTCACCCTCCTTTCTGCCCACAACTGTTCAGGTTGAACTCTATCATGTAGAGACACCTTCCTGTTAGAGTCTACAACTCCTTCAAATTTAGAAAGACGAGACATGCTCCAAATATCTCCACCATTTAGCATTACAACATTTTTCATGACTTTGACAATGCCTCTGGGGCCCATATACTTAGTTTCCCCTTTTGGAGACCATACAGCTTTCTTAATAATCACCATGTCTCCCACATTCCAAACACATTTTTTAACTCTTTTTTTCATAGTACCTTTTCTTGTACATTTCCTGGTATCTCTTCACTCTAAGTTTAGACTCACTATTTTCTATATACTTCTTACTTCGCAACCACAGTGGAGTGAGTTTAGACCCTGCTAATCTACCTCTGAGTTTCTTAAAGGGTGTCACACCAGTGACACTGTTGGGCGCATTCCTGTGTGCCAACAATTTTTCACCCCAATTTGTTTTTTAAAGACATGTTAGTTTCAACAGCAGTTTGGGCACTAGTTCTAACAAGTCTATTCATGCTCTCGACAAGCCCATTGGCCTGTGGTGCATAAAGAGCTGTACGGTGGTGAGTAATGGAGAGATCTTAAAAAAATTCTTCTATCTCTAAAGAAGTAAATTGCACCCCATTGTCAGTAACCATAACATCAGGTATGCCTTCAGAAACATATATATCTCTGAGAAATTCAATAATGTTTTTTGTGATAACAGATCCCATGCAACAAGCAGAAACCCATTTGGAAGTGTAATCAACCAAAACAACCACAAATCTCTTGTTGGGCGCTAATAAATCAAAAGGCCCCACAATATCTAAAGCTAATTTAGTCCATGGTTGGTCAGGTAACTCCACTGGTGAAAGTGGAGTTGTTCTTACTTTCTTGGATTTGTCATTGTTCGCACACAGAATACAGGGGCATATTATCAAGCCCATTATCGCCGCTTTAGCGGCGATAATTATATCGCCCTATCAGCAAGCTGTCGCTAACAGGCGTTAGCGACAGCTTTCAGGCGATAGCGGCCGGTTATTACATCGCCTTGCATGCCAGCGATAATTATCGCTAATGACATGCAAGGTAGGCGTTCCCCACTAAAAGCGACTGTAAACAGTCGCTAAAACAACTACCCCCTATTAGCAAGGCAGGCGAAGCGATAATATAATTCGCGCTAAGCACGTTTATCGCTAGATTTTTACACCTGCTACTGAGGGTGACTTACCTGTTTGTAGCATAGGGGGTGGATTGTCAGGCTAAATCCACCATAGCGTTAATGCGAGAATATCGCTGGTTTTCCAGCGATATTTTCGCATTTTGCCACTATCGCTGGAAATATTATTGCTATGGAGAAAAACCTTACTAATAGGGTGTTATCTCAGCGATAATTTCCAGCGATAGGCGGCGTTAATAAAAAAAGTGCTAAGCGCGGTTAGCGATAAATATCGCACTTCCTTGATAATATGCCCCACAGTCTCTGACCACTTCCTCAACTTGTCGGTCCACTTCAGGCCACCAGTATGATTCTCTAACCTTGGACTTGGTTAGACAGCGCCCAAGATGCCCTTCATGAGCAAGATTGATATTTTTCTCTCGCAAACAGATGGGAGGAACTAATCTCTCACCCCTATAGAGATTCTCGCCTACAATGCATAATTCATCACGCACATTTCAAAACCCAGAAAATAAAGGGCAACCATTGACCACAAAATCATTTATAATTTTCCTAGAATCATCATTTACAATACTAGATTCCTATTCTGACTTGTTAAGGGCCGGCTCCTTGACCCATGATATAGAAGATTCATGACTGGTGTAGCTGGGTGTTTCCAAAGGCATTCTGGACAAAAAATCTGCAGGCACATTTCTAGTCTACAATGAAATTATACTCCCACAAACCTTCAATCCATCTCTTTATCCTAGGTGTGGTGTTTTCAACATTCCTGCAAGCAAACATGTGGACCAATGGTTTATGATCCGTCCTTACAAGAAAAGGGAGACCCCAAAGATAAAATCTGAAATGATTAATGCCCCAACTACACGCTAGAGCTTCACGTTCTATGACTGAATAGCGTTCTTCTGCACCTTTAAGCGATCGCGAAGCAAAACCGTCCACTCTTTCGTAGCCATCACCAATCTGCGAAAGGACAGCACCAAGACCACGCACACTTGCATCTGTGGTTAAGATAGTTTTTTTAGTCACATCAAAGTGTCCCAAAGTAGGCATACATTAAATAATTTTCTTAACTTTGTTAAAAGCAGAAACACAATCCACAGTCCATACAAAATCTGCTCCTTTTTATAGTAAAAGTTTCAAAGGTTGTACAACACTCGCAAAATTCTGAATAAACTTTGAATAGTACTCAGAGAGACTAAGAAACGATTTAACTTGTTCTTTGGTGATAGGTGTGGGTGCTTGTGAAATCGCTTCTGCCAAATCAATTTTGGGGCTGATACCTTCACTGGAAATGGTGTGGCCAAGATAGGATACAGAACTAACTCTGAATTTGCATTTTTCCTTTTTTAGTGTTAAACCCCGCTCTTGTAGTCTTGACAGAACTTTGTTCAAAACAACATCATGAATAGTTGTGTCTTTTCCAAAGACAAGTATGTCATCTTGGAAAAACAGGACTGAGTCTATCCCTGCTAAAACCTCCTTCATCAACCTCTTGAAACAAGCAGTGGCTGAGGCTAACCCAAATGGCATTCTGATAAATCTGAAAGCTCCCAGAGGTGTGACAAAGGAGGTTAACGCTCTTGATTCTTCATGTAGTAACACTTGATGATAAGCTGATGATAAATCCATCACGCTGAAAACAGAGGCACCACACAATTTAGCTAGGGCTTCATTAATATTAGGCAGGGGTTGTCTGTCCACCCAGATGCAGTTCTTAAGACTCCTCAAGTCAACACACATCCTAATCTTTGCACCATTATCCTTGGGCGCCAAAACAATCAGAGCCAACCATTCAGAGGATTCTACCTCTTCGATGACTCCCAGATCTAGCAGTCTGTTGAGCTCCTCTTGTAACTTTTCTAACATGAGGTTAGGTACCTTCCTCACTTTGTGAACTAGTGGTTGAGCTTTCGCCTTCAAAATTATTTTATGTTTGAATTCTTTTAGCAACCCCAGTTTGTCACTATAAACTGTAGGATAATTTTCAATAATACTGACATTCTCATTCTGTTGCATAACTAACATTACTTGTTCACAAGCGTTTGGATTCAAAATGATACCCAGATCTCTCTGGTGGCACCATCCCAGAACATTGTCACCTCTTTTGGCAATGTAAACTTTTCCAACAGTTTCTCTTCCCTTGAATGAGATGGTTTGAATAGAATAGTGTAGAGATGTCTTTAAGAGGCATTTGTGCCATGGGTACTGTTGCCTAGTTATGTTGTAGAATGTTTACTTATGGAGATTCTAGTGGAAGGCAGTTACTGGAGAGCACTGGTGATGTTAGATGCTGCTCCATGCTGGGATGCTGTAATGACAATAAACCAACAAACTATTGTCCAGAAACCTGTGAAGGCTCTTCTTTTCATGGTGACGAGTTCCTGCGCAAGGGGCAGGTAACAGCATCTCCACCCTTGGATAATACTATATGATTAAGGCCGCCTCTGACAGAAGAATCTTCTGTGAGTACGATTTTTCATTTAAAATTCAAGGATCGTTTTCAAGGATCGTCTATTCTTTCTAGAACTTTGGCTGTCTCAAGTGTTGTAAACTTGTCTTCATAATTTGTGCCGTTTTCTTCGATTTAATCGGAACCTGCTTACAGTGAGAGCTCGAGCGTTTCTGCGTGCATTTTCGCGAGAGCAAGAGCACGAGCGTTGTAGTATCCCAGCAACGCCTGGAGGCTCGAGCGTTTCTGCACGCGATCGCCAAGAAGAGCTTGAGCGTTGTGGTATCCTAGCAACACTTGGAGGCTCGAGCGTTTCTGCACGCGATCGCCAAGAAAAGCTTGTAGTTCACCGCGCTGTGAAAATTAACTCTACAGGTGTAAGCGCCTCATAAACCATTATTGTTCATCTTTAAAGGTGGAAGAGGGTTGGAAGGCAGTGTGACACCCAAAATTTCTAGGTGGTTGTTATCTGTCATGGAGTTTAATTTTGAAGTTGAATATGTCAAAGGAGAGAAGAATGTAATTGCTGATTATTTATCGCGGATGCCGTTGAGTGAGGATTCTAATGAGATTTGTGGAGACATCGTCGGTGATGATGTCAATAACGGAGTTATGGCTCTGTCTTCAGAAGAATGGAATAAGGCTAGGGAGTGTGACTCTGTGCTACTGAAAGTAGAATCAAAGATTATTCATGGATGGGAGTGTGGTGATAGTAATGATGTAGAATTGAAGGAATTTTTCAAAGTAAGAGATGAGATGAGTATAAGCAAAGGAAAAGTTATGAGGAGGTGGCAAATAGTACCTCCTGCAGGAATAAGGAAACGAGTCCTTGACATTGTTCATGAAGGTCATCCTGGTCAAGGTATGTCTAAACGCAGGGTCAGGGAATCATTTTGGTGGCCTGGGGTTGATAGTGATGTCGAAGCTTTAGTGAAAGACTGTCGTTTTTGTATGAACAGTGATAAGTCTAAACTTGTGCGTCAACCTCCTTTGGAATGTACCAAGTTTCCATCAAGACCATGGGAGAAATTAGCCATTGATTTCATTGGTCCGGACAGCAAGTTAGGTGCAACGGATACGTTTATTCTTGTATTAGTGGATTATCATTCCAAATGGTTTGTGGTGGAAACTATGGGAGAAATTAACACTGCAAATGTTTTAAGGTTTTTGGAAAGAGTTTTTCTGGAGGAAGGAATTCCTGCCTCTTTGGTGTCCGACAATGGATTACAATTTGTCTCTAAGGAGATGAGAGATTACCTCGAAAGAATGGGTATTATACATGAAAAGGTGGCTCTTTTTCGACACCAGGCTAATGGTCTGGTAGAAAGAGTTAATCGTATCATTATGGAAAATATCTAATTGTCTCTTGCTAATGGGCTATCCTGGAAACAAGAATTAAGAAAAATGGTGTGGACACATAGGGTTACCCCACACTCAGCTACTGGTGTGGCTCCTTTTGTATCCCTTAAAGGAAGGGAACCAGGGAAAAAGGAGAGTCCTGTTTGGTTGTGCAGAAAAGATAAGGTTTGGATTGATCGTAATGAAGTAGGAGAAAATGTCGAGAAGGGACAAAGAAGGATGATAAGTAGTTACAATTTAAAGAAAGGTGTGAGACAGATATGTGTTCGAGTAGGTGATTGGGTTGTTGTACGCAAGCATGAATGGGTTCGCAAAGGGGATAGCAAATATCTAGGACCTTTCCAAGTTAAAGATGTGAAATCCAATGTTGTAATTTTGAATGATGGTTCCACTTGGAGTTTAGGAAATGTTTGCAAGGTATGTGAACCATGAAATATTTACTATGCTATTACTGTTCAGATTGTATAACGAAGGAAATGTTTGCAAGGTATGTGAATCATCAAATATTTACTATGTAATTAATGTTCCTACTTTTTAACCTTGTTGTTTTTTCCTTTAGGTCATTCTGTTTATATTTTGTATTTTTATTTTATTTTGTAAGGGGAGATATGTAGAGATGTCTTTAAGAGGCATTTGTGCCATGGGCACTGTTGCCTAGTTATGTTGTAGAATGTTTACTTATGGAGATTCTAGTGGAAGGCAGTTACTGGAGAGCACTGGTGATGTTAGATGCTGCTCCATGCTGGGATGCTGTAATGACAATAAACCAACAAACTATTGTCCAGAAACCTGTGAAGGCTCTTCTTTTCAAATAGCCAATCAAATCAATACTCTGCCCACCATACCCAACAGGGTTAATATCAGGAGGTAACACAGTGATATCATCTTTACCAAAAGTACAATCCCAAATTTTGTCACTTATCAGTGTATAGGGAGAACCTGAATCATCTAGGACAGTAACAGGTCCACGTCCAATATGGATGTCACATTTTGGCATTATTATAACATCAGAATCTACACTTTTCACATCCTGAACAACATCACTATGCATATCCGTTATATGGTGGATGATTTGTTGAGGGTAATTTGCATCCTCATCTATGAAATTGACTTTAACATTCCTGCTCATTCTTGCATAATGCCCTTTCTTCCCACAGTTCCTACAATTAACACTTTTGGCATAACAATTTGGATAATTGGGACCATGACTTTGACTGCCACATTTAGGGCATCTCATTTTTACATCTCTACTTCCATAAGTATTCCACTTTGGTTTCTCATTTTTACTAGACATTTTTTCTTGTTTCCCAGTGATCTTTTGAATAGTTGTTAATTGTAAATTTGGAACCATATTTCCATCCTCATTGAGATTTACTGCAGCAACTGGGTCACTGGGTGCAATGGCACTTCGCATTTCCTTCACCCAGCTCGATGTATTTTCTACACTCTCAACAATACTAATAGCTTCTTTTAAGTTTGGATTTTTGGCTAGTAATTTCTCCTGCATTCTAGTGTCATTTGTGCAGCGGACTAGTTGATCACGTATGAGTGAATCAGTCAGCTGTTCAAACTCGCAAGTGTGAGCTAAGGATTTAAGTGCTGCTACGTAGTTCCCAACTCTCTCTCCTTTTGCTTGTACCCGCATGAAAAATTTATGTCTCTCCATTGCAACATTTATACGAGCACCAAAGTGTGTCTGAAGAAGTAACACTGACATTTCATAAACATCTCCAGGTTCACCAACTCCTCTACCAATAGGCACAGGATCTAAACTATCATAAGTGTTCCTCCCTTCAATTCCAAGGTTGTGCAAAAGGATGGCTTGTTTCCTAGCTGCTGAAAAATGTTCACCCCCAATTGCAATTAAATATGAATCGAATAGAGGTTCCCACTTCTTCCATGGAAGAGTAGGTTCCCCACGCTCACACAAGAATTGTGGTGGCTGACTCATTCCACCAGAAGCCATGCTGAAAATGAAAACAACTTAACAAGCTAACACAATACATTAATACAATGGATTAACATAAAAACGGTAAAAAAACAATCTAACATAAAAAGATAAAATAATTAATTAAAATAATTACCATCTTGCAGTTCTCTACCGAAGAATGTAAGATGAAGTACTAGCCTACAATGAGCTTTCGACCGTAGAAATATTTAATTATTTTAGAAGCTTGTTGAAGAAATATTCCTTCTTTTCTATTTTTTTTTTTTAATTAAGTAATTTCACCGTTGCTGCTGTGGCCGTTTTGTTCCTCTTCTCCTATTAAGGAACCGATTCAACGTTGATTGCTCATGAAGCGATTTGTGAGAAAACTTTTCCGTCACACACAGCATGAGATTTCTCCGCGAGAAATGCTCTCTGCACTAATGAGCATTTTAGTTTCTTTTTTCTTTCTTTTCCTGGTTGGATCGGAGGTATTGTGATGTCAGCACGCACTCCGCTCGTGTCTTGATGTCTTTACAAACCTCGGTGAACACTCCGCTCGCGTCATGACGTTTCCACAGTCCTCTGTTGAGCACTCTGCATTCTATGAGGAATGAAGGCACGGGCAATCTCGAGGTGAGTTCAAACAATGCTCACCTCGTAATCTTTAACCGTCACGATGTTAACCGCCATTGTATTTTGCATGAACATGTACACTGTTTTATCCATTAATCATTGGCAAAGTATCGACGAACAAACAAACGACGGAAGTTGCCTCACAACATTAGAGGTTTCTTTTAAAGTACAATTAACTGACCTTCTTGTCAGTGAATTCTCGTCACAAAACATATTATAATTGCTGTTATCAGCTTCACACGCTGAGTTCTTTCGGTGGGTGCCATCTTCATAATTCTTCGCCAGTATTAAAGAGAGCCAACACCATAATAACGTTGGAGTGTGTGTGTGTTTATTAACACCCACCGGAGAGCCACCACACCATGGTACACAATGTCTCTGTATCTCCTCTCAAGTGGCCTCCAGTGTTCTCGTGATGTACCTAACATTCTTACAGGTGCATCACACTTAAAGGGCAAGATACAACAGAATTCCAATCTATGAACAGTATTCAGAATTTCCCCTGTCTCTGATAAACATTTCATGCTGAAAGGATGTTATTGGTGGAACAATGGCTAGCTGGAAATGTCATAAAAGTCTGCACTCAACCACTTTACACTAATCGGTGCTGAGCAGGATAGCCAAGAGAGTGAAGGCAAGGCAGGAAGGCAGGATGTGACTTGTAATACTAATGACTGGGAATACAGGGACAGGAAACACCCTGGGCTGGTTGTTCAAGTTGGAGAATATCTGCGTGGCTGGCTAGAAAAGTGTATGCAGGCATGCAGTGAGCTTAGAATGGGGACAGGGTGGGTCACCTCTGGCTTCTGAGGGGGGCAGTCACTCCCATTGCCATGAGCTCCCTCGCCTTTTTTTATATGTAAGTAGGTAACGCACTCTTTATACCTACATTTATGTTTAAACATATTATGCAGAGTTGAGACCTGTGAAGCTTTGTAACTATGCACTCTTGATGCCAGCAGGAATCAAGAACCTTCAACAACATAATCGAAGTCTCTCTATGTATTTAATTTATGATAGTTCTCATGCATGTAGCCATTCAAAGCCACATGGACACATCTTAATATTAGACTCTGACTTATCTGCATAGTTATAAAACTTCATATTGGAATTGTTCAATTTAATTAGTGGCAACAGATAAACATTAAGGGGGTGCACAGCTAACCCTCATGGAATGCCAGGATCCGTGTCACGAACTGATAAGATGATAGTAACCAAGTGAGTTCCACCTTGCGAAAAGATTTAAATAACTCTAGCCAAGAACATCCAATCTCAATATCATACAATCAGGAGATCTGGACGTAATGATTTACAGCATACAATTCCACTGACAGATCTAATCAAAGTAGTGCACCGACACTTCTGATATTAATCTTCTTACACAGGTTAGCTACAATATAAATTTTAGTCAGCCATTGTGCCCTGACCAGGTATAAAGCCAACTTTGGTGGTGTCTAAGATTCTGTGACCCTATTGCTTTATGGTGGGTTACTAATACTTCAAACAGGTTGAAAGAAATGCATAGCAACATCTTTAGGCAATTCCTTCTGAAATAATCATCGGGCCTGTTCCATGACATGGAAACGTACTCATCACCTCCAGCCCGCTGAATAATTATAGTGTTGATTGAGCGAAAAACATCTAAGACATCTAAGCTTTAATAATCTGGTGTCTTGTAATATTTCACCAACACTGAAACTACCCCACGCCCCTTCTAAGCTGTAAAGGAGCTTGTGTGACACCCTTGGTGACATCAAGACAGTAAAATGAACTGAATGTTTCAGTAAGGGATGAGGTGGTGCATCTATTGTGTCTTGGTTTGGTAGATGCTCTTGGTCCACCGTAGTCTTCTGGAACCTTCCTGTTTTTTGAAAAACGTTTTTATTGAAGGTTTTACAGTTAACAATAACAACCACATTAACGACCCCCACAGAAGTGATCATGACATGAGGCAGAGCATTGATGCCATTAGACCATGTAGCAAAGATGTGGGTAAAAGGATAGAAAGACAGTATCAGAAACTGTGGATTATGACAGCGACATGGGGGGAGAGTGGTTGTCTAAAATCATATAAGAAGACGGGCTCCGGGCTGTGAAAACGTGTGGGGTTCTGCCAGTTAACTGGAAAGAGGAGGGCAGTGATTGAGATCTGGGGCAGCGGGTGCGGCATGCAGGAGAGTGCTCTGTTCAGGGCCAATTCACCGGGGCAGCTGCAGGGGGGGCTGGCAATGTGAGGCAAGTGTGGAGGGCAGTGGAAGGGCCGCTGTATTCGGGCATAGTTTGGAGGGGTGGCGTGCATGGGAGTCAGAGAGCGGGCAATTGGCCCAAGGAGAATCATCTGCGGTGATCAGTAGACAGGAGTTCACAGAGGTGTGTCGTTGTTTCTAGAGAGCAGCAGACAATGATCTAGGAGTGCGTCCCAGGCTGCGGAGATGGGAAGCTTCCAGAGACGCCAGGCCTCTTCATAATGAAGGGCCTCACCTTTAGCTCTCCCCCAACGCTGCATCGCCCCATACCAGGCGGCCACCCCAGGGGCCACAGCCTTTCTCCAGTGTTAGGTTGACCAACCGTCCGACCAGTGTAGAGGAAGGGTTTGTTTGGGTAGGAGGCGTGTGAGGCAGGCAAAACATGCCTTTACAGCTGTACGTTTATTGCGTTTAAAGATGCTCAGGGCAGATGCTTCCCATGAGTAGATAACAGGCAGCTCAGTGACTTCCTGGAGTGTGGCATGAATGGAGAGCCATTATGAGGTGAGGGCTAAGCATGATCATAGCATGTGCTGTTGAGAGTTGTTCAGGTGTCAGGTAGGCCCTGTGTAGCATTTTGTACTGAATGCTCCTGAAACTCACGTTTTGGGATACCAGTTGAGAGAATTCCAGTGTCTTATTCCACTCAGTTTCATGGAGTGCTCGTCCAAAATCATCCTCCGATTTGCCACGCAGTGTCTCTAGCGAGATCCCAGTGTGGTCCCTCAGGGCCTTGTATAGCCAGGTGATCAAATATCGACCCGTCCCCATAGACAAGAGAGCGTGGAGCACCAAGTGTGTCTGGGGCTCCATGTCTGGTGCAGACCAGAGAGTCCAGAATGTGTACCGCAGTTGTTTTGGTATGTCAGGTATTGACCCTTGGGGAGGGTGTGATCTGTCATGAATTGGTCAAAGGAGAGATGATGGTCTTCCATGAAGGGGTCACTAACTGTGGAGAGGGAGCAGTCGCACCAGCTGGTTAAGTCAGTCATGGAGTAGGAACCCGGGCAGCGTGGCAGGCCGTGTAAGGGGGAAGCAGGTGAGTGGGGTGGGATGTGTCATGTAAGGCTGGAGACCCTACCTAGGAACCTACGGGTGACCACTACCTGTAGCAACTGAGGGGTTATGGAGGCAGAGATGGGCAGAATGAAGCCATGAAGTGTAGTCATGGATAGGAGCCCAGATCCATTGCTTGTTTCCACCCTATAACGCCGGCCAACCAGCTCAAGACCCATTGGAGCTGTGCCGCTAGATAGTAGGCTTTAATGGGTGAGGCACCAAGCCCTCCCTTGTCCACCGGGAGCTGTAGTTTGTGCAATATGATTGGTGGCATTTGTTACCCCAGATGAGCTCCACCAGCATCGTATCTAATTCGTGAAAGAAGCTCCTATGGCGGACAACGGGGAAGTTGGCGAAATTGTACATCAGTTATAGAAGGACAATCATTTTAAATAAAGCTATTTTCCCCGTGCTTGTCAAGGGCAGGACCTTCCAAAATTGTACCTGTGATATGATAGGTGGCAAAAAACCCAAAATAAACTCTCAGTCATTATTTATAGAGCATTGTCAACAGTGCCAATCAGCCATTTATCTTATCTTTCTTTCGTAACCAATATTAGACATCGATTTATACTGGTGAGATTCAGGCTGAACTATATACCGTTAATGGCCGGGTATCCAGCACAAACTTACTCTGCCAATCAGCTATCATTATGTCCTTGTGACGGTCTCTCCAGGCAATCCATTTCGCACCTTTTATTCTTCTGCTCATTTTATAATACTGAGAGGAAAAAGTTTATTATTCCATTACTGAGAAAATGTAGTCTTTTTTTGCATAACCAGACTGTCGAAACATTATATTCATTGGAAACTCCATATATTTGCTGCATGACTGCGTCTTTCTAATTAGCTGTTTTAAAGATTAGAAACATACGTTATACGTTATAAAGGCCCCGTTTTTTAATGAGACCGAATTGATTGTATGTTTAATATCAGGACGTGCAAAACGCTTTATTGATTTATATAATTGTACTGTTATTGCTGCGTTATATAATTTACTGTTATTGCTGCGTTTTACCATATTGACACTGACCATTCTTATATATACCAATACGTTTGAATGAAATGATGATTTTTATTGGATGTGAATTATTTATGTATTATTTTATGTACTTTTTATGCATTTTACCCAAATGCAAAATAAACGTTGATGATGATGGTGGACAAGCCAAGTAAGAAGGCGACCAGACTTGTCCCCTTCGCGGCGCGTCCTTGCCACAAAGGCGTTAAGGATAAAACACTGTTTTGTGTTTCCTGCATGGCCCATTGTAGTTTTCCATATGTTAGCCTAATTGTGCATGTTGTAGGCCTCATTTTCCTTCGCACACTTTACTATACAAACACGTTTTGCTTTTGTGCCACATTGTATTTTCACACAGAACCTGCATATGTTTTCCTGTTTTGTTCTTTTCCTGGGATTTAGTCTGAACACTACCGTCAAACAACAGTGTCCCTTGTTATTCTTTCTGGCCAGACACTAGCACCTAGACATAACACAAGAATGCAGCTGTTGTTTATGTACACACATGTCGTATCATATAGATGAGTACATGAGCAAAAAACACACTCATGAAACGAGAGTTCTGAGACAAGAGCACTGCGTCTGCTGAAATGTAGAACATCCATCTGTGAATGCTAAAGTATGGGGTCTGCCAATGGTTCCAGAGATCTTTGATATATATGTATGTGATCAAGGCTCTTGAGGAGTCGAAACGCGTAATGGCGGCAGAATAAAGCAGTAAACTTTCACATACAAGTGGTCCGTGTCCGTGTATTTCGGAGAGGATTTGGAGTGACGACGGCGATCGTGATATATATATATATATATATATATATATATATATATGCAAAAAATATCCTCCTCCTTCGTAGAAGACAAGGGGACACGGCAGGGCTTCAAGGAATCATTTATTCGAATTCTCTGGCATGACGTGTTTCGGCGGTAGCCTCTTCAGATGCCTCCGGTGTTACAAATTTCAAACTTTCCTTTTATTAATTAAGCCCCTCCTTCTAAAGTAGCGTGGGGCACACCTACACCATATCTCATCAGAGAACACTCGGCCAGTTCATAGTTATGGACTGCAGATCCCATCATGCAGTTGGTTCACAATCTGGACGAATGTCTCTTACAGCCGGATTTTTCCTCCTCAAAGTGAGTGGCTGAAGAATGGTTGGCTTGAGATTGTAGCACTGTGCTGGGCAACAAACGATTCCTGAGCCCTGCGCTTCCAACCTCACAGTCCCGGTGTTGGCAAAGCTTGGAGACGATGGTAAAGTAACTCTGTCTCTCCGTGTGAGTCACGGACTGTCAGCTGGCAGCAAAGACCTCTGCCTCCATCGGACGTGGGGCGGTCCGGGTTGAGCCACTACACCCTGAACACTTTTGGAAGGGTCCCCTTTGCGTGGTACTGGCTTCACGCTAATATGCAAAAAATATCCTCCTCCTTCGAAAAGACAAGGGGACACGGCAGGGCTTCAAGGAATCATTTATTCGAATTCTCTGGCATGACGCGTTTCGGCGGTAGCCTCTTCAGATGCCTCCGGTGTTACAAATTTCAAAGTTTCCTTTTATTTATTAAGCCCCTCCTTCTAAAATAGCGTGGGGCACACCTACACCATATCTCATCAGAGAACACTCGGCCAGTTCATAGTTATGGACTGCAGATCCCATCATGCAGTTGGTTCGCAATCTGGACGAATGTCTCTTACAGCTGGATTTTTCCTCCTCAAAGTGAGTGGCTGAAGAATGGTTGGCTTGAGATTGTAGCACTGTGCTGGGCAACAAACGATTCCTGAGCCCTGCGCTTCCAACCTCACAGTCCCGGTGTTGGCAAAGCTTGGAGACGATGTTAAAGTAACTCCGTCTCTCCGTGTGAGTCACGGACTGTCAGCTAGCAGCAAAGACCTCTGCCTCCATCAGACGTGGGGCGGGCCGGGTTGAGCCACTACACCCTGAACACTTTTTGGAAGGGTCCCCTTTGCGTGGTACTGGCTTCATGCTAATATGCAAAAAATATCCTCCTCCTTCGAAAAAGACAAGGGGACACGGCAGGGCTTCAAGGAATCATTTATTCGAATTCTCTGGCATGACGCGTTTCGCCGGTAGACTCTTCAGATGCCTCCGGTGTTACAAATTTCAAAGTTTCCTTTTATGTATTAAGCCCCTCCTTCTAAAGTAGCGTGGGGCACACCTACACCATATCTCATCAGAGAACACTCGGCCAGTTCATAGTTATGGACTGCAGATCCCATCATGCAGTTGGTTCGCAATCTGGACGAATGTCTCTTACAGCCGGATTTTTCCTCCTCAAAGTGAGTGGCTGAAGAATGGTTGGCTTGAGATTGTAGCACTGTGCTGGGCAACAAACGATTCCTGAGCCCTGCGCTTCCAACCTCACAGTCCCGGTGTTGGCAAAGCTTGGAGACGATGGTAAAGTAAATCTGTCTCTCCGTGTGAGTCACGGACTGTCAGCTGGCAGCAAAGACCTCTGCCTCCATCGGACGTGGGGCGGTCCGGGTTGAGCCACTACACCCTGAACACTTTTTGGAAGGGTCCCCTTTGCGTGGTACTGGCTTCACGCTAATATGCAAAAAATATCCTCCTCCTTCGAAAAAGACAAGGGGACACGGCAGGGCTTCAAGGAATCATTTATTCGAATTCTCTGGCATGACGCGTTTCGGCGGTAGCCTCTTCAGATGCCTCCGGTGTTACAAATTTCAAAGTTTCCTTTTATTTATTAAGCCCCTCCTTCTAAAATAGCGTGGGGCACACCTACACCATATCTCATCAGAGAACACTCGGCCAGTTCATAGTTATGGACTGCAGATCCCATCATGCAGTTGGTTCGCAATCTGGACGAATGTCTCTTACAGCCGGATTTTCCTCCTCAAAGTGAGTGGCTGAAGAATGGTTGGCTTGAGATTGTAGCACTGTGCTGGGCAACAAACGATTCCTGAGCCCTGCGCTTCCAACTTCACAGTCCCGGTGTTGGCAAAGCTTGGAGACGATGGTAAAGTAACTCCGTCTCTCCGTGTGAGTCACGGACTGTCAGCTGGCAGCAAAGACCTCTGCCTCCATCAGACGTGGGGCGGTCCGGGTTGAGCCACTACACCCTGAACACTTTTTGGAAGGGTCCCCTTTGCGTGGTAGTGGCTTCATGCTAATATGCAAAAAATATCCTCCTCCTTCGAAAAAGACAAGGGGACACGGCAGGGCTTCAAGGAATCATTTATTCGAATTCTCTGGCATAACGCGTTTCGCCGGTAGACTCTTCAGATGCCTCCGGTGTTACAAATTTCAAAGTTTCCTTTTATGTATTAAGCCCCTCCTTCTAAAGTAGCGTGGGGCACACCTACACCATATCTCATCAGAGAACACTCAGCCAGTTCATAGTTATGGACTGCAGATCCCATCATGCAGTTGGTTCGCAATCTGGACGAATGTCTCTTACAGCCGGATTTTTCCTCCTCAAAGTGAGTGGCTGAAGAATGGTTGGCTTGAGATTGTAGCACTGTGCTGGGCAATAAACGATTCCTGAGCCCTGCGCTTCCAACCTCACAGTCCCGGTGTTGGCAAAGCTTGGAGACGATGGTAAAGTAACTCTGTCTCTCCGTGTGAGTCACGGACTGTCAGCTGGCAGCAAAGACCTCTGCCTCCATCGGACGTGGGGCGGTCCGGGTTGAGCCACTACACCCTGAACACTTTTGGAAGGGTCCCCTTTGCGTGGTACTGGCTTCACGCAAATATGCAAAAATATCCTCCTCTTTCGAAAAAGACAAGGGGACACGGCAGGGCTTCAAGGAATCATTTATTCGAATTCCCTGGCATGACGCGTTTCGGCGGTAGCCTCTTCAGATGCCTCCGGTGTTACAAATTTCAAAGTTTCCTTTTATTTATTAAGCCCCTCCTTCTAAAGTAGCGTGGGGCACACCTACACCATATCTCATCAGAGAACACTCGGCCAGTTCATAGTTATGGACTGCAGATCCCATCATGCAGTTGGTTCGCAATCTGGACGAATGTCTCTTACAGCCGGATTTTTCCTCCTCAAAGTGAGTGGCTGAAGAATGGTTGGCTTGAGATTGCAGCACTGTGCTGGGCAACAAACGATTCCTGAGCCCTGCGCTTCCAACCTCACAGTCCCGGTGTTGGCAAAGCTTGGAGACGATGGTAAAGTAACTCTGTCTCTCCGTGTGAGTCACGGACTGTCAGCTGGCAGCAAAGACCTCTGCCTCCATCGGACGTGGGGCGGTCCGGGTTGAGCCACTACACCCTGAACACTTTTTGGAAGGGTCCCCTTTGCGTGGTACTGGCTTCACACTAATATGCAAAAAATATCCTCCTCTTTCGAAAAAGACAAGGGGACACGGCAGGGCTTCAAGGAATCATTTATTCGAATTCCCTGGCATGACGCGTTTCGGCGGTAGCCTCTTCAGATGCCTCCGGTGTTACAAATTTCAAAGTTTCCTTTTATTTATTAAGCCCCTCCTTCTAAAGTAGCGTGGGGCACACCTACACCATATCTCATCAGAGAACACTCGGCCAGTTCATAGTTATGGACTGCAGATCCCATCATGCAGTTGGTTCGCAATCTGGACGAATGTCTCTTACAGCCGGATTTTTCCTCCTCAAAGTGAGTGGCTGAAGAATGGTTGGCTTGAGATTGTAGCACTGTGCTGGGCAACAAACGATTCCTGAGCCCTGCGCTTCCAACCTCACAGTCCCGGTGTTGGCAAAGCTTGGAGACGATGGTAAAGTAACTCCGTCTCTCCGTGTGAGTCACGGACTGTCAGCTGGCAGCAAAGACCTCTGCCTCCATCAGACGTGGGGCGGTCCGGGTTGTGCCACTACACCCTGAACACTTTTTGGAAGGGTCCCCTTTGCATGGTACTGGCTTCACGCTAATATGAAAAAAATATCCTCCTCCTTCGAAAAAGACAAGGGGACACGGCAGGGCTTCAAGGAATCATTTATTCGAATTCTCTGGCATGACGCGTTTCGGCGGTAGCCTCTTCAGATGCCTCCGGTGTTACAAATTTCAAAGTTTCCTTTTATTTATTAAGCCCCTCCTTCTAAAGTAGCGTGGGGCACACCTACACCATATCTCATCAGAGAACACTCGGCCAGTTCATAGTTATGGACTGCAGATCCCATCATGCAGTTGGTTCGCAATCTGGACGAATGTCTCTTACAGCCGGATTTTTCCTCCTCAAAGTGAGTGGCTGAAGAATGGTTGGCTTGAGATTGTAGCACTGTGCTGGGCAACAAACGATTCCTGAGCCCTGCGCTTCCAACCTCACAGTCCCGGTGTTGGCAAAGCTTGGAGACGATGGTAAAGTAACTCCGTCTCTCCGTGTGAGTCACGGACTGTCAGCTGTTAGCAAAGACCTCTGCCTCCATCGGACGTGGGGCGGTCCGGGTTGAGCCACTACACCCTGAACACTTTTTGGAAGGGTCCCCTTTACGTGGTACTGGCTTCACGCTAATATGCAAAAATATCCTCCTCCTTCGAAAAGACAAGGGGACACGGCAGGGCTTCAAGGAATCATTTATTCGAATTCTCTGGCATGACGCGTTTCGGCGGTAGCCTCTTCAGATGCCTCCGGTGTTACAAATTTCAAAGTTTCCTTTTATTTATTAAGCCCCTCCTTCTAAAGTAGCGTGGGGCACACCTACACCATATCTCATCAGAGAACACTCGGCCAGTTCATAGTTATGGACTGCAGATCCCATCATGCAGTTGGTTCGCAATCTGGACGAATGTATCTTACAGCCGGATTTTTCCTCCTCAAAGTGAGTGGCTGAAGAATGGTTGGCTTGAGATTGTAGCACTGTGCTGGGCAACAAACGATTCCTGAGCCCTGCGCTTCCAACCTCACAGTCCCATTGTTGGCAAAGCTTGGAGACGATGGTAAAGTAACTCTGTCTCTCCGTGTGAGTCACAGACTGTCAGCTGGCAGCAAAGACCTCTGCCTCCATCGGACGTGGGGCGGTCCGGGTTGAGCCACTACACCCTGAACACTTTTTGGAAGGGTCCCCTTTGTGTGGTACTGGCTTCACGCTAATATGCAAAAAATATCCTCCTCCTTCGAAAAAGACAAGGGGACACGGCAGGGCTTCAAGGAATCATTTATTCGAATTCCCTGGCATGACGCGTTTCGGCGGTAGCCTCTTCAGATGCCTCCGGTGTTACAAATTTCAAAGTTTCCTTTTATTTATTAAGCCCCTCCTTCTAAAGTAGCGTGGGGCACACCTACACCATATCTCATCAGAGAACACTCGGCCAGTTCATAGTTATGGACTGCAGATCCCATCATGCAGTTGGTTCGCAATCTGGACGAATGTCTCTTACAGCTGGATTTTTCCTCCTCAAAGTGAGTGGCTGAAGAATGGTTGGCTTGAGATTGTAGCACTGTGCTGGGAAACAAACGATTCCTGAGCCCTGCGCTTCCAACCTCACAGTCCCGGTGTTGGCAAAGCTTGGAGACAAAGGTAAAGTAACTCCGTCTCTCCGTGTGAGTCACGGACTGTCAGCTGGCAGCAAAGACCTCTGCCTCCATCGGACGTGGGGCGGTCCGGGTTGAGCCACTACACCCTGAAAACTTTTTGGAAGGGTCCCCTTTACGTGGTACTGGCTTCACGCTAATATGCAAAAAATGTCCTCCTCCTTCGAAAAATACAAGGGGACACGGCAGGGCTTCAAGGAATCATTTATTCGAATTCTCTGGCATGACGCGTTTCGACGGTAGCCTCTTCAGATGCCTCCAGTGATACAAATTTCAAAGTTTCCTTTTATTTATTAAGCCCCTCCTTCTAAAGTAGCGTGGGGCACACCTTCACCATATCTCATCAGAGAACACTTGGCCAGTTCATAGTTATGGACTGCAGATCCCATCATGCAGTTGGTTCGCAATCTGGACGAATGTCTCTTACAGCCGGATTTGTCCTCCTCAAAGTGAGTGGCTGAAGAATGATTGGCTTGAGATTGTAGCACTGTGCTGGGCAACAAACGATTCCTGAGCCCTGCGCTTCCAACCTCACAGTCCCGGTGTTGGCAAAGCTTGGAGACGATGGTAAAGTAACTCCGTCTCTCCGTGTGAGTCACGGACTGTCAGCTGGCAGCAAAGACCTCTGCCTCCATCGGACGTGGGGCGGTCCGGGTTGAGCCACTACACCCTGAACACTTTTTGGAAGGGTCCCCTTTGCGTGGTACTGGCTTCACGCTAATATGCAAAAAATATCCTCCTCCTTCGAAAAGACAAGGGGACACGGCAGGGCTTCAAGGAATCATTTATTCGAATTCTCTGGCATGACGCGTTTCGCCGGTAGCCTCTTCAGATGCCTCCGGTGTTACAAATTTCAAAGTTTCCTTTTATTTATTAAGCCCCTCCTTCTAAAGTAGCGTGGGGCACACCTACACCATATCTCATCAGAGAACACTCGGCCAGTTCATAGTTATGGACTGCAGATCCCATCATGCAGTTGGTTCGCAATCTGGACGAATGTCTCTTACAGCCGGATTTTTCCTCCTCAAAGTGAGTGGCTGAAGAATGGTTGGCTTGAGATTGTAGGACTGTGCTGGGCAATAAACGATTCCTGAGCCCTGTGCTTCCAACCTCACAGTCCCGGTGTTGGCAAAGCTTGGAGACGATGGTAAAGTAACTCCGTCTCTCCGTGTGAGTCACGGACTGTCAGCTGGCAGCAAAGACCTCTGCCTCCATCGGACGTGGGGCGGTCCGGGTTGAGCCACTACACCCTGAACACTGTTTGGAAGGGTCCCCTTTGCGTGGTACTGGCTTCCCGCTAATATGAAAAAAATATCCTCCTCCTTCGAAAAAGACAAGGGGACATGGCAGGGCTTCAAGTAATCATTTATTCGAATTCTCTGGCATGACGCGTTTCAGCGGTAGCCTCTTCAGATGCCTCCGGTGTTACAAATTTCAAAGTTTCCTTTTATTTATTAAGCCCCTCCTTCTAAAGTAGCGTGGGGCACACCTACACCATATCTCATCAGAGAACACTCGGCCAGTTCATAGTTATGGACTGCAGATCCCATCATGCAGTTGGTTCGCAATCTGGACGAATGTCTCTTACAGCCGGATTTTTCCTCCTCAAAGTGAGTGGCTGAAGAATGGTTGGCTTGAGATTGTAGCACTGTGCTGGGCAACAAACAATTCCTGAGCCCTGCGCTTCCAACCTCACAGTCCCGGTGTTGGCAAAGCTTGGAGACGATGGTAAAGTAACTCTGTCTCTCCGTGTGAGTCACGGACTGTCAGCTGGCAGCAAAGACCTCTGCCTCCATCGGACGTGGGGCGGTCCGGGTTGAGCCAATACACCCTGAACACTTTTTGGAAGGGTCCCCTTTGCGTGGTACTGGCTTCACGCTAATAAGCAAAAATATCCTCCTCCTTCGAAAAGACAAGGGGACACGGCAGGGCTTCAAGGAATCATTTATTCGAATTCCCTGGCATGACGCGTTTCGGCGGTAGCCTCTTCAGATGCCTCCGGTGTTACAAATTTCAAAGTTTCCTTTTATTTATTAAGCCCCTCCTTCTAAAGTAGCGTGGGGCACACCTACACCATATCTCATCAGAGAACACTCGGCCAGTTCATAGTTATGGACTGCAGATCCCATCATGCAGTTGGTTCGCAATCTGGACGAATGTCTCTTACAGCTGGATTTTTCCTCCTCAAAGTGAGTGGCTGAAGAATGGTTGGCTTGAGATTGTAGCACTGTGCTGGGAAACAAACGATTCCTGAGCCCTGCGCTTCCAACCTCACAGTCCCGGTGTTGGCAAAGCTTGGAGACAAAGGTAAAGTAACTCCGTCTCTCCGTGTGAGTCACGGACTGTCAGCTGGCAGCAAAGACCTCTGCCTCCATCGGACGTGGGGCGGTCCGGGTTGAGCCACTACACCCTGAAAACTTTTTAGAAGGGTCCCCTTTACGTGGTACTGGCTTCACGCTAATATGCAAAAAATGTCCTCCTCCTTCGAAAAATACAAGGGGACACGGCAGGGCTTCAAGGAATCATTTATTCGAATTCTCTGGCATGACGCGTTTCGACGGTAGCCTCTTCAGATGCCTCCAGTGATACAAATTTCAAAGTTTCCTTTTATTTATTAAGCCCCTCCTTCTAAAGTAGCGTGGGGCACACCTTCACCATATCTCATCAGAGAACACTCGGCCAGTTCATAGTTATGGACTGCAGATCCCATCATGCAGTTGGTTCGCAATCTGGACGAATGTCTCTTACAGCCGGATTTGTCCTCCTCAAAGTGAGTGGCTGAAGAATGGTTGGCTTGAGATTGTAGCACTGTGCTGGGCAACAAACGATTCCTGAGCCCTGCGCTTCCAACCTCACAGTCCCGGTGTTGGCAAAGCTTGGAGACGATGGTAAAGTAACTCCGTCTCTCCGTGTGAGTCACGGACTGTCAGCTGGCAGCAAAGACCTCTGCCTCCATCGGACGTGGGGCGGTCCGGGTTGAGCCACTACACCCTGAACACTTTTTGGAAGGGTCCCCTTTGCGTGGTACTGGCTTCACGCTAATATGCAAAAAATATCCTCCTCCTTCGAAAAGACAAGGGGACACGGCAGGGCTTCAAGGAATCATTTATTCGAATTCTCTGGCATGACGCGTTTCGCCGGTAGCCTCTTCAGATGCCTCCGGTGTTACAAATTTCAAAGTTTCCTTTTATTTATTAAGCCCCTCCTTCTAAAGTAGCGTGGGGCACACCTACACCATATCTCATCAGAGAACACTCGGCCAGTTCATAGTTATGGACTGCAGATCCCATCATGCAGTTGGTTCGCAATCTGGACGAATGTCTCTTACAGCCGGATTTTTCCTCCTCAAAGTGAGTGGCTGAAGAATGGTTGGCTTGAGATTGTAGGACTGTGCTGGGCAATAAACGATTCCTGAGCCCTGTGCTTCCAACCTCACAGTCCCGGTGTTGGCAAAGCTTGGAGACGATGGTAAAGTAACTCCGTCTCTCCGTGTGAGTCACGGACTGTCAGCTGGCAGCAAAGACCTCTGCCTCCATCGGACGTGGGGCGGTCCGGGTTGAGCCACTACACCCTGAACACTTTTTGGAAGGGTCCCCTTTGCGTGGTACTGGCTTCCCGCTAATATGAAAAAAATATCCTCCTCCTTCGAAAAAGACAAGGGGACATGGCAGGGCTTCAAGGAATCATTTATTCGAATTCTCTGGCATGACGCGTTTCAGCGGTAGCCTCTTCAGATGCCTCCGGTGTTACAAATTTCAAAGTTTCCTTTTATTTATTAAGCCCCTCCTTCTAAAGTAGCGTGGGGCACACCTACACCATATCTCATCAGAGAACACTCGGCCAGTTCATAGTTATGGACTGCAGATCCCATCATGCAGTTGGTTCGCAATCTGGACGAATGTCTCTTACAGCCGGATTTTTCCTCCTCAAAGTGAGTGGCTGAAGAATGGTTGGCTTGAGATTGTAGCACTGTGCTGGGCAACAAACAATTCCTGAGCCCTGCGCTTCCAACCTCACAGTCCCGGTGTTGGCAAAGCTTGGAGACGATGGTAAAGTAACTCTGTCTCTCCGTGTGAGTCACGGACTGTCAGCTGGCAGCAAAGACCTCTGCCTCCATCGGACGTGGGGCGGTCCGGGTTGAGCCAATACACCCTGAACACTTTTTGGAAGGGTCCCCTTTGCGTGGTACTGGCTTCACGCTAATAAGCAAAAAATATCCTCCTCCTTCGAAAAAGACAAGGGGACACGGCAGGGCTTCAAGGAATCATTTATTCGAATTCCCTGGCATGACGCGTTTCGGCGGTAGCCTCTTCAGATGCCTCCGGTGTTACAAATTTCAAAGTTTCCTTTTATTTATTAAGCCCCTCCTTCTAAAGTAGCGTGGGGCACACCTACACCATATCTCATCAGAGAACACTCGGCCAGTTCATAGTTATGGACTGCAGATCCCATCATGCAGTTGGTTCGCAATCTGGACGAATGTCTCTTACAGCTGGATTTTTCCTCCTCAAAGTGAGTGGCTGAAGAATGGTTGGCTTGAGATTGTAGCACTGTGCTGGGAAACAAACGATTCCTGAGCCCTGCGCTTCCAACCTCACAGTCCCGGTGTTGGCAAAGCTTGGAGACAAAGGTAAAGTAACTCCGTCTCTCCGTGTGAGTCACGGACTGTCAGCTGGCAGCAAAGACCTCTGCCTCCATCGGACGTGGGGCGGTCCGCGTTGATCCACTACACCCTGAACACTTTTTGGAAGGGTCCCCTTTGCGTGGTACTGGCTTCACGCTAATATGCAAAAAATATCCTCCTCCTTCGAAAAAGACAAGGGGACACAGCAGGGCTTCAAGGAATCATTTATTCGAATTCTCTGGCATGACGCGTTTCGCCGGTAGCCTCTTCAGATGCCTCCGGTGTTACAAATTTCAAAGTTTCCTTTTATTTATTAAGCCCCTCCTTCTAAAGTAGCGTGGGGCACACCTACACCATATCTCAACAGAGAACACTCGGCCAGTTCATAGTTATGGACTGCAGATCCCATCATGCAGTTGGTTCGCAATCTGGACGAATGTCTCTTACAGCCGGATTTTTCCTCCTCAAAGTGAGTGGCTGAAGAATGGTTGGCTTAAGATTGTAGCACTGTGCTGGGCAACAAACGATTCCTGAGCCCTGCGCTTCCAACATATATATATATATATACCTACTGGCGGTCGCCGGTGGGTAGTTATAGTTAGGACCTAGTTTCCATGGGAAAAGCGTTTTTTGATTTGACAATATCGTTGGCGTCATTCGCAAAAGGCGGGAGCTGGCCAGGTCTGCGGTCCTGAAACAGATGGCCATGAACTGGGGGATGGGGTCCCCGGGCCAGAAAATGGCCGGGAGGGGGCCACTCTGCCCCACTTTTAAAGAATGGTTGGGTCCTGGGGGATGGGGTCCCCGGGGCCATAATCTGCCTAGGGAGGGGTGGCCGCTTGGCCCCCTCCTTAAAAATAAAAATTAGTAATGAAATGGTGTGGCCCCAGGGGATGGGGTCCCACTGCCGAATTAGGCCTATGGAACTGGGGGGGCAACAATTATTTTTTTTCTCTTGTGGTAGGAGTCGCGACCCTATCGCAGCTCTCAGCACGGCCCCCCAGTGTAACGTTGTGGTGGGTTTGCGGATCCACCTTAAATAAATAATTATATAGTATACAATTCAGAGGGTAGTGTTGCAGTTGTGAACTTTTTATAGAGCTATTGAGATTGAAGATAATAGTTAGAAATGATATAAAAAATACATTAAAAGATAAACTTGAGAAGTGAAACGTGTTGTAGTACATTGAATTCGTGCTTTTGTTTTGCGAATTTGCGATGGGTTCACGAATCCGGACAATGAAAAATATATATCTTTCACTGTTGGGTTATAGGGTAGCTCTAACAAGAGTCATTGTGTTCATTATGACTTTGTTGCAGCTACATGTAAGTGCGGTTGCACAGCTTAAGGTTGTTGAGAAACACTCTGTTCCCTTCATCTGTGAAGTGAACTCCATCACTTCTGTAGATGTTGTGCATATCAAAACGTAGATTGTTGTTATAGATGGAGCTCATCCTATGGTCTTTGAAGTAAGCAGAAACAGCTTTATTAACATGCTTCCTAGCTTTGTCAATCTGTGAACAGAATTGATTTGACCACTTCCATTTCTGTCTTTGGCATATGTTAGAGTATACAAATACAGTTTGAGGGAAAAGCAACACCAGTTGTGCAAAGGTATCCTTCATTAGTATTTCCAGCCCTACCCCAGTCAGTGTGCCTAGGTCATTGTCACAACAGTGCACAATCATGAGGTCAGGGGGTTGGAGATGCAAAAAGCTTTTAACCAAAGGCATCAATTGGTGCCACTTTAATCCTCTCTGTGCAAACCATTTAATATCCACATTTTGCAAACCTAGGTCTTTGTCAATACCTCTGTGTTCAGCATACCTTTTGCCCCAGAAAACATAGCTGTGCCCTACAATCCATAATGTAAGCATTTTGAAGGGATGTGTGGAAGGAATCAAAAGACGTCTGTAGATGAGTATGTCAATTGGTAGAATGAGAGGTATCTAAAATGGTGGAAAAGATGCTGTTTTAGAAAAGCAAATATCTGATTGGTTGTACATAAACATTGTGTACTAAAAAAATAGGATTCATGTTACTTTCCTGAACAAACATCTTTCTGATTGGTTATAGAAAAATGTTTGAAAGGTACAGTAGATAGGATATGCTAATATTTTGCAAAAGTCAACCACACTTGCTATTTGCATTTGTAAGCTAGTATGCTGAATTTGAAAATATGGTGAACTTGTGACCTTCTGGTACAGTTGAATGTTGGCGAAAGTGTTACTATGGAAACTAGGATTAAACAGAATGGGGGAAGGTTTGAAACTTAACTGTGGTTTTAAAATATGAAATGCTAAGTTATATATAAGTGATATGCTACTAAAGTAGGATTTCCCAAATCAGTACTATGTCTAGAAGTGGTGTGTTCTTAAAAAATAATACTAGTATTATTGGAAATAGATTTTTGAACTCTCGTAAGGGTTCGTGGCTCCGTTGTGGCACCACGGTGGAGTCGCGACTCCAATAAATTACAGAAGCATATTGGATACTTTTGGAAGAGAGTAATAAAGGGTTAATATGTGTAACCAATAGAAATGGGTTTTAGAATTTGAAAAACTGAAGGGAGCATTTTGATTTGTTACTTACATTCATCTGTGAGCAATAAGAGAGGGAAAGTTTGCCATTATTGGTTTTACCTTGTTGAGAGTGGGGCACCACATTTATTGTGTTGGAAAGAAAATCTTTAAGGATTTTCTGACATTTTCATATTCTGCAATAGTATTTCAGAGGTGAGTTACAAATGTGTAAGGTGTGTTATGTATTGCCTAGGAGTGCTTCAGTGTTTGTAGTGATATTTTTAAGTTTGTAATGCATTATTTATAAAGCTTGCAAAGCATTAAAGAAATGTGATGTTTGAAATATGTTACCAAATGTACGAATGTGTATTGTAGTTTGTTTTATTGTACTGAAATGAAGATTGAAATAGGTTGTGCATAGTAGTATGTGTGCTTCCTGAGTGTCTAATGAAAGTGGTAGAGAAAACTGATGTTTAAACCATGTTGACTGGTGTACTAAACTATATACCATTCTATATAACTCTGTACCCATGTGCCCTGTCTTATGATCAGAAAGGAATACATACAGTTTCTTCTACAAAAATTTAGAGAGCATGCGGTCTGAAACACAGGTATTGAAGTATTTGCATGTTTCTTTTTATGTATCATGTCACTAGCAAAAGGCACAGACACACGCATGCATGCCTTCAGAAACATGGTGAGACTTACAACAGTGACATGGGAAGGATTGCTGTTTTAAATTTGGTGGGCCTAACATTCTGAGCAGTTGGTGAATAGTGAAGCTGCAAGAGAAAAGTAAGGTTTAAGACATGTTGGCAGAGGGATTAGTGATTAGGCTACTTCGTATGAGTCTGTGGAAAGGTACACTCGAAGAAGGCAGAATAAATTTAGGTGTGTGCTTGAAATGGGAAGTGTAATCTGTCAAGTTTAAAGGTCTGCGTGCTCTCGTGACTGTGGTATGTGTCTACTTGTACATGTAGTCTCACATGTGTTATGCATCTGAAGATGCTAGCTTAAAAAGCTGGTAGCTTCTCCTACAGGTGGACAAATCCTCTCAGTTCTGCTCTGTCATTTGCTCACACCAGCAGACATGTCATATATATGGAGGTGTTATTGAGCCCCCTCAAATAGACTATTCAATACCCATGTGCACTGTTTTATGAGCAGAAAGGAATACAGACACATTCTTGTACACAAAATTAGAAAGCATGCGGTCTGAAGCACAGGTATTCAACTATTTGTATGTTTCTCTTTATGTATCATGTCACTAGCAAAAGGCACAGACACATGCATGAATACTTCTTTCTGCACCTCTCTTGCCTCTTTCTGCACCTCTCTTGCCTCTTTCTGTACATTTCTTCCTCTTTGTGACATGTCTTCCTTCTTTCTGCACTTCTCTTGCCTATTACTGCACTTCTATTGCCTCTTTCTGCACCTCTCTTCATCTTTCTGCACATATATTGCTTCTTTCTGCACCTCTCTTGCATCTTTCTGCACCTCTCTTGCCTTTTTCTGTACCTCACTTGCCTCTTTCTGCACCTCACTCTCTTCTTTCTGCATCTCTCTTGCTTCTTTCTTCACCTCTCTTGCATCTTTCTGCACCTCTCTTGCCTCTTTCTGCACCTCACTTGCCTCTTTCTGCACCTCACTCTCTTCTTTCTGCACCTCTCTTGCTTCTTTCTGCACCTCTCTTGCTTCTTTCTGCACCTCTCGTGCCTCTTTTGGTACCTCACTTGCCTCTTTCTGCACCTCATTCTCTTCTTTCTGCACCTCTCTTGTTTCTTTCTGCACCTTTCTTGATTGTTTCTGCACCTCTATTAGTTCTTTCTGCACTTCTCTTGCCTTTTTCTGCACCTCTCTTGCTTCTTTCGGCACTTCTCTTCCTCTTTCTGTACCTGTCTTGCTTCTTTACGCACCTCTCTTATTTCTCTTTGCGTCCCCTCAAATAGACTTTACAACACCCTCGTGCCCTTTTTTCTGAGCTGAAAGGAATACATACACCTTCTTGTACACAAATTGAGAGAGCATGTGGTCTGAAACACAGGTATTCAAGTATTTGCATGTTTCTTTTTATGTATCATTTCACTAGTAAAAGGCACAAACACATGCAAGCATGCCTTCAGAAACATTTTGAGACTTACAACAGTGACATGGGAAGGATTGCTGTTTTAAATTTGGGTAGCCCAACATTCTGAGCAGTTGGTGAATAGTGAAGCTGCAAGAGAAAAGTGAGGTTTAAGACATGCTGGCAGAGGGATTAGGGATTAGGCTACTTTGTATGAGTCTGTGGAAAGGTACACTCGAAGAATGCCGTATAAGTTTAGGTGTGTGCTTGAACTGGGAAGTGTAGTCTGTCAAGTTTAAAGGTCTGCGTGCTCTTGTGAATGTGGTATGTGTCTCACATGTGTTATGCATCTGAAGATGCTAGCTTAAAAAGCTGGTAGCTTCTCCTACAGGTGGACAAATCTTCTCAGTTCTGCTCTGTCATTTGCTCACATCAGCAGAAATGTGTTACGTATGAAGGTGTTATAGTGCCACTAAAATAGACTATTCAATACCGATGTGCCCTGTTTTATGAGCAGAAAGGAATACATACACCTTATTCTACAGAAATTCAGAGAGCATGCGGTCTGAAACACAGGTATTCAACTATTTGTATGTTTCTTTTTATGTATCATGTCACTAGCTAAAGGCACAGACACACGCATGCATGCCTTCAGAAGCTTAGTGAGACTTACAACAGTGACATGGTTAGGATTGCTGTTTTAAATTAAGTAGGCCTAACATTCTGAGCAGTTGGTGAATAGTGAAGCTGCAAGAGAAAAGTGAGGTGTAAGACATGTTGGCAGAGGAATTAGTGATTAGGCTACTTCTTATGAGTCTCTGGAAAGATACACTTGAAGTAGGCCGTATAAATTTAGGTGTCTGTTTGAAATGGGAAGTCCAGTCTGTCAAGTTTAAAGGTCTGCATGCTCTTGTTACTGCGGTATGTGTCTACTTATACATGGATTCTCACATATATTATGCATCTGAGGATGCTAGCTTAAAAAGCTGGTAGCTTCTCCTACAAGTGGAGAAATCTTCTCAGTTCTGCTCAGTCAATAGGTTGCACAGGCAGACATGTCTTACGTATGTAGGTGTTATAGGGTCCCTCAAATAGACTATTCAACACCCACATGCCCTATTTTATGAGCAGAAAGGAATGCACACACCTTCTTGTACACAAATTTAGAGTGTATGCGGTCTGAAACTTACAACAGTGACATGGTTAGGATTGCTGCTTCAAATTTGGTAGGCCTAATATTCTGAGCAGTCGGTGAATAGTGAAGCTGCAAGTGAAAAGTGAGGTTTAAGACATCTTGGCAGAAGGATTAGTGATTAGGCTACTTTGTATGAGTCTGTGGAAAGGTACAGTCGAAGTAGGCCGCATAAATTACTGAGATAAATGCTGGATAATAAAACTGAAAAATTTACTATTCCAACTCCAAACTAACTAAACTCACAGTAAGTGCTGGATAATAAAGCATTAAAATGTACTATTCCAACTCCAAACTAACTAAACTCAGGGAAAGTGCTGGACAATAAACCATAAAACATAAATTACTATTCTAACACCAAACTAACTAAACTCAGGGAAAGTGCTGGATAAAAACCATCAAAAGTTACTATTCCAACTCCAGACTAACTAAACTCAGGGAAAGCACGGGATAATAAACCATAAACAATTACTATTCCAACTCCAAACTAACTAAACTCACAGAAAGTGCTGGATAATAAAGCATTAAAATGTACTATTCCAACTCCAAACTAACTAAACTCAGGGAAAGTGCTGGACAATAAACCATAAAACATAAATTACTATTCTAACACCAAACTAACTAAACTCAGGGAAAGTGCTGGATAATAAACCATCAAAAATTACTATTCCAACTCCAAACTAAATAAGCTCAGGGAAAGTGCTGGATAATAAACCATCAAAAATTACTATTCCAACTCCAAACTAAGGGGCCGATTACGATGGTGGCGGACTTGGTCCGCCCGCCATCGTAGCAGTGTTTGGGACCATCCGCCATGCATGCGGCGGTCCCACCAACCCGATTAGGATGGGACCGCCACTGCTGCGGTCGGAATCCCCACCTTTAACATTGCGGCGGTGGCTGCTGACAGCAGCACCGTTGCGATGTCGAAAAGAGCATGTTGTGCATTTCACTGCACTATGTGGCAGGCACTACACTGTGCCTGCCACATGGTGCAGTGAAATGTAGGGGTGCACCATGGGTACCCCCCAGTGCACCCACACCTCCCCCCAACACAAGGGGGCCCACAACGGGCCACCGAAGCCAATCCCCGCCAGCCTTTCAATGGCGGTTTACCCGCCACAGAAAAGCTGGCTTCCGCCAGCATCGTAATTCGGTGGACGGAGCCTGCTAGGCTCCGCCACCATTGTAAGCATGCTGACCGCTCCGCCAGGCAATCGTAACGCGGTTCCGTGGCGCACAGGCTTTGCCTCTGCCGCGGTCGCGGTCTGGATCCCATCGACATCGTAATCTGGCGGTCAGAGAATCGCGGTCCGCAGAGCCGGCGGACCTCACCGCCGGGCCGGCGGTGGCGATCGTTCCGCCATCGTAATCAGCCCCTAAGTAAACTCAGAGAAAGTGCTGTATAATAAACAATTAAAATTCACTATTTCAACTCCAAAGTAACTAAACTCAGGGAAAGTGCTGGATAATAAACCATAAACAATTACTATTCAACTCCAAAGTAACTAAACTCAGGGAAAGTGCTGGATAATACACCATAAAAATGTACAATTCCAATTCCAAACTTACTAAACTCAGGGAAAGTGCTGGATAATAAACAATTAAAGTTTACTATTCCAACTCCAAACTAACTAAACTCAGGAAACGTGCTGGATAATAAACCATAAAAAATTACTATTCCAACTCCAACATAACTAAAGTCATGGAAAATGCTGTATAATAAAACATAAAGGGGCCGATTCCGATTTCGGCCGGAAGGGCACCGAACGATGGTTGGAGCCCTTCCGACCGAATCGGAACGTGCCGGCCGGATTCCTTTCCGACCGAGCCATTCCAATGGGCTCGGTCGGAAAGAAATCCGACTCGGATTACCGGATGGTTTACGACGGGCTTGGAGAGCCCATCCGCCGTCCGGAAATCCTTCAGTACTCCCCCGGCTGCCTCTTCACGACCGAGGGAGTACGATGGCAATATTTCACTGCCTTTTTGTGCCTGTCTTTCCGGCACAAAAAGGCAGTCGGTAACTGTCTTTGGGGGCCCCCAGTAGGGCCCCCATGGGTGCGAGGCCGCCGAATGGCGGCCTGGGGGCACCTATGGTGCCCCTCTGTTGATCCCTGCACCCGGTGGCAGGCACCTTGGGGTGCCGGCCACAGGGTGCAGGGAAGAACTGCACCCCTGCTTTTCACAATGCAAGCATGCATTCCGCTCGGAATGCATGCTCCCATTGTGCAGTATACGAGTGCGACCGAACAGGGTTCGGTCGCATCGTACTTGCAGGGCCATAACCGACGACAGCAGGTCGGTCGGTTACGGCTCCTGGACGATGTCGGACGGACCTGAGTCCGTCCGACATCGGAATCGGCCCCAAAGATTAACTATTCCAACTCCCACTTAAATACATTCTGAGAAAGTACCCAAAAATGGAACAATTTAAAAAAACAAAAATGTACATAAAAATGTAGATTTTTTAAAATTAATACTATAAAATAACCATACATTTTTTTTAAATATCAAAAATTATTCAAGTTTTTGCTGAAATTCTATGTATTATTAATTCTATTTTTTTAATTAAAAAAAATTGTAGTTTTTTTTTAAATTCCCCCAATAATGTATACAATTTAATTCCAAACTAAAATGTGTTCTAAATTTCAATAAATTATTAAGGGGCCCATTACGATACCCGGCGTAAAAAAATCCGCCAGGCATGGAAGCGGCAAAAATCCGCCCGCACACACCGCCTGAACACCGACCACGCCATTATGAGTACACAAACCGAAAACCGCCATCGGCGGAAAAATCACACAAAATACCGCCCGCCATCGTCCGAGTCGGAGTCAAACCGCCCGCCACGGACGGAAACACGCACGACAACACAAAACCGCCCGCCCACACGGCCGACACACCGCACGTGAAATTACGATCGCACCGCCATGAGCGCGGAAAAACCACAAATATACCGCCCGCCAGCGCAAACAACGCCGATGAGAATCGACACGGCAGAAGCCATGGCGCCCACGTACCTGCACAGAAACCATCCGCACACAAAACCAATAGCACACAACATGGCCAACAAGTCCACACAGCAAGGCACACACAAATACACAAGCACAGTACACATCCCGAAAACACCCCCCGGACAAACAAAAAATACAAAGGCCAGAACCCCAGACACAACACACCTGAAAACAACAGACCATGAGGACACACCCACATAGGTGAGTACAAAAGCAGCACTCCCACAGACCACAACCCCTTGCTACATTGCAAACCAGAGAGGAGAGGAGAGGACACAGTGACACAGCAAGGACAGCAGCACACCACAGAAACGCACACATCACAACCACCACCACCACCACCACCACCAAACACCGGCACCACAAACCCCCTGCACATTACACAACACACACCGCACCAGCACCACAAACACCATGGCACCACAAAGGATGCCCAAGTTCACGCCCATGGAGCTGACGGTCATGGTCGACGAGATCATCAAGGTGTACCCACAAATCTATGGGAACATGGTCCAGCACACACCACTAGCCACCAGAAACAGAATGTGGACCCGGATCGTAGACCAGGTCAATGCAGTCGGGACCCTGCCCAGGAACAGAGTCGAGATAAACAAACGTTGGAATGACGTAAAGAGCCTGGTCAAGAAGAAGGAGGGCAAAAACAGAGAGCTGGCTGCCGGCACTGGCGGAGGGAATCCCGCGCTCTTTAAGACCTTCAAAGCGTGGGAGGAGAAGGTGCGAGTCGTAATCCATCCGGAGATCCTCGCCGGATTAGCAGGGGAGTGGAGGCTGGTAAGTACAAACTAATGTATACCAGCACACCGCTATGTACACACATGCGCAACCACCATGCCACAGCTCCCAGGGACAAACACCCCCATGTCCAGCACACAATACACAACACATCACACGCACATGCAACAGACACTACCACACACAGGCCAAACCGAACAACTGTAAGATGCGTGGGGACATGTGTACACTAAGCCAGCCACGTAACCACCAACAGGTCCCCAAATATGCCAGAAGCGCCACAACGAGCACCCACCACACCCATGTGTCCGCCACAGCTGCACCAACCGACAAGTAACAGGTAAGTGGCAGGAACACAAAGTGCAGTGGGTCGGAGGGGGACAGCTGAAGTACAATACCCACCAGGCCCCCACTCCCACAGACCAGCAAGGTGGAGCACTCCCCACACCCATGTGTCAGGCACAGCTGCACCAACCGACAAGTAACAGGTAAGTGGCAGGAACACAAAGTGCAGTGGGTGGGACGGTGGACAGCCCAAGTACAACACACACCAGGCCCCAGTCCCACAGCACAGCAAGGAGGAGCATCCCCCACACCCCACACCCACGTGTCAGCCACCGCAGTGCACAACGACAGCCGAAAGGCAGACATCACGGTCCACAGCAATCGGTGTCAGTGGGTGTACAGCCACCCCCACGACCCACTACACCCCCCACCCCCACAGACCTGCAACATGGAGCACCCCCGCTTAGAGCCATGTGGCATCCAGTACAGTGCACGCACGAACAACTTGCAGGTGGGAAACTGGACAGGGCTGGATTACTGGAGGCATGAGGACCATAACACCACCAACACATGGGACATGTCACGTAGCACACGAACACGCAGCACCGCCCACCGTCACGAACAAGTGAACAATGTGCACACGGACATGAACAGCAGACTCACACCCCACATGACCCATCACAGACATAGCAACACCCAAGGAGCCACGTCTGCATGCACAAGCCACACTGAATATAGTCCCACACGGCAGCCACTGTGCAACTCATCACACACAACCGAAACACCATTGAAGTCCTGTCCATGTAGCCCCCACTGCCTGTCAACCCCACACCCCACAACTACGCCTATGTAAGACAAACAACACTAGACGCAACAGAGCGGAACAACAGAAATGCACACGAACACCACTGAACCCATCAAACTCACAGACACACCATGCACATACAACATACCATCCATCCCATCCGTCAGCCCCAGTCACATGAAAGGCATGTCATCCGCACAGCTGCCACACATACAGCAGTCACGCTAAGACACATGCCCATGACCAACCATGTGCCAGAAGTCAATTAAGCGCACGACACACTGTGAGCAACAACACACAACATGGGCCACCCCCCCGAGCACTGCAGTGATGCACATGGCACAGGGCAGCACGCACACCAAGGAGATGGGACAACTGCAATACGTTGGCTGGCACACAACTATCACTCACTCATAACGATGCGTCCAATGCCATGTCCAGTAACCACAACAGACAGCAAATATGCAGGGCATGTCAGGCATGCACACACCTCAGACCATGCACTGTCATGCTGCCACAACACATGTCACGTTCGGCACCCATGGCTCACAGCATGTACCCCAAAAGCATATCCCCTCCCAAATGCGAATCTGGGGCATGGCCCCCATGTTGCCATATGCGTTCCTAAGCGTTCCATTTGAACCCCAAAAGCATATCCCCTCCCAAATGCGAATCTGGGGCATGGCCCCCATGTTGCCATATGCGTTCCTAAGCGTTCCATTTGAACCCCAAAAGCATATCCCCTCCCAAATGCGAATCTGGGGCATGGCCCCCATGTTGCCATATGCGTTCCTAAGCATTCCATTTGAACCCCAAAAGCATATCCCCTCCCAAATGCGAATCTGGGGCATGGCCCCCATGTTGCCATATGCGTTCCTAAGCGTTCCATTTGAACCCCAAAAGCATATCCCCTCCCAAATGCGAATCTGGGGCATGGCCCCCATGTTGCCATATGCATTCCTAAGCGTTCCATATGAACTCCAAAAGCAAAGTACAAACCAGACCCAGGATGGGCCAGGAGCCCGCATACACCAGAGTCACAATGAGTAGGGGCAAAGCAACACACCCATCGGCATGGCCAATCCGTCCCATGCCACATGTGCACAGCACACAGTCCCATTGCCTAGCACACACAACTACAGATGCCACAGCCACACACTCGCCTCCGGGAAACCCATGTACGAGATTGCACGAACTGCCAATGTCAGACGACTAATACATACTTCGCCAGGTGCAACACAATAACAAATCTCATTTTCTCCACAGGTGACGAACTGCTGGACGCTGGGGATGGAGACAGCAGCCAGCACAGCCAGCCTACAAGCCCCCAACGAGGACACACGGATCTGGAGGATCTGTCCACCTCTTCGGACACGGACCACCAAGCTGGCCCATCTGGCGTGGCAGGGCCCAGCCGCTCCCCAGGACCCCTCCTACCCACCAACCCATCATCCAGGGATGCTGAACAGTCCCAGTCCCCTGCTGCCACTGTCGTTGCGGCCACACCCACGGTCATTGCGGCCATTACCACTGCCGCAACCGCCACCATCGCCGCACCGACCACCACCGCCTCCACCACCACCACGTCTTCGCTGGCACCAGCCCCAGCGCAGGTGGTGGCCCGGCCGACTGGATCCACCCTGGGAGCCACAGCGAGGACCGTGGTGTGCAATGTGGCTAGTGGGCAGGCCGGTGGCAGCAGGACTGGTAGGAGGAGCAGGGTCAGGGAAACGCCAGCCTCCCCTGGGAGCCATGCCCTGCCTCAAATGGCCAGAGTCCTTGGGGCCTATGAAGAGGCCCAAGGACAATGGGCCAGGTCTGCTACTGACACGCGGGAGGTGCTGGGGGTGCTGAGGTCCATGGACGCCCATATGGGCCAATTCGTGTCCCGTATGGACCAACTCGTGGACCTCATGGGCCAGCTGGTGGTGGCGGTGGGGTCACAGGCAAGGCCAGCAACACCACCTCCGCCACCACCTGCTAGGGCGCAGGGTCGGCCAGCAGTGTCCACTTCCCCTGCGTCCATAGCCAGTGAGCACACCTCACCCACCACCAGCAGGTCGCCACCACACACCTCCCCTCCCAAACGTGGAAGGGGCCGTCCGAAGAGGAAACAGATCTCCCGGGAGGACTTCGCACGCTCCAGTCGCAAGTGAGGCAGCCAGCCAGCCTTCCGCCAGCCTTCCTTGACCAGCCACTGCATTGACTTGCTCTACGATCCCACTCCACACAGCCAGCTGGATGGCATGTGTGTGTTGGACTATGGACATAGAACCAGTGGGTACACCCTGATCATCACGCAGCCATGACCGACAGCTCATTGTCACTGCACGCACCACTTTTGTTATCACCTTACACACAATCACATGTCACAGTTCGTAATAAATGCACCTTATTCACTAACTGCTGTTTGTGCCCTGTGTTTTATTTGTACGGAATACAACGGCCACCTTGGGCGGAAGGGCACCTGATGCGTGGCATGGCAATGGAATCCGGAGGGCCTGTAGGGACCTAGGGGTGGGAGACAGAACAGGAGCACATTCAATGAGTGTGTCACACACCCATCACACAGTACATGTCAACAACTACAAGCAATGTACACACATCGCACAGAGCAATAGGGCACAATGCCACAGTCACCAACAGTGGCATACTACCCTGGCCATGGAGCGTTGACACACTGCACGCAGTGAACATACGGCCACCCTGACACAGCACACACACACCTGCACAGATACAGACACATCATCCGTCGTACATGGACACTCACCGTCAAGTGAAGTAGCGGGCGATGAGCTGCTGGCGCACATTCCCAGCTTCCTCCTCTCCGCTGTCCACCTCACTCGAGCTGTCCTGGTCTGCGGGCTGGGGCCCTGGTTGATCTCCGTCATCCACGATGAGGGGGATCTGCTTCCGAATGGCCAGATTGTGCAGCATGCAGCACGCCACCACTATCTGGCACACCTTCTGTGGGGAGTACGCCAGTGCACCCCGGTGCGGTCCAGGCACCTGAACCTGGACTTGAGGAGGCCAAAGGTACGCTCGACCACACGTCTGGTCCTCCCATGTGCCTCATTGTATCGATCGTCTGCTGGGGTGCGAGGATTCCTCAATGGACTGAGCAGCCATGCCCCATTCGGATACGCAGAGTCACCTGGGTGTGAGGGACACAGAGAACCGTAGCTATTCCAACTGGACAGGGGACAGCATCGCACAACCAGCACGCTACACCACTCCACATACTCACCGACAATACAGGCACGATCCTGTTGCAGATTGGCCATCAGTCGTGGCAAGATGCTGTTGCGCATTATGTGTGCGTCATGGGCCGAGCCTGGAAACTTTGCACACACGTGGGTGATCACCATGTCCGCAAGGCACACCACTTGCACATTCAGGGAGTGCGTGTGCTTCCTGTTGCGGTACAGGTGCTCAGTGGCCTGTGGTGGAACAAGGCCAACATGAGTGCAGTCAATGGCTCCCACGACGTGTGGGATTCTGCCAAGGGCAAAGAATGCACCCTTCACTGCCGCCAATTCACGAGCCCTGGGGAAGCGGATGTACCTGTTCCGGTACAGCATCATGGCTGCCAGTACATCCCTCAGCACCTTGCTGAACATGGGCTGGGACATCCCTCCTCCACTGCCCACTGTGTGCTGGAATGACCCAGTGGCGAAGAAATGCATGGCGGCCATCACCTTAGCCGTGGGGGTGACAGCAGTCGGATACACCCTGCGGGGACGGAGATGGGGCTCTAACATGGCACACAGTCGATGCAGAGTTGGCCTGTCCAGCCGAAACTTCCTGATTACCTCTGTATCGTCCATGTCCGCCAGCAATTGGTATGGGCGGTCAATGTTCGGTCTCCGCCTGGGTTAAATGGCAGAGGACACATGTCAAAGCAACACGGCACATAGCAATTTCGCATACACATCACTGACATGACTGAGCAAGCACATGAGCCACAGCCCAGCTGTCAAGCTGGGACGGCACGGCCACAATACACTTACACAGGTCTCCCTACAATGGCAATGGCAAGTGAGACATACCACTGCCATGTGCATGCACATGGGGATCTAGGCCCCAATGACTTGCGGGGCGTGCTGATGGGGACTGACTGCATATTCGTCAAGCGGCAACGCCACGGCAACATGAGTGTCTGCTGAGCATGGAACTGCTTCCGAGGCTGGATGAGTATGGCACACGACGACGACGATGTGGGCACGGGCTGAGCGGCCAATACAAGTGGGACCTGTGGCACGAGGGGATATGAGACAGTAGTAGGTGTCAGCACTGCACCCTATGTACAGCACTGTACGGATCACAGCTCCCGAAACATTGACTGGTGTCCACATTGACAGCCCCATGCCAAGACGGCTGTGTGCTTGCAGTCACAGGTGAGAGGTTACATTGCACGTGCCAGGTGGCAGACGTACATAGTGGGAGCTGGCATGTGTGTGCATGTGTCTCCTGTTCAGGATCCACCAGATGGGCGCTGACTCTGTACTGAGCATTGGACACAGCATGTTCCGTGGAAGGCTTGTGTGTGTGGGATGGTGGCACTGGATGTGCCTCCGTTGGGTGGGGGGCCATGCACAGGGTGGGTACGTCGATGATTGCGCATTGTTGGTCACGGTGGGTGCACCAACTAAGATGTGTTGCCCTGTGTTAAATTCCTATGTCCGCATGATGATGGACTGTGGATGTGGGCAGACTACACATTGGTCGATGTGCTGTCTATATGCATGTGCCTTCACACCAGGCACAGCTGCCCCTGCACATGTGACCCCTGCTGGACTCGCTGCTGGGTCTGTGGAGCTGATGCACCTTCTGCGCGTGGGGCGGGCAGCTCTCCTCACTTCCCTCATTGCGCATGTCATGTCTTTGCCGCAGGTGACATGGATCATGGAGGGCCCACATGTACGCGTGGGTAGGCTACACATGATTGTTCACTGGTCGCCACCCCCAGTCAGTGTTTCGAATGGGAAGGTTGTCGTGCTGGTGGTATGTTCGATGTGGCGGATGGGCGGGCCTAGGTGCGGGCTTACATTCCGGACATGGGGGGTAGTTGGATTGGCGACTAGTTGCAGTACACACGGGACACGTCTCTTCCTTTCCACATCTGGGTCATCCCTTGTACTAACTGACAGTGATACAGTCATCTTCGCCCCAGCCCTCATGTCCTCCCCTCGCCCCCCAATATGCATGCTCACCTGCGAGGCTAGCGCTTGCACAGGCAGCCCCAAGCTCGCACCAGAGAGGGCAAGGAGTGAATGTGTGGGTCCAGTTGCACGAGTGGGCTGTCTCAGGGTATGATGTGTGGCGGGACGCCGTCCACCTGCGTGGTGCCCCAAATGGAGACCCGGCCTGCATGGACTATGCATCACAGTCTTCGCCTTCCGGATCCGCCACCTGCGACACCCAGTGGCTGTGGCTGCCCTTGCGGCCAGGCCGCGTCCGTCTGTGGCTGTTGGCCCACACATTCACTCTTTGGCCTCTCTGGGGAGGGCTCGGGGGTGGTGGCGCACGCGCTTGCACTTAGTCGCAATGGCATGTGTCGTGGTTGGTATGATGGGCAATGGATGGGATGGTGCGAGCCACCTCCCGTGACGTCAGTGCTGCTCGTGCTGTGGTGCGTCCCCCTACACTTCCATGTGACTTGTGCCATGCTAGACGTTGAGGTTCTATTGCCTGCGTGATATGACCAGGAGGAGCGCGAGGAGACCTCTCACACACCATGCTCCACTGCCATCCCGTGCCCTGTATCGCCTGTGCGGATTGACTATGTTGGGGTTACACCTGGTCGACTGGGGCTGTGTGTGCCTTGTCAAGGGGCATGGCGGGCGCACAACAGGATCCAGCTTGTCCACAGAGGGTGGGCTGAGGTGCGCCTGGTACCGCCTTGTACGTGTGCCCGGCTGCTGTGCACACACGTGTTCACTCCCCCCAACAGGTGTCCTCTCACAATGCCCAGGGAAGCGGTGGTGTACTGTTCATGACCCCTCCCAACACGGCGTGCTCCAACTTGGCATGTGCGCATCTACCCGTCGCACCCACCCACCTGAGCACTGCGTCCATACGACTTCACACGACACATGTGTGTCTTCCACAGTAGTGCTACTCATTTGCGTTGACATCCAATACCAGTGGACTACATGGTCATGTCACGACTGCCGTGTACTTCACATACTCTCATCCTCTCTCATTCGTACTTGTGAAATGAGTCAGCGAAAACAGTTTTGGTTTCAAACATTATATTGAGTCTTCTGTCCTCTGTGATGCAGTATAGTGGACACTACTGGCAGCGGAATACATGTTGAGGATATACTGAGCATGATAACAAATGGGATAGGGTGTGGGGTTACATCTGCTTGGCCAAGGCTGTGCTAATGTACATTTACGTATAGCTGCGGAGCTGCGGACTTTGACACAGACGGTATACATGTAGCCTACCAGACCGCTCGGCATCATGGGCACAGTCCATCTCAGTTCCATGTGACAGGTTTGCTGCGGTTGTTCCTCATGCACGCGTGCATGTGAGATGACATCAGGGCATGTGCTTGCGTGCATGCAGCGGCGTGCCACTTGTTGTTGCACTGTGGTGGTTACTGGACATGTCACAGTCACTGGGGTCGTGTTGTTGTTGTATGCACTTGTCGTCCATGCAAAGGTCCTGGTATGGGATTCCCGGGGCGGGGGTGGGAGGGGTGCAGCACCCACAGACTCCAGGCGACCTATTCATGTCCACTGAGCGGTGTGTGTGTCCATGGGCGCTGGATCCATGTCGTGTCCTGGTTGTTCGTGCAGTTCCGTCCATGTGGGTGCGATGCACAGAGCCCATGCCACTGCCTCCCACGATGCATGCGGTGTTCCTGGATGTGATGGGGAACAGTGTGCATGTCCCGGTCATATCCGATGTCATGGCGATGTCGTTGATGGTGTGGTTACAGTTGCCGGTCGTTTGGTATGGCTGTTGTGGTGGTGACTGGCCAGTCCGTGCGGAAGCTGAGCATGGGTGCGGGGTTGGACTTCATAGGTCACTCGGGGAACCTGCGTTGTGGTCCGACGTATTTACAGGTTGTCAGGTATGCGATGCCGTCCAGCAGGGCTTCCATATCATTGGTGGTGTACATGTTTGCCAGCCAATGAAGCGGATGGTGGCTGTCAAGGTGTTATTCGTAGGTTGTCCCTTGGAGGACCATGATGGGGCATGCTGGGTGACATTCGATGTAGCTGTTCTCGATGATCCGTCGTGTGGAGGCACAGTGGTTCCATTTCAGTGCGCGTGCGATGTTGGCCACATACGCCATGCCCCCATAGGCAGAGCAGGCCCTGTCGTGTGCGTCCAGAGGGAGGAGTAGTGGTAGCAGGTCCGCCTTCAGACATGCCGGGTTGGAGAGGCATATCTCGACGGGATGCTGGTAGGGACACCTCCGACAGTAGAAGACGGGCATGACGCAGCTGAACAATGTGATGCGGTAAGTCAGTCGGTAACTTACGTTCAGCAGGGACAGGAGATCGCATCCCAATGTATGTATCGTGTTGGTTTGGTACAGCTTGAGCTGTTCGGCGTAGTTGGGTAGGTGTGTTGCGGTTGCCATTTCGCAGCGGTTCGTAGAGGTGGCGTGCTCCGGCTGTGTGTGCAGTCTGCAATGTGCACGCTCCGGGGTTGCTGTGAGCTCTGTGTAGTCGTGGGGAGACAGGACTTGTGTTCTGTTGGCTTGTTTGGAGGACACGGGCCCTCTTCCCACATGCTTCTCAGACAGTTCAAGGTCAGTGCTGTGTGACTCCTTCCAATTAACTTGCATGTGGCCGACATGGGGGAGTGTTTTCTTCTTTCTTCCCCGTCCGTTGTGTGCTTCTGTGATATGCGCTATCTGCCCTGTGGTCGGTCTCCTCGGCATGCCTGTGTTGGTCTATTCTTGGACAATGGCTGTATTCACCGGCTTCTGTCGTAGGGCTGTGGTTTCGGTGTTGGAATGGAAGGTCATTCAGTGCTGTCTGCTCTCCCTTGTGTGGGCGGCAGGCTGCCTTTCCGCTCTGCGTTGGGCCTTGTGTGTGGATGTAATTCTTGGGCCACCTGTTGTCGGTCCCCGGGCTCTTTGGTGTTCCGTTTCATGTGTCTTGTTCATATGTGCAGGGTGGTATGGGTTTTTCAGTGTGGTACTGGCGTTCCTCTTCCCGAAGGGGCCCTGCTTCTCCTAGTTGGTGTTGCCGCCGCTGTGTGCTTCGCCATGTTTGTTACACTGGGGTGTGTCCTGCTGTTGCGTGACTTCACTGACATGTGTGCGTCGGTTGTGTGGCGTTGGGTGTTGTCCGTGAATTGGGCGTTGGGGACATGTCTGTGGCCGGCCTGTCACGTGTCATGTGCGTTCGGGGTGGGGCTGATGTGTGTGCTGCTTGGTTGTGTCCCTGTGTCTGTGTGCGACGCATGCATGGCGCTGCGGTTGGCCTCTGCGTTGTGCGCATGTGTGGCGGCGTCATCGGCGCTTTGGGGCCGTGACGGGGTGGTTGGTTCCTAGTCCCAGGTGGTGTGTACACATGTGTTCTGCGATGTTAGGATTTGGCCTGTGTGTCATATGTGGATGCAATGGTGGATGTGTAGTGTGCACGCGCTGGTGGGGGTTGTCCGCTTTTTCCGCCCTTGCACTGTGTGCGCTGTTTGCGTGCACTTGTTGTGTGTGTGCCTACCTGCGTCTCCGCGGTACGTTGCGTCCTTGGTGGTGCATCAGCAGAAGCATGGGAAGGGCCTGCAGTGCTGGATTCATGCCCGGGGTGCCGCTTCTTCATTGTCCGTGCTCTGCGTCCATGTTTCCGCCTCTCTTTCACGTGCGGTGTCTCTTTGCCGTGGGAGCCGTTTGTTTGCGGCATCGTAATTTATGCGCCGGGCGGGACGTGTTTCGTCGGACGGTGTGTGTCAGTTGTGCTGCGCCGCTACGTGTGCGGGCGCACTTTGATGGCGGACGGTGTTGCTGGCTTGCCGGCGGTGTTTGGCCTGCTTTTCGCATCATAATTGGGCGGGCGTGTGGACTGCTGCGTGCCGGCGGTAACTGGTGGTTTTTGCATCCGCCAGCACGGCGGTTGTGCTTCCGCCCGCCATCGTAATGGGCCCCTAAATTCTTTAAATTTTTCAATTTTGTTTTTACAAAAAAAGAATAGTTTCTAATTTTTGCTTTGTTTTATTTTTTAATCTTTTTTAAATAACTTTCTTTTTCAAGAAATACAACACATAATCATATTTTATACATACAAAAAAATAAAAAATGTTAAAACTTTAATTTTTAAAAATTAACTAAACTAAAATCTTTAAATAAATTTAAAAACACATTTAAAAAAAATATCAAAACGATACAAAATTAATAGAAATAAAAAAAATGTTTTTTTATAATTTATCAAATGTATTAAAGTTTTTAATTAATAAATTACAAATAAAATTAAATATGTTACTTTAAAGAAATATATTTTAAATCACTTACCACCCTTCTCCCCTATAAACCCAACATCCCACTCCTAAAAATATAAATTGAAATGTAAAAAAATATATTACTCAAAACAAATATATTTTAAATTACTCCCCTCCCTTATCCCCTATAAACCCAACATCTCGCTCCTAAATAAAATAAATGTAAATAAAAAAATATATGTTACTTTAAACAAATATATTTTAAATTACTCCCCACCCTTATCCCCTATAAATCCAACATCCCTCTCCTAAAAATATATTTTAACATAACATTGATACATATAAAATAACTAGTATTAACACCCCAAAAATATTTTAAACATTACACAAAAAACAATAACTAAATAATCGATATTATTAACAACTATATTTTTTACATCGATATTTTCAAACTCGATATTTCTTACACGAATTTCGATATTTTTAACAACGATATAACTTACCTTGATATTCTGCTTCCTAGATATTCTTCACTTGATATCCATTACACTCGATATTTCTACATCAATATTCTGTCTTTTCACCATCAGATGCACAACACGTGTCAGAATACATGTAGAAGCCTACACATACTAGAATACGTCTGTTTCACAACACATGTTTTTGAAATTTGCTTACAAAAAGATGTATGTATTACTTTCTACTCCGTATACAGGACCGGTGGCTATTGAAAGTGTGTTTTCTATCATATTTGAAAATGTAACAGTTTTGAAGTATGATGTATCTTCTCATTTGAAGAAGTATTTTAAGATATATTATAGATCTAATAGGACTAAGTTTTAAAGAATAGAATCTACTGTAGATGGCAGAACCCATGCACTCATTTAATCATTCAAACACTATCCTTGCACTCATTCATTCACTCAGGCACTATGCATACACCCATCCAATCACCCAGATACTACTCATGCACTCATTCAATCACCCTGACACTACTCTTGCACTGTTCCAATTACCCAGGCAGTACCCATAGCCTCATCCATTCACCCAGGCACTACCCATGCACTCCTCTATTCACCTAGGCACTATGTATCCACTCATCGAATTACCCAGGGACTACTCATGCACTCATGCAACCAAACAGGCACTATGCATGCACTCATCCAATCACCCGGGGACTACCAATACAATCATTTATTAACCCAACTACTATCCATGCACTCATGGAATCGCCCAGACACTGCTCTTGCACTCACCCTTACATTCAGGCACTACCCATGCACTCATACATTTGCTCACACACTACACATGGACTGATACAGTCATTGAGGCACTACCTATGCACTCATCCAATCACCCAGGCACTACCCACGCACTCACTGAATGGGCCAGGCACTACCCTTGCACAAATCCATTTACTCAGGCACTACTCATGCACTCATCCAATCACTCAGGCACTATGCTTGCACTAAACAATTCACTGAGTCACTACCCATGCACTCATGCATTCATTCAGGCAGTATTCATGCACTCATCCAATTAGCCAGGCACTATTCTTACATTCTTCCAATCACCCAGGTACTATCCATGCACTCATGCAATTACCCAGGCACTGCTTTGCACTCACCTATTCATCCAGAAACTACCCATGTACTCATCCGTTCTCTCAGGCACTGTCCATGCAGTCATACAATCATTGAGGCAGTACCCATTCATTCATCCAATCACACAGACATTACCCTTGCACTCACCCAATGAGCCAGGCACTACCCTTCCACTTATCCATTCACTGAGGCACTACCCATGCACTCATCCAATCACCCAGGCACTACCCATGCACTTATCAAAACACTCAGACACTGTCCTTTGACTCAACTGTTCACTCACACAGTACCCATGCACTCTTTCATTCACTCAGACAGTACTCATGCACTCATCCAATCACCCAGGCACTACCTATGCACTCATCCAATCACCCAGGCGCGACCTTTCTACCCATGCATTGTTATGTTATGTTATGTTATGTTAAACTGATTTTATAATGCGCATAGCTACCCAAAAAGAGTTTCCCAGCGCAGACCTAGAGGAACTACAACAAATAGAAAGGAAGTAAAAATTATTGATTAAACAACCAAGTTTTTACTAATTTACGGAAATTTAGGTGAAGTGTTTCTTTACGGATCGCTATGGGAAGAGAGTTCCACAAGAGAGGGCCAAGATAAGAAAAAGAGCGGCCACCCATTCTTGTGAGTTTGACCCTGGGAACCATACATTTTTCCTGAGTCGTAGAGCGCAACAGGCGAGAAGGCTGATAGAGACGGACAAGTTTTTGCAAGTATTGAGGGGTTGTGCCAGTCTTAATCTTGTACATATAGTCCAGGGCTTTAAACTTAGTCCGATTTTCAACTCTAAGCCAGTGTAAGTCTCTCAAAGCATTAGAAGTAGAAGACATTCTTGGGATTTTGCAAAGCAGCCTAGCGGCAGAGTTCTGCACCACCTGGAGCTTACGTAGCACATCCTTGTTTGCTCCCAAAAGAAGGATATTCCCATAGTCCAGTCTAGATGTAACAAGTGCCTGGACTACAGTCTTTTGGGTAGCATTAGGGAGCATCCAGATGATTTTCTTCAACCATTTTAAAATGGTGAAGCAGGTGGCTGCAGTTTTTACTGCATGTTGTTTCATGGATAATTTATTATCCATAATAAATCCCAAATTGCGGACTTGAGAGGTGGGCAAGGGTAGAGGCCCCATTTCACTCGGCCAATGTTGGGGACCCCAGAGGTCTTTATTTTTCCCAAAAACAAGGACCTCCGTTTTTTCACCATTGAGCGTGAGTAGATTGGTTTGCATCCAAGATGCAATGTTACTCAAGCCCACTTGAAGAGTTGAAGGACCTTGCAGCTTTCCCATAGAAAGGGAAAAAAATTATTTGGGTGTCATCAGCGTAAGAAAAAAGAGACAACCCAGCCTCTTCTGCAATCACGGCCAAAGGTTGTACATAGATATTGAACAGAAGGGGACTTAAAATTGACCCTTGAGGTACCCCATAAGGAGCAAAACATTTTTTAGAAGTAGCCCCAGATGAAAAGACTTGAAAGGTCCGTTTAGACAAAAAAGAAGTCAGCCAGCCAAGTGCTGTCCCGGTGATGCCAAGTGACTGCAAAGATTTAATTAACACGGTATGAGAAACCATATCAAATGCGGCACTCAAATCTAACAATATGAGGGCCACTGTGTTACCTGTGTCTAAACGTTGTCGCAACATTTCGGTAACACCAAGAAGAGTCGTCTCAGTCGAAAAGCCCGCTCTAACACCGGACTGGGAGGAGTGTAAAAAGTTCAAAGATTCAATAAACTTGGATAGTTGTAGATTTACATGTTTTTCCAAGATTTTGGAAAAAATAGGAAGTAAGGAAATGGGCCTAAAATTCGAGGACTGATCAGGATCAGCATTTGCCTTTTTCAACAAAGGGCGGACCATAGCATGTTTCCAATCGGACGGAACCAAAGCCTCTTGAAGTGAGGCATTAAGTAGTTCCATAACAATTTCCAATAATGGCTGCTCAATTTGTAGAAGTACAGGAGCAGGAAGAAGGTCACAGGGAGATCCTGATTTGATGCTGCCTACATTTTTTTTTTAAAGAATTAATATTAAGAGGCGCCCACATTTCCAATTTCATGGGAGGTTCAACTATAGAGGTGAGTTCAAGAGGGGAAACTGACTGAATAGGCGCCGTTGGCCTAATTTTATCCAATGTCAGATATATTTGCTCCACTTTATTTATAAAGAAGTTGGCAAGGGTGTTACATTGTGATTCATTTAGAATAGGAGAAATGGGCTGCGTGTCAGAGCCAGCCAGTTTTTTAACCATTGTAAACAAAGTACGGGAACAATTTTGTGCATTGGAAATAGAGGAGGAGACATATTCCGCTCGAGCTAGTTTGCATAAAACGTGGTATTTTTTAGAGCAGTTTTATATGTATTTTTAGAATCAATGGAATAGTTTTTCCTCCAACATCTTTCCAATGCTTTACACTTACTTTTTTCGGTTTTTAATTGTTCCGTAAACCAGGGAGCAGGGGGACGATGATTATACAATTTTTTGACAGAGAGTGGAAGGCAGTCATTGATTGCATTAGAAATCCAGCTGTAAATAGTTTCCAAAGACGATAATGATATTGAGCCAATACTTGGAATATTATTAGACAAGATTCGATTAAAAACTTCCATATCCAGTTTTCCCCAATTTCTGGATTGTGATTGTATTCCAGTTGCAGGTATGAACAGGTTCAGTGGAACTGTACATTGAAACTTGATCGCAAAATGATCTGACCAGCATAATGGAAGAGCAGGAAAGCTTTGGATGTGGGATAAATTAGGAAAAATAGGATCTAATAAGTGACCAGCCATATGCGTCGGGCCACTATTTCAAAGTAATAAATTCATTGCAGAGAGGTCCGCCATCAGTGCGCTGCTAGTTGTACACTCAGTATTGTCAAGATGGAGATTTAAGTCACCTAAAATTGTGAAGTTAGCCATTTTAAGTAGATAGGGGGCAATCAAATCTGGGAATGACGACGCCCAGAGACCAGCTGGTCCTGGGGGCCGATAAACCAACATACCAGAGAGAGTGAACTGTGAAGTCAAGGTGAGTTTAAATAGGGCTGCTTCACAACCGGCAAAAGGCAGGTCCTCAAACTTGCATGAGTAACATTTTTTAAAGATTAATGCAATGCCTCCTCCTACCTTTAAATTTCTATCTTTTCTGACCATGGCATAATTGGCAGGTAAAGCCATGGCCACATCGGGTCCTGAACTAGCGTGTAACCATGTTTCAGTTAAAAAAATTGCATCAGGTTCTTCACTACTTAATAAATTAAAAATATCCTCTTTATGTTTAGGGAGGGATCGACAATTAATGTTCCAAAATTAAAAAGTGTGTTAGAAGAAAGGCCATAATTTTGTTGAAATGGGGCACTAACTGTAATTGTACTATTGGATTCACTTAAAAGGTTGGTACAAAAGGTAAAATTGCAACAAGAACAAGTAATAGTGTCTTTTATAGGACAGAGTAGGCTACAATCAGAGTGGTGCTTACCACGAAGATGCAACAGTTGTTCAGAAGAATACTGAATCAGCTGTACCGGAGGAGCTAAATTTTGAGCATAGTTTATGGCCCCTGGTCCCGTTCGGTCTCGGACGGGCGCAGACAGTCTTGCCTTTGGCGCACCTTCGGCATTCATTGAGGCACACCAATGCACTCATCCAATCACTCAGACACTACCCATGAACTCATCCAATGAGCCAGGCACTACCCTTGCAGTAATTCATTCACCCAGGCACTACTCATGCAGTCATCCAATCAGCCAGGCACTATTCATACATTCTTTCAATCACCCAGGCACTATCCATTTTCTCACACAGTCACCCAGGCACTACCTATGCACTCATTCATTCACCCAGGTACTATCCATGCACTCATGCAATCACCCAGGCACTGCTATTGCACTCAGCCATTCATCCAGCAACTACCCATGCACTCATCCATTCACTCAGGCACTGTCCACATAGTCATGCAATCATTGAGGCAGTACCCATGCATTCATCCAATCACCCAGGCACTACCCATGCACTCATCAAATCACTCAGACACTATCCTTCAACTCAACCGTTCACTCATGCAGTACCAATGCACTCATGCATTCACTCAGACAATACTCATGCACTCATACAATCATCCAGGCACTATTCATACGTTCTTCCAATCACCCAGGCACTACCCATAGACTCATTCATTCACTCAGGTACTATCCATGCACTCATACAATCACCCAGGCAGTACCCCTAATAAAGCATTAAAATTAGTCACGCAGGCAGTATCCTTACACTCATGCATTCACTGAGGTACTACCTATGCACTCATTCAATCATCCAGGCACTATTCTTACATTCATCCACACACACATTTATGCCAGCAATCAGTTTCACTATATACAATTTTTCTATTTGTAACCAGTATAGGTGGTTCCGTTAGAACCTTTTCTTTTTTTTTACTATTTTGAGTTTTTTTGTATTTTTAAAACAATTATTTTATGTTTTGGGTGTTTTTGACATTTTTAAAGTGAGAAAAAATGTATGAAGTCCAACTTTAGTGTTTCTAAAGAACAAAGAAACACAAGGTTCCAACCCCCCTCCCATAAATTAACACTTGTGTGTTTTGAGAAGATTGATGATGTCATCAATAGAAAGTTCTCCAACGCAGAGAGTGAGAACAGCTCCAGCCGATGTTGATGGCTGATTTGCATCACCTGCTGCAACTTGCTCCATCTTCTCCTGAGCCATCACTTCTTGGGTGCTTGGGTTCTGAGTTGGGTGCATCGTCTCAAGATGTTTTTTCATAAACGATGTGCTACAAGAATAATAAACCTCTTTGTTTAAAAAATATATTATTTCAGAGTAAGTACTTATTTTAGACTTACATTCGTGTAACGGATTCGCACACCGAACACATAGATCCGCAACCGGTGTGTGATACCTTCGCATCCTTAAAAATGCGTTTAAAACATTTCAAAACAAATTTATAACTTCTGGAATACTAATTTTTACACTCAGTAATAAACCTCTTCATGAAACAAATATATTATATGTTCTAAATATGTATTTTATACTTACATTCGTATAACCGATTCGCGTATCTGCTGCGTACGTTCATGATCAGTGCGCAACCCTTTTTTGAATAGAAAAAATAGATATAAAGAAGATATTTATCATAATGACACAACAATACATCTTTTATACTATTAAAAGTAATCATACAAAACTTAGGGGCCGATTCCGATCTGGGTCGGAAAGCTCTCCGACCGATCCGGATCCGGATTGTTTTCCGACCGAGCCGGACCCCTGCAGTCCGACCGAGCGAGTACGATGCAGCCGTATGCTGCCGGACTTGGTTCGGTCGGACTCCCATTGAAGTCAATGGGAGCCGGTCGTACGACGTGTACATGGGCTCCCATTGACTCAATGGGTACGTTGCGCACAAGGGGGCCCCCTGTAGTGGGTATGCGTTGGTGCCATCCGCACCATACACGCATGTATAGGGGGGACCCATAGGTCCCCCCTGTGTCCGACTCGTACAGCTACGGGTGAAGGGCGGTCCGGCACGGACCCCCGAAGTCCGCGTCCGAGAGCTTTTTCATGTCGGAGGCTCCGACTCGATCCGGCTGTCCGGATCGTGCATCGTACTGGCTCGGTCATAAAACGTCCCCATTGCGCGCCACAAATCCAGTGCGAACGAGTCGGACGGAGCGGTTCGGACCCGGAAACGAGTCGGTCGGCGATTTCGCGTTCACTCGCATCGTACTTGCTCGCTCAGACGACTATACGAATCGGTCGGAAACAAAGCCTCCGACTCGGATCCGGTAAAGCCGAATCCGATTCGGAGCCCGACCGACCGAGATCGGAATCGACCCCTAAGTTTAGCAACAAAAAAGTAAAAAAAAATTACCCCGAAATATTAAATGCAAATTTTCTTTTTATGTTCATAATTCTGTCATATAATATCATACTCTACAAAATTAGGAACAATAGACCAATATTTCAATTTAGTAAAAATTGTAATTAGTCAAATAAATAACACTATAAATCTTTAATCAGCTACATTATATATATTTTAAGGAAGTGATTATAATTTTTTTTAAAGTTTTTAAAAATACATAGAAAATTGTACAAAAAAAGCAGAAAATAATTACAAACATCTTTTAATAAATAAAACTGTTTAAAAAACCTTAGAAATTCACTGAAAAAACCTAAGGTTTCAGGGACGTTATAGTTAGGAATTAGCATTTAAAAAAAACAGAAATTCACTGAAAAAACCTAGGGTTTCAGGAACGTTATAGTTAGGAACTAACATTTAAAAAACCTTACAAATTCACTGAAAAAACTTAAGGTTTCGGGGACATTATAGTTAGGAATTAGCATTTGAAAAACCTTAGAAATTCACTGAAATAAACACAGGTTTCAGGGACGTTATAGGTAGGGATTTGTATTCTAAAAAACCTTAGAAATTCATAGAAAAACACCAAAGGTTACAGGGACGTTATAGTTTGGCTGACATTTCACTCGCACAAAACCAGAGAAATTCAGTCGTTATAGTTAGCTGAGCTAACTATAACTCACGCCCCCGCAATGCACTGCTGATGACATCACATATTACATCACTCATGACATGGTGAGTGACATCACTGATGACATCACTGATGACATCTCAAAAGTTGCGTTCCAAATATGCCACTTTTGGCAGGGGCAGATTAGTATTCTGTGTAGTCAGAGTCACACATTATACAATTATTATTATACCCAGTATCTCTGCCATATTGGATTCTGTATTCTTTTTTGTTAGAGCTATTTTTATAAGCATTACATTTTGAACATCTATAAAACCAGTTCAGTTCAGGAAGCCAGTACTTATAAACAAAACCTGCCAAGAGGCCATAGGAAAAGTATTTTTGTCTTGCTAATAACTTTGTGCCATTTGACAAATCTTCATGAAAGTTTCCAAAAAAGTTCATCCACCTTAGCTCCTTTCTGAAAAGTTATGTACTGAATCATCAAGCGGGGGCCAGGAAAATGGGGGGGTCCCAATATGTTGATTTCCCATGTTAATTCCCATAGAAAATTTGCTCACCAATATAGAAAAAATGGCTGAACGAAATTACACCATATTTAGCGGACAGTTAGAACTTTATTTAGAAAGTGTGCTTTCCATTATTTATAGTAAACCTGTTCAATCATTTTTGAAAAATGGTGTTAAATGAGGTGCTTGGGGTGGTCATGAAGGAGGTAAAAAGTTAAGTATATTTGGACAGGTGGTCTTGCAGTACAGTAAATTAAACAAAAATAAGGCCTCTGGTTGGTGAGGAATCTTTTTCTCCTGTCAGCCTTTTCAGTTCAGCACAACTGGTACCAGTCCTCAGTGTGAAGAAATTTGATTGGCTGGCTTAAATTCAGAAAAGAAAATAACTACCATAGTTACAGGATATATGTATCCTGAGGTTAAAATAAAAAAGCATAAGGGGCATTGTATGGACACCATGACCCCCCCGGCACTGATGAGGTAGCCAGAGGGACCATCCCAAGCTGAAAAATAAAAACAAATTGTGTAGCCTGTACTGCGGTACTCCCATGAGACCCAGCACAGACCTCCCATGGGATACTGCAGGACTCTTAGGGGAACCACTGCTCATGCTTACTCCCATGGTACCATGGGACTGTGCAAACTTCATTGGCTGATGCTTGCGCGGTTCTGTGGTACCATGGGAGTAAAGCTTGAGCGGGGGTACTGCAAGATAATTAAAACAAATATAATGTGGGGCGGGGTCAATGGGTAGATTGCCCTGCTGCCAACCCTCTTCTCCTCAAGGCCAAAGGCTGTGCTCAGCAGATGGTTGGGTGCCTCTGGGGTGGTTGGCCACATGCAGCTTGGGTCAGGTGTGGGGCCTGCAGCCAGCCCACCACTGTGCACAGTCTATGACTGTGTGCAGTGGGGGGTGGCCGCCTGTGAGTGTTCGATGCAGGGCCTGGCCTTTTGGTCCTCCATCCAAACCCTCACCTGTGCATTGAGGAAAGGTCATGTGCAGCAGGGGTTTGACCATATGCAGAAGGGGGTTGGGCACAGGGCCTGAGTGGTCACCAGACCCTGCTGCCAACCCCTTGCCAGGCATGGAGTATGCCTATTGGCAGTGGCAGGCGCCAAGAGGCCCTAGGGCATGAGTTTGCACTTTATAAGTTACATTTACATTTACAGGTTGGATGCCCACAGGGGTTGGGGGCAGGCTCTTCAGCATACCCACTGCTGTGCACAGCCATAACGAGGGCTGGTTGCCAGATGGGGCAGGTTGCAGGGCCTAGCTTGATAGCAGGCTCTGTGGCCAATACACTGCTGCACTTAGACTGTGCATGACCGAAGACCATGCAAAGTGGGGGTTAGAATGCCTGTGGGTTTGGGTGTGATGCACTGCTCTTGATGCACACCGCAGGGTGGTTGTTTACAGGGAAGAGGAGTTGGGCTCTGGATTCATGGGAGTGGGAGTGGGTGCAGGACCTGCTAAAAGGGTTAGGGCCTGTCACCAACCTCCAGACAGCAGATAACCGGGGTTGGTTCATAGTCAGGCAGAGGAAGGGGAGACGGGGTATTTCTTTTTATTTTGAGTAAGGTCGGTACCACCGTACTCCTGTGGTACCTGGCAGGGAGCTACCCCATCGACATTCTATCTGTACCGTGGAGCTACTGTTGTACCAAAACATTTTATACAAAAAGATTTCAATGAAATTCACATGGATAATAGTGAGCTATTGTGCTATTAGTGTTTTGTGCGCACTTACAGGTGGAACTGAATACATTCTGTTACATTGTTTAATAAGATCCTGTTCCCTTTCTGCTGTGAAATGCACTCCATCCCATCTGAAGATACCAGCCACATCAAAGTGGATGTTATTGTTGTATAGCGAGCCTATTCTGTAGCCTCAGAGAAATGGTGTAATTATTTCCCAGATTGGTTGGACTACTGCTACTTTTGCCTTTGACATATGTTGGCATAGACAAAGGCAGTGCAGGGGAAGAGATTTATCAGCTCTCCCAAGGCTCTGTCATTTGAATTGAATGAGCTACCCATGTGATTGTGCCGAAATTGTTTCCGCCGTGGTGCACAATCATGACATCAGGGTGCTCTCAGTTCAAAATGAGTTCCACCATAGGCAATAGTTGATGCCCAAAAAAAAAAACAGAAAAAAAATAGTTTATGCCATTTCATAATTCTGTGGCCCATCCAAGTAATGTTCACTTTGGGATCTTTTGATCTTTGTCAAAGCTGCAATTTTTGGCATGTTTCTGAGCGTATAGGACAAAGGAATGGCCCAAAATCTAGACCTGAACCATTATGCTGATATCCTAGTTCAACACAGAGAAGGAATATGCAACAGAATGAGAACGTACATAATGTAAAGAGGAAAAAAGTATTTTAGAGCTCTAGGTTTGTGATTGGTTGGTGTTCGTGAAGTAGAACAGCAGGTTAGGTAGCAAGTAACTGCACATTTTCTGATGAATTTCATTTGGAAGTTCTAATTATGGTGTTTGCTGCTCTTCATTTAAAGTCATTAGCCTAAGAAGAAAACTGTAGTATTTGGGGGCTTCTCCTGAGCACACTATGCTTGGTGCACTTTTGAACTGGAGACGGGCTTGTAATCAGGTCTTACTTCTTGCCTGCGGAACCGATGTACAGTAGTGGGAAGGTTTATTGCTTTTTGAATGTGAAACATTTTCTTCAGTTTAACATGTGCTTTTCTAATCAAATAGAATGGAAATGTAAAGATTTGATTAACTACATATTGATAATTAAAGTTAGAAATTAAAATGAAGGCTGTGGAATGAGTGAAATGCAGTGAAATTAGTAAAAATATATGAAAAGGAAAGGAAAGAGCAGAGGGTAACCATAAAGACACTTTTGTGTGCATTCCCCTATTCTTTTTCAAGTATAAGTCACCTAGTGAGGTGCAGGGGCACACTCTATAGTGAATGCGGTATTTTATCGTGCTATTTTGACAGGACACAAAGAAAGTGCAGTAAGTATTTTTAATGGTGTTGTACTAGTTCAATGTAGATAGATAAAGCAAGGTAGATTGAGAGAGGGTTGTCTGTTTGAAAAGTTGAGATAAAGTAATGACACAGAGCAGACTAGCACATGGATTAAGTATTAAAATGGGCATTTTACAAAATGAGAGTAGGTTTGAATGGGCTGTCAGGGAGCTCTAAAATATTCCATCTGAGAAATGTTTACTTACTTCTTTTACATCCTGGCAAAGAAATTGGAACTTAACACACATGGAGCCCTTAGAAAACGTATTTCAGAAACTGAAGAAGTAGGCTCAATCTCGGCCTACCTAAGCGGGAGATTTGCCTTTATAAAATGCAGAAAGCTCATTTCACACTGAGGGCCCGATTCCGATCTCGCTAGGAAAGCCCTCCGTACGACTCGGATCCAGAGGGCTTTCCGAGCGAGACGTGCTCCGGGAGCCCGAACGAGCGAGTACGATGAAACTGTATGCCTATGGACTCGGTTCACTCAGTCTCCCATTGAACTCTATGGGAGCCCGTGTACAGACGCATCCACAGGCTCCCATAGCAGAAAAGGGGTGGGTGGGGAAAAGAGTACACCCTATGGTGGGCACCCCATGGTGCCAGCCACACTGTGCATGCTTGGATCGGGGGGACCCATGGGCACCCCCCGTGATTGATTAGGAGGGCCCCGGGTGAAGGGGGGCCTGGTACGGCCCCCTGAAGTACACTTCCGACAGCCGTTTCGTCTCGCTGAGACAGAGGCGAAGCGGCTGTCCGAATCATGCATCGTACTCGCTCGGTCGGAAATCGGCTCCATTGCGCGGCACGATTCGTCTACAATCGAGACGTACGGAGCGGTTCGGGTCGGAAACGATTCGGTCGGCGCTTACACGATCTTCACATCGTACTTGGTCGTTCGGACTTGTGTATGATTCGGTCGTAAACAAGGGCTACGAATCGGATCCGGTAAAGCCAAATCCGTTTCGGAGGCCTTCTTTACGAGATCTGAATCGGACCCTGAGTTGTACACTGAATATGACTATGCTATTTAAGCTTGACGTGTAAAGTGCACTTTAACCCTGAGAAGAATATGTGGAATAGCATGTTAGTAACTCGAAAAAATGTGAAATGAGGTTTGAGAGAAAAGTACTGGAAATTATTAAATGTGAAATCAACTTTGGAGCTTTAACTTCTTTTGGTGTGTGTTGGTGAATAGAGTATGCCAGAAAAGAAAATACAAGGTGAGGTACTCAGACAGAATATCGATTTGGAAATGTTGACTTACACAAATATCAAGTTGGAAATATCGTGACACAGAAATATCGACAGCAAGAATATCGTGGTCAAGAATATCGAATTTAAGGTAAGAAATATCGTTTTAAAAAATATAGAAGTCATTAATATAGTTTGCAAAAATATAGTTGTTTAAAATATCAATGTTTTAATTAGTGTTATGTATTTTAGTTTATATTTTAAATGTATTTGATGTATGTTTATTTGTATAAGTATTGTTTATGTTTTTTAATATATGTTTTAATTTCTTATTAGTTATCAATTTTATTTTAATAACATTTTGCGTTTTTGAGTACCGTAGCGGGTTTTGGAATAGGTTGGGAATTAATTTAATTATAATAAATTAATGATTATTTATTAATATTTATTTAATTGAGATTTTATAGTGTTAATTGTGGGAACTAATGTATTTGTAATTAATTATTAATTGGTTGTTAATTAATATTAATTAACTAATTGATAATTAATTGTGGTAATTGTGCAAATTTTTTTAGGTGCGGGTTGTGGGGTTTATAGGGGTAAAGGGTGAGAAGTAATTTATTTTTGATTTATTAATAATTACTTGATAATTTATATTAATTAATTGATTGTAAATTAATTATCGAAATTGTGTAATTAATTTTATGTGCACGTTGTGGGGTGTATAGGGGTAAAGGATGGGAAGTAATTTATGTATAATTAATTAATAATTAGTTGATTAATTAATTGATATTTAATTAGGGTAATTGTTCATATTTTTGTGTGTGGGTTTTACTTTTATAGGAGTAAAGGGTGGGGAGTAAATTAATTTTACTTACTTTATAATTAGTTGTTAAAACTATTAGTTTTTTAATTGAAAATAAGGTTTAATTGTGTAATTAATTTTTTTACAGTTTAATTTTAGCTGTGGGTTGTGGGGATCATAGTGGTAAAGTGTGGGAAGTTAATTACATTTTATGAGTTTTAATTTGTTTTTTAATTAATAATATTTCTTTAATTGGTCATTTATTATGTAAATTAATGAAGTAATTTAAAAAAAAAATAGATGTGGGTTGTGAATTGTGTTGTGCTATAGGGTAGGAAATAAAAACAGTACATGTATGTAATAATTAATGTTTTTGTTTCCAAATAATTTCTAATTAAAAATATTTATTTGTTTGAAAATTATTTTTTATTTTATTTAATATAATATTTGTAGGTATTTGTCATATTTATTTAACATTATAATATGTTTTTTTTTATTTTCTAATATTAAATATATTTGCACTTTAATTTTTAATATATTTATATATGTTTGTATTTATTTTGTTTTTTAAATATTTTTGTTAATATTTTGTTTGTTTTTAATTTTGAACTGACTGGAGTGAGAATATTAATTGTTACCCCTCTGCAATCCAATACTTTCCCTACTGTTGCACTCACTGGAGTGGGAATAGTAATTTTTACCCCTCCGCTATCCAACACTTTACCTACTGTTGCACTCATTGGAGTGGGAATAGTAATTTTTACCCCTCCGCTATCCAACACTTTCCCTACTGTTACACTAATTGGAGTTGGAATAGTAATTTTTAGCCCTCTGCTATCCAACAGTTTCCCTATTGTTGCACTCACTGGAGTGGGAATAGTAATTTTGACCCCTCTGCTATCTAACACTTCCCCTACTGTTGCACTGACTGGAGTGGGAATAGTAAATTTTATCCCTCTGCTATCCAACACTTTCTCTACTGTTGCACTCACTGGAGTGGGAACAGTAATTTTTACCCCTCCGCTATCCAACACTTTTCCTACTGTTGCACTCATTGGAGTGGGAATCGTAATTTTTATCTATCCGCTATCCAACACTTTCCCTACTGTTACTCTTACTGGAGTGGGAATAGTAATTTTTACCCCTCTGCTATCCAACACTTTCCCTATTGTTGCACTCACTGGAGTGGGAATAGTAATTTTTACCCCTACGTTATTCAACACTTTCCCTACTGTTGCACTGAGTGGAGTGGGAATAGTAATTTTTACCCATCCACTATCCAACACTTTCCCTGCTGTTGCACTGACTGAAGTGGGAAATTTAAGTTTAAAGATTGTTTAAATATTTTAATGTTTTAATTTATAATAGAATGTTTTTTTAATTAGATTTTATGTTATTGGTATATATATATGGTCTTCGTTTTTGGCTCTGCCCCAGCCTTTTAAATATGGGGCAGCGTCAAAAAGCAACGGGTGTTAGGGCAGAATACCCATTGCACGCCCCTTTGACGCTAAGTGAAGCGTGAAAAGGGGCCTTATTTGCAAGGTGGGGTTAAGCCACATTAAGCGGCTTAACGACGCTTTGTAAATAAGGAAAAGGGGATATCGCCACCAGAACATCGCTAAAAATGACGTTCTGGTGGCGATATCCCCTTGAAAATATGTCCCCACCTCTGTTCAATACCGATAAAGGCAACATGTTGGTCTAGGCCCTCCTCATTCAACTGCGCTAAGACAACCACTATGCCATGCTCTGAAGTGGCTGCAAAATAAATTTCTTGGAGAAGTCAGGAGCCTTGATTATAGGTGTTGTACACATGGCTCGCATGAGGGTGCTGAAGGCTCTCTGACAGGCCTCTGTCCAGATCACCTTTTTTGGGCTGCTTATTGGAAGTCTGCTCAGTTAAAGGGGCAACAATGGTGCCATATCCCTTAACAAACCTTCTGTACTATCCAGCGAGACTCAAGAAGGCCCTCCTCTCTGCGTGAGTTTTGGGGGGTTTCTAGGGATATTGAGGTTAACCACATATGTGGCCTCTCCTTCTGCTTCTTCACCTCATAGGGTTCATACCAATGGACATGAAGGATCCTGGGCTCCACAGGCTCATTACCCACACTTTCTGGACAGGCTGAAATCCACCAGCGTGGGTTTCTGGTCGTACCAGAGTTACATCAGCTCCTGGCTCAGAGGTCTTCTTCCAGAATTTCTGGGTCTGGTTTTGGAGGGCTTGCATGTAGCTAACCACATCCTGGGGGGGGGGGTTGTTGCGAGTTTGCTCCCACCTCTCCTTGACCAGACTGAGAGGTCCCTTCACAGTGGACTGCTCCCATCCTTGTGCAGCTCCACCTGGTAGCTGCTGCCCCTGAGCTCCCGCTGCTAATCTTCTCACCCTCGGGTCAGTGGTTAGAGGCCCTCCTCCACCTGCAGGCACCCGTCTGCTTCTCATCCCTGGTGGTCTAGTGGTGAGCATCTCTGCTCTGCTGCTGGACTGCCCTTTGTCTCTCTTTTTTCTGAATTTTTCTGCCTTTTTGGCTTTTTTCAGCTTTTTTCCCTCATCCCTTCTGGTCTAGTGGTAGAGCGTCACTGCTCTGCAGCTGGACTGCCCTCTGTCTCTTTTTAATGCTTTTTTATGGCTTTTATGGCTTTTCTTTCTGTCCCTTGCACCCTTTTTCACTTTTCCTTTTTTCTCCTTGTTCCTTTTTGCCGCACTTAGCCCCTGCGATTCCCCATTGCCCGCCCCTCTCCTGTGCCACTTTCTCGCTCCCCCTGTTTCCCACCTCCCAGCTGTTCAGCCCTCTGCACACTACTTAATGGTGGTCGCTGCACGGTGGAGGTGCAATCCACTGACCATTCAGTGGACTGCTCTGTTCCTTGCACAGCTCTGCCTCGTAGCTGCTTCCTCTGAGCTCCCTGCTGCTGATCTTCTAACCCTCAGGTCAGTGGTTCGAGGCCTTCCTCCAGCTGCAGGCACCCGCCTGCGCCTCATCCCTGGTGGTCTAGTGGTAGAGCGTCTCTGCTTTGCTGCTGGACTGCCCTCTGTCTCTCTTTTTTTCTGCTTTTTTCTGCCTTTTCTACTTTTATCTGCTTTTTTCCCTCATCCCTGGTGGTCTAGTGGTAGAGCCTCACTGCCCTGCTTCTGGACTGCCCTTTGTCTCTCTTATTTCTGCTTTTTCCTGGTTTTTCTGCCTTTTCTTTCTGTCCCTTTCACCCTTTTGGGCTCTTCCCTTTTTCTCATTTTTGCTGCGCTTTTGCCTTGCTGCTACGATCGCCCACATCCCTTCCCCTTGAGTGCCACTTTCATGCTCCCTGTGTTTCCTGCCTCCCAGCTGTCTAGCCCTCACCCACACTACTTAATGGTGGCCGTACGCAGTGGGGACACTGCTGGCACACCATGTCTGCGTCTGTCTGCGCCCGTCTTCGCCCATCTGCGCACGTCCGTGCCTAGACCGCGCACAGCACCATGGACCCTGGTCCTCGGACCTTCCACCAATACGACACCAGCACCCTCCTCGTCCTCAACACCGAATGCCATGCCACCTACCACCTCATGCCATCGAAGGACACCCAAGGACCATTTTCCTACTGAAACTGCAGCAGCACCCTGTCCCACCTCTGCACTCAAGCTCCTCCAACCACCCACCCGACCAACAGCAAACCCGACCAGCTTAGCGCGTCCTCCTCAACACGCATTCCCTTCAGAAACATACCACAGAAATCTGGGACTCCGTCTCTCCTGACATCGCCTTCCTCACGGAAACCTGGACAAACCCTAGCTCTGGCCTGGACATTTCCACTGCCATCACCGATGGCTAGAAGATCACCCGCAAGGATAGCACCAACAGACCAGGAGGAGGCATCGCCATCGTCCGCAAAAACACCCTCCGCCTGACCACCCACTCAGATGACTCAACAACAACAAAGGAACACCTCCACTTCCAGATGCAGACCAACCCCAACACCAGCCTCCATGGCACCCTCATCTACAGACCTCCAGGCCCGCCTGCCCTTCACCAATGCCATCGTCGACTTCATTGCAACCCAGGCTCTCACATCCACCAATTACATCCTACTTGGAGACCTAAACTTTCACCTGGTCAACCCCAACAACCAGAACACTGCATCCTTTCTGGAGAACCTCGCCAACGTATGACTCAAACAGCTAGTCACCGCTCCAACCCACGCAGCAGGACACACGATCCACTCCATCTTCACCACCAGGGAAAACGTCACGTACAGCCATACCACGAACTCCTCTGGACCGACCACCACTGGGGGCACTTCGCCTTCCCCAAACCCACCCAACACCAACGCCCTCACTGCCCTCCTGGCCGTAGCTGGAACAAGGTGACCGAAGAACATCTCACAGCCTCCCTCAGCACAACCACACCACCAGCATCCGCAGAAGCTAACACCGCAGTATGCAATCTCCACCAATGGATCTCCAACTGCTCCGACACTCTGGCACCCCTCACAGAGGCACCCAGCAAGCAACTCTCCAAGAAAGCCCGCTGGTTCACTCCCGCCCTCCATGAGTCCAGACACAGCTGCAGATGACTAGAGAAGAATTGGAGGAGCAACAAAACCCTTCAAGGTGACCGAACAACATCTCACCGCCTCCCTCAGCACTAACACACCTTCGGCATCCACCGACGCTAGCACCGCAGCATGCAACCTCCACCAATGGATCCCCAACTGCTCCGACACTCTGGCACCCCTCATGAAGCCACCCAGCAAGCACCACTCAAAGAAAGCCAGCTGGTTCACTCCCACCCTCCATGAGCCTTAGACACACCTGCAGATGACTAGAGAAGAAATGAAGGAGCAACAAAACCCTTGAAACCCACACTGCACACCACCTCCTCCTCAAAACCACAAAGAAAATGTCCTCCAGGACAGAATAAATGCCTACACACTCAACGGCAAAGCACTCTTTGCCATCGTTAAAGCGTTGTTGCTACCATTTTTTACCTGCTGTGCATTTCATGCCACCTGCTTTCCACCACCCCCTTCCTGCAGTCTGTCACCCCAGCACCCCTCCCAAGACCTACTTAATGGAGGCTGCAGCATGGGTGTGCCGCCGGTGCCCCAAAGGCAAGCCTGTCTACACCAGTCAGTGCCCACCTGTGCCCTCCAGGAACCGACATGTACTCCTCCACAGATCTTCAAGCCCTGGACCCCGGACAATGCAACAACTTCCGCCCGCATCTCCTCATTTCACAGCAGGACCATTCACTTGCCACCACTGTTTCTTCACCTGCAACCTAGGACCATCCACCCACACAGAAACCCATGGCACTCCCTCCATGCCGACAGACACCACCCATGAAACACTCTGATGCCTCCTGATCAATGCCAGATTGCTCTGCAAATGCACCACCGAAGTCTGGGACACCATATCCACCCTCGCCCTCAACGTAATTTTCATCACAGAGACCTTGCTCAACCCGTCCTCGGCTTCCCGACATCAGCAACGCGATGCCCAATGGCTACAAGATGACACAACGGGACCACACCAATAAACACGGGTGTGACAATGCCATCATTCACAAAGAGTCTACTCGCTGAACCACCACCAAAGACAACACCACACCGATCCTGGAACACCTTAATTTCTAACTCCACAAAGACAACAAAACAACAATCAAAGGCACCCTCGCCTGCAGACCCCTAGCACCACATACCAGACTTTTCGACGCCTTCACAGACTTCTTCGTCCCACTTGTCATCGAATCCAAGCACTACATCTTCCTCGGAGACCTCAACTCCCATTTGGACGTCCCCACAGATATGAACTCCGCCAAACTCCTGGAATGAATGGACAACATTGACCTCACCCAGTTGGTTACAGACCCCACTCACAGAGCACGGCACACACTGGACCCTATCTTCACTTCCAGCAAAGAGTCAAATATAGCTGCACCATGGAACTCCCCTGGACTGATCACTCCATCCTCCATGTCACAATCATAGGATCACCTTGCACCTCCCCCAGCCCTCTCAGAGTCTCCTTCTGCAGCCGGAGCAAAGTGACTCAACACCACTCAGCACGGCACCGCAACCCACCTGGAACAGGCTGTCGAGAACTTCAACACCTGGATTACCAACACCACCGGCCAAGTCGCCCCCCTCAAAATTGCTAAAACCCACAGATTAACCAAACAAGCCAGCTGGTACACACCAGATCTCAGCACAATGAAACGCAGGTGCAAGCAACTGAAGAGAAGATGGCACACCAGCAGAGATGATATGGACCGAGCCACCTTCAAGTCAGCCCTCAACAAATACCACCACCGACTCAAGGACGAGAAAAAAGATGCCCTTGCAGACCACATTGAGGCTAGCACCAACCAATCCAAGGAACTCTTAACCATTGTCAGAGTTCTCCTGCCCAACATCCACTGAGAACACAATCCTTCCCTCACAGGAACTCTGCGACGATTTAGCGAATCACTTCCACAACAAGATATCCACCGTATACAAGAACTTTGCACCCCAACCCACCGATCTCCTCAGCCTCCTCACTCCAATGCAGGCTTTCCCTGACCAACATCTCACTGCATGGGAACAGCTCACCACAGCGCACACCATAGACATCATGAACTTCATCCAGGCGGGAGCACACACCAACCCCTGCCCCCATCACCTCTTCAACCTAGGAGATAACAAGATCAGCCACCAACTCACCACCATCCTCAACGCATTCATCGCCACAGCCACCTGATGCCTGGAAACACACAGAGGTCCAACCTCTCCTAAAGAAACCCTCCACAGACCCCAACAAACTCCAGAACTACCGCCCCATCTCACTGCTCCCTTTTCCTGCCAAAGTCCTGGAGAAGGCCATCAACCGACAGCTTACCGAACACCTGGAGAGAAACAACCTTCTAGACGCCTCCCAATCAGGTTTCTGGGCCAACCACAGCACCAAGACAACCCTGATCGTGGCCATGGATGACATCCACACCCTACTCGACAGAGGAGAATTGGCAGCCCTGATCCTCCTTAACCTCTCCGCAGCCTTCAACACCGTATTCCACAAAACACTCATCAAGAGACTGCACCAGATTGGAATCAAACGAGACGCACTCAGATGGATTGCATCCTTCTTCACGGACGTACACAGAGAACCGTCTACCCTCCTTCACCTCAGAACCTATGAGCACCATCTGCAGCGTCCCTCAAGCCTCATCCCTCAGCCCCACCCTCTTTAACACCTACATGAAGTCTCTAGCAAAGATCGTCAGAACCCACAATATCAACATCATGCCCTAAGCCGATGACACCCAGCTCATCCTTTCGCTGTCAGCAGACCCATCCACCACCAAGAACAAATTCCACAACTGCATAAAGGACGTTGCAGCCAGGATGGAGGACAACTGTCTGAAGCTCAACATGGAGAAGACCGAAGTGCTGATCTTTGGCAACTACACCTCCCTCTGAAATGACACATGGAGGTCCATTGAACTCAGACCTACACCGAAGACCACACCCACAACCTCGGAATCATCCTGGACAGCAAACTCACCATGAAATGACAGATCAACACAGTCTCCTCTGTCTGCTTCCACACACTTCCGAAGAATTTTAAAATGGCTCCCCATAAACACGAGAAAAACAGTCACGCAAGCGCTAATTACCAGCCGTCTGGTCTATGCCAATGCACTGTACACAGGAACCATCATCGAACTCATGAGAAGGCTCCAGACGATACAGAATTCAGCGGCCAGATTGATCCTCAACCTGCCCAAACGAACCTATATCACCCTGCACCTGCACCTGGGGAACCTCCACTGGCTCCCTGTCAAGAAGAGATGCCAATTCAAACTACTGACACACGCCTACAAAGCTCTCCACCACCAAGGACCAGCATACATGAACCACCCCCTAAACTTCCATCAACCATCCAGAAACCTTTGCCCGGCCTCCCTTGCCCTTGCAGCCACCTCATCCGCCGTAGCCACAGTGGAGGCTGCTCCTTCTCCCACCTCGCCGCCAAGTCCTGGAACGCCCTCCCTCTCCACCTCCGAACATCACCCTCTCTAACGGACTTCAGGAAGAGACTCAAGATCTGGCTCTTCGACTAGCCCAGCAACCCTGCACCTGAATACCCTCATGGGTGATAAGCTGCTCTCTAGAAGTACTGATTGATTGATTGATAAGGTATCCAAATGTTTTTCAGTACCAGGAGATATAAAACTTAAAAGTACATGTCCAACTTTTTAAATACAATGCACCCTGCTCTAGGGCCTCTTAGGAGCCTACCCTAAGGGGGTGACTTATATGAATTAAAGCCTAGCAAAAGGTTTATTTAGCCAGGTCGTAATGGCAGTTTAAAAATGCACACACAGGATGGAAGGCAGGCTGGGACATGTTTGAAATGTTGCTTAAGTGGGTCGGCATAATCAGTGGTGCAGACCCCCTAGTATTTAATTTACAGGCCCTGGGTGCCTGTAGTACCACTTTACTAGGGACTTACAAGTAAACTAAATGTGCCATTTGGGTGTAAGACAATTTTATCATGTTTAAAGAGATCACAAGCACTGTAGCACTGGTTACCAGTGTTAAAGTATGCATAGTCCTAAGGCCAACAGAAACGATTTAATCAAAACAGGAGGAGTGAAGGCAAAATGTTTGGGGGAAGCCTACCCTAAGGCTGACGGGTCTAGCACCAACCATTTAAGATCGCATTTCTTATTATAGGCCCTTGCCTCTGGCTCAGATTTATAATGTGACAGTCAGTCTTTAATGGGTGCTGTAGCTCTCTCCAGTGAACCATAAAGATGTATTACCATAAGAGAGAAACATGACACACAACAAAAGTTTTTTCTATTTTTAAACCATTAAAGGTGGTGTTTCAATTATATTTTGTTTTTGTTTTGATTTGTTTTTTGGTGAAAATTTAAAAAAAAAAATATATACATAATTTTTTTCTACAACTAGCCTGGTGATCTAAATCATGAGATTTTTGGTTTGTTAACTCTGCTCACCAACACTTGATGCCTTTATGAGAAAATGAACAGTGAAGGCCAATAGTGGTGAAACAAAGATCCAGCTGTTCCTTCTTGTTCTGGAAGACAGCTGCAGGTAAAGTGGATCAAGGAAGTGTTATATCCTGGAAGGGCACAGATGATGTGGAGGTGCCCATGTCTTTATGCCGGCATCTTTTTGCTGCATTGTACTCATGGGAATGCCATATATTAGGATGCTTATGCTTCCCCATTGTTCCGAAGTTGTACTTTTTTCCTATACTGCAGCTGAAGGTTTGAAAACTTTCAAGTCACTGTCTTGGCAGGCATTTTTTCCTCTCCTTCTCTAATACAGAAGAACTGCCACACAATGGACTCTTGTGACTCCCTTGCTTCCTTCTGGGTCTACTCACATTGATTCTCACTCCCTGAAGTGATTATTTTTAAGTTTGCTGCCCAAAAACTAAAAACAAATCCAACACAAATGCACGATCTCTGTAAAGAGACTGTTACACGTTTAAAAGAACATAGAAATTCACTGACAAAACAAAAGTTAAAGGGAGGTTATAGTTTGGTGACAAAGCCACACAAATCATCCTACTATAGCAGAAAAAAATAGCTACATCTGATTAGCCATGGGAGCTTTTGCTCTCAACAGCCATTTCGGTACTGCTGGTCTGGAGAAGGTCCCAAGATACTGAAATAATCTGATTGACTGGCTGCAACATGTGAGAAAATGTAGCAGATGCCTCGGTCCCCGAATCCGAAAGAAATGTAGAAAGGGCACTTAAGTGGGCAGGGTAAGCACAACCTGACCACAAGGACAATGCAAGAGTGGTACAAAGGAAGGCCCCAGATGCTTAAAAAAACACACAGACACAGGACTGCAGTGTTATCACAGTACCCAGCATGGTCCCCCAAATGGTACTGCCGTATCTCCACAGGAGTTGCACTTATAGCAAGTGTTCCTACCATGATGTCACAGCACTGTGCAAGCTTCTTTTTGGGGTACCAGGTCTGCGGTATCGGTAACTCAGTACCAATAGTAATGAATGAGGCTGTTTAGGAAATATGACACCTTCATGCAGAAGCTTTGTGGTTGGCCCCCTGTTGAGGGTTAAGCTCGGGGTTGGCCACTGATAGGGGGTTGGGCATGTCACTGAACACTTTCTGCTCTGTATGGCCAAAGGCCATGCCATACAAGAGGGTGGCAGTTTACAGGGGTTTGGCTGCTCATGTGGGGATTCACTGCAGGCCTGGCTACAGACCATGTGCAGACTGGGGGTTGGTAGCTCAGAGGGAGTTGCACACAGGCCTTGGTCACAAGTCAGGCCCTATCTAGGCTCCCTCTGTGCAGAGTTAAAGGCTGTACTAAACTATGAAATTGGTGGATCATAGGGCGTTGGGCACAGGCGCAGATCGTGTTTTAGCGTTCACGGGGGTTTGGCTTCCTATAGGCGACTGGTTGTAGATTGGCCTCGGGGTTGTATGCGGGGCGTGGGCTGAAGACTGTATGCGTTGGAAGGGTTGTCTACATGTGGAGGAGAGGTCACAATTGATTATATATTTCATGGTGGGTAATATGGGTACCTTGGTACTTCCGCTGTATGAGAAAGGAAGCTACTTTAGAAACTATGGTGAGCCTATCTGTTTATAGTGTGGTGTGCACACTTTTATTTCTGGAGTTTTGTATAGCGCAAATTTGACCTGGAGGTATCAGGTATCAGAGTGCTTTACATGGGCACCAGTTACGTTACACAAGGACACTTGCATTTTTTTTCTCGTTAGGCATGCGGATAGTAAGTGATTTGCCCAGAATCCCAGGATGTTGAGCGTCATTACCAAGACTCGAACCCGGTTCCCCAGATTTGAGATCGACCGCCCTAGCCCATTAGGCCACATCCTCTCCCCAAGAGGTAGAACTGGATACATTCATTTTAGGTGTTGAGGAAGATCCTGTTTCCTTCTGCTAAAAAATGTACTGCATCTCTCCTGTCGATATCTGGGATGTTGAATCAGGTGTTATTGTGGTAGGGCACCATACCAAGGTCTATGCGAAATACAGCAATTATCTTATTGTCATTTCCAAGATGTTTCAATTTTTGGACAAAACTGATTGCACCCCTGACACTTTTACTTTTGACATATGTTGGAATAAACAATGGCAGTGTGGGAGAAGAGATTCATCAACTCTCCTAAACGTTCTTTCAGATAAATTGATAATTCTATCCCAAATGATTGAACCCAAATAATTGATTCTGGAATTTACCATCATCACATCACATCCTGCTCAAAGGTTTTAACCATAGGTAGAGATGATGCCATTGAATCCATGCATTTCCAATCCAAGTTATCTCCACTTTGGGAAACCCTTGGGGCATATTTATGGGAATAGTAGCGCTGGGCAGCTCAGCAAGTCACGTTGCTGCACTGCCCAGTGTCATTGGGAAAGGGCAGGAGTGCACTGTATTTAAGCAATGTGGATGCACTGTATTTAAGCAATATGGCATATTCCTGTCCTTTCAGAGAAAGTGGTGACTGAATCCTAGCACACCATTACGTGGGACATATATATTCAATCCAGGCTAGAAACAGAAGTGTCGACGTTTCAACCCGACTCCTGTGTGAGGTAAATTGGGCTCTTGCATGCAGGTCTTCATCAGGACTGTAGATCGAAAAAAGTAGGGCAACCGATTGTGGTGCAGCTGCACCGTAGGTGTTCAACTCAGATACACCCTGCTATCTTGGCCAAATGCTCACAATACAGTGAAAACTTCAAAAACGGTATCACTGTAGATGCTGATCATCGTGATTCAGCTTGTAAAACGAAATTGCAACAGAGTAGACAAACCGTTTAGGACCTGTCTCCTTTCCTAATGCCGAGTTGTCAGTGGGGGTCAGATGACCCAGAGAGTTACGGTTGATTTGTGAACATACGGCTTTACCACTATTGGTTTCCATTCATTGGGAAAGGAGACAGGTCCTAAATGGTACACGATTCCTTTTTTTCAATTCCCAAATAAGGATTCTCTTTTTGGAAATTTCAAAATAGAAATTTGGTATTTTAATGATTCTCTTTGGGTACGCTGAGTAGGCTTTTGTACATACTAAAAACTAATTTTAGTGGTCGGTACCCAATTTAGGACTGGTTACCGAATTGTTAACCGACCATAGATCTGTCCAAGAGTGTACTATTATTGGTTTAAAGCAATTAGCAAAATAAGAAGACTATTAATCACTGTAGTAACAATAACTTTTCTAAAAAATACAGCTTCAATTAAAAGTTTACTTTTACTACGTATTGCAGATTAAAGTTAGTGAATAACATGAAGGTACAGGAAACAAGGAGAAAAGGTCTCAATTTAGTGTAAATGTTAAAAGAAAGAAAACACACCAGAATATATCCAAAAAGCCCTCTGGCACTGAAACGCTTACCAACCATAAGCGAGTCTGTGAGCTTAAGGAGCGTAGTGTGGGGTGAAGATTGTACTACAACCCACTTTTCTTAAGTAATACAAAAAGTAAAAAAGTATTGATTTTAATATTTCTTGTTAGACATGACAGGCTTTAGGGTGATCTTCCCCCAAACGTTTTTCCCACTCCCCTCCTGTTACTGAAATTCATTTAGGTGCACCTTACCACTGCTAGCTAGTGCTAAAGTGCGGTAATCAGTCAAAATATTGAGTTTAAAATGTCGACTTACACTATTATCGAGTTTTAAATATTGTGACACAGAAATATCGACAGCAAGTATATCGTGGTCAAGAATATCGACTTTAAGGTAAGAAATATTGTTTGCAAAAATATAGTTGTTTAAAATAGCGATTTCTTCATTAGTGTTATGTATTTTAGTATATACTTTAAATGTATGTGATGTATTTTTTTGTATAAGTATTGTTTATCGTTTTTAATATATGTGTTACATTTTTAGTAGTTATTAATTGTATTTGAAATTAAATTTTGCATTTTTAGTTCCGTAGCAGGTTGTGGATTTATAGGGGAATAGGGTGGAAAGTAATTTAATTATACAAAATAATGAATATATTTATTCATTAATATTTTTTTATTTAGATTTTATAATGTTAATTATGTTTTTTATTTTGTTGGGTAAATTGTAGGTGCGGGTTGTGGGGTTTATAGGGAAAAAGGTGGGAAGTCATTTATTTTTACTTAATTAATAATTATTTGTTAATTAATATTAATCAATTAATTGACAATTAATTATGGTGATTGTGTAATAAATTTTAGGTGTGGGTTGTGAGGTTTATAGGGGCAAAGGGTGGGAAGTATTTTATTTATAATTATTAATAATTAGTTGGTAATTAATATTAATTAATTAATTGACAATTATGGTAATTGTGTAATTAAGTTTAGGTGCAGGTTGTGGGGTTTTTAGGGGTAAAGGGTGGGAAGTAATTTATTTTTAATTAATTAATGATTAGTTGATAATTCATATTTATTAATTAATCAATAACTAATTAGTGTAATTGATTATTTTTTTGTGTGTGTGGGCTGTGGGTTTATAGGCTGAAGGGTGAGGAGTAAATTAATTTTACTTACTTTATAATTAGTTGTTAAATACTATTAGTTAATTAACTTAAAATGTTTTTAATTGTGTAATTAATTATTTTTACAGTTTAATTTTAGGTGTGGGTTGTGGGGATCATAGGTGTAAAGGGTGGGAAGTTAATTAGATTTAATGTGCTTTCATTTGTTTTTTAATTAATAATATTTGTTTAATTGATAATTAATTCTGTTAATTATGCAAATACTTTTTTATTTATTTTTGATGTGGGTTGTGAGTTGTGTGGTGTTATATGGTGAGAAGTAAATAGACAAAATTTAAGGAATAATGTTTTTGTTAATTAATAATTTCTAAATAAAAATATTTGTTTGGAAATTATTTTTTTATTTTATGTAATATATTTGTAGGTATTTGTGATATGTATTTAACATTATATTATGTTTTTATATTTTTTTATTTTGAATATTAAATATATTAATTTTTAACATATTTATATTTTTTTATTTACTTTAAAAAAAATATTTATATTTTGTTGATAATATTTTGTTTGTTTTTAATTTTGAACGGACTGGAGTGAGAATAGTAAATGTTGTCCCTCCGCAATCCAACACTTTCCCTATTGATGCAGTGACTGGAGTGGGAATAGTAAATTTTATCTCTCCGCTATCCAACACTTTCCCTACTGTTGCACTCTCTGGAGTCAGAATAGTAAATGTTATCCCTCCGCTATCCAACACTTTCCCTACTGTTTCACTCACTGCAGTGGGAATAGTAATGTCTACCCATCCGCTATCCAACACTTTCCCTACTGTTGCACTCATTGGAGTGGGAATAGTAATTTTTACTCCTCCGCTATCCAGCATTTTCCCTACTGTTGCACTCACTGGAGTGGGAATAGTACATTCTACCCCTTCGCTATCCAACACTTTCCCTACTGTTGCACTCACTGGAGTGGGAATAGTAATTTTTACCCCTCTGCTATCCAAAACTTTCCCTACTGTTGCACTGACTGGAGTGGGAAATGTAAGTTTAAAATATTTTAAATAGTTTAATGTTTTAATTTATAATAGAATGTTTTTTCAAATAGATTTTATGTTATTGGTATGTGTGTATATACATATATATATATAATATAAAATATTATATATGTGTTTTTTAAATTAAGATTATTTGTTATATTTGTTAAAATGTATATTAAATCTAATTTTTTAAAAATTAATTTTATTCTTTAATATATTTAATATTTATTAATTTATTTTATATATATAAAGAAAACGATAATTTGTACAACTATATTTATGACATCGATATTTTTTTCTCAATATTTTTGTACTTACCATTATAAGTATAGGATGTAGATATTTTTGACATCGATATTCTGGTCACGATATTTTTGTATGGGGATATTTTGGGTGTGGATATTTTGTCAGTGTCCCCTAAAGTGCTCACTCCTTAAAACATGGTAAAATTGGCCTACATTTATTGGCACATTTAATGCACTTATACATTCCCTAGTAAAAGGGCACAACTTGTACCCAGGGCCTGTAAATTAAATGTGACTAGTGGGCCTTGAGCACTTATTGTACCACCCACTTGAGTAGCCCTTATCAAACATGTCTCAGGCCTGACATTGCAGCCTGAGTGCAGTGTTAAACTGCAAATTTGACCTTGCAAAATAAATCTTTTCCAGGCCTAAACCTCCCTTTTATTACATATAAGTCACTCCTAAGGTGACCCTAAAGAAAGTGCAGTGTATTTAAAAAGTTGGGCATTATTTTTTAATACAAATATATTGTAATTTCAAATCCTCTTTAATGGTAAAGTTGGATATTAAGTTACAATTCTGAAAATGGCACTTTTAGAAAGTTGTCATTCTCTTGTCCTAACCATTTGGTGCCTGAAGCTGTATCCTGGATCACATGACTGTGAATATAGTGGCAGTTGGCCTTTGTTAATTCCTACCAGACAGTCGGATAGAAGGGTACCAGATGTTGGCAGGAGGATGGTAGGGGCAGAGCTGTTCTGTGCCCCACTTATATTTCAAAGGGTCTGCCTTGGCACTCTCAAATAGATCTTCACACCAGCCGTTTGTCTCCCTAGACCTGTTGGAACGTGGGCATGGGAGGAAGGAAAATTGCTGAACCAGATGCGGAGGGAAGTCCAGACATTTTTTCCACTACAAAGGCTAGCACAGGTCTAAATATTGGATACTCAGACCAACTCTTCGGTTCACTCCTGGACCTGTGGAGGACCCCCAGAAGGGCTGCCTTGTTCTTCAGGGGACTGCCCTGCTGGTACAAGAGGACTGCCTAGCTACTTGCTACTTGAAGCCCGCCTTGTACCCTCAAAGGACTGCCCTGCTGCTTGAGGCCTGCCTTGCTGATTGATCTCAGGACTACCCGAGTCACTCCAAGGGCTAGTTGGCTGGCCTCCTGTTCTGAGCTCCACAGACAGAAAAAGCTCCAAAAACTTGAACACTGCACCTGGACCCTGCCTGAGGTGAGTCCTACACTCCAAGTGGTGCCCACCAGTCCTGAACCTTTGGAAGTGGTGCTAAAGGTACCCAAACAACCAACAACCAAAACCTAAGACTTAAAACATGTTCCACCAAAATGTGGTGTGAGAACTGCCCTAGGTGCATCACTGATCGGCCTCACCTCCTGCTCCTGCTATCCTCTTCTCCACAGAAGCAAATCCTGTTCAGGGGGACCTATTAGGAAGACTATAAGGGCTCATGGAGCCATCGTCAGCTACAGCCTGCAGCTTCATCCCGCAGCTTCATCCCACTGGAGATTCTCGACTTCCAAAAGTTTAACACAGTCCGAACGTAGAAAACTTCACTGCTACTTCATCCAGAGGCTCCCTGATGATGATGCCTCCTTTTCAGACACCTTCGGTTGCCTTCCCCCTGCTGGACATTACCCTTTCAGATATTTTCTTCTAAAAGTCTGAAGGTAAGCCGAGATTGGGCCCAATCCACTTTGTGTATCCGAACCACTCTCCATTGCAGTCGGCCATAATTTTTGACTTTGTGCCGGTCTCGCGCGACTAGATGTCTGCGGTTGGCACTTAGATCTTTTAGGCGCTGTTTCTCACTAAAAACTTTAAAAATTCATAACTCCAGTTTGACTGATTGGGTTCAATTCATTTTGGTGTCATCATATTTATTACAATTTTCACAATTTTTGTAAATTGGTGTAGGAATTTTCTTGTGTTGTTTATACTTTATTATTGTTTAAGTGCTGCATAAATACCTTACACATTGCCTCTAAATTAGGTATGATGGCTTTTGTGGCAAGCTACCGGAGGGTTAAGCGCAGGTTAGTTTTGTGACTGTTGTGATTCACTATGACAGGGATTAGAGTTGTTGCTTAAAATGTGTTCACCCCCCCAACCTGCAACCCACTTTCCTACAGCGAAGTAGTGGCAGTATATATTTAGCAATGAAAAGGTATATTTAGGGACAGTTGTCTCTCTTGAATGTGCAGATTAAATAAGGGTATACTACAGACTGTCATGATTTACCAAAAGGAGGAAGGCATTAAACTGCAAGTTTGTTAAGAGGGTTAACTTGCTGATGCATGCATGACTACTGAAGCAAGTCACAAATTAAACATAAAACCGAATTCAAGTAACTCAGCCCTACTTACTGAGACACCCATTTGAAAACTCAGAAGCAAACTGTGTTCAGCTATATAGACTTTAGAGCATCAAATAATGCATTCTAAAAAGACCCCAGTTACCTGTAAGAATCCCATTTTTTTTTACATCTGATGACAAATTTAGTTTCCTCTCATTCATCCTGAGCAGCTAAATGGAACACAACCCACATGCAGTCCATTGAAACATCCCTTCACATACTGTCTGAAAAGTAAGCTATGTGTTGGTGTTCTAAAATGGAAAAAGAAACCTTTCAAAAGTTGAACAAAAATACACTTTCCACCTTTGTCATCCCCTGAAAATTACTTCTGCACACAATGTTCACATCTCAGCAACTAGAACAGGAGGTTAACCCAGGTGACACTACATGGAACACTCTGCATCGGAGTACTAAAAACATGTGAGATGAAGCCTCAAACTAGTCCTGAAAAATACTGAAAATCACAGTTACGATTAGCACTTTTGTAACCACTTTCTGTGTGCAACGATCCCAAAATGCCATTCATGAGTACATGCTTGATATGTATAATACTAAGATCAAAACCTAAGAACATGGTATCTTGCACAAAAATAGTCCAATGTCTTTCCAAAAGAAGGATACAGTAAAGAGCAAAAAAAAGACCTCAATTGACTTTAAACATGTCAAAAGACATGAAAACCTACCCAAAATCAATCCAAATAAACACTCCTTTAGAGCTAACTTAATTACTTCTGTTGGTCTGTGAGCTGCAAGAGAGTTGTATGAGGTTAAGATGGTACTATAACCTGCTATTTTTAAGTAGGTTAAAAATTGTTGTTTTAATTGCACAATGTTGACAGTATGCATTTAGTAATAGAATGGTACCCTTAATGATATTTGTGGGCTTGATTGAGATGTTGGTGGAACAGGTCCCGCTGTTGCTTTTTCGACAGTCTTCCCGCCGGCCGACTTGGCGGTCAGCCCGCTCTATTTAGATGTTGGTGGGTCCTTGGGTGCATCTGCCAGGAATCTTCGTCCACGTCGACGGTGCCATAGACAGAAGCGGCTGGCTGCCAGACTCCAGCCAAGAGTCCCACTGAGCTGCTTACGATGTGCCTTTCTGTCGAGGCAACTGTGGTGGTAATCCCTCCTACTTTGAGTTTGCGGACTCAAAGGAAATGAGGTAAAAATTTAAATTTTTACCTGCTTCCCGCCTCCGTCTTGTACCTTGTCGTCCAGGTCCCTCCTTTGCTGCTCTGCCTCCACCATGACGCCAAATGACTCAATTGTCACCGAAATCTAAGGTAAGCTACTTGTACAATTGTCCTACTGTATATTGTGTGTTAACAATTGATGTAGCCTTGTGTATTTCTGCATTGCTATTACATGCAATATTTTTTCTTAGGTGTAATGCAGTACTGTTCATTTTCCTACTTATCAAAGTAAAGTGAACACACCTGTATTGACACTTAAAAAACATTGTTATTGTGGTGCTTGGGGGTGTTGTGCTAGTGATGTGTGGGTGGGTATTCAATAGTGTGTGTATGTTGTGTGAGTGGCATGTAATATGTAACACAAAGAGATATGACACATTGTCTATATACGTTTTTCATGCAAACATGAAACATATGTGTATTGACACATTAATAAGTTGTACTTACCAGTCTCCACTCCATCAGGTATTCACTCCATTAGCAAACCACCGCTAGGGCACTGCAGGCACAACAGGAACATCTAAATCGGCTCCGCGCATACCCGCCAGCCTGATGGTGACGGAATACTGTTAGCCAGCAGAGAAGACCGCAAATACGACAGGCGGGCCGCTGGCGGCTTGACAGAGTACTTGGAAACACCGCCACAGCGGAACGACGGTAGTCCCACTAAGATCCAAATTTGGCCTTATGTCTTTTCAAAGTGCAGAAAAGGAAAACTATACATGGAGAATGTGATGACTTTGAGAAAAGAGCAAGACATTACTTTGTGAATTTGTCAATAGGGCTATCATATTGAAGTATATGCCATTACTACAAGTGGTAGATGAAATAAACTGAAACCAAAAGTGAGGAAACTGAGTGCAAATTAGTGATACATCATTGTGAAGAGGTATTATATTTATTTTTTTGTTTATTTTCTGATGCGGATCCAGTAAAGAAGCCCCCCGAAAACGTGCGGCGAAATACGTTTTTACCTTGGTACAGCCGTAGTACTGCAGTACAGTCACACTTCATAAAATAAATTGAAGGTTAAAATGAAACTTTTTTGAGGAAATAAACTGGATGTAATATATAAACTTTTTCAAAACATAGAATAACTGACAAACAACATAACTTTTCATTGCATAGAAAAGTGAATTGCAGAATTATAAAGTTACACTTTAGCTATGTAATCGAAAGAAAAATCTTTACCTTTTTCTAAAAACATGAGCTAAACAACTAAATAGCATAGAAGTCAAAGTAAATTTAAAATTAGAGTTCTCATACAGAGTTTTTTTAATATTGTATGCGATTGCAGTTGCAGCATACTGGGAATAGGCTTTGTATTGGCATCCATGGCAACACTGGTGCAGTGTACAGGGTTTTGTTATTATTGGGAAAGTGAAAAAAGGTCACAGTAACTTTAACAAATGTTTGTGGTTCCCATTACATTTTAACATTTTTTTTTACAGTTAATGGTTTAAAGGCCTAAGCTTCAAGATTGATCTAAGCCTTACATAACCCTAATTAGCTGAGTTCAACTCCGACAGAAGGGGAGGTGTCTGAGCTCAACTGCTGGTGGTGTTCACTGAGCTTTGATTGTATTTTGATGTGTTACATAAGTCTTCATTAACCTTATTTCTACTGACATCTTCTATTACAAGTACTAAAACCTATAGTAATAGGAAAGGTTGTATGTGTATTGTGAAGAGATAATTACCAAGGTATTATTTTTTTAACTACATTGTCAAATGAAATCTACGTTTAGAGTGTACCTTTCTTAATTCAGGATACAATTGTGCTTATTTATGAATTCAACTTTGTTTTACTAAAACTCCTTTTATTAAAAATACCTTGCCTGTAAAACATTGTATTTTTGTTAGGACTATTTTATAACAAGGTAATTAGTATATTGAAAAAATTAATTTCATACTGTATTTTGGACTGTCTCTTTACATGAGACACAATATTAAAAAGTGGCGATTATTATTAATGTGATTTTCTAGAGTATTACTTCGCTTTATTTGATTAGTAATTAAAATAAAAAATGGGTATATATATATATATAAACGCCACATCCGACTCCTCACAACGAAACCGGACACCGACACGGGGGAAACATTAAGCAATTCCGTCTTTAATTCAGCATTACGCTGCAACGCGTTTCGGCAATTCCTGCCTTCATCACACAGTATATATATATATATACAGAGCAAATCCTGGATCGTTACCAACTTCCAACGGCGCACAAACACAGATACGGACCACTTCCAGGGACGTTTTCAAACTGCAGTGCTTTATTTAAATCACATGATTATAGCAACCAGTCAGTCCTGACCAGTGCCTCAGCATGACGCGTTTCGACCAAAACAAATCGGTCTTGTTCACATAACGCGCTACTAGAAGACATGCATTTAAATAGTGAAAGTAATTGGGAAAATCACACCTGTAGACAATTGAGCTCGAGTTGCGTGACAAATAGACATAAATAACAGACTCTTAAAAGGACAGTGAGTAAAAGTACAAGATAATGTGGAGTAAATATCTAAAATCTCACCTTGAGAAATATAAATATATTTACAATCGATTGAATTAAAATGATAAAAATTCAACCACCAAATTAAAAAGAGGGAAAAATAGTGCCTTTACAAATAAATACATAGTACAATATAATGTTCATCACGTATAACAATGATAGGCATAGATAAACTTCCCTCAAAGCAATAGTGTGCAAAAAATACAAATGTAAACTTCTACTCATGTGCAAAATAGAGTCAAAATTAAACTGTCTGGAGTCACAGAATCACTTGAGTTACTGCATTGTTTAGGTTAGAAAGTGCAAAATGTGCAAGTGCAAAAATATCAAAGAACAATACTATTAAAATTAGAACATGCCCCCGGAGCACCGGGGAAGCCCATATATATAGCAAAATCAATGGCAAACACCTTAAATGTAGGGCAAGTGCCCTATATTGGCAAATACATACATTGTTAACAATGTGGCTCAATAAACCTGTGTATCTGAAACAATTCAATCAAAGAGTAAGATCTCGGTTAATATAAAAAGACAGGGAATAAATTCTTATAAAGGTGTGGAATAAAACCAAAGATGTGTAGATACAGTACTGGATAAGCCGAGATGCCACAACAAAATATACAAATATCAGGATGTAATCATAAAAAGTTGTGCAAATCCTCCCCCATATTAAGGCCATTGGGCATCTTAGTATCGAGTTGTAATATAAATTTGGATTCAAGTTGTCTCAACTGGCGTTCTCTATTACCTCCTCGAACTGATTTTGGAACTACCCCAATTACAAAGTATTCCAAGTCATTTAAATTATTGTTGTGTGCTAATTTTAAATGTCTTGCTACGGGATAATTTGGGTCAGAATTTACTGCAACTCTGAGATGTTGAAGTATGCGGTTATACACCTGGAGCTTGGTGCTCCCTACATACTTCAAGCCGCATGTACAGCGAAGCACATAGACTGCAAAGTCAGTACGACAGGTATAATAACCTTGTATCTTGACAGGTGTGTTACTAAAAGCAGTCGTGTATTCCATCATGTTGGTCCCGAATTTACAAGCCCGACATGAGCTGCACTTAAAAAAAACACACCTGGGTGACAGCCATGTATTAGTAGCGGTAACTTCAGAGCTGTTTCTTACCAGATTGTCTCTCATAGATGGTGCCCTTTTAAAAGTTAAAGAGGGAGAAGCAGGTAAAATTTGAGAGAGAGTAAGGTCAATAAGGACTAAAGGCCAGTTTATGTGCACAATACTCCTAATCTGTTTCTGTTGTCTACAGTAGGCAGTAATGAGTCTAACTTCCTGAGGTATATTTTTAGTGATGTTAGAGGTTGTGACTTCATTCTCAGTCTGGCTGTTGGAAATACCTAGACAATGATCACGTGACAAGGAATTGGCTTTAATGCGAGCTGAACTAAGATCTTTAAAACTATAGCCGCATGATAGAAATCTTTGTATGGCTTCATTCTGGCAGATTTCTAAATCCTTGTCATTGCTACAGATACGGCGGATCCGTAGAAATTCCCCATACGGAATACTGCGAATCAGATGTTTAGGGTGGGAGCTCATAGCGTGAAGAACAGAGTTCCCCACCGTCTGTTTCCTGTGCAATTTAGTCTGTAGTTCACCTTGCTCAATATATACTGACACATCTAAAAACTCCACATTCATAGAACTAATGGTGGCAGTGAATTTAAGATTCAGATCATTGGTGTCTACAAATTCCATAGCTGATGTTCTGGATCCCCTCCAAATAAGACACACATCATCTATAAATCGCCACCAATGGCAGACATGATTATTAAACAAATCCCTGTGTTGGCCCCTGAGGACATGCTCCTCCCACCAGCCCACATGTAAACATGCATAGCTGGGGGAGAAGCATGCCCCCATAGCCACTCCTCGCAGTTGATGGTACACTTGTTTGTTAAATAAGAAAAAATTATTTTTGAGGCAAATCTCAATCATATCAATTAACATTCTATTATGTTTTGAGAAACAAATATCACGCTGCCCCAGAAAGTAAGTCACTGCATTAATTCCATCAATATGATGGATACTCGTATACAGGGATGTTATGTTCATAACAATCAACAAATATTCACTGTCCCAAGTAACATTTTTCAATTTTTTAAGAAAGTCCCCAGTGTCTTTTATAAAAGATGGTAGATTAGATACAAATTCCTGTAAAAAATAATCAACAAATTTGGAAACCGGTTCTAAAAGACTCCTTTGTGCTGATATGATGGGTCTTCCAGAAGTAGGGGTAATGTTCTTATGAACTTTAGGGATGAAGTATAAAATCGGTGTAATAGGATGTTCATTTTTGAGTAACAAAAATTCGTTTTTACTAATCAGACCTCTTCTCTTCCACTGGAAAAGTTCTTTAAAGACCATATCTTTAACCTTTTTGAGGTCCATAAAGGATGCCATCCTATAACATTCGGTATCGTTAAGATGTTGCATAGCTTAATCCATATAAAGATCTCTCGGCCACAATACAACATTGCCTCCTTTATCGGCTTTATTGATGATTAAATTCTTCTTTTCTTTTAGTTTGTGCATGAGGTTATGATATTGCAGTTCTGCATACCTCATATTACGATGCTTGGATTTGACCGATCTATTCAATACTTTCAAATCCTCTATGACCATATCGGTAAATACGTCAATGGCGTCTTTCGGCATCATGGGCACAAAAGTCGATGAAGGACAAAATGGACTGTTGGCTGACCCACTAGTTGTAATACCAGTTTCATGTAAAATTTCTTGTGTGGGTCTAGAGTCAGAGTCAGTGTCTGTGGCTAAAGCATGGAGAAGTTTGAGCGTGTCTGTATCAGATGCCTGTAAGTTCAAACCCCTATTAACAGGAAGAGACGCATCACTTGTGATTTTTGTAGAATTGTTTAGTTGAAAGAATGTTATAAGTTTTAACTTCCTGATGAATTTATAAATGTCAACTCGAGATTGAGTATAGTTAAAATTGCTCTCAGGGCTAAATGTCAATCCGAGCGAAAGAAGTTGAGTTTCCGCTGTAGTTAAAATGGTGTCAGAGAGATTGATTACTGTATTATCGTTTGACTTGCTAGGGTTCACCATTTCTTTGTTCTCGTTGCCCTTCATCTGGCGTTGCCTCTGGACCCTCCGCATCTCCCTCCTCTGTTGGGTTCTCCTTCTCCCTGCTTGTACTGAGGATTCCGGGGTCGCAGGGTTTGGCGCCGGGCCTGCCTCAAAAAATTCAGCTCTTCAGCCGGAGTTCGCGATACCAGCAAAGCATTTGACAGAGTGTCACCAGATTCTCTATTATCATCAGATTCATAACTACTTGATATGGAGCTGGCCTCAGAACTCGTTAGAGCAGGATCAACAGAACTAATCGATTGTGGATGGGGAAGGGGTGCATTTTCAACCAGTGCTTGCCTTTTGTATGTGTCAAATCTTTTGGAGAAAGAGAATACTCTCCCCATCTCATAATCTCTCTTGTCCCGTGCAAACTTAAACACCTTCCGGGCTTTAATAGTGTCTTCAAATTTCTTGAGGCGATCATTGATTTCCTCACGAACTTTTTTGACATCATATTGTTGTTCAAAACCATCAAGTAGTGCAATAATTTTATCAATTTCTTTCAAAATGGTCTCTCTATCAATTTCGGCGTACTTTATTAAGATCAAGACCATATTCATGGACGCTTGTAGGTTGTTTGTTGCCCACTCAGTGAGCATTGCAGGATGCAGGTTTTCAAAGGAGGGAGCAATCATAACTCTTAATCCTCGGGGAACATGGTTAACATCCCTGTATTTCTCCAGGGACTTTTTCTCCCACCCTTTTGTTAACTCATTTTTTTGTAGTTTTTCTAACGATTTCAATAAAGTCTTTAAATCAGTATTTGCCGGTTTCTTACTACTACCGCTGCTGCCGGGGTCATCTGTGACCTCAGGTAAATTTTCAAATAGAGCTTCTGCCGCTGCCTCACGGTCTCGTAGCACGTCTACTGTGGACATGGTTGCTGAATTCAATCTATATTTAATTAAGCAAAAAGATGCCTTTCCAATGCATGGGCATCCAAACAAATGAGTCCCGATCTCTCCACCCGTTACGCTCTGAATCAAACTTGCAAGTTCGCTTACCGGAGATGTCCCGATCGGCACCCAGTGTGTCCTCCGACTCCTAAGTGGCCGCCGCTTCTTCTCCTGGTACGCTGCTGCTTAATGACTTGTGATTCAGTGACGGGGGCAATCCGGACCAATACTCCTTCCGGGTCAAAGATTCTCGCTTACGCGATGGCAGCTGCACGCCGGTTCGCCCAAATCGGAGAGAGGGTCCGTGAGCTGGAGACAGCCATACTCCAGTGGGATTAGACACAGAGCAAATCCTGGATCGTCACCAACTTCCAACGGCGCACAAACACAGGTACGTACCACTTCCAGGGACGTTTTCAAACTGCAGTGCTTTATTTAAATCACATGATTATAGCAACCAGTCAGTCCTGGCCAGTGCCTCAGCATGACGCATTTCGACCAAAACAAATCGGTCTTGTTCACATAACACGCTACTAGAAGACATGCATTTAAATAGTGAAAGTAATTGGGAAAATCACACCTGTAGACAATTGAGCTCGAGTTGCGTGAAAAATAGACATAAATAACAGACTCTTAAAAGGACAGTGAGTAAAAGTACAAGATAATGTGGAGTAAATATCTAAAATCTCACCTTGAGAAATATAAATATATTTACAATCGATTGAATTAAAATGATAAAAATTCAACAACCAAATTAAAAAGAGGGAAAAATAGTGCCTTTACAAATAAATACATAGTACAATATAATGTTCATCACGTATAACGATGATAGGTATAGATAAACTTCCCTCAAAGCAATAGTGTGCAAAAAACACAAATGTAAACTTCTACTCATGTGCAAAATAGAGTCAAAATTAAACTGTCTGGAGTCACTGAATCACTTGAGTTACTGCATTGTTTAGGTGAGAAAGTGCAAAATGTGCAAGTGCAAAAATATCTAAAAAACAATACTATTAAAATTTGAAAATGCCCCCGGAGCACCGGGGAAGCCCATATATATAGCAAAATCATTGGCAAACAGCTTAAATGTATATATATATATATATATATATATATATATGGAGGAAAAAAGCAGAGATCTCTGGGTAGTTCTTAAGTTTAGGTGGAAAGCAGCTCCTGTATAGAGCACTCTCAACACCAGCGACACTCTAGATCTGCTCACCTCAAATGTCTGCTTTTCTATCAAAGTCTTTAAGCAAAGGATTAGCACAGTGCCATCCACGCCGAGGTAGAAAGGGACTAGGGGCAGATATATGACCCCTTTTTGCCAGAGACCACTGCCTGCCCTTAAAAAAATGAAACTGAAAAGTTTCATTTTTCTTTTTTAAATGCATCCTGTTTTCCTTTAAGGAAAACAGGCTGCATTTAAAAAAAAGAACTGCTTTATTAAAAAAGCAGTCACAGACATGGTGGTCTGCTGACCCCAGCAGGCCACCATCCCTGTGAGTGCTAGCCATTCCTAATGGGGTCGCAAATTGCGCCTGCCTCATTAATATTAATGAGGCATGCAATTTGCGACCCCATTAGGAATCGCAAACAGTGTCTGAGACCCTGTTGTGCATTCCAATTAGCGAGTCGCAAATGCAATGCAATTTCGACGCAATTTGCGACTCGCTAATTTGCGGGTTGTACACCTGGCCCAAAGTCTTTTGCCATTTCTACAGCAAAGTCTTTAAGCATAGGACTAGCACAGTGCTGTCCACTCCGAGCTGTAAAATGACAAAAGGCATTTAGCACTCCAGGCACAGTATTACAGCTTTGAATTTGTAAAATACCAACAAAAACCAACCTGAAATGTGTAAAAGCCACCCCTGACACAGTGTTTCACTCAACTTAGAGCTCTTCAGGGAGGTATAGCTTTGTCCAGACACAAGGGAGCACCCAGTATATGTCAAAACAATACCTTTTCAGGCATAGAGTGACGCATAAATTATGGAAAAAAGAAGCAGAGAACTCTAACTAGTTCTCAAGTTTAGGTGGAAAGCTGCTCCTATGTAGAGCACTCTCAACAGCGTGGATGGCACTCTGCTAATCCTATGCTTAAAGACTTTGATAGAAAAGCAGACATTTGAGGTGAAAAGATCTAGAGTGTCGCTGGTGTTGAGAGTGCTCTATACAGGAGCTGCTGTCCACCTAAACTTGAGAACTACCCAGAGATCTCTGCTTTTTTTCCTCCATATATATATATATATAGTTCTCTGCTTCTTTTTTCCATAATGTATGCGTCACTCTATGCCTGAAAAGGTATTGTTTTGAAATATATATATATATATATATATATATATATATATATATATATATATATATATATATATATATTTATACATTTTTATAATTTTTTATAAAAAAATGTATAACTTTAAAGCAAACACATAAAAACACAAAAGAAGAATGCAGCACTTCAAAAAACCACTAAAGACTGCAAACAAAGTAATTTTAATAATCAATGAAAGCTAACAAAATTATTAAGTGAATAAAAGTAGGTTAGGAAATCTAATAATGAAAACAATGCTACATGTTTATTTCTCCAACTTACAGGTGCATCCTCTACAAGAAGGCGCAAATCCTATAAGGAAGAGACCCTCAATTACTTCAAATTCAAAATATACCACCTTCAAAGTAAGTATATCAACCAAACCACAAAAGTAACAAAGTAAAAAAAAAAATAAGGCCATAACTAAGTTTTAGATTAAAAACAGCATTTTCCTCTCCACAGACTTCAACAAAAGAAAACTGTGTGGAAAAAGATACCAAACAAGCCTACAAAGCAAAGTTCTTCAACTAAATCGAAATAAAGACAATATCGAATATCTAAGTTAAAGTGTGTACCAGAAATCTAAGTGTTAAAATGATATAATCCATCTATTATTTGTTTAATAAAATTAATGTGCATTTTCTATACTCTAAAACCCACATATAAAATATTGGAAATAGCAAAATACATCAAAGCCCAAAATGGGAAGCTGTTATTAAATTATTGAGGATATACCCACAGTAAGAAGGACACCACCAGGAAGAAACAAACTGGAAATGCACCAAATTGTTTTGTAAACATATGCTGTAGCAGGGCAACTACTAAAAGTAAAAATGTTCAGCACATTATGGAACATAACCATGCCCCGAATATTACGATGAGCAAAGTCAGAAAATAAACTAAAAGTGGACAGTAAGAGCTCACAAGTGCCAACAGGAGCAATATTTAAAAATATTATACCAAATATTCCTGAAGAAGCAAAAGGCTAACTCCCTGGCATACTAAATCTACAGAGGTTTATTGCATAGAACAACCAGAGAAACAGCAGTAGGACCTAGAAAATATACAGATATAGACATACCAAAACACATAGGGCCTGATTACGATGTCAGGTGGAATTACATATGCCTGACACCGTTGCTGTCTCGGGACCGACCGACCTACGATAGGCGGTCCCGACACCGATATTACAATGCGACCACACATGGTGCAGATGCATACTCACATTTCTCTATGGGAGCTTGTGCTGCGGCCATAAAATGGCCATAGCACAAGCTCCCATAGAGAAATGGGAGTTTATGTTAATCCCTGCAAAGCGAGGCAGGGATTAACAGGGGGGCACCATAGGTGCGCCCTCGGTCCCCAACCGGAGGCTGCAGGCAGAAGGGAGCCCTGCTAGGGGCCTGTCTGAAACTGACATACTCCCGCCAGCGGAAATGCCATCCTTAGGGATTATGGTGAGGCCTCCGACAGGCCGACGGGCTCCTTGAGCCTGTCGGAATCAAGCCAGAATGACCTCCCAGTTTCACTTTCGACCGCCTGCATTGTAATACTGCAGTCGGAAGTGAAACCTACGATGTGAGTCGGACCACAGGTCGGAGGCTTTCTGACTCACATCGTAATCAGGCCCTTACTAGTCATGCATAAAAAAGAAACATTTATATTATATGACAGCCAAAATACCAGTAAAAGATAATCATTTATCCTGCCAGTAACAATTTACTATTCTCAGCTCAATGAATGATAGACGGCACTTTTAAGTTGTGCCCTCCATCATTCTGCCAAATATACACAATAAATGGTCAATATCAAAATATAAGCATCCTATTAGTGTATGCACTTTTAACTAACAAACAAAATGCAACTTGCAGTGACATGCTAACACCTACAACCCATACACTACAGCACACTAACAACTATAACCCACTAAAAATCATCATAGATTTTGACCAGCCAATGATTTTGACCATAATTTAAATCTGCCTACACACTGCAATTCAGGGGTGCTACTACCATATTAACTAGGGCACTCCCAGCATATAATAACTAACCTAGAACTTGTACTCACAAAAAAGCTAATAGCTTTAGCATATGTCACTGCAACAGAAGACACTAGACTTGATAATTGAATCCCCCTATTTCCAACAACATGAAATCAATCGAGCTCCACCAATGGATAGTCTTGAGGATAATTGAGTTAGTCACCTGCACCGATCAGGCCACAGACACCAACCTACGTATCACATTCCATGGTGGAATATCTATGGCAGCACCATGTTTGAAGAAGAAAATGCAATGGAAGGTGGCACAATTGCTTCTAAGAAACACTTGGAAGAAGCCACTCCACACACTACCACTTCCTAGAAATACTTAAAAAAGAACAAAGCTACCAGGAGCTAAGAATACAACAATCTAGTGCCTTGACTGTCCAAGATGGTGTACTCTCAGAGCTGAGCTCTCACTAGCCACTACAGTTCTCTGATCACCCTGGCCATGCTGGCTGAGGTATTTGTGTCCAAATTAGATGAGAGGGTGCATTTTGAGCAAACAAAATAGCGCTAAATGCAAGTGATCATGAATAGCGAGCAAAAGCAGCCGCTCACGCTTACTAAAAGTGCACTTGGGGTATGATTTTCCTCAACTTATTCTTGGCATTTAACACTATTTTCTTAGAGCAAAATGAACCCTTGCACTCAAAATGCATGCAAGGATGCATTTTGAGCTAAGAAATGGCACTAAATGCAACAGAACAAGAATAGCGAGTGTGCCTGTTATTCTTGCATTTGGATTTCTTCCCCAAAATTACTCCTAATTACACAAATGGGCATATTGCATTGTCATCAGTAATTCTGCATCAAAAAGTATTGCAGAATTACCAAAATTATTCTGATTTATTTGGCGTAATTGACATTCCATCCAAGCCTCATATAGGCAACTTGAGGCTAAACGTCTCATTGGTCCCTTATGAAAAGGAGGATTATCTCAGATTTATAAATCACTGGATATTAATTCCCCCAATCTCATTTTGGGTCCTAGAGAACGCTGGAAGAGGTGGCTAGGCATGCTGGATGGTAGTGATAGGAGAGACTCCTCTATGGCTTACGTACCCTTGTCATTTGAGCCAAACTGCGCCGCATTCACTCTTTCAACTCAAACACCTCCAGCTCACCTACATCATGCCCCATTGGATGTGGAAGGCCCACAGATTACCTGAACCTAAATGCTTCCAGTGCCCGGATGTCACTGGGTATTTCTCCCACATGGTGTGGGGGTACCCAGTTACATGAACGAACTGGCAAAGAATCTTTACCATGCTGTTGAGAGTACTTGGCTGCCACATAGACCCTTCACCACCTTTCGCCCTGCTAGGGATCCTCTACGACTTGGGGGACTTCTTGTAAAGCAACTCAAATTATTTGAACTAAGTAATCACTTTCTACCACCTATAAAATTATAAAAATATAAAAAAATCATATGTAAACAATAAGTAAAGAAACAAAACATTAAAAAAAATAACATTTTCAATTAAATAATATAAATAAATAAAACACAATAGCACTTAAGATTTTATAGCTGTAGTCTTTGCCAGTAAAATGACAATGCAAAAAAATACAATCCCCAAAAATATTGATAGAAATACCCCCAAAAATGCAAACATAAAGCAGAGGAAATTAGATTATCCAAAACTGGTCTAATAATCCAAGGAAACCAACCAAAACCTACAAATTTCTCCTAAATAAATAATTGCTCAAGAAAAACCGAATAATGAAGAAAAAGTGGAAAATATATTTTGTCAAAAAATAAAGTGTTTTTTCTTCAATAAAATATAGTAAAGAATTAGGGTGAAAAATATACTCCAACGTCCAAAAATATATTTAATCTGTAAAGGAAACGTCATATGAACCTACCCAAAAAAAACACTTACAACCGTAGTACAAACCAAAGCACAGTAAATAAAAACATTCATATCAATTTTAAACACATTGAACACACATTTAAAACGCAATTAAACGTTACATTTGGGAGGGCGCTAGAGGGCGCACAAGCAAGATGGCCGCGCTAACGTGAGGCTCTTGCAGCTCGGAGCCCACAAACAGCATTTGCCTCCTCAAATGCCGCACTAGCACTTTTAAAAACAACTACAGAGGGATCGGAACGCCTCCGATACATCCTACAGCGGACCACGGCGTTTAAATCGGCCCGGTGACCGAGATATCAGCTCTTAGGACCAACGCTGCAGAGACCTCAAGATGGCGGCCGCCATTGCCCGATAACGGACATCATCGCCCCTGTATTTCAAGCTCCGGCGAATCCCAGCGGCGTGGTCCCGAATGCGATTGGGAACACACTTGAAACAAAGCTCCCATACTGCTCTGCCCGTCATTGGGAACCCATCTATCGGCACCGCTGGAACCAACCTGCCAGATGCGACCGATGGTCCCGGATACGCTGCTGCCTGCTCTCGACTGCAGCAGACGGAGCCGTGCCCTGACTGAGCCCTCCGGTCTGGTGTGATGCCGGTGCTGCTGTTCCGGTGAGTGGAGACCGCCTGGAGCTGTGGGACTGCCCCCGGGGTCTGTGACACTCCCGCTTCGCCTCTGCGACCCAGCGGAGCCACCCTGCACTGTGCCTGCTGTGAAATGGTGCCTCGTCCAGAGCTTCACGCGACCCGGGACGGCCCTGTAGACTGAAGCGGGGAGCCCACCCCTGGGGAACAAGCACTCTCCATCCCCACTCCTGCCCCCTGCTTGGACCAACTCCGGGGTGACAAACTCTGGCCTCGCACATCCCCAACTGTTTCAGGGCTCACTACTGCTCCTGCTGACGTAGACGCCATTGTGGGGCTGGTGCGACCCTCTATTGCGGCCTGCTATCCACCCAGGAAGCCATAGCTGCAGCCCACTCTCCTCTCATGAAGCCATAACCTGGTTGCTGTGGACTTCCTCCCGGGAGAACTTGACAAACGGCGCATATATTAACGATAAAGACAGGACCGCGCTCCCCACCAAAATGACGCCTGCCTGGTGAATACCTTATCGCGAGGAGGGCCCGATTAGTCCTACCGCTAGCCGTCTTGGCTCTCCCACAGCAGGAGCCACCTACAGCACTGCCACTACGCTACTTTCAGTACCCAAAGCAAAAGCTCATGAACTAAATACGCTGCCACAACTGCTTTTATCCCGCACAGAAGCCCCTCCACCACCGTCATTGAGCTGTGAGCCGCCCTCACCGGCTGGACTGCGGCCGCGCTGGCTGGGGGCCACTGAACTTTCGTTGCTATTCTGGCGGAGCGGAGTCTTAGTTACCAACCGCTGGCCTTTACCATAATAACCCGGTGGCAGCACTACTGCCCCCCTTGCCGCCGCGGTGTAGTGCCGGATCCGCTCTCTTGCTTGTCCACACCTAGCTCTTATCCTCCAGGCACCGCCACTCCAACGGGCAACCACAGGGCAAACATCATGGGGAAAACGGATGGCAGACAGCCCAAACTCATGTTTGACGCCCGCATATCAGCCAGGACGCAGCATGAAGTGGATGACGACGCGACCGATGCCCTTACCGCAGACGCACCCACGTCCACTGAAGACCTGAAAAATCTCCTTCTTACAATGAAATCCAGCCTCACTTCAATTGAGGCCAAGATGGACTCCATGTGCACCCGCCTCGATAACCTTACACACAAGCTCGACCAACATGAAGAGCGGATTAAAGACACTGAACAACGTATCTCTGATTTAGAAGATACCTCCACCGCTAGCACTGAGAAACTGCTTAATATGGAAAAGGTCCTTAAAGTCATCGCCCCCAAGAATGAGGACCTAGAATCAAGATCACGCAGAAACGACCTTCGAATTCTTGGCGTAGCCGAATCCACAAACACTGGAAAAATGGAGGAGTTTGTCGAGCGCCTACTTACCACACTATTTGGCAGAGAGGCCTTCTCCGCGCTTCTGGTGGTCAAAAGGGTGCACCGCTCATTAGCCACTCGTCCTCCCCCAGGAACCCCTCTGCGGCCGATAATCATGAGGATTCTAAACTACTACGACCGCGACACCGCTCTACGGCTGGCAAGAGAAAAGCAACCACTATCCTTTGAGGGCAAGTCAATCTCTATCTACCTGGACTTTACCATGGCTGTCCAGGAGGCCCGGAAAAAATTTCTGCCCGTCAAAAGAAAACTCCAACAGGCCAACATCACGTATGCCATGCTGTTTCCAGCATGCCTGAAAGTCACATATCAGGACAAGCAGCATTTTTTTACTCAGCCTCAACTTGTTAATGAATTTTTGAAATCCCTGCCCAAGAGACCCTCTGGTCAAATGTCACCAGGCGCTTCGCGCACCTCTACCACGGACCTCTCAGATGTTGAATGATGGAGGAATCAGAACACTTTATAGGAGGCCTACTACGTCCCGGGGCTGTCAGCGTAGGCAGTGTTAATTTTTTCTATGCCGACACAACCGAAGAGGTAAAGCATGTTTCCCCTGTATTGGACATGAAATGTGCAGAGAAGGTCCCGTGCCAACACGCTACATCATGATGACATTTCAGACACCATATCTGCCCCTGAGCACCCTTGTACCACCGAGGAGGCCCTGTGTCACGCTCTAGCCAATACCCAATAGGTATTCCCTACATGATGTGGTACTCTGATGTTACAGAGATTTGTACTTACTCCCCCGTTGGGACTTTTGAGTTGGGGTATATAGGGAGAGGAGGGAGGGCTACTAATCACAGCAGGATTGGGCTGCTGATGTGGGAGGTAGGGAGGGGGGACTTCACTAAACGACTACTGCATGCCACAATAGATACAGACAATCACTATTTTGCAAATCACCTGCGAGACACGCCTGCACCACCCATCGCCCAGGATAACCCGCACACTCGTAATGACCCAGCCTAATCACCCTAGCTATAACCTTCTGACATGGAATGTACGCGTCCTAAGGAACCCACGCAAGCGCAGACATATTTTAGCATACTTAGCCAGACACAATATACACTGTGCCATGTTGCAAGAAACTCATCTAGGACCTGACTCTTCGCTCACATTTGCAGCCCGCTGGGCATCGCACCGCAGCTTCTCCTTGTTTTCCACATATGCCCGTGGCACCACAATACTGATCAGACGCACGCTCCCATACACCGCCATAGGTTCATACGCAGATTCATCGGGCGATATTGTATCATGTGGGGGAGACTAGAATCGAATTCCATTACCTTTGTCAGCTGCTATGGCCCCAACATAGACAACCCTGAGTTTTTCCATATCCTATGGGGGAAAATCCTAGCCATTGGCTCAGATCACACGGTCTGGGGGAGACTTTAACGTCACACTGAACCCGGTTATGGACAGGTCGCACCCTCAGCCCCACCACTACTCTAATGCCCAGCGCTGCCTTCAGGGCTTTATTGCAGATAACGGCCTGACCGACGCGTGGCGCCATCTCCACCCCATGGACAGGGAAGGCACTTGCTTCTCCACAGTGCACTCCTCCTGGTCCCGAATAGATTGATGGCTCCTGTCCAGAGGACTAACACCCTGACTTACACACGTTATACATCTGCCATGTAGCTATACAGACCACTCACCCATTTCAATGACGCTCGCCCCCCCTTGTGCAGAACCCCCGTACAGGTCTTGGCATCTACATACCCTTGCGCTTCTCGACCCAGTCTTTAAAGCTGACCTGGAAACTGAAATAGAGGACGTCTTCCCCCGAAATGTACAGTCAGTGCCTCGCTATGCTACGGTATGGGAGGCATTTAAAGGGATATGCGAACTCCAAACATTATGTATGAAAGGAGCACAACCTCAGCTCATACACTACGGTGCTTTGACGTTAATCCCCAAAATTGGCATATTTAGACACCACTTGTGAAACAACAACAACCTGTTTTTCACATACCACTGTACAATCGGCGCTTAGAAACCACTCATAAGTTAAAGATTCACACTTAAGAAATATAATCGTGTAGTCTGTCTTCTCTCTCTCTTGCCAATACTTCCCAACCTACCGGACAGGATAATATGGCCATTTTTACACTGGCACCTTTAATATACACTAGGTTCCGGCATGTATTATTTAATACTGCACTTTTCCATCATCATTCCCGAAGGCTAATAATAACGTGCACATACGAGAAGCCGCTGATGACACTATACACATACGCGGCATGGTCTTTTGTCTGTTTTTACCCTTTCCTTCTACAGACGCTACTCGCGCTGATTAGGGATTTGACTTCAGCTGCGGCCTCAGGATGATACTTAAACCCCGCCGAAAAGCATTACGATTATCAACGGAGTTCCTGTAATGGCCAAGTAGGTTTGAGCTGCGGGTCCTGAGCCGTATTGAAGTAAGTGGGGAAGATGGGGGGGTTACTCGTGACAATCCCCAGCCTGTGGGAGTTGCGTCCGTAAAACTAGCTGTGCCACGTCTCACTCAACTTTCTTTTAATTATCGCCAGAGTGTGACAGACAGCCGGACCCCATCCAGGGACTCATGGAGTTTGACTCTTTTAAAATGAGAGTAAGAATTGGGGGGCATATTAGCAAGACCCACGTTAAAATTATCGCCGTTTTAGCGGCAGGAAACTGCCGCTAAAACGGCGATAATGGGCTTGCTAATATGCGTTATAGAATTCCAATAGAAGCCCAGGTTAGATGTCCTGCACATCTAACCTGGGCTTCTATTGAATTCTATAACGCATATTAGCAAGCCTATTATCGCCGCTTTTAGCGGCAGTTTCCTGCCGCTAAAACGGCGATAATTTTAACGTGGGTCTTGCTAATATGCCCCTAAGTGTTTCTCATGTCTCCCTTAACACGGCAGTCACAAAATGTACTATTAGTCTGCCACTTGAATATATAGCACGGTACCGCATATTTCTCAATCGGCACAGCTGAATCACGCGCCGACACGTACCGCTACACACCTCGGCATTTATTCCGACTATCACATAGGCACGACGATATGAAATCACAAAATAACAGTGCATAACCTGATACCAACTCATTTTTGTGTATGTGTCTTCTTGTTTGTTTGTCCCTTTTACCTCCACAGGTACAAACCTAGAGGAAACCATCCTCTTACACTTACCGCACCTTAGCGTGTGCGTCACTTAGGAGCATTTACACACTTTGTAAACCCCTATATTATATCACCCCTCACACATAGGTCCAAATGAAAGCCAGAATTAACACAAGGCCTGGCTGAAACTAGTTGACCACACTGGATGTGGGAGCCATAGTTACCTCCAAACACATCCGCAGCCTCGCTTTTAACACTGCCAAGGGCCCATGATTAAATTACCTTTGTGGACTTTGGGACCCTTAGGACAGTTTTTAAATCTACACCCTCAACACCATCACTGCACACTCACCTAACAAAATCCGCTCCACTGTAAACAGACGTTGCAGCACACCCGAGGCACACTCGGTGCCCTGGGTGGGGCCCGATGATGAAGCATGCCACCAACTAGGTTGGTGGGTGAGGGCCTTCATAAAAAACAAAGTTGTTTTTTCTGACACACATTACATGAGTTCTACATAATACCTAGCTCCTTTTGATTATCTCTATATTTCCATGGGGAAGTGAACTAGCTATTTCCTGTTCCTCTCTCTCCTTTTGATATCAATCATCAGGCATTTAAAGTCACCATTCGAGGCATATGCATCGCCAAGGGGGGCAGGATTTTAAAAGACATACGGACCACTCTCGATAAATTAGAAAAAGATCTAAACCACCTTGGCGCCCAAATGCAGCAAACACCATCCCCTGACTTGCAGGCTAAAATGAGGAAATTGGTAACTGAATACCAGGACACCGCTGAGAGGGAATGCAAATTTATGGGGAAATACTTCCGGGCCCGGCAGTATGGGGAGGGGGACCAACCGGGGAAAGTCCTGGCAGCGCTTACCTGGCCTCCTAGGTTCTCGAACACCATACTCGAAATATCAGATGAGGAGGGACAGATGCATAGAAACACTCCAGACATCATGGCCGTCTTTCGCAAATTCTACAAGACATTATACAAATCCCACAGAACACAGGCGACAGACTTCACCCCCTTCTTTGAAGATACAGCAATAGGCTGGCTGGGCGACTCTTAACGCGAGTTTCTCCTGGCGGACTTTGAGAACGATGAAATTAAGGCTGCGATTATGCAACTGCAGTTGGGCAGATCCCCTGGTCCCGATGGGCTCACAGCTGAATTCTACAAAACATTCAGCTCCTCCCTCATCCCCATTCTTCGACAGGTCTATGAAGAAGCCAGAGAGTCATGATCCCTTCCCCAGACAATGCGCGAAGCATTGATCATCTCCCTCCAAAAGCCAGGAAAACGAGCGGATCGATGCGACTCATACAGGCAGCTCTCCCTCATTAATGTGGATGCAAAAATCCTGGCCAAGATAATTGCAAACCTTATCAGCCCCCTGATGACTGCCCTGGTGTTACCGGACCAGTCGGGCTTTGTCCCTCACCGGGGAACGTCTCACAACCTCCGAACTCTGTTCGCTGTCCTCCAGGATATAGACCCTACGGAAAATGCGGTGGCCGTCTTTCTAGACGTGACCAAAGCATTTGATTCCCTGGAATGGGACTACCTGGCTTTCGTCCTCCGAAGGATGGGCTTCCCCACACCCTTCTTGGCCTGGATTCAACTCCTATATACCAACCTCCAAGCCAGCATCCTTATTAACGGATCCCGCTCCCTGCCCTTTAACATTGCGAGGGGAACGAGGCAGGGGTGCCCCCTGTCGCCTCTCCTTTTTGCCCTCGCTATAGAACCTCTGGCAGCAAAGCTGCGCCAGCACCACCGCGACTTTGCCCTCATATACCCTGAACGACAACTCCTAATATCCTTATATACAGACGACCTCACCCTCTATCTTCGCAACCCTGAAGACAGTCTGAATCCGATCCTCCGTGTCCTCATACACTTTGGTAATTTATCTGGCATCAACATAAACTGGGGTAAATCTCAAATATTCCCTCTCACTGCAGCTACCACCCGCTTTGACCCGGACTTCCCTCTTGCATGGTGTGCAGATACGGTCATTTACTTGGGCATAGCGATCACGAGAGATAAAGATGAGTTAATGACAGCCAATTACGGGCGGGTTCTGGACCTCATCACGGAGAAAATTACTCGTTGGATAGCCATGCCACACTCTATGGCTGGCCGAGCGTCACTCATAAAATTGGTGATCCTCCCCAAATTTTTATACCTCTTTCTCAATATCCCACACACCCCCAGTGGATATTTTTTCAAAACCCTGAAATCCCAACTTATCCGCCTCACATGGGGAGGGAAACAACCAAGACTCAAATGGGACACTCTCACTCACCCATTCGTGCTGGAGTGTTCGAAATCCCAAACATGAAGCTATACTTCAGCTGTGCCCAAGCCCACTACGCTGCGTACTGGATGAACCCCCCGCCCTACATGCCCCACCTACCAGTAGAAGACGGATATATGACTCCGACCCCCAGCTCAGCCTATCTTAACTCACCTCCCATCCATACCCGCACCACTCTAACCACGGTAGACTGCACGAACAAAGCCTGGGGAGACCTAGCACGGCGACTCAGACTGAATATACTATACTCCCCCTTGCTGCCCCTTGCAGGTAGATTAGACCTTCCTGTCACTCAGGAGGGAGGCTGCCGGCAAATGCTCAGGAAACTCTCAGCTCTGACATGGGGAGACTTATACAAACACGGCGAATTTCGCACCCGAGAGGAGTTTTACATTGACACCACCCCTACACCACTAGAACTTTTGCTGTACATCAGGCTACGACAGTATGTCAAGTCCCTCACCCCTAACTTCCCACATGAGCCTCCCACCATGGGCCCGCTACACTCCTTGCTACAGAAAGAGACCCCCACACATGTAGTCTCCATGCTATTTCGCACTACCCAAACTGGCTGTTCACATGCTACTCCTGCCACGCGGAAACACTGGGACAAAGAACTAGGCTTTCCCCTTACGGATGACCAATGGACTTATTGTTGCCAACAGACCGGGAAAATTTCTGCCAGTAGCAGATTGCGAATAATCCACAACAAGTACCTGCACCGTCTGTACTACACGCCCGTGAAACTCATGCGTTTCCGTCTTAGGAACACAGACCGCTGCGACAGGTGTGGGACTGAGGGGGCGGACTTTCAACACATGGCCTGGGACTGCACCCCTGTTCAGCAGTTCTGGACTGACGTACTAGAGGCGCTCGATCAGATGACTGGCCTGCACATTCCAGACACCCCACTAACCATGGTATTAGGCTACACCAAGGAGCTAGATGTACGATACAGGCGGTTTATATCACTAGCACTCCTAATCGCCAAGCGAAGAGTGGCATGCAGGTGGGGGAGAGGGAGGGCACCCAAATTCAAAGAATGGCTGCAGGACCTCACATTTTGCCAAGAACAGCTGAACACATACGCAGAGCTGTTAGCAATATCGTCGCGTCCACGAGACATTTGGGGCCCCTTGCAACACTACCTGCAGGCACAATTAGTGACTCCTACAGCGGAAACAGCAGAGTCTGGCGATAACTGACCACGAAACCCCATGAGAAACGCACAACAATCCAAAAGACTTTACGCTCCCTGGGGGCTTGGCAATGTACTGACTTGATGGGACTGGGCACTCATAATGTAAAGCATAACTCGCCTTGCTATTTAAAGAGTAGTACTCTGTAACTGTGGCATGGATCATTCTATTTTCTTTCACCTTGTCGTGTGTAGTATCACACGGTGTATTTCTTGTTTATGCTGGTAAAATAATAAAAACGGTTTAAAAAAAAACATTACATTTGACAATAAAGCCTACTGCTGTACTGTAAATGAACTAACAAATACAATACTAAATAAAAATGCACTAGAAAATCACCCAATTACAAATAGTTGCCTAAGTCTAAACACTTCTCCCTATGAAGAATTGTAAAATAATTATAAAATAGTCTTACCTGAACTGGAGACCTGCAATGTGAACCCACTACCGCAAGCTCCCGGAACACCCTAAAATGACAAAGAAAGACTACAAAATCAACAATTCGTGAAAAAGAGGCAGAAAATGGGGAAAAAACATAATCCCATGTACAAGTGTACATCTAGATGTTTCAAGTGACTGAGCCTAGTGAGCTGAAAGGCCACAGGCCCCAAACTTTCTGATGCTTTCTTTCACAAACTGTCCACTGGTATATTTCATTCACTGCTTTACAGCAGTAATCCATCCCTCAGCCTTTCTGTGCTGGCCTTTCTGACACAGAAAGGCTGTTGGAAGTCGACTTTGGGGCCCCCAGCAGGGCCCCCATGGGTGCAAGGCCTCCGGATGGTGGCCGATGCCCCCCTGTTGATCCCTGCACCTTGAGGTGCCTGCCACGGGGTGCAGGGATGAACAGCACCTCTTCTCTTTACAATGAGAGCATGCATTCCGGTCGGAATGCATGCTCCCATTGTAAAGAATAGGACTGCGACCGAACAGTCTTCGGTTGCATCCTAATTGCTGGGTTGGGACCACCAACAGGTGGTCGGTCGGTCCCAGAACCCAATCGACATCGAAATCGGTCCCTAAGTGGAGTTTCCTGGAGGAGGAGGACCTCCGGCTGACCTTCCGCACCAATCTCTTCACATATCGCAACACTGGCCCTCATTAAATCCTATCCAATAGCTGTTGACATTCCAGGCCAATACTTAAATCTGAGAATGCATTGCAAGAAATAGTTGGAAGATAGTAGCAGTAGGTTGTTCATGCTGTCCAGGTTGTGATATTGGGAGCCCTTACATAAAATAAATATAAACAAATCAAACATGACCTCTCCCCAGCATGCCCCACCCTACACTTCCCATCTGGAAGCATCTGCCGCCCTAACATAGGAGAGCACCCCATACAGACATGCTGAATAACTAAGCAACTCTAGGGGGGTAAGGCACCCTAGACACTCAAATATTATGCCTCCAAAAGGCCTGACGAGGCCTCGGGGGCACCTGGAGAGGGTTGATCCTGACCATCACCCATATCCAATGAGTGCGCTTCCTGGGAGGTGTTGTTTGGTTCCAGGCCAGGCGCCAGCCCCAAGGGGCAGTGACACCGCCTATGTCCAGATCCACCAGTTCACCACTGAGCGTCCGTCTTGTGGCCCGTGCCCTCAGTCTGCGATCTCCAAGATCGCATGCACAGGGGGCACTTCCACTCAGTCCCAGGCATGCTCAGGGTGGTCAAAGAACAGTGTAATCCCTTGAAATATCACTTTCAGCTTGACCAGGTACAAGAGCATGTCTTTGAGGTCCATCACCCTTAGTGTTTGCTTGACTTGTTTAAAGGACTTCCTCTGGTTCTTTACTAGCCTCGTATAGTCCAGGAAGTTAAAGATTTTGCAGGAATCATGTTTAACTTTGCCCAGACCTCTTACAGTTGGTAGAACAACTGTATTCAGAAAGTAGGCAATATTGGCTCGGGGAGGGTTTCTCGATGACAGTCGCTGGGCCAGTGCGTGATGTGCCTCTCAATTTAAAAGCAGAGATCTGGCTGTCAGGAAGTAAGCTTCGTAGCCATGATTCCAAGATATTTTGAGGCTCGGTTGCACAGCCTCTGGGAACCTGAGAAAGTGAAGGTTGTTGCGGAGGGACCGGCCTACAGCATTTTTTAACAACCACACTCTGCAACTTGTGAACTGTCTGTGGGAGCATGGCTGCAGAGTCCTCTCCAGAGGAGATCCTGTTTTCTGCATCTGTGACTCTGCCAGGTGGGTTGCAGTGATCCTGCCGAACAAGTACGACGTCGACTTCTACCTTCTATTTTATCCTCAAGGGCCTGTCTAGAGGAATGGATCACTTGAATGATAGCCTCATTGCTGATGTCACTGCTGTCCATCACCTGGAGAGCCGAGGATCCATAGTCTGCGGGAGGGGCTTAGCAAATTTATCTTGTTTGCTCTGCTTTGGAAAGGTCATGTCCTTTGCCATGGTGGAATGGCGTGAAATGTCTCCCCCTCACTAGTCCAACCCACCAGACCTCCCATGGCAGAGTGGCAACCAGCTATCTGGACATGCACCAGTCGCTGCAGAGGTGGGCTGAGAAGGAATACTCCCTCCTGCAGAGACAATACCAGGACTCTCAGGTGTGGCCATGGCAAGGGTGCCTCCTTTCAAGCTATGGTGTATCTTGATCTTGGGAAAAACAACCTGTCAAAGCAGCCTGGGAAAATGCAAAGACGGCCAGCCTGTTAAGTCCTAACCGGCCTTCAATACCACTAGATTGACATGTAGAAGAAATAGAGGGGAATGGGAGGGCCCTGATCCAAGCTGGAAGATTATTCTGCAGCTCACCTTATCATCTGCAGGGGCATCCAGCCAATGTTGCACGACTGAGGTCATCCGTCCCTCCCGGTATCAGCAAGGCAGAGGCACTACTATATCCCACCATGGCTGTACCATGCCACCATCTCCTTCCCTCTCAGGCAGGTGGACAGCACTTGTCCATGACCCTGGCTCTGGTCGCTGAGGAAGACAGAATTGTCGTCCTTGAGGGGGGAAGAGCCCTGGATGGCCACAGGCCATGCAGGGCTCCATGACCTCTGAACTTTCTCAGAGTGGGGGTCAGTAACCCCAGGTAACTGATACCCTTTTTCTACTCTCCCTCTCACTGGTTCAGGGGTGGTATCCTGAAACTGGTTCTTCAACCCAGGGTCTGTACCCTTAGGCTGAACATGTGCCTGGTAAGCCAGGACTTCCAAGGGAGTACAACTACACCCTGAAGGGAAACATATTCTACATGTGCTGTGCAAGAGTCTGACTGGTGCAGGTCTTCACACAATACAAAAAGTGATGTGAAGGGATGAATATGCTCAAAGTAAACATGGGGTACATCAAATTACTCATATTCCTTGGTACACAGTCCCATCTTATTTATCTACGTCTCAACAAAACACATACCATCGTTTATTCCTTGTTGGAACAATTATGAATTTCTTTTTAATTGTTTCTCCATTAGATCAACATAAAAAGACAATACACAAGGTGTACAAAAATACATAAATAATCACAAACAAACAACAATTGTTTCCTAACCCCCGATATTACAATGAAAGTGTTCGCTTTCTGATTTGATGCAATCCACTGTGAGGTAATCCTCTACACACTTAAGGTGCCACTTACACTCCTGGAGGAATCCACAAAATTGCGAATATTGTGTTAAAAATGGATGTGCACACTACTAAAAGGGTGTAGAGGTGTAAGTGGCACCTCAAGTGTGGAATCCAGGGTTCTGGCCCCAGGCCTGTGTTTAGAGCTTCTATTCCCCACACTCCATTTATCTGCAGCTCGCCCCTCCCTGCATGTTGGGAATAGTTCACTGAGAAGGAAAGTGTCTGTGGAAGGAGCCTGGCCATCGCCGATTTACAGTAGCTCGGGCCCTGGCCCCGCCTTAGAGCTTGCTCCAGTCTTCTGTTCAAGTGGGAACCCCCAGTTGCTCCCTGATGCCCCTAGTCAAAAAATGTTGATAATTTGTTATATAACCATTACACTTCAGCAACTATAGCCCGGAATAGTCCGGAATCGAACTAGCATTTGAAATAACTACAGACCTACTTCTCGTTTAAATTTTCTGTAAGACCAGAATCCTGAGCCAGTCAAAATAATTAATACTCCCAGGGTCTTCCTCCTTCTCATCCAATTATGGCATACAAGAAACGTAGAACTAGAACTAGCCACATGAAAAGATTTGGCACGGAGCATTCCTTAAGAAAGAATAAGTGCAAAGCCTCTCATATTGGAGCAGTGTCCGGAATCATTGAAATAACAAAATTCCTCTCCAATATACCAAAATCAAGCGATTTGACAACAGGAGCCGATCACGGAAATTCACAGGAACTGAGAAAAGAAATGAATCCAGAATGTGAATTTCTAAACATTAAAAATGATCTGGCTCCCAACGAGGAACGAGAAAGAAAGCAATCCATCGATCATACAAAAGGTGAAGTACACCAGGCCCTCCAGGAACCAAAATCATAAAGGGCAGAGGAGGTATCACTCTCAATATCAGTAATCGACTTTACCCTACCAGGCATAAACTTTAATCCTGCCCTTCCATCAGAGATCCCGAAACCAACAAAGGAGACTCTGCAATTATTTAATAGTACTTCAAGTCTTACCCCTGATCAACTGGAAAAATGTTGGCAGTCCCCAGATTTCCCGCTATTTAATTCCTTGCAATCACCCAATAGACAAGACTCAGTATCTTGTGCCCTATTTACTCTTAAAAAAATTCTGGAATCTATATTGGGCCCCATGGAAAACTATATGGAAAATTCAGTTCAGATCTTGGAAACCAAAACTGGAATTCTCCAATATTTAGTAAACAAAAAGAGGAAAAAACAACTCAATCAAGATCAACAAACTCCTCTAAGAAAACCAGAAAAAAACGATGAAGAAGTAGCACAAAGTCTGACACTTTTTTCATTGCACGAAACCTACCCTCCAGTAAAGATCCAAAGGGTGACACAGACTGGTAGATCCCCTGTAAACAAAGACAGAACTAAGGAGCCACATGATGATAAAATCTATTCCCTCCGGAAATTATTTAAGGAGTCCTTAAGTGAAATTAATACAAAAGAAGTTACCTCATGTTTTCCAATTTTTGACCAGAAAAGAAGTCAGGACTCAATAAATCAAATAGTAGACAAAGAAGAAAAAGTCACTCTTGGATCTTCAACCACAATGGACACTGAACTACTGCCAAAGCATTAGGAAAAGAGAAATAATAGACAAGGTAAAGGTAATAAGAAAAGAATAAACCGAAGACTTTCCAAACGATCAACAAGGAAAATAAAATTCCCACATTCCCTGTTCTTAGAAAGGAAAACTGTGGCCAGTGAACAAAGCTCAAAGTCTCTTGAATCTGTCCAAACTAAAGACCAGCCACCATTCTCGCAAGACATTAAAGATCTTCAGAAGCAGTTAAATCCTCTGGCGGCAAATTTCATCGTGGATATTACAAAAGGCCATCCACCTGTGATTATCCAAGGCAAAGAAGGCCATTCTACCCCAGGAAACCCAAGCAAAAAAAGGAAGCAAATTGACTCTTGTATTTTAGAACTTACGGATCTATTTCCTGTTGGAAAAGTCCCTCTGAACCGTGGGAGAATAGTAAATGTGTTACAGAAGATCGATTCACTCTACTCTTTAACAACTTCTGAAATAAAACTAGGGGTCTTCCCAAATAAATCCCAGCCCATGGTGGCAAACGTTGAATTCGGGTCGAATGTGATCCCTTCTATTATTCTAAAAGAGAGAGATACCCTCCACAAAAATGGATTTAATGTGGTGGAAATCAAGGAAAATGCTATGTGTTACAAAAACCAAAAAGAAAAGTTTGACACCAAGATCTTTAATCATAATCAAACATTTCATAATTCTGGAGCCCAAACCAACGTTCCTGAAGGATTGTTAACCATCCCCATAAAAAACGGAGAGTGACGAATTCTGGATCATACCCAAAAAAATCCTGGGATATAGCTTTAGGAATATTCTTGGTCATGGATATCCAGAAATGTGAATAGTAATAAGCAGGGCAAGGCAAATAAACTTCCTTTTTAGCAGATCTCTAAGCATCGCATCTTGGAACATAGCCGGGAAAGACCCTGAAAAATGTGCTTCCATCCTGGAAAACTCCCCGGCGATAGTGACCCTGCAAGAAACATGGGCCTTAGCAACCTTCGACCAAAAAGATTACTTTGTAAATGATATCCCGGCAGAGGCTGGGAGAAGGGGCCATGCAAGAGTAGGTCTTGCAATTCTATTAAATGAAGATATCTTCTGGGATCAGGAAGTTGTTAATATGTTTCTTCTGATTATCCAATGCATAAAGATCAAGTACAGGAAAGAAAGCCCGCAATTCCATTCTTGATCTGCTAATTTTCAATATTTATATCCCTCCAGGGCCCTCAAATGATTCTCTAATGATTAAAATATTAGACAAAATCGATCTCTTCATAGTATCCAAAGGATATTGGGGGACATCAACTGAAAAATCTCGAACGCCCTACTGATAAATAGGGGATTCAAGCTCATGAGGAAATGTTGTCAATCCCATTACCTTTATTTCTGACAAAGGCGAAAGTTGATGAAAGGGGTAAAATGCGTCTCGCCTCAGTGATTGCTAAGAATGGACTTATATTAAATGGAAGAACAGATGGCAATATTCCTGCTGCTTACATGAGGAAGGGCTTTTTTAGCTCCTCTATTCTCGATGACATAATCTTTCAGATAAATGCAAACACTGACCATTAAAAGTACAAAAGAAAGTGATCACGCAATCTTGTACTTGGAAACTGAGATCCCTCTGCAACCCACGGTAGCTTGGACCATAACTATTATAATTGGAACCGCCGAAGTAGAACCAAAAAACAGGCAGATAAAATGGAATTCTAACGCAATCGATAAAATAAATACTGATATCATCTCTTCACAATTGACCGCCAAAAGAATTGTAGCCGACCCAATAACAACTTATGAGGCTATTGTATCCACGATTGTGGCCTCTTTAACTGGACATCTAATTGGGCGAGGCAAATGTAGAAGACATTTAGCTCTAAAGCATCCAGACTGCGAAACAAAACATCAAGCTGAAATAAATTGATTAGACTGCAATTCTTAAAATACTCTAGGGTCAGACGGAATGATATCGCAAAGTTGAAAAAAATGCGACAACCACATAGGGAGAAAATCCGCCGAGCTCAAAAAGATAACAACTAGGTGGATATTCAAATAGCAGTAAAACGCTAAAATAGTAAGGCGTTTTGGAGGATAGTAGCTTAAGAAATGGGTACAGGGAAACCCCACCAATCATCACCAGTATCTCCTTCCGACTGGGAGAATTATATACTTGAGTTATACAAACCAAACCCCCATGATTCAGTAAAATTAATGCAACCCCGGTCTAGAAAGGAGGAAAAGTTCCAAGCCGCTTTAGCCCCAACTCCGAAACAAATAGCCCATTATATAAAGACCACAAGTTCATCTGCAGCAATTGGCCCAAATAAAATCCCGATTAAAGTCCTTCAAAGTAATCCTGAAAAAGTGAGCAAATTTTTGGCCTCCCTATTCTCCCACTGTTTCTCCACTGAGAGAATTCCAAAATCATGGCAGGGGAGTATTGTGGTCCCTATCTTAAAAAAATGCTCCCGGTTGATACCTAATATTTATCGACAGATAGCTCTACTGGACGCTACCGGGAAGATATTTGCAGCATGTGTTCTGGATCATCTGAAAGACTGGGCATTTTCCACAGAAGTGATACCTATGACGCAGGCCGGTTTTCGTCCAACGCATTCTGTAACAGACAATATCGCAGGTTGTGTATTGTGTCTTTGTCGATTTCACCACTGCCTTTGATCGCGTAGATAGGCCAACACTCTGGATTAAGTTAGTGAAGTTAGGAATTTCCCAACGATCTACTCACTATAATTATATCATTACACTCTGCAACATGTGTAGAGTCCAAATGGAGTGAGAAAAGGAATTAACAGGATTAATCCCTACTAGAAATGGATTAAAGCAAGGCTGTCTTTTAGCCCCCATTTTTTCCCCTCTATATCAGTGATCTCCTAGAGTGTTTTCCAATAATAAATAATTTCCCGCCAAAAATAGCGTCTAGTAACATACATATTTTAATGTATGCCGATGATGTAGCAATCTTAGGTCTTACTCCAATAGGCCTACATAGAAACTTAAAAGCATTAAATCGCTATGCTAAAGAATATTTCTTTATTCCAAATATTTCTAAAACAAACGTCGTTCCCTTTCTATGGAGAAAGCAATTATTTCACTTTAATTGGACAGTAGATGGCAAACCCTTGGAGATCGTTAAAGAATACACCTACTTGGGGCGAATTTTTACTCAGAGGTTACAAAATTCCTCCCATTTCCAGTACATTGGTCTCAAGGCTGACGCTCATGCCGGCGCACTTCGGAGATTTTACTCTTCCTCACGGAACAGACATTTTTCTGCCTTGCTTGAGTTCTTTCACTAAAAAATACCACCTATCCTAACATATGCCCTAGAATATATCTCGATTAAGACTTGGCATCCATTAAATGTAAGAGAAGGGTTCTTATTACATAAACTGTTACAAGTTAACCAGGCTTACGCTTGGAGTTATCTTTAGTTAGTGCCTATGCAAAAGCCCTCACTAATATATTTCGCTGGGCCTATAATCTTTTACATGCAGACCTAGGGTCCTCACGGTATATTTTAAAATTGGAGACTTTTAGAAATGAGTTCTCGCAACATACTTTTAATAAGAATCTTAGTATTGCATTAACTCAGTCCTGTTGCACGATAGCACTTTTAAAATATTGGACTCCAGCACATTTGAAGCTCTTCCTAAAGAACCTGACCCCAAGAATAAGTTATGATCTGGATGTAGAACATTGTTCTCAGCTAAAATATTTTGCACACCTCATAGATAGTTTAGAATACAAAATTGCCCAACGATATATACGTTTTTCTTTAGAACATAGGGTCCGGCGCACCATAATTTTATTGAGGTTGGGGATTCTCCCACTAAAGACCTACACCTTTAAATGGGACACAGGAATTTGTGATCTATGTAATGGAGGAGTGCAAGACTTAATACATGTGTTGGTAGTTTGTCCAAATTCGATTTTGGTAGTGGCTTGACGTCGGTATATAAAGCCCATTTGTTTTAGATATAATCTCTGCTCCACACAAAGTTTAATTGCATTCTGTAAATCGTCATCTGATGAATTTGTTTGCTATAATCTGTATAAATTCTTTAAAAGTTTTTTTAAATTGTTTTAATGCTGAAATATCATATGTGTTTTACCACTTTTAACTATGTACTTGTTGACCTCAGTAGAGGTCTAAATCAAGTCAAATAAAATCTGCTAAATCCTTTGCAAAATCCTTTAAGTTGGTTCACTGTGTAGGTTTCTAAAGCTTCCAGCTCAAACTCTGTTATTGCAGATGTAGCCACTGGCTCTCCAGACTGAGACATGATTTTTGATGGAATTCACAAAGAATTACCAATCAGATAAAAAAGAAGTTGGTAAGATCTCAATGTGAATAGTACCATACAACTAATTACTGTCAGGTATTGCACAATACTAGTCCTATCCTCACCGCTGATCACCAATGTTAGAAATTGAGTCTCTAGTTGGCAGTGGTATGTACCCTGTACCTGTACTTGTGGCTGTCTAGAGGGAATACACAAAGTGTAGCTGTCACCCCATGCCAGATGTGTATTGGAGACAGGCTGTAAAGCCCACAAGAGAGCTAAGAGCAGAGAAATGTCCACTTTCTAAAAGTGGCATTTCTAGATTAGTAATACCAGATCCAACTTTACCACAAAAGAGGATTTGTCATTCCAATCCAATGATATAAAAGATAAAGTAGCCACTTCTCTGCAATGAAGAATTACAGTTAAAAGGGTATTAAATTAACTTGCAATGTTAACCTATGAGAGGAGCAGGCCTCACAATAGTGGAAACGAACTTGGGTGGGTGTCACTGCTAGGATATGTAAAACAAAAAGGTACATGTCCTACCTTTTACTTACACAGCACCCTGCCCTTAGGGCTACTTAGGGCCTACCTTAGGGGTAACTGATATGTAATAAAAGGGGAATTTAAAGTTTGGCAAGTAGTTGGAAATGCCAGTCGAGGTGGCAGTAAACTGCGCCGATAGGCCCAGTGGTGGCAGGCCTGAGTTAGGTTTGAAAGGCTACTTCTGTGGATGGCCCAATCAGTGCTGAAGGCCCACTAGTAGCATTTCATTTACATGCCCAGGGTATATGGCGTATCACTTTACTAGGGACTTAAAAGTGAGCCAAACATACCAATCATGGATAAATCAATTGCCATCACATTTTAGAGACGATCATATGTACTTGAGCACCAGTCAGCAGTGGTAAGGAGGAGGGGGAAGGCAAAAAGGTTGGAGTAACCCTGCAAAAACAGCCCTTTCCAACAGAAAATATTATTAAAATAATTTAAATTATCAAGGAACAAAAGAATTTTCATCAAAGTGTAAGTAAAAAAAAAATGATTAAAATAAATGTTGAAAAATAAAATCACAATATTAAAAAAATTCTTAAAAAATATTTCATTTGAAAGGTTCAATTGCACTGAACTGAAAAATAAAGTAAAAATATATAATTTCATAAAAAAATATTTAGTATAAAAACATTTAACAAATAAAAAACACAAAAATTAAAAAGAAATACAATATATAAAAACAAAAAATACACTAAAAAACAGTATAAATTACGACAATATCACATACAATGAGACTTTTAATGATATTAATACATTTTATTTAAAAATTGATTACCTTAACTGCTACAATTGGAACCATTCTGTTTTTGACATCACAATGTTTGTGTCTTGCAAAATTTTTCAGTTGATATTTTGTCCGAGCACCCTATTATCTTCTTTCCTCACCTTTTTCCATCTTTCCTCTACTCCTAACCCCTCCACTCCATTCTCTTTTTTCTTCACTCCTCTCCTCTCTCCTCTCCTTTCCTCTCTTCTCCTCTCTTTTTCTCTTTTATTCAATTTGTTTGTTTCCACTATTTATCCCAATGTGTAGTTTTAGAGCACTTTATATTACACAGACATATTATACAAAGATAATGAATTGGAAGAGTTTGTAATGTTCAGGAAATAATTTACAAGAGAATCAGGGCAGGTGTAGCAGTTGTGTCATCTATACTGGTCAGAATTATATGTTTAGAGTACTTTGGAGAAACAGGATCTCAGGATTTAATGTGTGACAGTAATTAGGGTTGTCTGTAGTAATAAGTTTATTACTGCCAAAAATTCCAGTTTTACCAAACTCAGAGTAATGAAATAAAACAATCAGGTAGTAAATCTATGCAGTGAAGTTCCCATCCAGCTCTTTGATGCCAGTTCATACTTTACTAGTGCTAGACTAGAGGAATTGTAAATTATGGACTGCAAGTAGCAAACAGATAAGTGAAACAAACTCATGTTAATGATGTTCTACTTTTGTAGATGAAGAAGAGTCAAGGGCAAACTGAACGAACTCACCCCAATTCTAAACACATTCATCAGAACATTTATACCTGAACTCCTTTCTGTGGAACAATTCCATGCTAGCTTATGGGTATATGTTTGACATGTCTAACATTGAGAACATGATGTAAAAGCAAAGAGAACAAGCAGAAAGAAAGCACAATTTCACCCCAAATCTTGCATAGTGCAAACAGTGACAAAAGGTCTGAACGGAGTTTAAACATATTCAAAGACTCCACCAAATTGAGCTAAGAAGCACTCTTGCACAGCTAATTCACACGCCTTTGAACCCTAAGGAAGGGCTTGAGCTGTAGCACAGTAGTGTCCAGCAAAGATGGCACTACACCCTGGTATCATTAAATGACAGAACAAGCGTTAATATTGTGAATTTAATAGTATACAGGTAACAGTATGCACTTAGCAATAGAAGGCTATATTTAGGTACAATTCTCCTTTTAGAAAATTCTCCTTTTCTGTATGGTCACCCTTGATTTTTTGCCTTTTTCTGGGCCCTATATCTGCTGGCTGTAGACCTCTAATAGACCTCTGTGCGTTTTACACCTACGAAACAGGAGTAAAGTACCTGTGCCCCCCACTTAAACATGTTCAAATTGGCTTATCCCTGATTGGCACAAGTAAGATACCTATCAGGCCTTAGTGTATTGTGCAGAATTACACCTCTGGCCTGGGAAGTTCTAATAGCACGAGTGGATAGCAACCCCTATTGTTCCATCTACTACAGTAGCAGTAAAAACATGGTTTCAGACATACCATATGCAGCCTGACAGCAGCAGCTTGAACCCTGTTGGACAGACCTGTCAAAATCTCTGTTTTGACAAGTAGGAACACTTGATTTTGAATGTGAAATAAGTCTCCCCTAAGTACATCTTGCTGCTTTCAAAGTAGGGTGCATAATATTTAAAAATGGAACATATGTGATGATAGAAATGGCATGTTTCCCCAGCGACCAGGCCCTAAATGACCCTGTCACCGGTCAGGCTGTTACTGGCACGTAGGAAACGTCAAAGCACATATTAAGCACTTTAATCTATACCTGTTGACCTGTACCAGCTACAGCCTAAATTCAAAGACTTATTTTACATTTAATAAAGCTCCAATCTAATGGTAAAGTTGGATTTCATTAAATATATTGGACATGCAACTTTTAGAAAGTTACCTTCATCATGGCTGAAGCTGCTGGAGACTAATTTGAATAAGCTCTCCACCAACTGACCAGCCTATACTTGTACTGATTGGCATATGTAAGAGGTGTGTGAACTGTTCTTAAAGCAGAAACAATGGCTTGGGGAGATCTTTTTATTCCCCTTGCAGAAAGACCAGTAAGGGCAGACCCAGGAAATTTGTTAAGTTGAAAGAAGTACTGCCCTTTCACAAGTAAATGTAAGGGAAGGCCTGTAGGAAGCAGCATTTCAGAAAATCAGAAGAGGACTAGACCTGCTGTTTGTGACCTCAGAGATACCCTCATGAACTGAACCTGCTTCCTCTTCTATCCAGGAAAAATATGGACTCCAAGTGTCAGTTGGAGGACCACCTGTGTGGCTACAGGGACACAGAAAGATGCAAGAGGCATTTTCCCTGAAATGCCCAGTTGAGCAGAGGCAACTGGACCTGGACTGTTGGCCTCTGCTTGACAATCTGGAAGTATCTAGGTTCCTTTATCTAAAGTTCCCGGGGCTTAGAAGTGCAATCCTGTAGTTGTTTGTACACCAAAAAAAAGTTTGGAAACTTTTGAAAACCTTTGCTTCAGAGGGACCCACCTGAAAAGAGTACCTATTTGGCAGTTCCACAGCATTGTATTGGATCTCAGATTTGTCCAGCTCATGGATTGTGAATCATCAGGAAAATAGACTATGTCCTATTCTTCTTTTGGACTTAGACATTTTTTAGCAAGATCTTTAAAGCTCTGGTGCGCTAGCAAGATCAACCTGCGTCAGTTATACGGTCTTGAATTCCATTGCAGCAGTATCTTATGTGGGAAAATATTTTTCTTCCCAAAAAGTGACAAAGTCCCATTGTGCATTGCTTTTCTCCAAAAAAGTGACATGGTCTAATTTTGAAGTGTAAACTCTTTTAAACTGTTTGACTACCAGACTTTTACCAGGACCAATCTGCCTGGTCTATCCTAATCGGGTTCCATCGCAGTCGGCTTCAAATCATTGCGAGATCTCAGCCTACCTCGACCACTGACTTCCATTGACACTTAGCTTTTTTTTACTGCTATTTCTACTTAAAAAATGTCATTCCTTTCTCTGCTTCTCTTTATTAATTACATTCTACTCTATTTTCCCAATTCAGATTGGGATATTTATTGCTTACTGTTTTGACTTTATTACTGTTTCGGGAATGCATAAATACTTTATACATTGCCCTAAGATGAGCGTGCCTGCTCTGTGTATTAACTGCCAGAGGTTGAGCTGAGGTTAATTTAGTGACTTTGAGGGTTCATCCTGAAAAGAAGTATTCTTATTCCTTTAGATGGGCAGTCACCCACCACAAAAATTAATCCACTTTATAATAGATCTCGTTTTATAAAATGTAATTATCATTTCAAATTAGTTATATAGTTTATAAAAATATGTTCCTATATATTGTGCCATCCTTTCTGCTGCAGGATCACAAATTCTTGATGACAGGATGTCTGCAAATTTGCGATTCGCAATTAAGGAATATGTGGGATTTGCGAAAGTTTTTGCAAATCCTACATACATCGCGTTTTGTGATTCTCAAATAGCGATTCGCAAAAAATCGCTATTTGAGAATCGCAAAACAACATTTTGATACATATGGCCCTATAAGGCCTAACCACCCTTCCCTTGGAAAGAAGAAGTTCTTTTATATAAAGGAAGATCTCTGGGCTTTGTCAGCAGACCCCATACCTTAGTGCATAGCTGGTATTTTTACATTATAGGAACAGCATAGCTCTTCTCCCTGGAAAGGTCCCTCTCCAAGTGTGTGCCAGAATAACATGCATCCCCATAATATCAAAGCACGAGTTTCCAGCAGTAGCAGCTGTGCAAGCGTGTTTTGTCTTCGTGCTAGGGACTGACCAGAACAGAATAACAAGGGGCATTGTTTATCGACCTTGCACACCGTGTTCAGACTAAACTCCAGGAACAGGCAGCGAACGCAGAAAGCAGACAGTTCTCATGTGAAAGACATAAACAGAGTCTTGCAAAATAAAGTCATGTAGTAACGTGCGCAAAAGGAGCATCATGGCAGCAGAGCTCATGCTAACTTAGCAATGTCGACCATGACCCTAACGGCCATATGACAGTGTCATAAAAGCAAGTAACAGGCAAGAATATAATAGAATAAAAAAGTATAAAAACAGGATAGAGTCAACCTCTCACACTTAAAAACACATACAAAGGACGTACTATCTTGGAAAACTTAAGCGTTAGAACTTAGAGACTTTTGATGTTCATTAAGCGTCAGTCCCTCTTGCAGTTGTATGAGAAATATACAATAATAAAACAGATACCAACGACAGTTCGTGAGACATGCCATATGGTACACACAGGATCACTCCTAGAAGAAAGGAAAAGAGTACTGCCTACAACACGGGGGCTCTTGAATGTTTACCGAAAATCTGTCCCTCATGCCATGGCTGCAGAAGGCTCCCAATCTTGATGATAAAAGGAGCAAAAGTGAGGTTAAAAAAAGCCCAACTGTCCAGATCATAAAGAATAACAATTCATCATAAAAGACAATAATGCAATAAAATTCATAAGAGTTAAGATTGATCAAGTATGCAAAATAAGTAAGAAGAAAACCACAATCCAAATACTACAGTAGGTTAGAGGGGAAATATCGCCAGATTACGCTGCCCCACTACTAATTGTCTAGAGATCGCCTTGTGAGGCCTTACAATATAGGGCAACATAAGTGGTCAGCTCGTCTAATAAAAACAGTAAAGTGCTTGTGCGTCGATTCAGCAAAAAAGATATTACAGTTAGGAGTAATGCTTGTTGTTTGCAGCCAGTTACATACTTGAAACTGGCCTCTTACATTCGACAGTACTTCTCTCTTGAACCTTTCTCCTCGTGGCCCACATAAGGCCTAACAATTTTGTTACTACACAAGCAAAAGGAGGTCTAGCATCTGATTTAACGATTCACAAGGCATCCCAGAAGTTAAGTGTACCCAGTTGCTGGCAGATGGGTCTTATCCAGTTGGATCTAAGGCACGTGTAAGCTGGACATTGGAATAGCACATGGGCAACGGACTCCACTGCTGCCATAAATCCTGGTCAATTTCTAGAACATGAGCCGTTGCTGTGCCACTTAGCTAGTGTTCCGTTAACAGGTAGGGTTGCAAGCCTGAATTGTGTGTAGCATTTCCTGTCCTGCGGAACCTGTATTAAATGCAGATAGGGTTCCAGCGATCTAATGTGTTTATGTCTTCTGAACTCTATCGTAAGTTTCCCCTATTTAAAATATAAGGTAACAGTCAGTTGAAACACAAGATTCTTACAGGGCTAGGAAACATTCAAATTTACAGGGACATTCTTTGGCTTTTTTGATATAAAAAGGTGTGTGGCAGTACTCTCCATCATATTCGAAAGTTGTCAGTTAACCACAGTAAATTGTGCAACCTAGTTTAGTAAGTTGCACTTCATGAAATGTCCTGCTCTTCATCTAAAGTAAATGAATTATGTGGTTTTACATAGGACACTTTCTGAAGCACAAGAATCGCAGAGAAAATTCAAATGAGATACCTTAGACCAGAAAGAAAGAATGATGAAAATGTAGTTTAAAAAGTACAGGTGGCCAATGAAGTTGTCACATCAGAAAATGCATTAGACGTTTTTAGGAAAGAAATTGCTGATTCCACAGTTCCTGCTGAAGAAATTCAAAATAAGTTATGTGTTGGACATGCTGACTGGTGGTTTGTTGCTGGACTCCAAAGGGTTGGACTCCAAAGCCAAGAATCCTGCTTGGCTGCCCTTTTTTGGAGGAGAGCTCTGTGCCTAAAACGCTATCTGGGGTTCCTCAGTGTAGAACGCATTAATTGTCGGCTTGTTGCTGTACTCTAATGCCCAGAATCTTGGTTTGTTGCCCTTCACTAGAGGAGGGGCTCTGCTCTAAAAATATGCTCTGGTGTCCCGCAACACTGGATGCACTGATTGCTGGCTGGTTGCTGGACTCCAAAGCCCAGAATCCTGCTTGGCTGCCCTTCTGTGGAAGAGGGGCTCTGCGCTTAAAACACGCTCTGTTGTCCTTTAGCGCCGGACGTACGCAGGACTTGCCCGAGCTGTGTCCAGGTGAAGAATGTGCCAAGACGGGCGCACCTGCGCTCAACCGACACTGGACTGGTCCACATCTCTTCGTTGTTTTCTTGATGGTCATCAGCAAGAATGGGCAAACGTAAGTTATGTGTTTGTTGCTGCCATACAAACTACTACGCCCAGACTAAAAACCTAGATATCACCCTCAAGATTGAAGGCAGGGATCTGGCACAGCAGTTTAACTCTTTACTTAATAGCTGAGGATCATTTTGATTTATGTAAAATCCAAGTTGATTGTAAACACTGCAGTAGCAAATTTGATTATAATAAAATGCCTGCAAGAGTCATTCATAATAATTTAGAGATCCCTTCAATTACTGCTGAATTCCAACAGTTGAATGTTTATGAGAGTATTATCATCCAAATTGTACAAAACAACCTTTTCAAGCTATAGTTTGCCTGCAGCCAAAAAGTGCTTAGTTACCTCTAAGTGAATTATTGAAAGTCCTGAAAGGAAAAGTATTTTATCTACACAAACTGAAAGGAGAATGTTGAAACGCTCAGTGTGGCCCAAAAAATTGAAAAACCACTAATGGGGTTGGTGAATAGTGTACTAACATAAGATTAATAGAATTGGTAAGATCTTGTTAATGTAGATAAGATAAAAAAGTAGTCCAATACTTAAAAGCAGAAATCAAGGATCAACTAAAACGCCGACATTGATGAATGTTTGACTTTAGTTGGTACACAAGTTTCAAAATCAAACAATAGAGTTCAGTTTCAGAAGCTAGATTCAGCTAAAGCTGAAGATATCTATGAGCACTAGCCTAATGATCCACTACATTCCAGATATGTCAGTAATGATGCTTTGGTATATGCTGAGTTAATTAGTGTATTGGAAAAGAGTTTGCAAGGCTGTTGTTTGCCTCTATTTTAAACTACAGGAGAAGCAGGTCATTTCGATGATAATTGGGTACAGAACCCTGCTGCTGAGTATAGGAAACCCAGATTATAGTGTGAAAATCCACTTTTCAGACAAAACATTGTGTATCTTTTTCATCTATTAGAATGTGAGCTTGCTGTTGTGTGCTACACCAGTAAAAATTAAACAACTGGTGTTAAAACCGGTACAATTTTTATTAAAATGAGTGCACGAGAATTTCTCAAAAAAGTATTTGGTAAAGATGAAATTCATGAGTGGAACTTGATGAAACTTATGACATGTCAACATAGTAAAAAGGAGTACTGGCTCCGTCAACATGCTGAGTTATAACACATGTTCTGTAATTTAGGTGCTTCAACTTGATTTCTTAACTCAGTTGTGCGGGCAATGCTTGGGATGATCTTTACACGTTTCTGGGACAAGCAAACTCAAATATTGTTTGCATCAATTTAAAAAAACCTGGAGAATTGTGTTCCATGGATCCAGCAAATGTCTACTGATACTTCAATCACAGATTTCAAGCCATACTTCACTTCTGTGACAAAAAAATAAATCCTTCACTTGGCGAGGTTGTTGACAATGTTTGGAGGAAGAAATTCCGAGCAAGAGGCACCCACACATTCATGTGCTATTGTGGGTGAAATGTGCATGGACATGGATAAATCAGATTTATTGAGCAATATGCTACCTGTGAGATTCCAAATAAGTCTCAGAATAAAAGCAAGTGTTGTGATCTCTGTCAATCAAATGTGGAAATACTTTTGTCACAGATGCACAAAGAGAAATACAACACCTAATGTTATTTTGGTTTCTCTAGACCTGTGAGGGTGTATAAACAGTTTCATGTCATACTGCGAATAATAACTCACCAAAAACACATGTAAGATTAAACGACTATAGCCCTGTTATTTATCTATGGTGAATGCAAATATGGACATTCAGTTTGTTACAGATAATTATATTGAAGTTGCACGCTATTTAACTTCCTGTATAGCAAAGTCTGTAAAGATAGAAATGAAAGAAGTATGGGAAGAGATCTCACCCCAAAAAATCTTTAGAAAAGAAATTGTACAGCTTTAGCTTGGAGATGCTTTCACATTGTGGAGTTGGTCTCTAAGAAATGTAGTTTTAATTGGGGTGGAGGGAAGTCCACCACAAGTAAGAAAGTCACTAATCTGTTCAGCCAAGTCAAAGGTTTCAGTAATTTAAACCTTAGCTCAACCCCTGGTAGCTAATGCACAGAGCAGACAGGCTTAACTTATACAGAAACTGTGCAAAGCATTTAAAGTACCAAAACAGTTAAAAAGTCAAAGGCACACCACAATACAAATCTGACTCTACTATATTAAAAAAAGAAAAAGAAATAGGACAAATGCCACCCCATGACAAATATCCAACAAGGGGACCCGGAGACATGAAGTTTGCAAGATTTTTAGAAGGTTTGTTTATGTTAAGGATTTTACCTTGGGATTTAGTCTCTGAAATGGAAGTCAAAATCTTCCAGTAGTGCAAGGTTGCAGACTGTATCCAAGGAAGTTCTCTTGATATCAGATGGCCATTAGAAGATGTCCAACTGCAGCTGTTGGTTTGGGCAGGAAAAGCTGGAAGCAGGAAAATTCAAATTTCATGGCAAGAGAAGTCCTCTCATTGCCCGGATACTTTTTGCACCTTCATAGAGTGAAGATTTCTATGTTCAGATTTAGTTTCTTTTTCAGAGCTTATGATATTCCAGTAGGGCAAGGTTGCAGGCTGTATCTGAAGATAAGTTCAATGAGGCTGGATAGCTTCTTGCTGAGGGCTCGCTGAAACATATTTCCTATTGCGGAGAAACTCCAAGTGGGAGAAACCTGTTTCTGTAGCCCAGGGAAGTTGCATCTTGGGAGGATTGGCGTGGCTGGTTGGCCCATATTCACAGGAGGTCTGCAAGTCAAAACATTTCAAAGTCCCAGTTTTCAGTGTTGTTGGAAGTCCAGTTAGACACAGTAAAGAGTACTAGGACCTCATGAACAGCACTTAGTCCTCAATCAAGTAGAGGGCGCAAATAGGATCCAGTCCAGGTCCAAGTCTTGGTCAGCTGAGCACTCGAGAAAAAGGCCTCATACACCTTGCTTTGTATCTCTAGACATACAGGAGGTCAGCAAACTGATCCTTCGAGTCAACTTCTTTGTCCTTGGTACAAGTGGGAGCAGGTCCAACCCTTCAGGTCCCTTCACAAATTTCAAACAGCAGGTGAAAATTATTCTTCCACAGATTGTTAGAATAAAAATTATGTTTTCGCATGATTTTATGTAAGCTAGCATTGGCAGTGCCATTTTGTGTATAGGCGCCATTTTGTATTGTGATTGAAACTAATTTGTTTTGCTATTTCCAAGAAACGGTCTTCTCTAGGTTATGTTTCTTTGGAGCTGAGTTCTGCCACACTAATGAATGCACTGTTCTTATTAGTGCATACCTTTCTTTTTAGATGTAGGCCTTCTCCCACTTGTCTAGTGGCGGGCACAGGCAGAGTGACCTTGAATGATAGATAATGTGTGCCCGGCCTCAGAATCGAAACTTACTCCTTTGTAATTTACTGTCGAGCTTCATCTCTCTGGAAAATTCCATTGTGGGTGTGCCTTCATTGGTTCTGAAATGTACATAATGTGTCGTTATGCTTGTTGATGTCAGTCCCTCTGCAGCACTCCTTAGAGACTGGGCAGACAAGGCTCCGCTCTGAGCGTATTCTGAATAAACAGATATTGGTTTGCATTCTCTACTGTCTGACCGACTCTTCATTTGGTATGGAAGGCTGAGAGGTGGTCTTGTGTGACCCGGGTGACCCGAATTGGGTCATTTCATTCAGTTGGCGCCCGAACAGGAACTCCTTCGGGTGAGTGGCCCTTCCCCTTCCGCGGACTGGGGGGAGGTCGAGGCCATCGTTGGCTCGGACGGACGGATCAGGGATCCCTGCACAAAGAGTTCCTGATACTCGCAGCTGCCCCTTCTGTCCTGCTGGACGGTGCCTCGCTCAGTGGTCATCCCAACTGGAGTCCTAAATGGCGAAACCTTTGGATCTGACCATTTGGTCTGAAGAGTCAGCAGTGGAGAATACATTCGTTAGACCTGCATATATCAGGTGAGTTTGTTTTGGTTCTTTCTGGATATGGTACCATTTTGGTTTGTATTTGGTGCGGTCTAAGGGGCTGATTACGATGGTGGTAACCGGGACCGTCCACAATACATGCGGCGGTTCCGCACACCAAATTATTATGCGACCACCACCGTGGCGGACGCATCTTGCATTTTAACATTGCGTGGTTGCTGCTGATAGCAGCACCTACCGCAATGTTGAAAATGCATGTTGTGCATTTCACTGCACTATTTGGCAGGCACCACACGGTGCCTGCCTCTTAGTGCACTGAAATGTAGGGGGGTACCATGGGTACCCCCCCAGTGCACAAACACCTCCTACCAGCACAAGAGGGCCCGCAACGGGCCCCCAAAACCAATCCCGCCAGCCTTTCAATGGCGGTTTACCCGCCACGGAAAGGCTGGCTTCCGCCAGCATCGTAATTCGGTGGACGGAGCCTGCTAGGCTCCGCCACCATTTTAAGCATGCTGACCGCTCCACCAGGCAATCGTAACGATTGCTTGTGGCGGTTCCGTGGCGGACGGTCTTTGCGATGACTGCGGTCCGAAAGCGATTCCCACCGCCATCGTAATTCGTCGGTGGGATAATTGCTGTCAATTGATGGAAGGATCGCCACCGCGGGGCTGGCGGTGACGATCCTTCTGCCATCATAATCAGCCCCTAAGGGCCGTCTTTTGGGTCAGAGCATTTACAATTGTTTTGCTAGGCATAAATAGTGCACTTGTTTTCTTTTAAAACATGCCCAGATTCAGTAAGTTGTTTTCTTTGTGCTGTCGCTGTTGTTCTGCAGATGCTCGATTGGAAGAAGCTCAGCAAGCCCCTCCAGAAGGCACCTCGAGTTTTGATATGTATGTGAAGCATGGTCTTGGCCCTATTTTGTTTAGTACATTATGGCCAAATAAATGAGAGACAATGCCGAGTTGCAGTGGCCGTTAACGGGCACGTTTGATGAACAAAAGATTGAGTATTTACAAGAACAGTTGTTTAAGAAACGAAGTAGGCAGTTCCCTCAGAACATGGCAGAAAGTAGCTAGACAGCGGCGATTGAAGGCAGAAAAAGAGGCCCAGAAAGGAAGAATGCAGACGTTGACTCAGAAGGCTGTAGCATATGATAGGGAGAAACAGGAAAAGGGTGTTGAATGTGAAGATAGGAGGTTTCGATTACATATTGATAAATCGTATGTGGTTCAGGAAGAAGATGACGCTTTTGGGGAAGAATTATTAGATACCCAACCCCCGCCTCCATATGCCCCGCAAATAATATATCCCATTGTTCCGATGCCCTCACAGCCGCCTGTTACAGTTGCTTCCACTGTCTCTGTCCCCGCATCTACTACCGTTGTTTCGGTGGCTCTGGCTTCGGCTCCTCCTCCTCTTCCTTCTGTTTCTTTGCCGTCTGTGGCAACTGTGACTGTTAGTACTCCCGCTGTACCTATTGTCTCAGCTACCCTTTCGCCAGCTCTTTCTCCCACAACACAGCCCCAGCAACGATAGTGCCTGTTGCTTCTGTTGCTTCTCCCACTGTGGTTTTTCATCCTCCGACATTAGTAAGTAGTGGGACACTGGTGTGTGGATTTGAAGACAGGGATTGGATGAAATGTAAGGAGCGCATGGGACCGTTAGTGCGATCTGATGTGGGGGATGAAGAAAAAAGGGTAATAGCTAATCAGGCTGCACAGTGGGCCCGTAACCCTATTTATAGTGTAGAGGATGTCTGGGCAACTTTAAAAGATTTTGAGCCCTTTATACAGCAGCATGCCCTTAAACAAATGTCTGCTACTCTGATTGGTCTTTGGCAACAGCACTTTGAAGTGGAAGCACCTCAAATTTTATATGACATAAGAGATCGAGTGTATATTAGTGAATTGGGGCCAGAACAAGTTTTTGCTAATGTTACGACAATAATAGCATAGAGGGGAAGATTACATGAGAAAAGTCCCAGGTCAGTATCTCAGTTTCCGATGAGAGAGGCCATCCCATATATCACCCCGAGATACCTGAATTGACAGATGGTCATGGTAATGTTACTCGAGCGGCAGTGCCGGCCAGGTTTCAGGAGCAATGGGTTTATACTCCGTGGAAAAGAAGTGAGGTTTTATCTCTTAAAACTCATTTACCAGATCCTAGGAAAAATCCTACTGCTTATTATAAAGAACTGACTGAAGCTGCTTCCTCAAAGGTGATGACTCTTGCTGACATTGAAATGTTCTTTGGTCTTCTTGTTCCGGTTGATATTTGGAGGCAGGTTCATACTCAAGATCATGCTCCGGAGTTGGGTGGTACTTGGGATCAAATTAAGGCATGGGATCAGGAAAGAAAGCCCGGTGATAAGCCTCAAGCAGAAATTTTAGCGTTGCCAGGCCGCATAATTACGTATACACATTCTCTTATTCCGCCAAGAAAGGTAGACTGGGATAAATTGTCAGCCTGTCGACAGAAGAAAGATGAGAGTGTCTCTGATTTCTTTACCCGATTTGAAGGTACATTTTTGGATTATAGTGGACAGGATTTGTCCGTTGAGGGAGGTGTTCAGTTGTTTGTCAATAGATTTGTTTCTAACTTGCTTCCCAAAATTGCAACTTGATTGCAAGCCTCTGAGAGTACCTGGTCCACCTCTTCCCCCTCTGTTATTTTGAATATGGCACAATATTATGAGCATAGGGATAATGAGGAAAAGGAGAGGACAGAGAAGAGACATAAGGATTTAAAGACGAAGGTGTTGTTACAGCAGGCTTTTAGAGGGAATGGGAGAGGACGTGGTGGTCCTGCCCGACAGCTTCCACGCACTAGTAGGCAGCCAACAACTACGCCTTTGGGTCCGAATCAGCGTGCATATTGTAAAGAGGAGGGACATTGGCATAGCAAATGTCCTGTGCTTTTGCAGAAGGTAGCGGTCCCAAGAGTACAAGGTACTCGTGGACGGGGTCTTGGAACAGGAGGGGCTGATAGGGCTTAGAATGCTGTAGCCCCACAGGGTCGTTCTGATAATAATTACTTTGATGACCCTCAGGATGGACAGTATTACCATGATGATTATGATATGGAGGAGGTGACAGGAATGTCTTACAGTTAGGACAGCCAGGGACACAGAGTGAGGGGCCAGTTCCGATACCTGTAGACCAGCGTGGTCCTTATGTAACAGCAGAACTGCAAGGTTCAACTAAGGAATTTTTGGTGGACACAGGTGCGACAAAAAGTTCTGTTTCTCAAAATATGTCCCTGGGGCGGCTCTGTCTGGCCATAATAATGTGTTGGTTGCTTTTTCTGGTGTACCGGTTGTAAGCCCCATTTCAAAACCTCTTGCGTTGACTATTGGTCCTTCCACTGTGGATTCGCCATTCTTGTTGACATCTAATTGTGGTGAAAATTTGATGGGTTTGGATTTGTTGAAGAAAGTGCATGCTACCATTTATTGTTCCCCGGCAGATATCTATATGACATGGGCCCCAATGTAGCACGTGCTAAACAGTGTTTGTCCAAAGATGCGCCTCTTCCTGTTGAATTTGCAGATGTTCCATCCACTTTGTGGGTCACAGGTGATACCGATGTGGGGCTGCTGCAGATACCACAGGTTTCGATACAGGTTAAGGATGGTGCTAATTTGCCTCGTATCCCTCAGTCTAAAATACCACAGGCACGAGAACGAGCTCTATTGCAAATTATTCAGGATTTAATTAAGAAGGGAGTGGTTGAGGAGACGACAGCCAATATTTGTAATAGTCCTATTCTCCCCATTCTTAAACGGACGCCTTCAGGCGCTGATCAAGGAGATTTCTATAGTTTTGTGATTGATTTGCGTGAGGTTAATAAAATAGTGGTTCCCCAGTTTCCGGTGGTCCCAGACATTACTGCTGTTTTGACAATGATTCCCTCTACTGCTAAATTCTTCTCTGTCATTGACCTGACTAATGCTTTCTTTAGTATTCCTTTTCATCGGGATAGCAGGTACTTGTTCAGGTTTACACTAGCTGTTGGGAGCTTTAGGTTCTGTCGAGCTCCTCAAGGCTATACTGAAAGTCCAAGTATTTACAGTCAAACTTTGAGGAGTCAGTTGGATTCCCTATCGCTTCCCTAAGGTAGTGTATTAGTGCAGTATGTTGATGACTTACTCATCGCTTCTGACACAGAACAAGGTTGTAAAGACAGTACAGTTAAATTGTTGTTGCATTTGGCCTGACAAGGACTAAGGTGTCTCTTTCTAAATTTCAATATTGTCGACAGGAGGTCACCTATTTAGGTCACCTAGTGTCGAAGGAGGGTGGGAGATTGACTCCTGAACGCATCAGTACCATTGTTAAAATGCCCATTCCACAAACCCAGAGAGATGTACGCGCTTTTATAGGTATCACTTCCTTTTGTCGCCAGTGGATCCCTAACTACTCGCTATTAATCAAACCTTTGCTTGCACTAACCATTACAGATGTGCATGAACCCCTGCCTTGGACGCCTGAATGTCAGCAGTCTTTTGAGCAATTAAAAACTGCACTTTGTTCAGCTCCAGTACTCGGCACCCCGACTATAACAAGTCATTTGTAGTGTTCGTCCATGAGATGGCTGGTTGTGCGCTTTCAGCTTAATTTGGAGATAAGCAATGGCCGTGTGCTTATTTCTCTGCTGTTCCGGACCCTGTCACAAGAGCCCTCCCGAGCTGTCTAAGAGCGGTCACGGCTGTGGTCGTTTCTATCAGACAATCGGCTGGACTCGTACTTGATTTTGATCTCACGTTCATGGTACCCCATGCTGTGGATATGCTTTTGAATAAGACTAAGACACAGCACATCACCAGTGCATGTCTCACTGGTTATGAATTAACATTGTTTACCAAACACATCACGATTAAAAGATGTGCCACTCTGAATCCAGCCACGTTACTGCCCCTCCCTTCTGAGAATGATGAGATTGATAAACATGACTGTATCTTCCGGACGGAAGAAGAGACGAAGGGACGGGTAGACCTGACTGATATTCCCTTATCTGACCCACAAGGGGAACTATATGTCGATGGCTCTTGTTTTAAATTACCAGATGGCACTACAACTGTTGCGTATGCTATTACTACACTGTGTACAGTAGTTGAGACATCACAAGTTACCAATTGGCCCAAGCTGCTGAGCTTGTTGCCTTAATAGGAGCTTGCGAATTGAGTGAGGGGTTGGTTGTCGAATATTTATACTGACAGCCAAAACACCTTCGAGTCGCACATAACTTTGGGCGACTCTGGGCTGAGAGAGGGTTTCTCACTTCGCATGGCACCAAGACTCAGTATGGGCACCTCATATTGAGGCTTTTGTCTGCTTTGACACTCTCTAAGAAATTGGCTATAGTGAAGTGTAGTGCCCATCGGAAAATCACTGATGATGTAGGGAGGGGAAATGCTTTTGTAGATCAGACAGCTAAGGAAACAGCCCGGACTAAAATGAAAAGAATGTTTGTAGCAGGTCCCGCTAGGTGGGTCCCTGAAGTTACTATGTTAGAGGATACACTTGAGAATGTGAAAGAGATACAAAGTGAGGCCACAATAGAAGAATTAGCACTGTGGCAAGAAAGTACAGCACAATTGAACGATGAGGGATGTTGGATTGACAAGTCAGGGAAGCAGAGATGGATGTTGCCAGATGCATATGTTCTCCCTGTAGTTACGATGGCCCATGGCCCAGCCCATATTAGTGCTAAGGGTATTTGCAAGTTGTTAGACCCTGTATGGCAGAATGATAATATTTCTAAGACAGCAGCCCATTTAGTGAAATATTGTATGGTGTGCATGATGCACAATCCTGGAAAAGGTACCCCTACCCCACCCGGTAACTTTGCACCACCCACTTTCCCTTTTGAAGTCCTTCAGATGGATTTCATAGAATTGGATTGGTGTAATAATTTGAAGTATGTTTTGGTGGTTGTCTGTGCTTTTAGTAAATGGGTTGAGGCTTATCCCACTAAAGATAATACAGCTGTTACGACTGTAAAGGTACTCCTGAAGGAGTTCTTTCCTCATTTCGGCTTCCCCTGTTTGATTTGAAGTGATAACGGAAGTCATTTTAATGCCAAGGTCATTCAGTTAATTTGTGATGGTTTGCACATAAAGCAGAAGTTTCATGCCGCTAACCACCCACAGTCAGCGGGTTTGGTTGAGAAGTATAATGGTACTCTCAAACTGAAATTGGCAAAGATTCAGGAGACAACTGGGTTACAGTGGCCAGATGCATTACCGTTAGCTCTTTTGTCGACAAGAACAACAGCACATTCTAGTACAGGATTGTCACCGTACGAGGTCGTGTTTGGACACCAGGCAAATGTCTGGGGCGTCCCACGACCCTGGTGGTTCTCAGATATTGAATATCCATTGCTGATTGACTATCTTGCTCAGTTAACTGAAAGTTTGCGTTCTATTCACCAACAGGTCCAGGATACCCTGCCAGCTGCATCAGAGGGGCCCGGACACTGCATTCAGCCCGGCGACTTTGTCCTGGTTCGTAATTTTCAGCGGAAGGAAAGTTTTGAGCTGCGCTGGAAGGGGCCATTCCAAGTGTTGCTGGCAACCCACACTGCCATCAAAGTTTCTGGTCGTAAGAACTGGATTTATGCATCGCACTGTAGGAGTGCCCCTGCCGTTACCCTATGACCAGTGGGTCAAGGAGGGAGTAGCTGACCAGGAGTGTGAGCAGATACCTCATTTTGTTCCTTTTAGCGACGCTGTCCTTACATGGACGCAAAGTGACAAGGAGAACGACGACATCCTGAATGAGGCTGTTCCACCGGAAATACGGGCTATCCAGGATCCCCTTTTCACTGATCCCTCTGTGCCTGGAGTCACTTGGTACAATTTGCGCCCTCGGCTAAAGAACGGTGCACAAAAAGAGAAGTCAGATTAGGTAGGGATGGACTGTGTAAGTTAGAGTGTACTTTGCTATAGTACCAACGGAGCTAATTTAGGGCGAGGTGAGATTTGTGCACTGTTTGAACATTGGACAGGATAGAATAAAAGTATCCCCCTGGGGGTACTTTAACCTGGTCGACGTGGGAACCCGAGCTTAGGACAGAGCAAGCTCCACCGCCGGTGCTCAAGAGCGCCAACGTTTTGATGAACAATAGGAGCCTTTACCAGTGAGGCTCTGACGGGCACTGGGAACTTGTATCATTTTCTTGCTGGAATTTTGGCCCCTTCCCCCTTTGCTTTAACGTTTACCATGCATCCCTTTGGCAGGATGGTTGCTGACGAAGAGCAGCCAGTGATTCCCCCTGTTCCTATACGTGCATTCTGTTCTACAAAAGGAAAAATATTGTGTATTGTTCTTGTGGTATTACTGCTATTGATTTTGGGTGGGGTGTCCTGGGTTTTGGAATGTGATCAGGATGCACCGTAATGTACTAAAAATTAAATAAATAGTTAATTTTCCCTCAGCATCGTCCCTCGAAATCCCCCCTTACCTGGCCCCACCTCTGTTACCAGCACGGACCGCGGCTGCTGTAACGGTTGTTTAGTGAGACACAAAAAGCTGATTGTAGAGTGTAGAATAGGATCTAGTAAATGGAGCAATAGGAAATATTGTTGTCTTCATCACATATCCCAACAGAACTGACTTGGATTCAGTTTTATGCAAGTTTGACCACACAGAGGAACCTAAACAAATAGGTAAAAGGAGTGCTCAAACCCACTAGTGCAAGACCTGCATGTATGCAGACAACAATCTCCTCTGTGTCCAGCTGATGCTGTTACCCTACACAAATCTCAAAGATTAAGTATGAATGCAGCAATGTTAAAAGTAGGTCCAAAAGTATTTAAAGAAGGGATGTCTTATGTTGCCAAGTGTTAGATCACTTGCTGGACTATATCTTCTTGCTTTGAACGAAAGCAAAATAAATGCAGACATCTCATGTATGAAAGAATACAAAAGTTTGAGAAGTCTGTACGCTCCTAGTCTGGGTCAATACCTAATAACACAAGACCCTGCAATCTCTACCAAACGGAAGCTAGACAAAATTAGAGTAAATAAAAAATGCACAAGAGTAGCAGACTTCCAAAACAGTCAGTGAAAAAAATGAAATCAGATATAGAAAAGGATATGGCAAGCTTCTAATTCAGTAATTTATGTGGAGTGAACAGCTGTTGTAACCTAATACGAGGACGCTATTCTCAAAGTGCATTTTGAAGTACATTTAGTAGTACTACAACAGTATTACTAACGTACTACAGAATGCTATTCACTAACCTACAAAAAGAGATCTACACCGCCTAACCTAGATTTTTTAACCCTAAAATTTAGAGTGTTTTACTAACAAATTAATAAATGTTGTTTTTCAAGGTTGGTGATATTTTGAGGAATTTTGCATATGAATTAAATAGTTTTTCTTTTGATAAATTGTGATATATGTTAAAAAAATGCAAAAAGAAAATTTTCTATGCCTGTTTAGAACTCTCCCTTGTTTTCTTGCAGACCCTAGGCAAAGAAATAGTAATAACGTTTTCCAGATTAAAACATGATTATTTTGAGCACTGAAATCAGCCTTCTAAAAGTATGCTCATCAAATTGTTCAATATGTGTTGAATGTTTCCTTTTCAAAAATAAGACAAACAACTAATTACAAGGTATAAGAAGAACATCTGTGAGATACTTACAAAGAGTCTGCTATCAGGTGATCTACACCTGATGGATTAGAAATAGGTCAGTAGCCTGTTGTAAAGAAGTCAATTGAATTTGTCCTCTTAACAGGTTGCTGTTAATAGTGTGTGTCATATATCATAATCACATGCACATGGGTGACAAATGGACCAGTTCTTAGCATCTTTGAACAGTGATGTTGTCAGGGATCTAATCCTTGTCACACTGTGACTATCATGAGGTTGGGATTGGGTAGTGGGCATGGCTAGACAGTAAAGCTTATTCTTTTGTAATACATCCTTGCCTTTTGCTTCATTTTATAACAGTGCAAAAAGGCTCATTAGCATCTGATATAACTCCATATAGCCTTTGCCATTAGAATGGATTGTTCACCCCAGCCAATATTACTCTTTAAATGTCCACACGGACATTAATCACTTTGTTGCCCCTATTGTCTGCAAATTATTATTTCTGGACTGGTTGAGAGAGAAGAAAGTAATGCAATGATACAGGTAGTTGGTGCATCTCCACTTGAGTGATAGCTTCAGGAATTGTGGTTGAAACCTGCAGTGCTTCAATGGGACGAGCACATAACTGCACTGTACTGGCCAAACAAATTAAAAAAAATCATCATGTTGGTCATACCATTCTGCCTACCTCCTTACCTCTAGTTATTTCCACCCTGCAGGGTGTGGTGCTATAGTATAGATATTCACAAAATGTCAAGCCTTTAAACCAGAAGACTGAGATGTATTCTGGTGCCTATTGAAGTAAACCCCAGCTACTTTGTGGGATTTCAAGCCGCAACAGCAATCATCACCTTGCTACAGAATTAACTGGTACAAAAATAATAGTGGTAAACCACTGAAAGGTTGCCACCCCTTAAGTTGGGGCGGCAACCAATTCACAAATGGGATGGGATGCTCTTGAGACTAGGCCTGGCTTAATTTGTGTACTTTTGGGCATTTTGTGTTACATTTGTTAGGCAATATTCCTGAGATTACGCCATTGCACCACTTTGCATAAGTGCATGTCATTTACTGTAAAACCTTACTGCAAAATGCACCACTCACAGTTAAAAATTACCATGAACGCACGTGAACATTGGAATACACCAGAAATTGACACAAGAAAGCATTTTGCGCTAAACTATAACTCAAAAGGAAAGATTTATATTTCATTTAATTACACATAATTTCATATCATTTTGATGAAATTATGCATAATTTGCACACCCCTACTTAAAACTCCTTCCCCTTTAGGAATGTAATTACAAAGTCCAGAGGACCACAGTCAATTCTCAAACAAACTTTAAAAAAGTTATAACTTTTTTTTAAATGTAACCCTGTTTCCTTAAAAGAAAACGTGCTGCATTAAAAAAGTATTAAAATATCAATAATAGGTATAGTGGTCTTCTGACCACAGCAGGCCTCTATCACTGTGAAAACCACACATCATAGTAATGCAATTTATGACATACCTCATGAATATTGATAAGGTAAGTGGGATTGCGACTAGGCCTGGGCAGTGAACTCTGCGTCCGTTCGCGGAGTTTGCAGAGTTTTCTGCACTCCACGCAGCTCATGGAGTGCAGAAAACTCCACTTCGCGTAGTGCAGCAGAGTTTTTTCCCCGCTCGCGCTCATAAAGGTAAGTTTTCAAGCACGAGCTGCCGCTCGGGGAGAATTTCTACCCGAGCGGCAGGAAGACCAGCGTGAATGGCAGTTTGCACTGCACTCCGCCACTTGCGGATTTCAGCAGAGTTTTTTTGTCACTTTGCTCCATGAACTATGCCCAGGCCTGATTGCGACCCACGACAATTCAAATTTGTGAACTGACCTATTAGTACATAGGTGGGTTCACAGCATTCCCTAATGGTCACAATTTGAGAACATTACAGTCCTAAGTTTCAAGACCGTCAGAGTTCTTTCAGAAACCAATTTGACTTCAAAAGGAGCATCTCAAACAGGAGGTTCTTTATATAGAAAAGCATGATATTTGCCGTGGTATTGTTGAAAACATGCTAAAGTAATTAGGTTATTATGGGAGGGAGTTGAAAAGCTGCCTTTAGCCTACTGCTAGATGGCAAATCTTGTTATATGACACTTAAAGCACCTATAGTACATGGGAACATGCAATCCCTGTACAAAAGCATGCCTCTAATTTTCTTATTACAGGCCACCTCTGACATCTCTAGGTGCCTATGATAAAGAAATGACGTAGCTGCTTAACTGTAATAAGTTATTACAGTTGAGCTCTGAATTCATTATGCCTGGGGTCAGAGCCAGCCGCCAAGGGAAAAGACAGGTTACAGAGCACAATTAAAGCTTTAGTTTAAACAGTGAAAAAGACACCTGGCTCCTCCTTCTTCTGGTCTACCTTTCTAGATGAAAGGGAGTTCATAGGAAAGGAGATATATATGGCAACATTTACATTATTTTCACGCTTTCTGTAATTATAGATAAGATAAAATCTCTCTGTATGCTTTTTACACATTCAGTGTTACAGCATATTTTTTATTCTGACATATTAAACTGATTCTAATATTTTGTGCTGCAGATATCTAACTGTGCTTTGGTGTGTTTAATTTTACACTACACATTCTACTTTTATTCTTCATGTCTGCAAGTATCCTATTTCATTCATATGAAAGGGCAGCACACCAAGGATTTAAGTGATTTTTGGGAAGGGTGATGATGTGACCATGTAATTTAAGTAATAAAGTACCCCCAGACATCTACTGAATTTCAACTCTGAGTTCCATGATTTTATAAAGGAATTCAGCCTTTAACCTTGTTCCTCTCCATGGTCATGGAACTCCTCTGTGGCTTGCAATATCCTTATAATGTACAGCATGGGGTATTTTATCCCATATATTATCAGTTCTAGATGAATGGAGACAAAATGTTTTGCACAGAATCACATAAGCTAAAATTAGAACCTTATTCTCAGGGTGGAAGGTACGTAAATAAGCTACTAGATCATATTTTACCCTTATTATATTTTATTATAAGTTGTTTTACAGCAAAATTTAATCTCAGATATTTAATTGTACTGGAACCACCACATCATTGACATTCTATTGCGGGTTAGGAGTTTGCTCTTTGTCCTCCTATTCTGGCTAGATCACTGACAGAATACCGTAAACAAAAGTATTGTGTGGACAGAATATCGTGTCAAAAATATCAAGGACCAAAATATCAAAAAGGTAAGTGCTAATAGGTAAGTATAGATATACTATTCTTAACTCCACATCTACATACCTTGAAGATATATATCCTGTCAAGGCACATATATGTGGAGATATATAAAGTAAAACTTTGCTTATCCATAGAAACTTACTTCCATGATATTTTTGTCCTTGATATTCATGATACAATATTTTGTCCCACAATATTTTTGTTTCCGATATTCTATCTAAACATCATCTTGACTAAGACCATCTTTGCTACCATAGCACACATAGTCAAAAACTGTCCCTAACTTCTCAGAGCAGCACAAATAAAATAAACTAGAGACTGTGATGTAATAAATGGCTAAGAATATTTTGAAAAGCTTTTTTTTATAGAAAAAACATGTTCATCATGTGGTTCAATCACAACAAGTGTTTCATGAATGCACATTATCAATTTTAATATGAATAAATGGCTAGTGGTACACGATCAATAATAGGTATCTCATTCAGAAATCTACACAATAATTATGTATTTATCATGCAATATAACCATGCCACATTGCCTTTTGGCTAGGTCTGTGCAACACACATACCATAAATATATTCATACATCATAACTCACTCAGACATCATCATGTAGGGAAATTGCAGTTCTCCCTTGGAGGACAGGGATAGCCTCACCATTTCTACCCATGACAAGAGGTTGGGCATTAGTCTATAAACTCATCCTTAATTTCAACTGTATTCATTGTAGCCAGCAAGCACCTTGTCAAGGTGTTTGGTTGCTGAGGGCTCTGTTCTGTGACTCTGTCTGCTGGTGAGGTTTTGTCCACAAAGGAGTAGGTGAGGACATGTGAGACAGCTCAGCTGTCCCTAGTCTTTCCATGCCAGTGGTGGCAAGCAGGCTACAATCTCAAGTACAGCCCAGAGTGAAAGTTCTAAGTATGTAGAATAGACCCTGGCAGCTTAACATTCACCATGCTAGAGGGTCGGAGACACCTCTTGCTGTTGCTCAGGGGCAGATACTCTGATGGCACATATCCCCTATTGACACCCTGGATAATATTACCAAGATCAGTGAGTAAAGTAAATCAGGATCACAGACACCAAGTCAAAGTAATCCACCTCTATCCTTAAAAATCATGCACAGTTTTGTCTTTCTCTCCATTTCACTAATTTGAGTCTCAAAGCTGAGTGTGGGGTTACACAATGACCATCCCTGTAACCCATGCTCTTCGCCATATATGTGAATCCTCTGAATAAGCTGAGAAAATTGTTTGGGTTGTTTTTCTTTGTCTTACATGATGATACAAAGTAATCTTTCATTTACATACAGGCCCCTGGATGTGTCTTTCTTCTGAGGGATGTTTTCAGCATTTCAACAGTGGGTGAACCAAAACTGCCTTCAGCTGAACAGCACCAATTTAGAGGTAATGATTGTTGGGTATCAAAAAAGAAGCTCCTTTCCTCTGGTACTCAAGCATGGGTGAATCGCCTACCGAGGTGCCAAAACGAAATACCTGGAAGACGTCTTAGATCAGGAGCTACCACTGAATTGACTGGGTTTAATAAGGTCTTGGTGCACCATTGCAGCAGTGAGTAAATCTGGACATGTATTGTGTTATGTAGAACACTGACTTGGGCCATGTGAGGTATCAGATGGTATTGTCAGTGTTATGGAACATCATCAAGAGTTCCACTGCAAGATCTATGCAGTTGGAGACTCCAAATTTTAAAGGGACACTGAATTTGAAAAGAGTCAGTTTGAGCTATTGAAGGATGTGGATGAGGTACAAATAAAGATGCTTCTGAACAGTGGAAAAGTGACCAGCTTACTTCAGGAAATGCCATATTGGGGATGAGAATCACCTTCATAACAGAGAACTCACCCTGCACAAGCAGTTTGCACCTCTACATGTTGTCACATCAATTAAGACTGTACTCCTACAAAGAAGATAGATGAAAATATTTAGAAGTACCACATAAGACGCATTGGATCTTCAGGTAAGCTCATCTTCTTAGTTTGTCTTTAAAAAGTGTTGTCTTTAAATGTAAGTGCCATCCTTCAAAAGTAAGTGCCAGGCCTCAAGTGGATAAAGACTTGCCTGACCTTTCTAGCCTGTTCTTTCCTCCATTTAGAAAGCAGTCACCCTGCTATTATACCTATGCACCTCAATGCCACCCTGGTCACACTTGCCTGACCATGGCCATAAATGCCTTATTCTTCCGCCATTATGGAACATCATACATCATCACGTTAGTTGCTCTATGCCATTTTCTTACATTACAGATCTACACCAGCTTCAGGGCGCTTTTTAGTTTGGGGATCTTTGGCAATTAAAGGTTCTATGGGTGGTAATTAAAGTGTATATGACAGTTCGGTGATGCGCACACAAATGTACATGAAATATTTCTTACGGTAAGAGCTCTGTGATGTAAAAGTGTTGCTCAACATTTAACTATATCTTCATGGTGATACACATACCAACTAATTAGAATCAAGACAGCAAAACAACCAAACATCAAAACGACCAAACTGAAGATATGAATTTTTAACGTTTTAAATAAAAATAGCACCAAAAAATCATGAAACCCTAACTGTGGTCAACTGGTTGTGGCAGGCACCTAGGTTCAATTTGAGTCTAATCGTCATGGAGCATGTGTTGAATACAAAAATCAGATTCAATCGTATCAGAGGTTTTAACTTGAAACTTAAGGCCTGATTTAGATCTTGGTGGACGGGTTACTCCGTCACAACAAAGAAATATAAATCCCATTATATCCTATGGGTTCTTATATTTCAGCGGATGGGCTATCCGTCACCGTTGTGATGGAATATCTCATCTGCCAAGATCTAAATCATGCCCTTAGACTCAAAAATGTAAGTTCAAAATCCTCAGCAGGTCAAGAAAGCAGTCTGTAGCCTCATCCGTTTTTCAATGTGCAATGTTTAACTTGAACAAGGTATGTAGTGAGATCTTCTATCAGGATTATAAGAAAATGGGTTATTAGTTAAGGGGATGACTACCCACCTTGAGTAATAATGAAAGTGCTTGTTAGGGTGAACCCCCAACATCACTACATTAACGGAGCTCAACCCCCAGGTAGCTATGTCACAGGGCAGACAAGCTAAACTTAAGACAATATGTAAAGTATCTATGCACTACCACAACAGTAATAAAATCAAAACTCAACCCAATAAAAATACCATACCAAATTAGAACAATAGAGTACATTTTAATAAATAAAATGACACCAAAACAACCAAATGATCAAAATGACCAAACTGGAGATTTAAATGAAGCTGGCGGTGGTGATGCAGCGCGCGCATGGTAAATAGTTTTATTTATTTATTTACTTCCTTTAGTCCATTCCGTCGTATGTCCGAGTCCACTACCCACCCCACCCTGCCCATCCCCCACCCTGCCCAACCGCCCCGCAGCACTCCCTCTGCGAGCCGCCATTGCCACTAGCTCAGATAGCCAATGAACACCTTGCCGGTGAAGCTGTTGGTTTTGGCAGAAAAAGCTCTGAGTAGGAGAAATTCAAATTTTGCACTCAGACATGCACTTTTTTGGAGCTCGTAATCCTTCAGGGGGTAAGGCTGCATGCAGCAGCTGAAGAGGGCTCCACAAGGCTGGATATCTTCTCCACAAGGGCTCGCCCAACTGGGTTTGCTGTTGCAGAGCAGCTCTGAGGGGAAGGATCCTGATTCTTCAGCCCAGCAACAACACACCTCAGGCGGATTGGCAAGGCAGGGTTGTCTCGTTCCTCCAGAAGTATTGAAGTTGAAAACATTTCTAAGTCCCAGATTATCAAGGGTGGAAGGAGAAGTCCAGCCCTACACATCTAAGGGTTCCAGGACCTCAAGAATAGTATTCAGCAGAGGCCAACAGCAGGGCCCAGGGCTAGGTGGGCAGTTGCAGGAAAATGCATCTTGTAATTTGTTGTGTCTCAGTAGATTAGAATGAACAGGAAGACAGCCTTATGACCCTTGGAGTTCACTTCTTTGTCCTGTGTATTCGAGGGCGTATGCCCATTCCTTCAGGGCTCCTCTTACGTTGCAAACAGCAGGTCCAGACTTTTTCTGTTCTTCTTCAGGTCCAGTAGTGTTCTGAGGAGGGTGCTGGGGGATGACACATATATGCCTGATACCAGCCCATGGAAGGGGGTGACTCCTGGCCCCTCTCTAGCCAATGGGGCTAAAGTTCCTGGGGTGGCCCTACCCACTTTAGCAGTATTTCTTGTCTGCCCTACTGCCCTATCTCAAACAATCCCACAGTTCCCCCTACTCCTCAAATACAAATTGGTAAAACCCTTCTTCCTGTGTGCAGAGCTTGCATGCCCACTTAGAGGTGTGGCCAGAGAAATGAGCCATCCCCTCTGGTGTGTGGCCATTCCTAACCAGTTTGGGGGCAGTGACCATTTCCCCACCCACTGGGTTTGGTGCCTGCCCCTGCCAGACTAGGTAGACAAAAGAAGAGACCTTGCCAGGGATCATCTCTAATCTGCTGGAAGCAAGGAAGGCCTGAAAGTTAAGTTTTTGGGCACATATAATAATCCATATTTGTAAAGCGTGAATATAGTACCACTTAAGGTTTCAAGGCCCTGAGGGCCCTCGTGGAGATTAAGTGAGGTATTGCCCAGAGTCAGATGATGCTGAGCTGAGCTGCCACCGGCATTGAAACCGTGAGCCTTGAGCTCCGGAGTCAGCCACTCTGGCCACTGGGCCACACCTCCCCCCAGCTCCAATGGCCATCCTGTCAGAGGAAAAAAACACCTCCCCTCACCCGGGACTTTATCTTTGCAATGGGGGAGGTTTTCACATCTCATTCAGGGCCGTTCACCAGCTGGATGGCAGGTGGAAGGCTCATGTACATTAGCTTTCAGGAGATTCAGGCAGCGAAAAGATAACTTTCTACATTTCCTTAATATTTATTGACCATCTGACTTCACCATTGAGTTGAGCTTTTAATAAACATTTTTTTAAATGTGTTTAAATATATTTCTAGCTGCTTCCTCTCTGGAGATAGCAAAATCAATATTTAATATTGCTTTTCTTCCTAGCTCTTCTCTATGGGTCAGACAGCTTTTCCACATTGAAAATAGCTTTTGGATGCAAGTCACTGGAGGGCCACACTAAATTAAAATTTCAACATATCCTACTTCTAAATACCATCCACCCTGCTCTGTGGTCTACAAGGCCTACTTAGGGATGACTTACTGATATTTAAAAGGAAGGTTTAGATCTGTCAAGAGAGTTTTTTTTTTTTTTTTACTTTATTTATTATTTTCAGGCAAACAACAAAATAGAGCATAGTATCCACTGTAAAGCATTTCTGCATGGCATACAGACACGACACCTGGAATTTGCATGTATTGACATCCTCAAGTGCTGACCAGCTTAGTGCACGTAGCGTTACACAGTTCTATGACATGACACATTTTCTCTGCTCAGCATGCAGCCCAATCAGGGCGTATCGATATGCTACTACAAATAAAAACATCAAAGAAACAGGGTCCAGTGTTGCACACGCTGCATGTGCATATCAACAGTTCATAATGTTTACATTGTGCATTTGTTATGCTACCCTCCTTTGCACCACAGCTCGGAGAGTTATCCCTGGTTAGCCAACGGTGGAGCATCCTGGGCGTCGCTACTATGGACCTGAAGGTATGTTATTAGTGGCTCCCAAATATCTCTGGGACGAGATGCGTTCGGCAGTAACTCTGCATAGGTTGACAGTTGGTCTTTGCTGTATATAAAGTCACTTAACCGATCTTTGAATTTGGGAGCTCTGCCTCTGCCCCACCTACAGGCCACCCTCCGCTTGGCCAAAAGCAGAGCCAAAGCAGCAAACTTCCTGTGCACCTTAGGGATGTCTGCCGCGTACCCCAGTTGCGCCAGCAGGGGGGACAGTGGCAAAGGCAATGTAATCATTCCAGCTAGTGCCTCCAACACCTCCTGCCAATATAGCTGGACTTGGGCGCAGGACCACGCCAGATGTATAAAGTCAGCCCCCTCTTGGTGGCAGCGCTTTCATTGGTCATTCCCTTGTAGTTTGTATTTACACAGCAGTGTGGGTGTGTAGTAAGTTCTATGTAAAATTTTAAAGTGTATTATGCGCAGTCTACTGCTAGCTATGATCTCTGCGGTTTGTGCGCAACAGTAATTCCACTGCGCATCTGTTAAGGGGGAGTCCAGGTCCCGGTCCCATGCACCCCTGGCACCTGGTGGCGCCGGTGGCCATTCCAACAGTGCCGCTCGATAGATGCGAGATACGGCGTGTGAGGGGCCGGACATCTTTAATGTGGTGTGTAGGACCTCTAATGGGGTAGGCTCATGTGGGAAATCCGGTGTATTGGCCCGTATTTTGTGTCTGAGTCTTATATATAAAAACACCTCCAGCGGGGTAACTGTGTCTCCAGTCAATAACCCCCTTTGGTCTTTAAACCGTCCCTCATGATACAGATCACCCCATGTATGCAGCCCCCTCTTGCGCAGCATGTCGCGACATGTTGCTTCCAGTGTGACTGGAGCATAGGGGAGGAACGGCAGCGGCACCAGCGGGGAATAGGGCAGGACCTTATCCATTACCCTCGTCAATCATGTCCAGGCATTATTAGTGCAGGAGACTGTGTGGTGTGATACCCTCTCACCTGGGACCTGCGATCCCAGCAGGGATGTAAGGGGTGTAGGTGACATGTACCCTTGCTCAATGGCCAAGTGTGGCATGAAGGGCGGCGGGTGGAGCCAGTAAATGATCTAGTGAGCCTGAGCACTGAGATAGTACAGTTCCATGTCCGGGACTTCGAAGCCCCCTCTAGAGAAGGGCTGTGTCATAAGTTTCCAACTCAGTTGGGGTTGTCTCCGACCCCAAGCTAGTTTCCTGAGCAATTATCAGATAGTGTTAAAAAAAATGCGCCCTGGGTGGTAGGGTATATTAAGAAAGAAATAAAGCAGCTTAGGGAGAATATTCATTTTCATCAGAGCCACTCTGCCCGCCAAAGAGAGTGGGAGGGTGATCCATCTGACAATCTATGTGGTAATCGTGTCTATCGCAACACCATAATTGGATCTGATCTCTCCACAGGGTTCCTGGTGATGGTGACCCCTAGGTATTTGATTTCGTTTTCGCACCAACTTAACGGGTAATCAGGGGTAAACCTAGCAGTGCTAGGAGTGAGTGGGAAAGTCTGCGACTTGTTCCAATTCAGTTTTATCCCAGATATATGGCCAAACTTGATAAATTCTCTCAAGATGGGGTTAAGACTAACACTAGGATCACGGAGGTATAAGGTAATATCATCCGCAAACAGCGATATGAGGATTTGGCGGGAGGGATATATTAAGGCATGTTCCCTGTGGTGTTGCCTAATCTTGGCAGCTAGGGGCTCAATGGCCAGAGCAAAAATTAGCGGGGATAGCGGGCTTCCCTGGCGTGTACCTCGCTGTATGGAGATTGGATCGGAATATAGCCCGTTAATCTGAACCACCGCCTCCGGTTTAGAATATAGTAAATGTATCCAGGCCAAAAAAGGACGGGGGAGTCCCATTCTACCCAGGATAGCAAGCATATAATCCCACTCCAGGGAATCAAATGCCTTTGTGGCATCTAAAAAAATCCCGGCCATTGAGCAATCTGGGTCAGCGTCATGAAGGAGCGCGAAAATGGCGCGCAAGCTGTGGGAGGTGGCTCTACCCGGTACAAACCCTGCCTGATCCGGGAGAACTAATCCCTCCATGAGCAGTGACAAGCGATTGGCTATAACTTTAGCTAGTATCTTAGTGTCACAATTAATTAAAGATAAAGGCCGGTAAGACTCGCATTGATCCGCAGTCTTGCCTGGTTTGAGTAGGGATATAATCAAAGCTTGCGCATGGACAGAGGAAGATACCCCTATTCTCGCGCCTCCTCAAATATTTGTTTGAGGATGGGAATCAATTGTTCACTGTAGCACTTATAAAATTCGGCCGGTAGGCTATCAGGGCCGGGGGCCTTGCTCAAACCCATCCCCATAATTGCAGCGTGTATCTCATCTTCCTCAATGTCGGCGGACAAAAACTCCCTGCGGGAATCATTTATCCAGCCCAAAGCTGTGTCTTCGAAATATGCTGCTATGTCTGGGGAGGTCTACCGATGGTACGGTAGAGTGCACCGTAATATGCAGCAAAGGTATTAAGGATTTCTCGGGAGTCTGTATGTCTCTGTCCGTCTTCATCCACAATACTCAGGATGTGGTTAGCGAACCTGGGAGCTCTGCTGACCTCAGCCAGGGCCCTACCAGGGCGTTCACCCTCGCCATATTGTCTGGCCACATAGGGGCCGATTCCGATTCGGGCCGGAAATCTCTCTGACCGAGCCGGACCCGGAGAGATTTGCGACCGAATCGGACCCGTGCAGCCCGACCGAACGAGTACGATGCGCACGTATGCCATCGGACTCGAGTCGGTCGGACTCCCATTGAAGTCAATGGGAGCCTGTCGTACAACGCGTACGCGGGCTCCCATTGACCCAATGGGTGCGAGGCGGACAAGGGCGCCCCCTACAGCGTGTACACGGCGAAGCAACTCGCGCCGTACACGCACAGATAGGGGGGACCCATGGGTCACCCCTGTGTGCGACTCGCGCGGCTACGCATACAGGGGGGTCCGACACGGACCCCCAAAGTACAGCTCCGACTGCTCTTTGGAGCCGGAGTGCGCGGCTCGGTCGGACTGCTCGCGGCGCGCATCGTACTTACCCGGCCGGGGAACGTCTCCATTGCGCGGTGCGAGTCGAGTCCGAGCGAGTCGGTCGGTGCGGTTAGACCCGGGAACGAGTCGGTCGGAGCGGTCGGGACGCCCGGACGAGTCGGTCGGCGATTTTGCATCGTACTCGCTCGCCCGGACGCGCGTACGAATCGGTCGGGCAATAGGGCTCCAAATCGGATCCGGTTAAGCCGAATCCGATTCGGAGCCCTACCGGCCAAGATCGGAATCGGCCCCATAGTATTTCGAACGGAATTTGGCCTCCCGTTCAGCTTCTTCCGAATATTCGACCAAGAGCTCCTTGAGGCGCACACGCGGTTGAGCATCAGACGAGGATGCAATAAGTGTCTCAGTACGTTTGATGTCTGCTTCTAACTTGTGCAGTGTACCTCTAATGGATCGCAACACCCCTCCACTCTTCGCTATGCAAAGGCCTCTGACAGTAACTTTAAAACTCTCCCAAGCACACGCTAGGGTAGGAACACTGTCAATATTACGTGGGAAAAACTCAACTATTTCCTGGCGCAGTTCCTCTCTGAAGGCACTGTCTAACAGGGTCGTGGGCAAATGTCTCCAGGAGCGGTAGGGAGACTCCTTTCCAGGTGGTTCCAGTTTCATAAGGACGGGGGAGTGGTCCGAGAGGGTGCGAGCTAAGTGTGTTGCCTCTTTTAGCCAGGTATTCAAACTGGCTGATAGTAGACAGTAGTCTATGCGGGACCAGCTATTGTGTACAGATGAGGAGAACGTGCCCTCCGTTCGTGTTGGATGCAGAGAACGCCACGCATCAAAAATCCGATGATCGGCCATTATGGCAGAGAGATGCTTAGCAGCCTGTGGATGGGAGGACAAGTGCGGATGGGAGCGATCGAGCTCCGGCTCCATGGCCAGGTTAAAATCCCCACCCCAGATAAGGAATGTGGAGCCTATTTCCAAAATACGCCCCCACAGCTGTGCGAAGTAGTGTGCGTCATCAATGTTGGGTGCATAGCAACTAACTAAAGTGAACGTATGGTTCTCAATTCTCCCCCACATAATGCAGAACCTTCCCTGGGGATCTTGTGCGGAGCCCAATGGGCAGTAATCTAGACCTTTCTTAATCAAAATGGCAGTGCCCCTGGCGTATGTGGAGAAGGTGGAGAAGCTACTGTGCATAGCCCATTTCCTGCCAAACGTTGGCTGTACCCCTGGGGCCATGTGCGTCTCTTGCAGCATTGCTACCTGGACATGATGTCTGTCGAGATAATGCAGGACCTGTCGATGCTTACGGGGATCACGAAGACCCCGCACGTTCCACGTCAGGCAGTTGATGGTGGGTTTACGAGCTAGTGTCGCGTCAGCCATTGAGCATGGAATAGTTGCATACGTGACATGTGTGTGACAGTCTCTGCAAAGAACAGTTGCGCCATGTACATTGTATACCATTGCACCATACATAGCAGTAAGTGATACCATGCAAAATAAAACAATTGAACATTCTAGTGAAGTACCCACCCAAGCCTGCGGCCCAATCCCACAGGGAATGATGACACCCCAACCCCAGTAACCGAATGGCATAGGCATTGTGTATGATAAGCTATAGAGAGACCACCCCAAATCTCAAGTTCTGTGTTAAGGAACGGACTAGTCATTAAGGGGGCATGTATTATTAGCCTGAGCATTAGCCATGCCAGAGAAGACAACAGTAACATCACATATATCAAGAATAACATTCACAAGGGGAATTCCCTCTGGGGGTACATGCTAGAGAGGCCGTCAGTGCACCTCGCTAGAGCAAGGGAGCCCGGAAGATCAGTGTCACAGTCGGCGCCTCAGGGCCGAATCTTCCAAGCTAGAGGCCCGACCCCACTGTTAAAACGGCAGAATTCCCCGAACAGTATAATGTTCGCCTCCCTCTTCAGCGTTACCAAAGGAACAGTCTTACTGGCTCATGGCGACGTCCCAAGTCGCCTCTCGATGTCATTACAACACCTCATTGCCAGGCGAGGAGGGGCTAGTGCCAGAATCTGCAACTGAAGAAGTGTTGGATCGCCTCACGCAGGTCTTCAGGAAGTCTTGGGTGTGCTGCGGGCTGGTGAAGACGTGCGTCTTCCCTCAGTGCTGGACGCGCATCTTAGCCGGGTAAAGCATGGCGTAGGGGATTCCGGCCTGCTGAAGCTTCTTCTTCACGGGGAGGAATTTCTTCTGCGCCTCCTGTACTGCTACGGTGAAGTCGGGGTATAATGCCACTTACACCCCATCATAAACCAGATCTTGTTTCTCTCGCGCCAGTCTAAGAGTAGTGTCCCGATCTTTGTAATTTAAGATGCGTGCCAGGATAGGACGCGGCGGCGTGCCGGGAGGCGGCCGTGCCTCCAGTGATCTGTGGGCCCGCTCGACAATCAGAACTTTAAAGAAAGCATCAGCTCTGAAGAGGCCCACCAGCAAGTGCTCAACATATTCCTCCATTCGGCCAGTGGCCATAGACTCTGGGACTCCCACAATGCGCAAATTATTTCTGCGCAAGCGCGCCTCTAAATCCTCGTTTTTGGCCGCTATGATGTTGAGCAATTTCTCCATGCCTTGCAATTTGGCATTGTGCGCCTTGGTGGTGTCTTCGAGCGTTGAAATGCATGTTTCAGCTTCAGAGAGGCGCCCGTCGTGTTTTTCCACCTTCTGCGCAAGAAAGTCCATGCGCAAGTTCATGGAATCCATCTTGGATTCAATGGAGGTTAGACTTTGGCGAATCGTGAGCAAAATAGCTTTGAAGTCTTCATCCTGCGCTGGGGCCTGGGGCGGGTGGTCTCCATCCCGTTGCGGCTCCGCATCTTCACTAGTGGTCTGCCTCCGCGCAGGAAATTGCAGCTCCGGCTGTTTTCCGTCAGTGCGGCCCATTGCGCTCCTCGCACCTGTAGAGGCAGGCCCAGATATCTCCCGGCGTGCAGAGATCACGCACAGAAGGTGCCGAGTTAGGATGTCAAGGAGTCACCAGTGGGCTATACAAGGGCACCTAAGTCCAACACAATAAAGTCTATGCGGCACCACACTGTTCCTCTCCTGTCTCCAGTGATGTCTTATAGTGAATTTGGGGATCAAGCGCATTTACCACAGGCCATTTGTCTCCCAAAGCTCCAGAATGCAATCTGCCAGGCGCTGGTGCGATCTGCCACTAATTGGGCCTATCAAACAACTTCCATTCAGCAGCCCAGGGGGTGGTTTGTATATTATGGGCAGCACGTTCTGTAACTGTATCATCGGCTCCCAGCCACTGATCCCAGCTGCAATGCTTTCACTACTCAGGCTAGCGCGCGTGCAGGCTTCACGCACCGGGCCCTTTCCCAACACAGAGCCCGGTCAGAGACGCTGTTCCGCCGTCCCAAATGCAATTTTCAAATGCCAGGCACCACGGGACGCCGATGGTCATTCCGGGACTTCCCGCCTTTTCCTGCAGTCCCGGACCTCTGCGCTGTCACTTGGAGATGCCCCGCTGTGCCGCTCCCCACTCACCCGCAGATGTGTCACTGAGTCTGCCGAGGCCGCGGAACGCTCCACGGGCCTTCAAGCGCGCCCCCCGCAGCCAGCCTGCCTGCACAGCCATTGCAGCCACAGCTACGAGCACAGGAGCGGGTCCTCTGAAAGGTAGGCGGCCGCGCGCTCACCAGTCCGCGGGCGTCAGCACATCCTCAGTCCCCGGCAGTTCGCAGCAGCACACAGCGGATTCACCGGAGCGCCGCCGCAGCTTCCTCCCAGCAAGCCTCAATGGTTAGCGATTGTAAAGGCACCAATCACAGTTCTGCGGGACGTCAGGCCGCCGCTCACCATCTCCTGGACGCCGCCATTTTGTCGGTAGCCTTGCGGTCTAGGCCAGGATAGAGAGTAGGCGTTAATGACTTAATAAACTAACCGCAGAGGCTACAGGACGTTTATTCCGAGTCTCGTTCCGTGCAGTGGCAAATTGGCGCAGATCAGAGCCCAGTGGGCGCTTCGTGTATGCAGGATTATTTAGGATGTTGCTCCCGGGCTAACAGAGCCTCCCTAAGGTGCAGCCATCTTGTCCACCAGCTCTCTAGCGCCCCCAAGAGCGTTTATTTTGACAGGTCAAATTTGCAGTCAGGCTATAATGGTAGGCTGAAAACCATGTTTACACTGCTACTGCAGTGGGTGGCAAAATAGGTGCTGCCATCAACTAGTGAAATTCAACTCCCAGGCCCTGTGTACACTTTGTACCATATACGCAGGAATCATGGGCAAGTTAAATATTTAAATCAGGAATATGCCAATTCAACCATGTTAAAAGAGGGAGCACAGGCACTTTACTACTTTTTAGCAGGGGTAAAGTGCACAGAGTTCCACAGCCAGCAAAAATTCTGACAGTACTCCTCACAAAATATTGTCATTTCCTACAACAATGAAATATTAGTTTGTGGTAGATAGGAAGAGGAACACAATAACAGAGTAGAAGATGTTGTGAAAGCTTTAGGATTGAATGGACTAACATTGAAACCAAACAAAATTATATTTAAGACATTTGAAAGTGAATATTCATAATAGCTGAAAGCATAACACCCAAACTAGACTTAGTTAATATCATCAATAATATGCAGTCCCTTAAAACAGAACAGAAGAAGCCTCTTTTCTAGGGATGTTGGAATTCTATTCCAAATTCAGATATCCTTTTTCAAGCTAAGGTTTTGAAAGAGATCCTTATTAAAGAAGAGAGTTAATTTTTCTGGTCAGATGAATTAGAGAATACAATTAAATTAGTAAAATCTGATCTTCTTAGATTTCCAACTCTACAGTGCATTAATCCTAACTTGAAAAGGTCTATTATTACTGATGCTATTAATAAAGGAAGGGGAGTGGTGGTTTAACTAGCATTTCCTTGACCCAATACAAAGTATGTTCCATTCCTTCCACAAAGTTGACAGCATCTTTTAAGGAGGGAGTCTTCCTTAGGAGTATTTCCTCTACCATAGGATCATTTGTACAATGTACTAATTGATCTTTGATCAGGGAATCTGTTAGGTACCCAAATTCACTGGTACAAGCCGAACCTTTTAATGAGGCAATGCAGTGTGCCATGTTTTCATTAAGTTCCCTGTACTATGGCAAACATAATGGTGTATTTCCATCACTTTGTTAATGCAGTGTCTAAAATGTTTATTTGGCATAGTTATTGGCATCTCATAAATATCTCTAGGTTCTCCTTCTCCATTTCCCACTGTGAATTTATCCAGGATTTCATAAATGGTACAACCTTCCATAGCAAGGTTGTGGCAGGCTAGGGAAAGTGGTGCAGTTACAGAAGTTGCTTGCTACCAACTACCACAACTTCCACAGGCACCCAGGAAGTGCACATTATTAACATTATCCCTTACTGACACAAAACCTTTCTGAGAATACTATAAAAGCAAAATGCCTAAATAGATCTTGATGCTTGAGTTTTCCTCGGGCCAAATAGCAACAAATCCCCCCATCAAAACAAACATGTGCCCATCCCTGGTTACATCATCGGCCCTCCTCAATTGATCTTGATATTGTAGATTCTTGAGAGTCTGGCATTTGCAGCTATTTGTAGTTCTTTAGCACTTCTTTGTGCTACCCATTTCCAGTTGAACTCACATTTGGGTATATTCCAGGGGGTCTTGAGACAGAAAATCGAGTTGGAAATGTCGACTTACACAAATATCGAGTTGGGAATATCGTGATTCAGAAATATCGAAAGCAAGAATATCGTGGTCAAGAATATCAAATTTAAGGTAAGAAATATTGTTTAAAAAAATATAAAGTCATTAATATTGTTTGCAAAAGTATAGTTGTTTAAGTATTGTTTATGTTTTTTAATATGTTGAATTTTTAGTAGTTATCAATTTTATTTTAATTACATTTTGCGTTTTTAGTTCCGTAGCGGGTTGTGGGTTTATAGGGGAATAGGGTGGGAAGTAATTTAATTATAATAAATTAATGATTATTTTTTATTTATTTAATTTAGATTTTATAGTGTTAATTGTGGGAAGTAATTTATTTGTAATTAATTATTAATTGGTTGTTAATTAATATTAATTAATTAATTGATAATAATCATGGTAATCGTGTAATTATTTTTAGGTACGGGTTTATAGGGGTAAAGGGTGGGAAGTAATTTATTTTTGATTAATTAATAATTAGTTGTTAATTTATATTAACTAATTGATTAAAAATTAACTATGGAAATTGTGCAATTAATTTTAGGTGCGGGTTGTGGGGTTTATAGGGGAAAAGGGTGGGAAGTAATTTATGTTTAAATAATTAATAATTGGTTGATTATTAATGTTAATTAATTAATTGATATTTAATTAGGGTAGTTATTTATATTTTTTGTGTGGGGTTTTACTTTTTAGGGGTAAAGGGTGGGGAGTAAATTAATTTTACTTTATCATTAGTTTTTGTATACTATGAGTTTTTTAATTGAAAATAAGTTTTAATTGTGTAATTCATTTTTTTAAAGTTTAATTTTACCAGTGGTTTGTGGGGATTATAGGGGTAAAGTGTGGGAAGTTTATAACTTTTTATGAGTTTTAATTTGTTTTTTAATTAATAATATTTCTTTAATTGGTAATTAATTATGTTAATTATGTAAGCACATTTTTTAAATACAATTTATATGTGGGTTGTGAATTGTGTGGTGTCATAGGGTAGGAAATAAAAAAAGTAAATTTATGTAATAATTAATATTTTTGATTCTAAATAATTTCTAACTGTAAATATTTATGGGGCCCATTAGGATGGCGGGCGGAGGCACCACCGCAGTGCTGGCAGTGGCGGAGAATGCCATTTTCCGCACGTCAGCAGCGGTCCTCACGCCCGCCATATTAGTATGGTCAAACACAGCCCATTTCCCATCCGCCGCGATGCGACACAAACCGCCATAAAAATGCGCCCGCCACCGCGGCGGTGGGAGCCAATGGAGACCCACCACCGTACGGAATGACGTCCCGACCGCCGTACAGATCAGGATGCCCCAAACAGCCAGTCGCACCGCAGCGGAGAAACCGCCCAACCAGAGACGGCGGAAGCGCGACAGCAGAGCCTGAAACCTGATTCCCGGTCCTTTCCGCCCGGTCCCGACCGAAATGGATCCAGCACTACACGTCTTCCCGGCGCTGTACCTGATACACTACCAGCAACTCATGCACCGTCGCGGCCGCCGCTGCAGCTACGCAATAACACAACTCCACACACAACAACAACACACAATTCATGGGCAGATATAGGGTTCCTGTCCACACCAGACACCCTGGTGGGGACAGGAACACATCCACAAGTGTACCCACACATGTCCTACCTGTCACCAAATCACCCCTCCGCATCCAGTTCACCCACCAACCGCGATCATGATGTAATGTCCCGGTCACATCACCGCAGCGGTGAAGACGTGGGAAAACATGCGCATAATGCAGAAGGCAGGGCCAGCGCCAGGCATGGGAGGGGCACAAAGATCATAGAGCCACACCTCCACCCTCCACACAACAGGCCCCCCCAAACATGAAGGGACATGCCATGTGCCCCTCCTGTGCTCCCCCATGCACAATAACCAGCCTGGTGAACCCACACCCTGCACCACACACAAAACAACTAGGGAGACAGCACAGCAGGTGGGGCTGCAGAGGAACACACAGCACAGAAGCACAGGGCCAGGGCAACCCACACACCACACCTACACCACACTCATAGCAAGAAAACTGAGTCCAAGCACAAAATCAACACTCATACAGATAATGAACTATCTCTCATACAGATAATCACTCAACTGGACACAGCCTGCCAAGTCACACAGACATACCCCACACTGACACACAGCCACATACACAGACCAGATGCCAGCAGCAATGGAGGACAACAAATAGGAAATCTAAAGTGAGGTGCACACAAATGGAAGGCCAAGGAGCTAACCACTAAGCATGTGTACATCACATGCAAGAGAAGGAACATATAACAACACCCTCAGCCCATCAAATCACACATGGCTGGCACAGTGAGTGAAGTCAAACCACAGTCACCTCTGTGCAACAACTCAGGGAGACAGCAAGGCAACCCATGTATAGGCACAGGGATGAAAGGAAGGGTCTGAAGTCAAACATTGAACAGACACATATCTGTATCCAACTACCTGACAGGTGTATGTCAGCAGCACAACACACAGGGCCCATTGTAACAGTCTATGACTGTCAAACACAAGTAGGAACCTTCACACATACCACACCCCCACCCCCTCATACCTGCAGCACACAACGCCAGTGTCAAACACACAGAAGGGTGCCAATAATGTCCAGTCAATACACTCACAAACAATCACACTCCCTGGTGGGTATCCACAAACATCACACACACACACTCAGGGATGCCTGAAGCCAATGCTTGCACAAAACCAACAGTTAAACACAAAACCCTATAACAACATACACAGAAGTACAACCAGACCAGACCTGACCTGTGCAGCAAAACTGTGGAAAGGCAATGGGAGCCCAGACAGAACAGGAGTACACAACCTCATCAGTCAGGAGCAATGCACAGACAACATACCCCAACACAGACAAGAAGTGCATCATCACAAAACAATCATGGATACAAACTGGGAGAAATGGGCCTACAATGATACACAGACAGACATACCACACCACCCATCAAGTCAACATGGTGTCATAGTGTACCACATGCTTGCACATGCACAATAATGACAAGTGACAGCTCAAATATGAGAGTAGAAAACACCAATGACGCACCCAAAACAAGCCCAGGAACAAGAATAGCCCTAAGTGCATGTGACAGACACACAAGTAATGCACACTACACTGGCAAGACACATCTGAATGAAACACAACACACCAACAAAACACACACACTGACATGCAAATAGAACACCACACACAGAGCATCTGTCAGCTGCAAGAGACAACACAGCCCAAACACTGCACACATCCACATCAAACACACAACAGATGCACATGTCAATACATCACATTGCAAACACAGCAGGACATCAGGGGATGCACACCAGGCAAGGACAAGGCAACATACACTCACAGCACTGCATGCACGACAAGCAGTGTGTGCACACCAAACATACCAGTTCCACACAGATATGAGTGACACACCATGAACACCCACAACACCAATCAGCACAGCACACAGACAACATCACACTCAGGAAGTGAAGCAGTAACTCAGCAAACACACATACAGCTAACCCAACACCCACAGATGCACAAGTCTGGGAGACCCAGGTGAAAACAACATGACCAGAGGACTGTGCAGCACAAACAGTTGAACTGCAAATGAGCAACCATGGCTGCAAAACAGTACCAGAAAATCACATATAACCAATTGGGAAACTGTCATGAGTGGCACATTGGTCCTGTGCACAGATCAGCACCACAAAGCATAGTGTAAGAAATGAAGTGATGGGGAGGCACACACACTGGCAACCCAAGGGGACAGCTGACATGAGAGGGAAGTGGTGTGTACGTCAGTAGTGGACAAGGCAGGAGTGCACCATACACAAATAGATGGAGTGCAGACTCACAATGGGTAGGCATCAGAAGCACAGATAGAGGATGGTATGACTCCACACCCCACATGCCATACTGGAGGCAAAAAGCCCCAAGTGATAGCAATGCATGAGAAAACACAGCCACAATGTCAGTGTGGCCGAGCAGGTCTGCACAGTGACTACAAAGAGTATCAAGACACATGGCTGATCAACAAAACACAACACTGAATTGACAGTCACACACTCTGCATACTCACAATTGCCACCAACAACAAGTAGGAGTCCCCCAGAAGTGCAAGGACACACCAACACACTGCACAGTGCACAACCTACAACTCCCACAAGTGCACACAATCACAAGCACAGGGCTGACCAATCAAACAAACAGGCACTCAACTCCTGGCTGACACATGTGTGCAGTTGACATTGCAGGGGCACACACACATCAACACTACCGACAAAGTCACCCCCTTCACACTGCACACTTCTTGACCACCCAAGTGCACACATTGAAACTAACCCATGTGACTAGGATGACTGGGCATCACAAGATGACCATACACCAACACTGCTGTGCACACATCAAGTAAGATCACACATACATGATGACCCTGGCCAGCCTGCCTGCAATCCTGTGGATAGAATCCCACTTTGTGCTGGCAGTGCATACAAACATGACATGTGTACAACATAGCTAACCTGCCAAAAGAATCATTATGATAACAGTAGTTCATCACAAACCACCATCATTGCACCTCAAGCCTCAGAGTCAACAAGAACTGAAGTGACTGTCACCCCTGTAAAACCCTGAAAAAGTGAGACAAGCCATTGGCAATGTTGGAGTGGCATACAGAGCATGTGTCACATACCCACACAGAAAACCCCTTATTCAGCAAGGACACTGACAAAACAGACAACAGGAGTAACTGTCTTTATTCACACATTACACAGATAGGCACCAATAGTAGACAAGAGCAAGGCCAGTGGCCAGTCCAAGGTGCAGATGAGGTACATGAGAAGCTGCACAGGGAAGGGGCAAACAGCAGTGAACATCAAGGCCAGTGGCCAGTCCAAGGTGCAGATGAGGTACTTGAGAAGCTGTACAGGGAAGGGGTAAACAGCAGTGAACATCAAGGCCAGTGGCCAGTCCAAGCTGCAGATGAGGTACATGAGAAGCTGCACAGGGAAGGGGCAAACAGCAGTGAACATCAAGGCCAGTGGCCAGTCCAAGGTGCAGATGAGGTACATGAGAAGCTGCACAGGGAAGGGGCAAACAGCAGTGAACATCAAGGCCAGTGGCCAGTCCAAGGTACAGATGAGGTGCATGAGAAGCTGCACAGGGAAGGGGCAAACAGCAGTGAACATCAAGGCCAGTGGCCAGTCCAAGGTGCAGATGAGGTACATGAGAAGCTGCACATGGAATGTGTGTGACTGTACCCTGCCATGCTCAGCAACACAGTCAGGGGGGTAACAATGGGCAGTCCAGGCACCGCTGTGGGAGAGACAGGTGTGTGAGGGGGACTTCCACTCAGACTTGGCTGTCAGTCGAACTGGGAGGTGGCTGAGTGTCGGGGACAGTTGGAGGACTGGACCGGGGAGAGAGAGGCCCAGCTGAGGTAGAGCCATCAGTGGCTTTGGAAGCCAGAGGGCAGCTTGGACCAGGTGGTGTGGTGGCACGTGGAGGTAGAGTCATGCTGCCGTGAGACACAGTGTGGGTGGGAGATTGTGGAGGGGTGCCTTTCCACTTCTTGGGGATTCTAAATGGCTTCCCTGTCTTGGTATTAGTGGTAAGTGGGGCAGACACAACAGGCACATTCACCACCAAAGCTGCATCAGGTGCAGACGGTGGCCCTCCCTCTGGGGACATGCTGGATCCAGCGGTACGCTTGGCCTGGCCTTGCCTTTGCCCCTCCATCCTCTGTTTACCAGGTGTCCCCCCTACAGTGCCCTCCTTTCCCTGCTTCACAGGGCTCTGGATGGGAGTTGAGGTTGTGGGTGACTCTGCCTTGGAGCTCTTTTATGTGTACTCTTAGCAGGCACCAGCTTCTCAGCGGGCAAGGAAACTGTCTGCTTGTCTTTGCGAGACGCTTTTGGGACAGGAGAGTCCTTGGCTGGGGATGCCTCTGAGGCATGTGAGCCTGAGGCCTGCTTCTTGGCTTTATGGCCCTGGGTGTCGCCTGACGGGCTTTTGCCTTTGCGCTCTGGGGTGGCTTTAGTTTTCTGTGGGGATGGTGTCTGCGCCCTGGACCGCTTGGGCTACTGCTGCTGTGTGTTGCGTGTTCTGTATCTTGCCCTTGAGGTCTGTGGTGTGTGGTCACTATTGTCAGATGTAGCCACTGGCAGGGGGGTGGTCAAAGGGACTAGAGCTGGACTCTGTGACTGTGCCAGCTGAATGGCTGCCGTCACAACGGAGGACAAAGACTGGACAGTCCGGTGTAGCCCACCCACGTCTAAATGAATGCCCTCCATGAAAGCAACGACCTGTGCCAATTTTTTGTCATGGTCTAGGAAGGCGTTGATGAGAGTTGTCTGGCCCATACACAGCTGGCGCAAAAGGACCACAAACTCAACACTGAGGGCAGCAGGGGAGACAGGGGCTGGGGCAGCGGTGCCTGGGGTGAAGGACACTCTTCCCTTCTTACTGGTGCGAACACGGCCAGCACAAGTAGAAGTAGGTGGGATGTGAGCGCTGGACGCTGTGTGGTGGAAGAGGAGGCAGAGTTCCCGTTCCCTGTGCCCGCCAACATAGATGTGTCACTGCTGGCGTCAGAAGACGTTGAGGTTGGTGTCTCTGGCTGTGATTCCTCAAGCAGACTCCTGTCCCCCTCCGAGGCGGTGGTCACATCAGTGTCACTGTGCTCGTGTGTAGCAGTCGTGCTTGATGCCTCACCACTGGTGTCCGTCCCCTGTCCTTCCGTGCCCACGGGAGATGCTGCATGAGACAGAGAGAGAGAGAGAGAGAGAGATGTAGGGTCAGTTCATTGGCATCAACACAACCATCATATGCAAGCAAAGCACTAAACAAGATGATGACATCTCCATTTTGCAACCACCCTGTGCAGTAACATTGTGCAACCTCAATTCTGAATTCGAATTTTGTGTGTTATCAAGCAAACGTGGCATAAGTGAGCCAAGTGATGACCACACAGCCAAATTGCCTGCCGCTGGCTCCGTTTAACCAGACACAAAAATACCTCTGAGCACACCTAGGGCCCTGAGGGTGGCAAAGATGTACCTCCCAACATGTTGCCACTGTCACATCTGGAGGGAGCAGAAGGGGACAACACAGACACAGACTACAACATAACAGTCCACAATGGCCATGAGCACATGCCATCCACCATGTCATACTTTGGGGCACAACTACAGTTGCACATTGGTGTCAGATGTCTAGTCCTCACAATTCTGAGGTCAGGCAATGCACACATTGATGAAAGCACACTCAGATGATGCACACCGCCGTTCCCTTCCATGGGATTTCCCTGACTACCCCAATGCAGACGATGCCAGAAGCCCACGACTCAGAATGCAATGTCAAGGGCTATTACTCCAATGACATGAGAAAGTACAGGTAGGGCAAATGCATGACAGCTGCACCCAACACAGAGGCCACTTACAAGACACTGCATCACACTACCAACATCACAGAGCCCAGCGCTGGCTCAGGCTGTGAACACATGCAGCCACTCACAACCAAAGTCACCCTTCCCAGAATACTCACCCCCAGCTTGCTGCTGATGCTCCTTCAAACGTGCATCCAGCTCAGGCTGTGTCACAGCTAAGATGTGGGCCATTAGTGGTGTCATGCTCCTGTGCACCAACCTGCCAGTCCGAGGGAGCAGCCCCAGCGTCATCTCTGCCACGTTCTTGCTCAGCCGGCAGATGTCATCCCACCTCTTGTGACAGTGTGTGCGCCATCGGTTGGAGACACCCAGAGCCCGCACCTTGCATGCAATGGCCCTCCACACGGCCTTACGCTGGTGGAATTTGAGCTGCAGGCATGGGAGACAAGAGGGGGAAAAAATCAGTGACACAGTGTTATGTACCACTATCTCTCAGTACAGGAGCATGATACTAACTCATCCCAACTTCACAGATATGTCTAGCAGAGACAATAATGCATCTCACATGGTACATTAGCATGGGAGAATCCTACGAAAATGCATGTAGGTATGAGGGTGGACACAGTACCTGCCCATCTCATACACATGCAGGATGCCAGCACAGAAAGCTATGTGTAGGCTGCCCACATCTACTGTCCATTTTGAGGATGAGCAAAACATACATTACATTTCAATATATATTTAGGGGAAGACTCACTGTGTCCAACACTGCGCAGCCCTCAATGTCCTTGCCCTGTGAATGGCTCACTGTGTCATGGAGGTCACATTGAGGGACATGATCTCACAAACCCACACCCTTCTCACAAGGCCTGTCGTGTGCAATCTACAGGGCTGAGATGGCTCTTTGATGGAGAGTCCAGCAAAACACACACATGTAACACTCTGTACATTCAGTGATGTGTCCTTGTCAGCTTGGGCAGTGACTGTGCAGGCCAGGTGGGATCACACTGAGGTCCAACGTGGGGCATCAGAAATGTCACATGAAGGGACAATTTGAGAGCGTAAACAGTGCCTACACATGCGAGTCTGTACACATGCTGGTGGAAATGGAAGGGGCTGTGTACAATAGTACAACAATCTGCTGTATCATAGGTGAATGACCACCAAAAGTGTCAGCCTCGGGTATTGAAGTCCATGACTGTCAACTCACCCTTTCGCTAAGTGAACAGACCGCTAACCTTGTCATCAATCATGCCAAAATCCTACTTGTGGGTGATTTTAACTATTGGTATAATGACCCTCATGAAGGGCCGCAGTCGGCTGAGCTGACCGATCTACTTACTAACCTAAACTTCACTCAACAAGTATCCTCAGCCACACATTTTAAAGGGCACATTCTGGACCAAGTCTGGACGAACTGCCTGATAATATCTGCACCTACAATCCTCCCCTGTATATGGTCTGACCACCATCTAATAAAATTTACTATAGGAAACTTCACCACTGTAAAAACCCCCACGGTCGCAGGCGGGATGGCCAGGAAATGGAACACCCTCGATAAAAAGGAATTTCTGGACACATTGGTCAGCACAGCCCCAATACCTGCCTCCGATATCAATATAGCTGAGGCAAATCTATCAGGCTGGCTACTTGCGGCTAGCGACAAGCACGCACCCCTCAAAAAAGTTAAATTGGCCCGCCGCGCCAACGCTCAGAGATGGTTCTCTCACGAACTTAAATCTCAAAAACTGGCCCTTCGCCAACTGGAGAGGCAGTGGCGACAGAATTATTCCTCAGACAGAAAACTCCTTTACATAACAGCACGGAAAAAATATAAGAAGGCCATCTTCTCGGCCAAAGCCGCTCACTTCTCATCACGCATCCTTAACTCTAACAAGAGCTCCAAAGAAATCTTTTCGATTGTGAATGAGTTGTCCAACACAGACAGAATCCTTCCCAAGGCCACTCCTACCCAAGCACTGTGCGACTCACTGAATAATTATTTCATCGAAAAGATCACTTCCATTAAAGCTAGCATCCCTAAACACCCCCCCCACTATGACCCCTTCCAATGCACAGTAACAACTGCATGCTCAACTGTTTTCCAGCCATTAGCACCGAGGTTTTCCAGGACCTCTTGGCTAAAGTTAAATCAGGAGCCCCCACGGACTGCTGCCCACCCCACGTACTGAAAGACTCTCTCTCAATATTCCCGGGCCCAGCTCTTGCCCTCCTGAGCGAGTCCCTCTCCTTGGGTCGCGTTCCAACAGCATTTAAAGAAGCCATCGTGGTCCCTCTCCTGAAAAAACCTGGAGCTGAACCTATGAGCCCGTCTAACTACCGTCCCATCTCCTTGCTCCCATATTTGGCTAAAGTACTAGAGGCCTACATAGCAAGATGCTTGTCCAACTTCTTGGAAGAGTCAAACTACCTTGACTCTCACCAAGCGGGCTTCCGCCCCGTGCATTCCACAGAAACAGTAATATTAGCGGTCTTGGACACTCTCCGAGACAAAGCTGACAGAGGCTCCCCCCAGGCCCTGGTGCTACTGGATCTCTCCGCCGCCTTTGACACGGTCGACCATAATATATTGGCAGACCGTGTCAGGCAGGCTGGCATCCAGGGCACAGCCACTAGCTGGCTTAGCTCCTTCCTGGAAGACCGGTCCCAGGCCGTTCGCTCAGCCCATTTTACGGCCCCTAAACGAAGAACTACTTGCGGTGTGCCGCAAGGTTCCTCACTCTCCCCTCACCTGTTTAATCTCTACCTCCTCCCCCTGATTCAGTCCCTTAAAGATAGGAAGGTGACTGTTTTCAATTATGCTGACGACCTTCAATTGATATTCACGGTTGACAACTCACATAGCTCAGTCACCGAATTCCAGGCCACCATGCTGCACATACAACATTGGATGGACCACAACCACCTCAAGCTAAACCCTGGCAAGATGGAGCTAGTCCTCACAGGGGACAGCCATAAGTTCTGGGGCCCACACTACTGGCCGACAGAGCTAGGATCCCCTCCCATCCCCTCCCCTTCGGCCAAAACACTCGGTGTCACCCTAAACAGTGATCTTTCACTAAAAGCGCAGGTCGGATAGGTAATCTCGAAATGCTTCTTTCAACTGCAAAAGATCAGGAAGATCTGCCATTTACTCACGCAGGAAGCCTTGACACAGGTTGTAATAGCCACTGTTCTGTCACACCTGGACTATGCAAACTCTGTTTACCTGGGTATGCCACTTTTCCTGACCAAGCGGCTGCAGATAGTCCAGAATCAGGCAGCCAGACTGATTCTTTGGCAACCTAGGGGGCAACCGGCGTCGCCTCTACTGAGGAAACTGCACTGGCTCCCCATCCCCCAACGTTGCGTGTTTAAGACTGGTTGCTTGATTTTTAAATCCTTTCACGGTCAAAGCCCCAAATTCATAAACAACCTGATACTAAGGTACACCCCCTCTCGCAACCTGCGATCAGCTCACCTCTTGCTCCTGTCCACCCCCACGTTCAAGTGGAAACGTCAGGGAGGCTGCAGATTCGCCGCTATGGCCCCTAGACTGTGGAACTCTTTCCCTCTGGAGATCCGGTCATGCACTGACCTTCTGAACTTTAGGAAGTCCCTTAAAACCTGGTTATTTGCACAAGCCCACAACTAACTTCTCCAAAGGCAACGGCCAAGTCCTAATACAGCGCCATGAAACCAATCGGTGTACGTGCGCTATACAAATCATTTTTAACATTAACATTAACTCTCTGTGAATTAGGGCATTTTCTGTGGTGCCATGGTGTGTGATGTGCAAAGGGGTTAGAGGTTGAGGTGTGTAAATGGTTGTGGTGATGTGTATGGTGCGTGATGTGCAAAGGGGTTAGAGGTGCAGGTGTGGAAGTGGTGGTGGTGATGTGTGTGGTGTGTGTGTGCAGTGATGGTGTGTTGATTTGCCTCTCCTTTCAGCTGTGGTGTTTGGCCCTTCACTTCTTGAGTATAGCAAAGGATTGTGGTCAGGGAAGGGGCTGGTTTTATACTCAGCTATGTGGTTGTGTCAGAATGGGGTATTGCTGTCAGGTGTGCTGTGTGGGTTGTCCTGGGATTTGTAGTTTTGAAGTTGCGATAGGGGTGTGTTAGGTGTTTTTGGGGGCAAGACTAGTTTGCTGTGTGCACTTGGTTGCCTTGTTGTGAGTTTTTTTTGTCGGCCGCCATATTTGTCACGGAGCGTCCGCAGCGGTGGCTATGCTACAGCCCTTCCGCCGGCTCTCCCATTCATCACTGTTTGCGACCGCAGCGGTCGGTAACTGCGGAACGTACCGCTGTCACGTCGGGGGAATCCTAATTTCAGGGGCGGTTACTCCGCGTGCCTGGCGGCGGCTTGGTGTGTTTCCGCCGCAAATCCGACCGTCGCGGGCGGTTTTTCACCTGCTACGCCCGCTGCGGGTGGGTTTTCGTTGCCTCTTTCCGCCGCGGTCGGCTTTTTCTGGTGTTTGATCCTAATCTGACCGCCGGTTTTGCCGCGTGTAGGAGAGTAGGATCTGCTTCACATGGGTACCCCCACTTTTTGCTGATGCTTCACTGTTTTTCGACTTTAGTCTGGCCGGGGCCCTGCTAATCAGAACCCCAGCCTAGCTGCTTCCTCTCTAAAATGGTTTCCAGGTACCTTAGGTACCTCTTTTATTGGATTCTGGAGTGCCCTTATAAGTCCCTAGTATATGGTATACTATGTACCCAGGGCATAGGTACCCCAGAGGCCTACCAGGGGCTGAAGCATGTATTATGCCACCCCTGGAAGGCCCTCCAAAATGACACCACAGGTCTGCTACTGCAGCCTGGGTAAGGTGGTGCATGCTCCCCTTACTGGGATATAGGCTACCTATATCACTACCATTGCACACACATATAAACCTATAAGTCACTCCTATGGCAGGCCTTAACAATCCTGAAGGCAGAGTGCTTGGTTTTTATGTAAGAGGGTGTCCCTGCATGAGCAGAGCCCCTCTACAGCATTCGGAGTCAATCCTCTGATGCTGTTTGTGGTACAGCCTAACCATATACTCTTAAGTGCATTATATCCTCGCGGTAAAATGCTAACTTTGGACTGGCTGCACTAAAACATGTCGTATTTGGTGTCAAACACCTTGGAATACCACCCCCCCCCGCCAGTCCTGGCGGCGGGGGTAGCATTCCACCCTTCTAGAGGGAGAGACATGTACACACCGGCATACCCGGTATTAACTTTTCAGAGCCCTGGCATCACAAAATCGATGCCGCTGCCACAGGCACGGGTCTGGCCTCCTGCTGCTGACCGAAACTCCGGCAGGGGAGGCCTGGACAATAGGTTTCCTGTCACAGGGAGGTGTAACCACCTCCCCTGACAGGATAGTGTGTATTGGGGCTGGGTGGGAGCACTCTCTGGTGCTTTGAAGTCCTGCACTGGGGGCACATTTGGTGTCCCTGTGCATAGTCCAGTTCAAACCAGTTGCAGGGGCTACCTGCCCCTGCTCTGGCACGAAACTGGACAAAGGGAATGGGTGTAACCACCCCTCTTCCCTGACCCTCCCATAGGTGGGTCCCCAGAGTATGTCCAACCCCCTAACTTAGTATAAGTATGGGACCCCAGTCCTTAGGACTTTAGATTACCCTGGACGAAACTCTGAAGCCGAATCCTGGACCTTCGACGCTCTACTCGAAGATTAGAGGACTGAAGAATCTCCCTTGGGGTCAAGGAGTGACTCCCCTGCTTGGCAGGCACCTAAGAAGCAATTGTCTGGTCTGCATCGCTGAAGCTCCCGCCGGACACCGAAGTCTTTGCAACACCAGAGGTAGATTTCCAGACTTTCCCGAGGCTGACCTGAGACCCCAGTGAAGCTGAGGCACGTAGCTGTCGTGGGTAACGTGGAACTGTGACCCCTAGACACCGAGAACTTTTGCAAGTGCATCCTCTTCCTGGCGTCCCACGAAGTTGTGCTTTGGGCTCCGAGTAGCCCCCGCCTCCAGCACCAACGGCACCGAAGATCACTGGCCTCCACTTCACGAGTGTCCTGTGAGCCAGCTCCAAGTGCGTCCACTTGAGGCTCCTTCACGGTCGCTAGTCCGTTGGCTAGTGGGCCCTCCTGAAGGCAACTCTTCTTCTGCTTGGGCTTTCCTGGTTGATCCAGACGTGCCCTGACTTACCTTTGCTGGGTGAGTCCCTCAGACCTTGCTGGTCTGCACCAACGTCGTTTCTCTGTTTTCATGTGACTTGCCGTTGCCAAGGCTTGTTGGGTCCAATCTGGTCGCGAACACCCTAGCACTCGACAGACATTATGGGAGAGCTCGAATCCAGCTCCTGGTCATCGTCGACACCTCCTGGACCTCGTGGCTGAAGAGTCAAGATGACCGTCAACCAACCTGAAGCACCCGACATCGTTGGCAATCTGCTCATTGCCTTCCTGGTCACTGGCTAGTGACCCAGACTCTGTCCCCTCTGCTTTCAGGTCCTTCATATCTTCGATCCACCCTTGGATCCATCCGGACTCTTTCGACTTGGCCGCCAGCAGCACTTTGCAGCAGATCGCCATTGAAAACGACGACGAAACCCGACACCGAAAGACACCTATGCACCCGGCTTCCCTGGGTGAGGTAACTCGAGTACTCCGGTGCTCCCGTGGGTATTGACTCTAGAACTGCCTAGTTCTAACGGGGTTTGCTCCAAGTCCTCCTCTAAGTGTCCTTTTTCTTTAAAAATCCAACCGCGACTTTCCCCATAGAAGTCAGCGACGGCTCGCGGCTGTGTTCTCACACTGCACGCGTCCCCCGTGGGTCACCTGTGTCACTACCTTGGGTGGTTCCTTGAGGGCCAAGCACTTCTACAGGCTCTAGGCCTTGAGTCTAGCTCAGTCGTGGTTCTTATACCACTTTTTTGGTATATGGTTTGGTACGCCCCTAGGGCTCAAACGTGTATTTGTGCTATTACTGTTGATAACTGACTTGTAACTTATGTACTTGAACTCTAGCCTCATAAAGAGACTAGAGGGGTGTGTTTAAGACTAAATACATATATTTGATATATATACCTGGTGTGGTCCTCTTTCATTTGGTCACTCAAGAGATTATAGACTGGTAAAACAAGCTGCTTTACATTCCTTCAAGACTTAGCCTGAAGGCTGCTCTCCATAGCTACCACTAGGATAGCTTTCAATAAAGGTTGTCTTTAACCTATCTCCAATAAGGGGTTGTTTGGACTGGTGCAAGGTGCCCACTATAACTAGTGGACAGCATATACCAGGCCAACTTCTCACACCGCGGTAACGGCGATCGGTTGATTTCCGCTACCATGGCGGTCGGGGTGGTTTTCCGACCGCCATCCTAATAGGCCCCTATGTTTGGAAATATTGTTTATTTTATTTAATATAATATTTGTAGGTATTTGTCATATGCATGTAACATTATAATATTTTTTTTTAAATTTGTAATATTAAATATATTTGTGTTTTAATTTTTAATATATTTAGATATGTTTTTATTTATTTATTTTTTAAATATTTTTGTTAATAATTTTTTTGTTTTTACTTTTTAACTGACTGGGGTGAGAATATTAATTGTTACCCCTTTGCAATCCAACATTTTCCCTACTGTTGCACTGACAGTGGGTATAGTACATTTTATCTTGCCTCCGGGGATTTTGCCGTTTAAAAAAAAAAAAAATGCTTTTTTTTGGCCCTGGGGGTCGTTGTGGGACCCCCTGAGCAGCACCCTCAGGATTCAAGGGGACTTAATCCCCCAACTTAAAACACGCCACAGGGCGTGTTTGCACACATGTCACCTCAGGCCCCACCCCCTCCCTTCACCACTGTGCAAACGCGCCCTGTGGCGCGTTTTAAGTTGGGGAATTAAGTCCCCTTGAATCCTGAGGGTCCCTGGGGTCCAACTAGCCCACCAGGTACCTCCTGTAAGCGCCACAGAGCTGCGTTGCAGAGAGGTGTAAAAAGGGGTATGGCCTGGACCACCTCTCTGCAACGCAGGCCTGTGGCGCTTACTGGAGGAACCTGGTGGGCTAGTTGGCCCCCAGGGGCCCTCAGGATTGAAGGGGAATTAATTCCTTAACTTAAAACGCGCCACAGGGCGTGTTTGCACACATGTCACCTCAGGCCCCGCCCCCTCCCTTCACCACTGTGCAATCGCGCCCCGTGGCGCGTTTTAAGTTGGGGGATAAAGTCCCCTTGAATCCTGAGGGTCCCTGGGGTCCAACTAGCCCACCAGGTACCTCCAGATACCGCCACAGAGCTGCGTTGCAGAGAGGTGTAAAAAGGGGCGTGGCCTGGACCACCTCTCTGCAATGCAGCCCTGTGGCGCTTACTGGAGGTACCTGGTGGGCTAGTTGGCCTCCAGGGACCCCCAGTATTGAAGGGGAATTCATTTCCCAACTTAAAACGCGCCACAGGGCGTGTTTGCAGAGTGTTACTGGGAGGGGGCGGGGCCTCCGGCACGATCGCGTGTTTTAAAAAAATTTTTTTTTGAAAGGGGGGCTGTGTGGCCCCCTTTCTTTTTACTTTTTTTGGGCCCTGGGGACCCCATCCCCCAGGGCCTGACCCCTTTTTTAATAAAAAAAAAGAAAAATGAACGGGATGGGGCCTTGTGGGCCCCCCTCCCGTGGCCAATTCCGGCCCCGGGGACCCCATCCCCCGGGGCATGGCCAGATTTTGTTTTTGTTTTTTTATGGTGGGGGGCTGCGTGGCCCCCCTCCTGAGGCCTCTATTGGCCCCGGGGACCCCATACCCCGGGGCCGGCCTTTATTTATTAATTTTTTTATTTTATTTTTTGGGAAGGGGGGCCGCGTGGCCCCCCTCCCGGGCCACTTCCAGCCCCGGGGACCCCATCCCCCGGGGCCTGGCCTCTCGTTGGGGACTGCGGGGGAGCCCCAATGCCCCCATGGTCCCGCCGGCTCTCCGCGTCCTGCGGGAGCCGGCATTGCTTTTCCACATGGGGAGCTGCTGACATGCAGCTCCCCTTATGGTAAAGCAATCTGCTTTGCTTCATTGAAGCGAGAGCAGGTTTCCCTGCTCTCGCTTCAATGAAGCAAAGCAGTTTGCAATGACAGGGTGGGAGCCGTGCGGCTCCCGCCCTGTCATTGCAAACAGCAGTGTCCCGGGGTGGGCACCCGGGACACTGCAGGAGCCGGCCCTGGGGGATGGCAGTCCCCAGGGCCATCACTGGCTCCAGGAGGGGGGCCGCGCGGCCCCCCTCCCATCACATGCACAGCCCCAGGGAGGTGGCGGCCCCCGGGGCATGTGGGGGGGCTCTAACCCCCCCACGCAGGTATATATATTTTTTTTTAAAAGAAGCCCCAGGGGGTGGCGGTCTCCGGGGCTGTGGGGGGGCAGTGTGCCCCCGCAAAGAATTAATGAAAGTCCCGGGGGGTGGTGGTCCCCGGGGCTTGGGAGGGCCTTGGAGGCCCCCCACACATTTAAAAATTAGCCCCGGGGGCTGGCGGTCCCCGGGGCTGCAGGGGGGCTGCATGCCCCCCGCAACTCTTTAATCAAGCAGTGTGGGGGGGATTAGGGCCCCCCCACACATTTTTTCAGTGTCCCCGGGACCTGGCCCACCCGGGGGCTAAACAATAACGAAGCGCAGGAGCCCGCGCTTCGTTTTTTTTTTATTTTCGGCCGAAATTCGCGCTGGGTGCAGGTTTGGGCCCTGGGGGTCCTTGGGCTCCTCAGCGAATTGCATCACGGTAAATGGAGTTCACTGAGGAGCCCACATGGGCAGGATACAATTGATTTAAAATCACGGTTGAAGACGGAAATGAACATTGTGACTGCATGCCGCCTTTGAGGAAGGACATTATGTTTGAAACGCGTTAGGCTAAGACATGCTTGCATTAAATCTGCATTTTTTGGAGACCGAAGCTGTTCCATTTCCGTGATTAACTTGTTGGGAGTGCACTCCGCATGAAGGCACCTTCGTTTTTGAATATATATATATATATATATATATATATATATCATCACAAACCGGCACCTCCTTACGTCGCACCGAACAGAGACACGGTGACACCAGAAAAGTTGAGTCCAATTTTTATTGCATTAATTTATCGGGCTATGACGCGTTTCGGCAGGATCCCCTGCCTTGTTCACATAACGGAGCCACACTCCCATTTTTTGTTTTATAGTGATTTAAAAATGACACACACGTGATGCATACAACCCCATAAACATGGACAACAGACTTAGCAGAAAGAAATACTTCAAGGTAGCATACAATCGTGAAGCTTAATCACATTATCTGCAGATATATTCCAAATTTATTCATATTAAAATAGCTAAACCAAAACACAGTTTATACATTATACCCTGGATTTGAGATTATAATTTAAAAACACCTTCCTGCTTGAAATCTTTCATAGTTATGCAAATTAGTTTTTTTCTCCAAAAAACGTTATCGCTCTAGAATTATACAAAGCATTTTTAGAACCATGGCAAATTCATCCTTCACTCTAAAGATCAATTGATCATAATGATGAATACTGGTATAGCTCGGTTAATCCTTTGTCGGACAATTAAGGGCCAGTGCCCATTAAACCAATGTGACTAGTGGATGTACTTATTGCAATAACCTATCCTCTCATGATCTTGTATAGTTCTATAAATTCTAGTAATCATTCATCATTTCTACCTATACTTCATGTTGGATTCCCCATCAATCCAAATATTACCACTTGCTTCCTACAATCCCATTCATGTGCAAATGCCGCAGAATTTTTAAAAAAACAATGAAATGTGCAAAAATATCACTATGTACAATATAATATCCGCTCTTTACACGAATAAATAACATATACAAATTACACTTCAATTGTAAACATATCACTCTGTGCAACATGCGCTTAACGGACAATTGTGCAAATAAGCAATTTGAATAAATATTTAAGAACATCCACATGAAAGATTATTAAAAAGAAATTCATGATTATACCAGATAAAATCTGAATGACTAAAACCTCAACACTATACTCATTCTTATTGCTATTGGAGGATACCATTATAAAAAACCACCTTAGTACTATTAAGAAAACCCCACATAAGATTATTAAAACCGAGTCCATCCTGTATCAATCTAAAAACACTTGCCATGAAAATTACGTGAATACCTCAATGCTTTTAAGATCCAAGTACAATTTGTTTGACATTCACAGTCTATGTCATGTCCATCACTACATGAATTCATTAAAGTATCTACCACCTGTGTAAAAATCTAAAAAAAAACTGAAAAAAGGAAAAAATAGAAAAAACAACAAACGGAATTCACAGTTCATACCTTGTTTCTTAACTTATTTTTCGGTTAACAGAAAGAGATTCATTGATCATAGGGTACAGTTAGTTAGTAAAATTTGTTTATACTATTGTATGAAAACACCTAAAAAATTGCTTAGTAATCAATATTTTTGCCACTTGAAACACAGAATCTACCCTAAATCAAATAAGTAGGCCCTTGATGTTTAAAAATCCTCCTACAACAGATGTACATGGAGTCCTTCATCCGCATTGAGACCTTTAGGGTTCTTGCTATCCAACATTAGAATATACCTGGACTCCAATTTTCTCAAGTCCAATTCTCTATTGCCCCCTCTTCTTTTCTTAGGTACAGCATCCAAAACAAAATATGATAGATCTTCTATCTTCCCTCCATGTACCTCATTAATGTGGCGTGCCACTGGATAACTGGGGTCCTGATTTTTAACTGCTCTCAAATGCTGTAATATCCTAACATGGGCCATGTGGATAGTGCTTCCTACATATAACATAGGGCAAGTGCAGGTTAAAACATATACTACGTGATCACTTCTACAGTTCAGGCTTTTCAATATTTTCCAGGGTCTCTTCCACAGGGGCATTTGGATTTCTTTTTTATTTATTCCATATTTACAGGCTTTACATTTTGAACACCTGCTGAAGCCAGGGCTTGGTTTCAACCAGCTTACCTTATCCCCCAATTCTGGACTATTGATCACCAATTGTTCCCTCATGGATTTAGCCCTCCTGAATGATAAAAGAGGTTTTTGGAAATTATTTCTTTCAGGACCGGATCTCCCCTGATAAGATGCCAATGCTTACCCAGGCTGGCTCTCACCCTCGCCTGGTAAGCATTAAACCCCATGATTAATCTTACCTCTGATTTAGAGTTCGACACCTTGTCCTTCTTGGTCCTACCAGTTTCCCCAAAGAGAATATCTTGTCTGGTCATTGAATTAACTTTACATAATATATACATATACATATACATATTATCTACTGGCGGTCGCCAGTAGATAGTTATAGTTAGGACCTATTTTCCATAGGAAATCCCCAACATTCCATTTGAAATAACTTTGGCGCCGGTTGACGAATCTTCGCGAAATTCTCAAAACTTATGGCCCGCTCCGGTCCGCTCCTATCCTGAAAGTTTCGGGGTGATTCGTCAAGTGGGGGCCGAGAAAAAAGGGGGGTCCCAAAACGTGTTTTCCCCATGCAATTTTCCATAGGAACCTTTCATCGCAGCTACAGCCCGAACTGCTGAACGGAATTACACCAAATTTGGCAAAAAGGTAGCCCTTGGTTCAGAGTCGTGCCTTTTGCTTAAATGGTGTAAATCCGTTCAGTAGTTCCTGAGAAAATCAAAAGTAAAATCACATATATATCTATGGCCGCGTAGGGTCCGCGTACCCTCCCGATCACGAGCTGTATGCTAATTGGCTGTCAACACTCCAAACCAGGAAGTGTTGGCAGCCATCTTGTGCCTCGGTAGAACCGAGGGACAAGAAATCAGAGAAACTAACACGCAAAACGCAAAAAGGGGGCAGGGTAGAAACACCCTGACCCCCTAGGTCTGCTCAGGGGGTGCCACAAGGACCCCGAGGGCCCCCCAAAAAATTATTTTTTTTTAAAAATCAGCGGGATGCGTTTAGGGTGCGCGGATCCCGCCGTGAAAAAAAAAAAACGAAGCGCGGTCTCCCGGGGGCACTAAAATGCTAATTTGGGGGTCCGTTACGGACCCCCGAGACCCGGGAACCACCACCTCCCCGGGGCTGTGCATGTGATGGGAGGGGGGCTGCGTGGCCCCCCTCCTGGAGCCTGTGATGGCCCTGGGGACCACCACCCCCCAGGGCCGGCTCCTGCAGTGTCCCGGGGTGCCCACCCCCGGGACACTGCTGTTTGCTATGACAGGGCGGGAGCCTCGCGGCTCTCGCCCAGTCATAGCAAACACTGGTTTGGATTTTGGAAGAGAGAGCAGGAAACCTGCTCTCTCTTCCAAAATTCAAACCAGATTGCTTTTCCACATGGGGAGCTGCATGTCAGCAGCTCCCCATGTGGAAAAGCAATGCCGGCTCCCGCAGGACGCGGGGAGCCAGCAGGGACCGTGGGGGCATTGGGGCTCCCCCCACGGTCCCCAACGAGAGGCCAGGCCCCGGGGGATGGGGTCCCCGGGGCCAGAAGTGGCCAGAGAGGGGGGCCACGCGGCCCCCCACCCCCATAATAAAATTAATTTAAAAAAAAGAAAAACGCAAAGGCCGGCCCGGGGGATGGGGTCCCCGGGGCCATAAATGGCCTGAGGAGGGGGGCCACGCAGCCCCCCTCCAAATAAATTTAAAAAAAAAAACACTGGCCATGCCCCGGGGGATGGGTCCCCGGGGCCGAATATGGCCTCGGGAGGGGTGCCAAGCGCCCCCCTTCCATTAAAAAAAAAAATAGGGGTCAGGCCCTGGGGGATGGGGTCCCCAGGGCCCATAAAATAGGAAAGAAAGGGGGGCCACACAGCCCCCCTTCTTAAAAAAAAAAAAAAGACGCGATCGTGCCGGAGGCCCCGCCCCCTCCCAGCAACACTCTGCAAACGCGCCCTGTGGCGCGTTTTAAGTTGGGGAATTAATTCCCCTTCAATACTGGGGGTCCCTGGGGGCCAACTAGCCCACCAGGTACCTCCAGTAAGCGCCACAGGGCTGCGTTGCAGAGAGGTGGTCCAGGCCACGCCCCTTTTTACACCGTTTACGCGTTTGCACAGTGGTGAAGGGAGGGGGCAGGGCCTGAGGTGACATGTGTGCAAACACGCCCTGTGGCTCGTTTTAAGTTGGGGAATTAAGTCCCCTTCAATCCTGAGGGCCCCTGGGGGCCAATTAGCCCACCAGGTATCTCCAGTAAGCGCCACAGGCCTGCATTACAGAGAGGTGGTCCAGGCCACGCCCCTTTTTACACCTCTCTGCAACGCAGCTCTGTGGCGCTTACTGGAGGTACCTAGTGGGCTAGTTGGACCCCAGGGACCCTCAGGATTCAAGGGACTTAATCTCCCAACTTAAAATGGCCACAGGGCGTGTTTGCACACATGTCACCTCAGGCCCCCCCTCCCTTCACCACTGTGCAAACGCGCCCCGTGGTGCATTTTAAGAGGTAGTTTTAATCCCCCTGCCCTATTATGTACTAGGGCCTTACAGAGGAGGTCATGCTAATCACAGGGGTACCCCAACGCATAGTGTTCCCTAGTGTATGTAGGTGTTTTCACTGTATTCTAAGTGTCTTTTAGCATAGCACTGGCTCTAGGCCTAGTTACTCAGAGTCAGTTGCCACCAGTACCCGTCTGAAAAAGTTGTGGGCACAGGATGATTTTGCAACAAGGCCTCTTTCTGCTCCTCTGTTGGTTCTTTCTGCACATGTCTTGCTTCTTCCTGCACTTTTCTTCGTCTTTGTGGACTTCTGTTGCTTCTTTCTGCATTTCTTTTGCTTGTTTCTGTGCGTTTTTTCTTCTTTCTTCACCTCTGTAGGCATAGTTAGAAACTAGCATTTAAAAAACCTTTGAAATTCACTTAAAAAACCATAGGTTTCAGGCACGTTATAGTTAGAAATTAGCATTTAAAAACCTTTGAAATTCACTTAAAAAACCATAGGTTTCAGGCACATTATAGTTAGAAATTAGCATTTAAAAAACCTTTGAAATTCACTGAAAAAACCATAGGTTTCAGGCACGTTATGGTTAGAAATTAGCATTTAAAAAACCTTTGAAATTCACTGAAAAAACCATAGGTTTCAGGCACGTTATAGGTAGAAATTAGCATTTAAAAAACCTTAGAAATTCACTGCGGTCGCCAGTAGATAGTTATAGTTAGGACCTATTTTCCATAGGAAATCCGCGACATTCTATTTGAAATAACTCTTGCGTCGGTTGACGAATCTTCGCAAAATTTTCAAACTTTATGGCCCGCTCCGGTCCGCTCCTACCCTGAAAGTCTCAGGGTGATTCGTCAAGCGGGGGCCTAGAAAAAGGGGGATCCCAAAACGTGTTTTCCCCATTCATTTTCCCATAGGAAACTTTAGACACGGCTACAGCCTGAACTGCTGAACGGAATTACACCAAATTTGGCAAAGAGGTAGTTCTTGGTTCAGAAAGAACCCTTTTGTTAAATGGTGTAAATCCGTTCAGTAGTTATGGAGAAATTAAAAAAATAAGAGTCAAAAAATCAATTTCCCATAGGAAACTTTAGACACGGCTACAGCTCGAACTGCTGAACGGAATTACACCAAATTTGGCAAAGAGGTAGTTCTTGGTTCAGAAAGAACCCTTTTGTTAAATGGTGTAAATCCGTTCAGTAGTTGCTGAGAAAATCAAAAGTAAAAGTACATATATATCTATGGCCGCGTCGGATTCGCGCACCCTCCCGATCACGAGCTGTCCGCTAATTGGCTGTCAACACTCCAAACCAGGAAGTGTTGGCAGCCATCTTGTTCCTCGGTAGAACCGAGGAACAAGAAAGCAGTAAAAAAGTGCGCAAAACGCACAAAGGGGGCAGGGTAGAAACACCCTGACCCCTAGGTCTGCTCAGGGGTCCCACAAGGACCCCTGGGCAAAAAGCATTTTTTTTTAAATCGGCAGGATGCGCTCAGGGTGCGCGGATCCTGCCGATAAAATCGAAGCGCGGTCTCCGCGCTTCGATGTTAATTTGCCCCGGGTGGGCCAAGTCCCGGGGGCATGCTGGGGGTGTTTATTTTATGTATGGGGGGCTCTAAGGGCCCCCAAGCCCCGGGGACCGCCACCCCCGGGCTTTCTTTTAAAATGGTGCGGGAGGGCTCTGAGCCCTCCCGCAGCCCCGAGGACCACCACCTCCCGGGGCTTCTTCTTTTTTTTTTTTTCCTGTGTGGGGGCTCGAGCCTCTCACATGCCCCGGGACCGCCACCTCCCGGGGCACTAACAAATTAAAATGGGGGTCCGTTTTGGACTCCAGAAGCCCCGGGAACCACCACCTCCCCGGGGCTTTGCTGATGTGGGGAGGGGGCCGCGCGGCCCCCTCCTGGAGCCTGTGGTGGCCCTGGGGACCGCCACCCCCAGGGCCGGCTCCTGCAGTGTCCCGGGTGCCTACCCCGGGACACTGCTGTTTGCAATGACAGGACGGAGCCTCGCGGCTCCCGTCCTGTCATTGCAAACTGCTTTGGATATTGGAAGAGAGAGCAGGAAACCTGCTCTCGCTCCAATATCCAAAGACAATTGCTTTTCCACACGGGGAGCAGCATGTTAGCTGCTCCCCATGTGTAAAGCAATGCCGGCTCCCGTAGGACACGGGAGCCGGCGGGACTGTGGGGGGTTTGGGGACCCCCCACAGTCCCCAACCAGAGGCCAGGCCCCGGGGGATGGGGTCCCCAGGGCAAGTAGGGCTCGGGAGGGGGGCCACGCGGCCCCCTCCCCAGAAAGATTTTTTTTTAAAAATTAAAAAAAAAAGGGGTAAGGCCCTGGGGGATGGGGTCCCCAGGGCCCAAAAATAAGAAAAAGGAAGTGGGGCCACACAGCCCCCCTACAGGGGAAAAAAAAAAAACGATCGGCCCGCAGGCCCCGCCACCTTCCTTCACCACTCTGCAAACGCGCCCCTGGCGCGTTTGCAGATGGGAAGTAATTCCCCTGAATACTGGGGGTCTCTGGGGCCAACTAGCCCACCAGGAACCTCCAGTATGCGCCAGGGGCTGCGTTGCAGAGAGGTGTACAGTGGCCACGCCCTTTATACACCTCTCTGCAACGCAGCTCTGTGGCGCTTTTTGGAGGTACATGGTGGGCTAGTTGGCCCCCAGGAACCCTCAGGATTCAAGGGGACTTAATCCCCCAACTTAAAACGCGCCACGGGCGCGTTTGCACAGTGGTGAAGGGAGGGGGCGGGGCTTCAGGTGACATGTGTGCAAACAGGCCCCGTGGCGTGTTTTAAGATGGGAATTAAATCCCTTCAATCCTGAGGGTCCCAACTAGCCCAACAGGTACATCCAGAAAGCGCCACAGAGCTGCGTTGCAGAGAGGTGTAAAAGGGGTGTGGCCTCTCACACCTCTCTGCAACGCAGCCCCTGGCGCATACTGGAGGTTCCTGGTGGGCTAGTTGGCCCCTAGGGACCCTCATGATTCAAGGGGACTTAATCCCCCAACTTAAAACGCGCCACGGGGCGCGTTTGCACAGATGTCACCTCAGGCCCCGCCCCTACCTTCACCATTGTGCAAATATTCCTCTAAAATCTGCCGAACTACGAATTCGGATTTACTCACCTGTTATCAGGAGAGACCTCAGTGCTGCATCTTTCAGCCCAGTACTAATCCTGAAAAGTAATTTTAACCGTACTTACCAGTAACTTGAATTTCCTTCCATAGGCTAACATTGACTGGTTTCACTTGGAAATTCTTCTAAGTGTGGAGTTTTGGAACTTTAAAATATTCCTCTAAAATCAGCCGAAATACGAATTCCGATTTACTCACCTGTTATCAGGAGAGACCTCAGTGCTGCATCTTTCAGCCCAGTACTGATCCTCAAAAGTAATTTTAACCGTACTTACCAGTAACTTGAATTTCCTTCCATAGGATATCATTGTCTGCTTTTTGCTGAAAAAGTTTCTAAGTGTTGATTTTTGAAACATACAAATATTCCTCTAAAATCAGCCGATATACAAATTTCGATTTACTCACCTGTTATCAGGAGAGACCTCAGTGCTGTATCTTTCAGCCCAGTACTGGTCCTGAAAAGTAATTTTAACCGTACTTACCAGTAACTTGAATTTCCTTCCATAGGCTAACATTGACTGGTTTCACTTGGAAATTCTTCTAAGTGTGGAGTTTTGGAACTTTAAAATATTCCTCTAAAATCAGCCGAAATACGAATTCCGATTTACTCACCTGTTATCAGGAGAGACCTCAGTGCTGCATCTTTTAGCCCAGCACTGACCCTGAAAAGTAATTTTAACCGTATTTACCAGTAACTTATATTTTCTTCCATAGGAATCCATTGTCTGGTTTTCAGCAGAAAAGTTTCAAAGTGTCGATTTTCACAAACTACAAATATTCCTTAAAAATCGCCTGTATGACTTAAACGCATTCTTTCAACTGTTTACAGGAGATGCACCAGTGCTGGATACAGGATCCAACACTGAGTAAGAAAAAGTAACGATAACAGTTTTTACCTGCTAAGTGAATTTCCTTCCATAGGATAACATTGGTGATTCTATGAGAAAAAGTTTCTAAGTGTCAACTTTTAAAATACAATAATATTCCTTAAAAATCACGACTGTAACCAAAACGCTTTTACTCAACTGTTTACAGGAGATGTACCAGGACTGAATCTAGGATCCAGTCCTGTGGTTAGAAAAGTAATCCATAAAGTAACTAATTGCATTTAACTAGAAATTCACATTGAGCTGAATGTTGCATTGTGTTTGAAAATGTGTTGCCCATTGCAACAACTGTAACTACTGTACTTAAAAGTCTATTGCCTATGTGCAAAGTATTTAAACTAAAGTAATTCATTCTGAGAATGTATTTTTTGTAATGTATAATGTAATTACAATGTAATTTAAAAAAATAAAATATGTAAAAAAATTGTTTCTAAAAATGTAGTAAATCAGTATGAAAAAAATAAATATAACAATTAATACATTTAAAAATTGTCATTTACAAAACCTTTGAAATTCACTGAAAAACCGTAGGTTTCAGACATGTTATAGTTAGGAATTAGCATTTAAAAAACCTTTGAAATTCACTGAAAAAACCATAGGTTTCAGACACGTTATAGTTAGAAATTAGCATTTAAAAACCTTTGAAATTCACTGAAAAAACCATAGGTTTCAGGCACGTTATAGTTAGAAATTTGCATTTAAAAAACCTTAAAAATCACTGAAAAAACCATAAGGTTTTAGGGACAGTTATAGTTAGTTGGACATTGCACTCGTACAAAACCCGTGAAATTCCCCCGTTATAGTTAGTTCATGTAACTATAACTCGCGCCCCGCAATGCACTGCTGATGACGTCACATATTACATCACTCGTGACATGGTCAGTGACATCACTGATGACATCACTGATGACATCTCAAATGACATCACTGATGACATCACTGATGACATCATCCATGTGAGAATTTAATGCATCTACTCACACCCTAATATAAGTTTTGAAACACCCACTCTAAATTACAGACTGCCATTCTCAAAACCATACACACTCCAATACCAATAAGTACATACCCACTCACTGATTCTTAGGTCTACACACACACATCTACTCACTCACCCGTACAGTCACTCATACTTACAGTCACTCAGTACAGGACTATCATATGCACTCATACACCTATATAAACACTCACACAACGCAACTCATCCATAGAGGTACTCACACACCTAGACAGTCATGCAAATAATTAATCACACTCCAATTTACTCACCTATACAGTTATACACACCAGCTCACTTACTCATAAAAATACTAGCACATTCTTACGCTCCTATGCAATCACTGATGCAAGCACACACTCATCCATATAGCCACTCTCACAATCACACACTCTCACTTATAGCCATTTATATACTCCAACACACATATATACTGCCTTTCACATATGTAGTTACTCACACATGTACCACTGAGATATACATTCAATCACTAACACACCCATACACACACTCACCCACCCATACAGTCCATCACAGACGCACTCTTGAAACCATGCACCCAGTGAATCACCCACTCACACATCTATGCACAGAGTCACACTCACCCCACCCACACAAACACTGAGGCACCCATACAGATACTCAGAGAACCAATCCATAACCCATATAGACACTCATTTAGCTAGTCAGAAACCCATGCAGCTGCTTACACAACAACAGACAGACGGATACAGACATTCACACAGTTTAGTCACTCACCCATGCATCCAGTAAGATACGTTTAATCACTCACTTATAGACTCAGTCACGCACCTACTAAATCATCCATTCAGACACTTATACACCCACTCATTCTTCAATACGCCTTTCCCTATATATATTAAACATATTTAAACTTTACACAAACACACAGTCACTGGATGATGTCATCAGTGATGTCATCAGTGATGTCATTTGAGATGTCATCAGTGATGTCATCAGTGATGTCACTGACCATGTCATGAGTGATGTAATATGTGACGTCATCAGCAGTGCATTATAGGGCGCGAGTTATAGTTACCTGAACTAACTATAACGGGGGAATTTCACGGGTTTTGTACGAGTGCAATGTCCAACTAACTATAACTGTCCCTAAAACCTTATGGTTTTTTCAGTGATTTTTTAAGGTTTTTTAAATGCAAATTTCTAACTATAACGTGCCTGAAACCTATGGTTTTTTCAGTGAATATATATATATATATTGATTATTATGTATGTGTGTACAGTTTTTTATTAAGTTTATTTGTTATATTTGTTAAAATGTATATCAAATCTACTTTATTTTTTTAATTAATTTTATTATTTATTATATTTAATATTTATTATTTTATTTTATATTTATAAAAATCGATATTTTGTACAACTATATTTTTTACATCAATATTTTTTTCCCATATTTTTGTACTTACCTGTTTAAGTATAGGGAGTCAATATTTTTGCATTCTATATTTTTTCATCTATATTTTTTACTTCTATATTTTTAAATCGATACCTCTGTATTTTGGTTTAGTTTACATCCTGTGTCACAGTGGTATTGATATCTTATCATGCCTGGGCCTCTCACAGTCCTTGCTTCATCTGAGCAGTGTATTTTTTGTGCAAGGCCATCTCTAAAGCACCTCCTGAGCAGCCAGTCTGCACTCCCCCTCGAAGCTGCATACACGGAGCCTCTCTTGGCAGGCTAGTTGTTTCTTCCATAGGTTCTGGTGCTGATCTTGGCAAGGGTAGTTGATTGGCAGTATCCCGTCCTTGGAGCTTAGATGATCCACCAGTCCCCACTGGTGTGGGATTCAGGCTTCCGGTGAGGAAATATTGGCACGCTGACTAGAATTATCTGTCCATTATGCCTTAGTTGCAGACACATTTTGTGTATTGCAGCAGTTTAGTTCTGTGACCACTTCTGGGCAGTTCTGTATCTTTGTGATTTCCACATAGACTGGCCAATAATGGTATTTTCAAATGCGTGAGAAGGTAGGTGGGATGTAACAGGGAGTCTTTTCTCTGGACAACCTCAAAACAAGAGAGTGGTCCCACTCATCTGCCTGTTAAACAGCAGGGGGTAGCCCTCCCACCTAAAGGAAAAAGGGCCATGAGTTTTAATTTGTTTTTTAATTAATAATATTTCTTTAATTGGTAATTAATTATGTTAATTATGTAAGCACATTTTTTAAATACAATTTATATGTGGGTTGTGAATTGTGTGGTGTTATAGGGTAGGAAATAAAAAAAGTAAATTTATGTAATAATTAATATTTTTGATTCTAAATAATTTCTAACTAAAAATATGTATTTGTTTGGAAATATTGTTTATTTTATTTAATATAATATTTGTAGGTATTTGTCATATGCATGTAACATTATAATATATTTTTTTTAAATTTGTAATATTAAATATATTTGTATTTTAATTTTTAATATATTTAGATATGTTTTTATTTATTTTGTTTTTAAATATTTTTGTTGTTAATTATTTTTTGGTTTTTACTTTTGAACTGACTGGAGTGAGAATATTAATTGTTACCCCTTTGCAATCCAACATTTGCCATTTGCAGTGGGAATAGTACATTTTATCTTGCCACTATCCAACACTTTCCCTACTGTTGCACTCATTGGAGTGGGAATAGTAAGTTTTACCCCTCCGCTATCCAACACTTTCCCTACTGTTGCACTGTTTGGAGTGGGAACAGTACATTTTATCCTGCCTCTATCCAACACTTTCCCTACTATTGCGCTCACTGGAAAGGGAATAGTAAGTTTTACCCCACAGCTATCCAACTCTTTCTCTACTTTGCACTCACTGGAGGGGTTAATTTAAGTTTAAAGAATGGGTTTTTGTAAATAGATTTTTATGTTATTGGTATATATATATATATACACTATTAATTTTAATGTATTCTATCATTTTAAAATTATATAAAAATATACACCTATATAATTATATTATATATATAGATATCTATCTATATATATATATATATATATAATATAATTATATAGGTGTATATTTTTATATAATTTAAAAATTATAGAATAAATTAAAATTAATAGTGTATTAATTGTCTTAAAGTAAATATGCATGTATATATATATATATATATATTCATCCAATGTGGGGTTGCCAATCGCGCTCTCGGGTTATCGCAAAAACCAAGCAGGACTCCAAAGTTAGAAATGGGGGTTTATTAATGTCATAAACCCTCCGTGACGCGTTTCGACTCCACAGAGTCTTGATCACACTTTGTGGCAACCAAAAAGCAGTAACTTTCATACACTTCCTGTATACAGTAAACACAGAAAACGGACAATTTTGCGTTCATGGCAGTGTGCGTAAATTACATGATTGCCATTTGTAAGTGGTAAAGCCGCATTTTAGCCAGGTCCTAAGTAATGATGGCTAAGTACAAAACGTGATCAAACACAGTGTGTAACAACCATAGGATCAACGCATAGCAAGCCCACTGATTAGTATATGTAGCGCATGTTGTCAGTCCCGGGAATGGTAATGGAGCATGCTGGTATACATAGTCCAGTAGGGAATGTGAGTTGTCTGATGGCCTATAAATTACTGGCAGTGTTACTGGATCAAGGTTGTGGTCAGGAAATGTGCCAGTAGGGGATAAGCATAGTGCATGTGAATAATGCTCATAATAGTTGTTCCCAGATTAGTGAGAAAAATACCGGCATAACTGCTTGGTTCTTATGTCACAGTACTAGTTAATATGCACAACCTGAACGATGCAAACGTCTCTGTGCTGATCTATTATCCCCTGGTTAGTGGGAATGGAGGCGAGAAGTGTGATCCAGAAACCGCTGCTGCTTGCCTGTGGTGTTATTGTGCCCCATCTACCACCTGTTCTGTGTATATGAACTTAAAAATAGTGAAATAACATGTGTGGTGAAATAAAATATTAAAAATTAACAATGCAAAAGGGTCTTATCTGTGGACATAGTTGCTGCAGAATGGTGTCACGAAGAAAAGGTTAGGGATCCCTCTGTCACAGGCACGAGACATGGTCCCTTCCTTTCCTCCTGTAAAAGATTAAAAGGTGAGAGAAAAGAGTCATGCACATTCACAATAATACAAACTGTAATATAGACATAATGCAGTTAACCATGAGACAATATTGTAATGCAAAGGTTAAAGCAGTCACACCATGTCTCATCTATGTTGATTAACCTGGGCAATGCTGCTGTCTAATTATCTTGTAAATGTATAGTCATTTCTTCATCAAGGTTATGCCCTTTAGGGTAACGTGTGGCCATCCCTATGATGTGCCTTGATTCTCGCTGTCTGAGCCTGAGAGTGCAATTGCTGCCTCTCCTGTTGCCCAATACCTGTTCTATTGCGTAGTACGATAATTTGGCACTGTCTGAGAAGTGATGTGACTCAAAATGTCGTGCAATAGGATACTGTTTGTCTCTATTGGTGATTGCCCTCATATGCTGCAGGATTCTTTTTTTAGCCATATGTGTGGTGCTGCCTACGTATCTCAACCCACAGGGACATTCCAGTACGTATATCACAAAAGTGGTGCTGCATGTCAAGAATTGTTTAATACTCATCATGCTATTGGTGCTAGTATTCCAGAACTCCTTTCTAAAACGGCTGTTGCTGCACGCTTTACAATGGCCGCATGGAAAAAAGCCCTGCAGGTTAATAACCCTTGTCATTGATGTGTCTTTGAGATCGCTGTGTACTAGGAGATCCCTGAGGTTGCGGCTTCTCCTATAAGTAATCGTAGGTCTAGTAGGTATGGTACTGCCTATCACCGGGTCACCTTTGAGGATATCCCATTTCTGCATGATGGTTTTGCGTATATGATTGGCATCCCCATTGTATGTGAGGATGATACGTGTATCTGTGTTCTCAGTGTTGTCTTCTGTGATCTTGGTGGTATTGCCGAGTATGGTATCCCTTTCTACTCTCTCCATTCTTTCCACTGCCCTCTTGAGGACCCAGGATGGGTAGCCCCTTTCCTGAAATCTTTTCAACATTACGGTTTGTTCTTTCTGGTAGCTTTCCTCAGAGCTACAGTTCCTTTTGGCTCTGAGCAGTTCCCCATAGGGGATGCTCCATTTGAGAGGATCTGGATGGCTGCTCATGGCATGTAATAAGGTGTTCCCTGCCGTGCATTTCCTCAAGAGAATGGTTTGTATCTCATTAGACTTCACCTGCACTTTGGTGTCTAAGTATTCTACCTCCTTCCTACTGATGGTGCTGGTGAGTCTGAGGTTCCTAGTGTTGTGATTCAGTTTGTCTACAAACTGCCTTGCTTCCTGCTCGCTGCCTTGCCATATCACGAACAGGTCGTCTATGTACCTAAGCCATAAGACGACTTTGTTAAACTCAACGTCGAGATTGCTGTCTTGTCTGATGTCCTCCTCCCATGCCCCATGAACAAATTTGCAAAACTAGGCGCGAAACAAGTCCCCATCGCGGTTCCATGGCTCTGTTTGTAAATCTCCTCATTGAACAAGAAAAAGTTATTTGATAAACAAAATCTCATCATGTCCAATAACATTTGGGTGTGTCCCCAATATCTGATATGTCTGCGTTTGAGGAATCTGGCGGAGGCTTCTATACCCTGCTCGTGGTCAATCACCGTATACAGTGAGTTGACATCCATGGTTATCAACAAATAATCAGCCTGCCATGTGAGATTTTTGATTTTACTGAGGAAGTCCTTAGTGTCCCTTAAGTATGAGGGCAGTGTGTTTACAAATTCCCTTAAGAAATGGTCAACGTAGCGTGATATATTTTCAGCAATGCTGCCTCTAGACGACACTATTGGTCTTCCCGGTGGGTTCTCCCTGTTTTTGTGGATTTTTGGCAGAAGATACTAAACTGGAAGGACCGGGTAATCCCTTTTGAGAAAGCAAAATTCTTCCCATTCGAGGAGTCCCTTGTCCTTCCAGTCTCCCAGATTCTCCCAGATACAGGTAATGCTGTTATTATACTCTGTCCTAGTGGTGATGGTGTATGTACTTGTGTCGTGTAATTGACGCAAGGCTTCCTTTATGTACATGTCTTGGGTGAGTATCACAATGTTCCCCCCTTTGTCTGCGGGCCTGATGACAATGCTATTGTCCTCCGCCAATTCTTGCATAGCCTTCCTCTGTTCAAATGTGAGGTTGTGATTAAATTTCTTCATTTTCTTTGACCAATTCTTTTGTCTGTAATTGAGTAAGTCTCTGCCGACCAGGTCTTGAAAGGTATCTATATTGTCATGGTTCATGGTCGGTAGAAATGTCGATTTAGGTTTGAAATTGGTACATGCCGCTTTGTCATGACCAATTTCTAATTCATCTAAGATGTTATGGATCTCTACGTTCGTGCGTGCCCCTTCTGGATCTACTTGCAGTTCGTGTAATGCCACCAGAGTGTCAATATCTCCTATCGTTAATGTCTCCTCATGAGTAGTATGTTCTATGGAAAGGTGTTCTTTGCATTTGGTGGGTTTCAGTTTATGCCACTTCTTCAATTTTAATTTTCTACAGAATTTAAAAATGTCTATTCTGGTATCAACATAGTTCATTGGTACAGCAGGGCAAAACGACAGGCCTAAGCATAATGTTCTTTTGTCTTTGATGCTTATTTGTCTATGAGAGAGATTAATGATGGTTTGTTTTACCGTAGCATCATCCATCATTGTTGTTTCCTGGAGCGTGTCTGCTTGTATCCCACTTGCTCCGTTTCGCTTCCTCTTCTCTCTCCTCTGCCGGCACCTCTTGCGCCTCTTGCTCTGGTACCCCTTGTTCTTCCTCTTCCTCTTCCTCTTCCCCCTCCTGCTGTTGAAATGTTCTCGTTTTGATTCACCATGGTCATCGATCTGGTCATCTGCCGGCTCCGTTTCATGAGCCGGTACTCGTCTAAAAAAGTTTTGGGGCGTGTTGCACCGTCTCCATCAGACAGAGAGCTTTCCGATGTGATAGAAACTTCAGAGGCCTCGGTGTTAGTGTCGCTTGCAACTGCGGCCTCTTCGTCTTCATTTGCTCTAGGTCTTGCTGTTATTGCCATAGTTCCATTTGAGGTATCATAAAGGTGATCATACTTGCGACTAAAGGTAAGTATCCTCCCAGATTCGTAGTCTCCACAGTCTCGGTGGAGTTTACGCTGTTTCCTCGCCTTTATGTCGTCTTCAACAAGTCTCAACCTTTTCTTCATTTCCTCGAGAAATTTGGAGATCAAATCTTGTTCCATATTTTTGGCCAGGTCATTTTTGATACATAGGATCTCCCTCTTAATGTTTTCTCTGTCCGACCACGCGTATTTCACAAGGATCTCCAGCATGTTCCTTGAGCTGTTGGCTGAATTGGTCGACCATTCCTCTAGCATGGCCGGGTCTGGTGAATCGTAAGAAGGGGTGATGAAGATTCTGAGGCCCCGGGGAACCATCTTTTTATCTATATAGTCCTGCAAAGACGTCGCTTCCCACCACTTGGACAGTTCTTGTTTGTGCAATTTTTTGTACCTCTTAAGTAAATCAATCGTGGTTGATTCTATGCAAGTGGCTCCCGGCTGGCTGCTGCCTACCCCCGGCGCCCTTGCAAAAAGTGTCTGTGCCGCCTCTTTTCGTTCCTTTATATATATATATGTTCAACAAAGTTACCCCACGGGTGGAGGCCCAACCCAGGACAGCTCATACTCCACACCAACGGCCCCTGGAAATCCTGCCGCCGATGCGTTTCAGGCCATTAGCCCTTCCTCATGGGCGGTCTTAAATCAAATGAGGCAAGCAAAAAACCACCAGCATATGCCCTTCTTTATTTCAATTAATCCTAAATAGGAACCATGAATTATGGGGCTGGTAGTTTGAAACAATCAGACCGCAAATACGGTGCTGCCATCAGTTCATTGGGAAAAAAAAAATCAATCAGGGTAAATCGTGAGTGCGGAAAAAGTGAAAATAAGGCCTGTCCCGTTCCGCTCGCCGCTCGTGATCCATGGCGGCAGCAGACCCACACAGTTACAGTGGTTTTGCCATCCGTGACCGGGGTCGGTCACAAAAATGTTCAACAAAGTTCCCCCACGGGTGGAGGCACAACCCAGGACAGCTCACACTCCACACCAACAGCCCCTGGAAATCCTGGCGCCGACGCGTTTCAGGCCATTAGCCCTTCCTCATGGGCGGTCTTAAATCAAATGAGGCAAGCGAAAAACCACCAGCATATGCCCTTCTTTATTTCAATTAATCCTAAATAGGAACCATGAATTATGGGGCTGGTAGTTTGAAACAATCAGACCGCAAATACGGTGCTGCCATCAGTTCATTGGTGGAAAAAAAAAATCAATCAGGGTGAATCGTGAGTGCGGAAGAAGTGAAAATAAGGCCTGTCCTGTTCCGCTCGCCGCTCGTGATCCATGGCGGCAGCAGACCCACACAGTTACAGTGGTTTTGCCATCCGTGACCGGGGTCGGTCACAAAAATGTTCAACAAAGTTACCCCACGGGAGGAGGCACAACCCAGGACAGCTCACACTCCACACCAACAGCCCCTGGAAATCCCAGCCGCTGGACGCGTTTCAGGCCATTAGCCCTTCCTCATGGGCGGTCTTAAATCAAATGAGGCAAGCGAAAAACCACCAGCATATGCCCTTCTTTATTTCAATTAATCCTAAATAGGAACCATGAATTATGGGGCTGGTAATTTGAAACAATCAGACCGCAAATACGGTGCTGCCATCAGTTCATTGGTGAAAAAAAATCAATCAGGGTGAATCATGAGTGCGGAAGAAGTGAAAATAAGGCCTGTCCCGTTCCGCTCGCCGCTCGTGATCCATGGCGGCAGCAGACCCACACAGTTACAGTGGTGGTGCTCATCCGTGACCGGGGTCGGTCACAAAAATGTTCAACAAAGTTACCCCACGGGTGGAGGCACAACCCAGGACAGCTCACACTCCACACCGACGGCCCCTGGAAATCCTGCCGCCGACGCGTTTCAGGCCATTAGCCCTTCCTCATAGGCGGTCTTAAATCAAATGAGGCAAGCGAAAAACCACCAGCATATGCCCTTCTTTATTTCAATTAATCCTAAATAGGAACCATGAATTATGGGGCTGGTAGTTTGAAACAATCAGACTGCAAATACGGGGCTGCCATCAGTTCATTGGTGGAAAAAAAAATCAATCAGGGTGAATCGTGAGTGCGGAAGAAGTGAAAATAAGGCCTGTCCCGTTCCGCTCGCCGCTCGTGATCCATGGTGGCAGCAGACCCACACAGTTACAGTGGTGGTAGCCATCCGTGACCGGGGTCGGTCACAAAAATGTTCAACAAAGTTACCCCACGGGTGGAGGCACAACCCAGGACAGCTCACACTCCACACCAACGGCCCCTGGAAATCCTGCCGCTGACGCGATTCAGGCCATTAGCCCTTCCTCATGGGCGGTCTTAAATCAAATGAGGCAAGCGAAAAACCACCAGCATATGCCCTTCTTTATTTCAATTAATCCTAAATAGGAACCATGAATTATGGGGCTGGTAATTTGAAACAATCAGACCGCAAATACGGTGCTGCCATCAGTTCATTGGTGAAAAAAAAAATCAATCAGGGTGAATCGTGAGTGCGGAAGAAGTGAAAATAAGGCCTGTCCCGTTCCGCTCGCCGCTCGTGATCCATGGCAGCAGCAGACCCACACAGTTACAGTGGTGGTGCCATCCGTAACCGGGGTCGGTCACAAAAATGTTCAACAAAGTTACCCCACGGGTGGAGGCACAACCCAGGACAGCTCACACTCCACACCGACGGCCCCTGGAAATCCTGCCGCCGACGCGTTTCAGGCCATTAGCCCTTCCTCATGGGCGGTCTTAAATCAAATGAGGCAAGCGAAAAACCACCAGCATATGCCCTTCTTTATTTCAATTAATCCTAAATAGGAACCATGAATTATGGGGCTGGTAGTTTGAAACAATCAGACCGCAAATACGGTGCTGCCATCAGTTCATTGGGAAAAAAAAAATCAATCAGGGTAAATCGTGAGTGCGGAAAAAGTGAAAATAAGGCCTGTCCTGCTCCGCTCGCCGCTCGTGATCCATGGCGGCAGCAGACCCACACAGTTACAGTGGTTTTGCCATCCGTGACCGGGGTCGGTCACAAAAATGTTCAACAAAGTTACCCCACGGGTGGAGGCACAACCCAGGACAGCTCACACTCCACACCAACAGCCCCTGGAAATCCTGGCGCCGACGCGTTTCAGGCCATTAGCCCTTCCTCATGGGCGGTCTTAAATCAAATGAGGCAAGCGAAAAACCACCAGCATATGCCCTTCTTTATTTCAATTAATCCTAAATAGGAACCATGAATTATGGGGCTGGTAGTTTGAAACAATCAGACCGCAAATACGGTGCTGCCATCAGTTCATTGGTGGAAAAAAAAAATCAATCAGGGTGAATCGTGAGTGCGGAAGAAGTGAAAATAAGGCCTGTCCTGTTCCGCTCACCGCTCGTGATCCATGGCGGCAGCAGACCCACACAGTTACAGTGGTTTTGCCATCCGTGACCGGGGTCGGTCACAAAAATGTTCAACAAAGTTACCCCACGGGTGGAGGCACAACCCAGGACAGCTCACACTCCACACCAACGGCCCCTGGAAATCCTGCCGCTGACGCGATTCAGGCCATTAGCCCTTCCTCATGGGCGGTCTTAAATCAAATGAGGCAAGCGAAAAACCACCAGCATATGCCCTTCTTTATTTCAATTAATCCTAAATAGGAACCATGAATTATGGGGCTGGTAATTTGAAACAATCAGACCGCAAATACGGTGCTGCCATCAGTTCATTGGTGAAAAAAAATCAATCAGGGTGAATCGTGAGTGCGGAAGAAGTGAAAATAAGGCCTGTCCCGTTCCGCTCGCCGCTCGTGATCCATGGTGGCAGCAGACCCACACAGTTACAGTGGTGGTGCCATCCGTAACCGGGGTCGGTCACAAAAATGTTCAACAAAGTTACCCCACGGGTGGAGGCACAACCCAGGACAGCTCACACTCCACACCGACGGCCCCTGGAAATCCTGCCGCCGACGCGTTTCAGGCCATTAGCCCTTCCTCATGGGCGGTCTTAAATCAAATGAGGCAAGCGAAAAACCACCAGCATATGCCCTTCTTTATTTCAATTAATCCTAAATAGGAACCATGAATTATGGGGCTGGTAATTTGAAACAATCAGACCGCAAATACGGTGCTGCCATCAGTTCATTGGTGAAAAAAAAAATCAATCAGGGTGAATCGTGAGTGCGGAAGAAGTGAAAATAAGGCCTGTCCCGTTCCGCTCGCCGCTCGTGATCCATGGCGGCAGCAGACCCACACAGTTACAGTGGTGGTGCCATCCGTGACCGGGGTCGGTCACAAAAATGTTCAACAAAGTTACCCCACGGGTGGAGGCACAACCCAGGACAGCTCACACTCCACACCAACAGCCCCTGGAAATCCTGGCGCCGACGCGTTTCAGGCCATTAGCCCTTCCTCATGGGCGCTCTTAAATCAAATGAGGCAAGCGAAAAACCACCAGCATATGCCCTTCTTTATTTCAATTAATCCTAAATAGGAACCATGAATTATGGGGCTGGTAATTTGAAACAATCAGACCGCAAATACGGTGCTGCCATCAGTTCATTGGTGAAAAAAAAAAATCAATCAGGGTGAATCGTGAGTGCGGAAGAAGTGAAAATAAGGCCTGTCCCGTTCCGCTCGCCGCTCGTGATCCATGGCGGCAGCAGACCCACACAGTTACAGTGGTGGTGCCATCCGTGACCGGGGTCGGTCACAAAAATGTTCAACAAAGTTACCCCACGGGTGGAGGCACAACCCAGGACAGCTCACACTCCACACCGACGGCCCCTGGAAATCCTGCCGCCGACGCGTTTCAGGCCATTAGCCCTTCCTCATAGGCGGTCTTAAATCAAATGAGGCAAGCGAAAAACCACCAGCATATGCCCTTCTTTATTTCAATTAATCCTAAATAGGAACCATGAATTATGGGGCTGGTAGTTTGAAACAATCAGACTGCAAATACGGGGCTGCCATCAGTTCATTGGTGGAAAAAAAAATCAATCAGGGTGAATCGTGAGTGCGGAAGAAGTGAAAATAAGGCCTGTCCCGTTCCGCTCGCCGCTCGTGATCCATGGTGGCAGCAGACCCACACAGTTACAGTGGTGGTGCCATCCGTGACCGGGGTCGGTCACAAAAATGTTCAACAAAGTTACCCCACGGGTGGAGGCACAACCCAGGACAGCTCACACTCCACACCAACGGCCCCTGGAAATCCTGCCGCTGACGCGATTCAGGCCATTAGCCCTTCCTCATGGGCGGTCTTAAATCAAATGAGGCAAGCGAAAAACCACCAGCATATGCCCTTCTTTATTTCAATTAATCCTAAATAGGAACCATGAATTATGGGGCTGGTAATTTGAAACAATCAGACCGCAAATACGGTGCTGCCATCAGTTCATTGGTGAAAAAAAAATCAATCAGGGTGAATCGTGAGTGCGGAAGAAGTGAAAATAAGGCCTGTCCTGCTCCGCTCGCCGCTCGTGATCCATGGCAGCAGCAGACCCACACAGTTACAGTGGTGGTGCCATCCGTAACCGGGGTCGGTCACAAAAATGTTCAACAAAGTTACCCCACGGGTGGAGGCACAACCCAGGACAGCTCACACTCCACACCGACGGCCCCTGGAAATCCTGCCGCCGACGCGTTTCAGGCCATTAGCCCTTCCTCATGGGCGGTCTTAAATCAAATGAGGCAAGCGAAAAACCACCAGCATATGCCCTTCTTTATTTCAATGAATCCTAAATAGGAACCATGAATTATGGGGCTGGTAGTTTGAAACAATCAGACCGCAAATACAAGGCTGCCATCAGTTCATTGGTGGAAAAAAAAATCAATCAGGGTGAATCATGAGTGCGGAAGAAGTGAAAATAAGGCCTGTCCCGTTCCGCTCGCCGCTCGTGATCCATGGTGGCAGCAGACCCACACAGTTACAGTGGTGGTGCCATCCGTGACCGGGGTCGGTCACAAAAATGTTCAACAAAGTTACCCCACGGGTGGAGGCACAACCCAGGACAGCTCACACTCCACACCAACAGCCCCTGGAAATCCTGGCGCCGACGCGTTTCAGGCCATTAGCCCTTCCTCATGGGCGGTCTTAAATCAAATGAGGCAAGCTGAAAAACCACCAGCATATGCCCTTCTTTATTTCAATTAATCCTAAATAGGAACCATGAATTATGGGGCTGGTAGTTTGAAACAATCAGACCGCAAATACGGTGCTGCCATCAGTTCATTGGTGAAAAAAAATCAATCAGGGTGAATCGTGGAGTGTGGAAGAAGTGAAAATAAGGCCTGTCCCGCTCCGCCGCCGCTCGTGATCCATGGCGGCAGCAGACCCACACAGTTACAGTGGTGGTGCCATCCGTGACCGGGTCGGTCACAAAAATGTTCAACAAAGTTACCTCACGGGTGGAGGCACAACCCAGGACAGCTCACACTCCACACCAACGGCCCCTGGAAATCCTGCCGCCGACACGTTTCAGGCCATTAGCCCTTCCTCATGGGCGGTCTTAAATCGAATGAGGCAAGCGAAAAACCAACAGCATATGCCCTTCTTTATTTCAATTAATCCTAAATAGGAACCATGAATTATGGGGCTGGTAGTTTGAAACAATCAGACCGCAAATACGGGGCTGCCATCAGTTCATTGGTGGAAAAAAAAATCAATCAGGGTGAATCATGAGTGCGGAAGAAGTGAAAATAAGGCCTGTCCCGTTCCGCTCGCCGCTCGTGATCCATGGTGGCAGCAGACCCACACAGTTACAGTGGTGGTGCCATCCGTGACCGGGGTCGGTCACAAAAATGTTCAACAAAGTTACCCCACGGGTGGAGGCACAACCCAGGACAGCTCACACTCCACACCAACAGCCCCTGGAAATCCTGGCGCCGACGCGTTTCAGGCCATTAGCCCTTCCTCATGGGCGGTCTTAAATCAAATGAGGCAAGCGAAAAACCACCAGCATATGCCCTTCTTTATTTCAATTAATCCTAAATAGGAACCATGAATTATGGGGCTGGTAGTTTGAAACAATCAGACCGCAAATACGGTGCTGCCATCAGTTCATTGGAAAAAAAAAATCAATCAGGGTGAATCGTGAGTGCGGAAGAAGTGAAAATAAGGCCTGTCCCGTTCCGCTCGCCGCTCGTGATCCATGGTGGCGGCAGACCCACACAGTTACAGTGGTGGTGCCATCCGTGACCGGGGTCGGTCACAAAAATGTTCAACAAAGTTACTTCACGGGTGGAGGCACAACCCAGGACAGCTCACACTCCACACCAACGGCCCCTGGAAATCCTGCTGCCGACGCGTTTCAGGCCATTAGCCCTTCCTCATGGGCGGTCTTAAATCAAATGAGGCAAGCGAAAAACCACCAGCATATGCCTTTCTTTATTTTAATTAATCCTAAATAGGAACCATGAATTATGGGGCTGGTAGTTTGAAACAATCAGACCGGAAATACAGTGCTGCCATCAGTTCACTGGTGAAAAAAAAAATCAATCAGGGTGAATCGTGAGTGCCTCCACCCGTAAGGTAACTTTGTTGAACATATATATATATATATATTGATTATTATGTATGTGTGTTTACATTTTTATTATTAAGTTTATTTGTTATATTTGTTCAAATGTATATCAAATCTACTTTATTTTTTTAATTAATTCTATTATTTATTATATTTAATATTTATTATTTTATTTTATATATATAAAAATCTATATTTTGTACAACTATATTTTTAACATCGATATTTTTTCCCGATAATTTTGTATTTACCTGTTTAAGTATAGGGAGTCAATATTTTTGCATTCTGTATTTTTTACTTCTATATTTTTAAATCGATATTCTGTCAGTGAACCATTCCAGGGCACCCTCAAACATAAGGAGTCTCTGTGGTTACTGCTGGGGAGGCACATCTGAGGCCTATTTCTATTCTCTGTATTTTGGTTCGTTTGACATCCTATGTCACAGTGGTATTGATATCTTATCATGCCTGGGCCTCTCACAGTCCTTGCTTCTTCTGAGCAGTGTATTTTTTGTGCAAGGCCATCTCTAAAGCCCCCCCTGAGCAGCCAGTCAGCACTCCCCCTCGAAGCTGCATACAGGGAGCCTCTCTTGGCAGGCTAGTTGTTTCTTCCATAGGTTCTGGTGCTGATCATGGCAAGGGTAGTTGATTGGCAGTATCCCGTTCTTGGAGCTTAGATGATCCACCAGTCCCCACTGGTGTGGGATTCAGGCTTCCGGTGAGGAAATATTGGCACGCTGACTAGAATTATCTGTCTCTTATACCATAGTTGCAGACACATTTTGTGTATTGCAGCAGTTTAGTTCTGTGACCACTTCTGGGCAGTTCTGTATCTTTGTGATTTCCACATAGACTGGCCAATAATGGTATTTTCAAATGCGTGAGAAGGTAGTTGGGATGTAACAGGGAGTCTTTTCTCAGGACAACCTCAAAACAAGAGGGTGGTCCCACTCATCTGCCTGTTAAACAGCAGGGGGTCGTCCTCCCACCCAAAGGAAAAAGGGCCAGGAAATGGCAGAGTAAAAGTCCCTGACTTCAACCTCACTGTCTCCACATCTAAATACTCTCCAATCTGGCCCACTGCAAAGATATCTGGAATGTGAGAAAGGACCCTCCAATTCACATCAGCTGGCTGGTCTCAGACTCTTTCCTTCCATCTTGTGTATCACTGGATTTGACCACATTAAAAAAAGAAGCTAGTGTGGCCATAGCCACATTCAACACACATACTTCAAGCACACATGACTCACATACATATAATCTACTTGTTTCACAAACAATTGTCTCAAAGTCCTGGTTTTAGTAACTCACAGTCACAATACTATCCAGGTAGGCCATGCAGAACTATTCCAGGCTGGACAACACATAGGGGTATATGTACAAGTACTGGCGATAACTATTGCTAACGTTAGCGCCAAATGGACTGTTTTGCCTTGGATCTGTGCTTAGCATCATGCCCCGGAACATCAGCTTCCACTGTCCTCAGATTCACACTGCGACACTCACCTTGGACCTCGATATGGACTGCCATAATTTGTGTTGTTCCCAATGACACTGCAATCAGCCTGCTGACTGAACTCTGCCTCTTCCTCTGGACATGTTCCCCCCAAAGGACTCTGTCAGGCCCTCCACTGGGCATCTATGGAATGTGGGGGTTGTTTGACCAAGTACTGGGCCAGTCTTCACCAAAGCCAATTCACATGCAAATTAAAATATTTAAGTTACACAGATGTGTGTTTCCCATGACCATTCAGGTATAGAAGTCTGCAAAAAATTTGGGCCAGTGAATCCATCAAAACGTACACAGAGGGACATATGATAAATGTTCATGTTCAACTGTGTACCAGATAGGCAGTGAGATGACCGGGCATGTGTGAACTAGCCATGCCCTCTTTGCTCAAATACAACCTTCTAGCAAGATTCCAACATTGCCCTACGTACATGATGGCAATAGGCACGTGTGGAAATATGTCCAAGTCAGTCGCATGCCACAAGTAGTGTCTCCATTTAACATTGCTAACAAGTCTCACTTGGCAGATCTACTCACACTCTATGGGGTGGACAAAGCTTGTTGTGATGGGGGTCATGCATGTCACATTCCAAGATAGAGCACACCATATTCACATAGATGAAGATTCGTAATGGCACATATCTACCACTTGCTATTGGAACCACAATGTCTGTTTCAGTGAAGTTGTGTTGGCATTAGGGACTTATCCTAAAGTGCAAGTCCTCAGTCAGCCCCTTCCCGTGGCTTAACAATGCCTTGGAAATAAGGAACCCTCTCATGCTGGTCTCACTGTGAAAGGAGAGGGCAATGTGTCTAGGGATGTGTAGTTCACTGCAATTAGCATATAATCAGATGCTGTACCACCATTTCAAGGGTGGCATCACTATGAGGCAATGACAAAAGTAACAGCTGGGAAAAGTGGGTATGACACTGGCAGTACAGGGAGCAATGCTACATTTCCCCTCCTGTTTGCATCATAACTGTGTTCTGCCATTGGCCGTGAACATATGATCCGCAAAATGAAAACATTCTGCATGGGCAGGAGCGTGAGCCTCCATGCACAGGAACATCCAATTTCAATAATGTTGACACACTTGCACTATGCAGCAAGTGTGCCTATGTGTGTGCATGGTAGATGGACTCTGCGCCAGGCTCATGTGATATGCAGGGTGTGGACGTAATCTGTGGAACACGGTGCATACATCCATTTTCATGATGGATAAGAGTTGCAATGTCAATGTCTGCTCAAGGCCATGTTCCTACATTGTGTTGTAAATGGGCAACAGTGTGCTGTCCAACCTGTGAGTCACACATAAGATGTTAAACTTCACAAAAGAGTGTCCCTAGCCTAGGCCATAACTCCTACTTGCCACCCTGTAATCCATGCAGGTTTACTGTGCTCAAATCAAAAGGATCCTGACACTATCCGTCCAGCTAAGTAACGGCATGACCACACTTACACATTCGAATGATTGTTCTGTGATTGAATAAGTTGTATACAAGGTGAAAAGCAACACTCCACCAAATCACTTCAGACATAAGTGCAACCAGAATTCAAAAACAGTAAACATTTATTATCAAGTAACAAAATTAACTACCCTAAACTAACACTAAGCACTACTACAACTAACCTAATCTTAACTAACTGGAACAAAGTGCATGCTAATCTAAACTATCTAAAGTAACTAATCCTACACACGCAACAACATATCTAAGACATCAACTCCCCTCCCACCCTTAAAGCTCTTCAGAAGACAGGACAAATTCATCTTAGCTAAACATAAACTACGCAGATATCATACACAAATATATATATATTTTTTATTTTTTTATTTTTTTATATCAACAAATACATCAACCCCACACCCAAAGGAAAAGGAAACTTATCCCCAAATACTACAAGAGAATAAATAACTAAAACTATGTTAAAATCTAACACTACCTATTCCTACACTACAACTACACTACCTAACACTTAAAAAAACTTACCTATCACTAACTAATAATAATAAATAACATTGGGGGAATGGAGAAAAGGGGGATGGGTCTCTATCGGAAAGCTCAAAATGGGAGACCCAGGGCAGCCTTAATGTCCTGGAGGTGGGATTTCACGTTCTATTTGTGCCACTCTGATGTTGATGTCCATGAATGTGCGATGGTCCCGCATGGTAAATGGCACTACCTGATCTGATGCTGCAGCTGCCATTGTCCCTTGTCCATGGGGATGTGAGGGGGCACCAGATTGTGTGCCGGAATCTGAGGCAGCAACTTGTCTGTGTGGTGTCTCAGGGGTATGTGCAGATCCCTGTCCACGTCGGGACCCATGCCTGTCGCCAGAAGGGCCAGGTATGGCCTGTGTGTCACTCTGCCTGTGTCGGAGGACTACATCGGGCACCAACTTCCACCTCCCAGCTGCCCAGTCAGGTTGATGCCTCCTTGCCATGTTGCGGTAACCCTTGGCCACCTGTGTATGTGAAGATACTGGTCCTTCCTGACCTGGAACGCGTGGGCCTCCTCTGGCGACATGTTGTCTGCCAAATAAGAGCAATGACAAAATGTGAGTCCTGATGACTATGTAAATGTTCTCCATTTAACTCAGAAACACAAGGTCAGTGAAACATGGGAGCCTACACTCTAACAAAATATTGTGAAGTTCGAAAGTGACATGGACAATGCAATTTAGAATCAAGGATCAGTTACAACATGCTGGCGACAGTGACATGACAGTGCATGGCATGTGACATGTAGTGGCTGAACACTGACTTGCACATGAGGCGCAGCCCCTCTCGCCACCACAACTTCACAATAGGTGACGTAGTGGTGGTGAGCTGGACAAACGTTGTTTCCCCCGCATTTTTTACTCCGCTAAAAATTTTACAATGCAGGGCTTTATACCGTAAACTGTTACAACGCATTCCCCAAAGTAACGCCCCCCTGGAGTTAGAATAGTAATTGCGTTGTAATGGGGAATGCGTTGTAACGAATAGCGTTGTAAAGCCCTGCGTTGTAAAAGGTATTGCGGTGTAAAAACTGCGGAGTAAAAGCATGCGTGGTAAATGCATGCGGGGTAACGTCACATATTCAGCGAGAGGGTCTTGTACATTTGCCCCTGAGTCTACCAGGGGAATGACCCCAAGGAGACAGCTTGACAACACCATTGCAGTGCAAAAACATGCCAATTACATACATAGGGTCATCTTTGCTAGGTGGTTGGGGAACGTGCCATTGGTAGCCTTGGCATAAAGCTATGCCCTGCAACTTTGGGAAAGCTGGTATGAAGCATACCTACAAAAGTACTGTGCAGACCTGTGTCTGATCCCGCACGGCCAGAAAATCACTACCGCCTTGTGCATGATCTGGCCCACGTGCACAGTCATCTCAGTCGAGGATGTACACGCATTCCATGTCTGGTCATATTCATCACCAACACCACTCACATGTCTCCTCTCCTGTCTGTACGCTCTGTAATCCACATGCATGTGCTGTAGTGACAGAACCCATTGATATTTCTTGCATGGGTATCACTGACTGGGGATGTGCAAAGTTACATCCGTAAGACATATGCATTGCTCCATATTCACTTACTGATTTGTACACCCTTCACACTTCCACAAAACACCATCACACTGGAGGCAAGGTACATGTGATACACACCCATACTGCATACTACTAAGTACATGATTAGACCCAGACATTCATCACATCTCACATTGACAATATTTAATGGGTGAACTCACCAGTGGTGTGTGGGTCCCTGAAGGCGTCGATATCCCCCTGTGTGATGAGTGGTCTGCCAGCTGTGAGACATGAAAAGAAACGTGTGTTGGTAACAGATGTAAATTCACACATGTGTCCTATTCATCATCCAATTCATCTCCATCAATGTCAATGCTCTGTAACTGTACTGTTGCAGTTCATGTTGCATACAGGATTGTGTCTAGTTTGCCTGTTATTCCCACAAGACATGATAATGCAGAGTTAGGCCAAACAAGACAATCATGCTTGCACATTCACACATTTTGCACAGACGACTTGTGTGACACATTCCCAAGGCCCCGTTTCTCCCAACAACATCATGTTCTCCATGCTCTGTAGACAATAGCATTGCTGCAGATCGCACAAGGGTGTGTCACAACTATTGATGGTGTATGACACTCTGGAGATGTCCTATGATAACTGTCCAATTTTTCATATCTCATACAACGTTACATAAAACCTAGGTACACGGGCAGCATACATAGGAGGCAGCGCCAATAGTAAAGGTCAGGGAAACGCTGATCCTAACTTAGCAAAACTAGGAAAAGAGCATTATTCCTCATCCTTTTTGCTTTTTCCATGTGTGCTGCCTTGTGCACACATGGAATAAGCAAAATGGCTTGGATTGTTTTGTACAGTAAGGTCACCCTTCCTGAACATGAACTATATTTGCCCTGCACGCAGACACCCTTGCACTATGGTGCAAGGGTGCCAGCGTTGGCACTACACTGCTAATTGTTGCGCCAACGCAGGGGGAAACGCAAGTCTGCACCATATGCTTGTAAACATGGTGCAGCATTGCGATTCTGAAGTGGCTAAGTTAGGCGTGAAGGCTTGACATCTAATGCCTCACTCTGCCACTTTCTTGTACATATACCCCATTGTGTTACAGACCGCATTTTTTATTTGTTACAAAAGTGTTCATTTAACTATTTTGAAGTTGTACTTACCACCTTGTTGGCCAATGAGGACTCCCAGGTGGTCCAACATGTCACCCTCATGGCCCACACAATCCTGCCATCGGTGCTTCCATTGTCGGACAGTCCTGTCCACTACGAAGACCCGCAGCATCTGGCTCCTCAAATGCTCCCACCTCACCTTCCGCACACGTACAGCATATCCCTGCAGGATCCGACCCCCACTTTCTACCATCAAGGGCAGGTAGTACTTCACTAGCCAGAGGAAGCCCCCCAATGTCCCCTCCGACATCCTGCCCTCCCTACCCACACCCACCATCTCCCAGCACACACCTAAACCCACTCCTAAAAAATAAAACCCTAATATATACCCCAACAACTATTAAGAATGTAAATTACCCCTTGTACAAACACCCCACAAGATTCAGTACAAGACGCAAAAAACACGTAAGGATAAGTACACAAGACTTCACAGGGACACTAGGGACAGTTCACAGGACACCACAACACTCTCAAATCCAAAATCACCAGCACACAACACCAAACACCTCCAACACTCTCCACAGTCACCAGAAGTGTGCTCAAAAAAGAAAGTGAAAGTGTACAGTACTCCTCCAGGCAACAGGATGCATGCTGACATCACTTCCTGTGTGTTTGCCGCCCATTTTTTGACTATGCGGTGAGATTCTGCACGCAAATTGGCTTTAGCGGTAATATTCCGTGTTGTTACATGTATTTAGCTATTATTTTCCCTCGCGGTTATGACAAAATTGTCGCATTAGCGTTAAGGCAGCAAAAATTTGGACGCTAAGTGCAAGTTGTTCCTCAGATGAACAGTATTTGATTAAATTTCCTCTCTGACCCCAAAACACACCCTAAAATTCATTTCTGACCCCAAAACACACCCTAAAATTCATCTCTGACCCTAAAACACATACCCACCCACAAACTTTCAATTCACTATTACTAACCGCACAATGTCGAAACTTTCACTTGTCAGATAGATGTACTTATACAGAGAATGAACATGCACACAAGGTTTTGGTGTTGTGATGTTTTATTGCACAAACTATGCTTATGTGCATTTTGCACAGAAAAGAAAAAAAGGGATGTCATATTTTGACGTGCTTATGTGAAGAAATTATTAATAATTCTGTCCCTTCATGCTGTTCCTGCAGCAGAAGCTGGGGTGTGTGCAGCATCAGCCTCGTCTTCTTGGTCATCCTCAGGATTGTCCGGTTCATCCGGAACTTCAATCCATGGCGTATTGGTGCGGACACATATGTTGTGCAACACACAACATGCCATGATGACCTTGCACACTAGTTCAGGGCAGTACAGCAGTCTGCCACCTGAGATGTCGAGGCACCGGAAACGTGACTTAAGCACGCCAAATGTTCTCTCGACAATGGACCTGGTGCGTCCAAGGGCAACATTGTACTGTCTCTGTGCCTGGGTGTTTGTGGCTCTGAGGGGTGTCATCAGCCATGGAGAGAGTGCATATCCTTGATCACCTGTGACATATAATGGAGAGATGTGTCCATTAGTATTTGTGCCTGCTGTGTTTGCAGAGTTTCTATTTTGGTGTGTGTGATTTGTGCTACTTTGGTAATTCGGGTTTGTCATGTTTAGCTTCAGACAATTGACCAGCATCAACGCAAATTACATTGCCTCCCAGCTGCTTGTCCCTCCCCCCTACCATATTTGATGGCGGCGGCTGCGCGTTTGCGCCGCTGGCACGCCAAAGGCAAGCCCGTCTGCGCCCATCCGTGACCCGACCACGACCAGCGCCAGGGACCCTGGATCTCCTAACGTCTACCACTACGACTCATCCGGCGTCCTCGCACTCAACCCCGGAAGAAAGTACAACTGCCAACAGGCCACACTGAACACGACCCATGGCCAGTTCTCCTGCCGCCACTGCCGCCAGACCTTCAGCACCACCACGGCCGCCAACACTGCCAACGCCCTAAGATGCATCCTCCTCACCGTGCGCTCCCTGCACAGACACGCCGTGGAAATCTGGAAACCTCCGGGACACACTCTCACCCGACATCGCCTTCTTTACACACCTGGACCACCACCTCCTCCGCCCCTGACATCGCCATTGCAATCCTGGTCGGATACAAGATCCAGAAGGAGGACCGCCCCAACCACCCGGGAGGGGTCCTCACCATCACGCACAAAAACTCACTCTCCACCTCCAGCGACACCTTACCCGCTGCCAAAGACTGCATTTCCAGATCCAGACCAGCCCCAACTCCACACTCTGCGGCACACTCGCCTACAGACCCCCGGACCCCTGGACTGCTTCGCCAACACAATCACCGACCTCATCGCACCCCACGCCATCGCCTCCATGGACTACATACTCATCGGAGACCTGGACTTCCACCTCAACAACACAAACAACCCCAGCTCCACTACCCTCCGGCGAAAAGCTCGCCAACATCGGACTGAAACAACTCTTCACCAGACCGACCCACAAGGCAGGACACACCCTCGACCCCATCTTCGCAGGAGGAAACAGCGTACACTTCAGCCATACCACGCAACACCCATGGACCGACCACCACTGCGTACACTTTAAAAAAAAAAAAACATTATTGCATTTTTCATAAACACTATAGTCCAAATACACAAAGGTCCGGCATGTTTAAGACAATGTGTAGCGGTCATACACAGCAATAGCGGTTGTTCCACATTTAGTTACATCAGCAGTTATACAGGGAAATAAAGAGTTAGTCAACATTTCTGAGACATCAATAACAATCTCCTCCCGCCCAGCAGTCTCAAATCTCACATGAAAGCATAGCGAAGATATAAAACAACAGGTGTCAGTACATGCACAGCAAAGCCTATTTCCCACCACCCACAGGTAAGCAGGGCCCATAGCACACTATGGAGGTTGCGAGCAGGGAGTTACATTGGGTTTAACAGGATGGTCTATTAGGTGCAATTTGAGAGGATCCCATATGTCCCTAGGCCGGGACGAGAGCGGAAGGAGTTCGGCGTAATTAGAGGTTTGTTCTTGCCAAAGTATCATATCCCCAATCCACTCCTTGAATTTTGGCGCACGGCCCCATCCACAGCGACAGGCCACCCGCCTTCTGGCAAGTAATATACTAAATGCGACAAATTTGCACTGCGCCGCTGGTATTTCCTCTACATACCCCAGAAGTGCCAGCAGGGGGGATCGCGAGATTTCCAAGATTGTCATCTGTTCCAACGCAGTAAACACCTGCTGCCAATATGCACCTACTGCGCTACATTCCCAAGCAAGGTGGAGAAAATCAGCATTCTCCGCCTTGCACCTGTCACACCTAGTCGTGTCGCGGAGACCGTATTTGTGCAATTTAAACGGAGTATAATAGAGGCGATGTAGGAACTTGTAGTGAGTGATGCACGATCGACTGCTAGACGAGACTAGTTCAGTCTGTTTACAGCAGTATTCCCACTGCTGAGCCGTAATGTCATGCCCAAGCTCGGTGCTCCATTTGTCGCGTGCAGCACAGGGGGGATATGTTATTTCAGTGTACAGGCTATGGTACAGTGTGGATACCAAATGGGAAGCCTCGGTTTTTCGCAACATATGGTGTAGTGGGGCTACTGTTTGGGGCTCCGCCGGGTACGAGGGAGTATGTTCCTTGATGCCTAGTTGCAGGCGAATATACAGGAACACATCCATGGGGGAAGGCGAAGCTCCCTGAAATAATTGCGGCATGGAGCAAAATTTACCATTTAAATAGAGGTCACCCCAGCAATTTATGTTGAACTTTGTTTTGGTTTTTTTGAAGACTCCTTCCTGGAGGACAGGCATCTGCGGGTGATATGCAAGGGGAAGCAGCGGGGAATAGAGCATGGGAGCCTGGGGATGGCGGGCAAGGCGTTGCCAAGCTCTGACCGTGCAGTCCAATGAAGTCGGGTGTTGCATGCGAGGTGTGGAGGCAGCTAGTATGGCGCCATCTAACGGGATAGGGTCTGCTAGCCAATGCTCTGTTGCGACATGTGGCGTGTACCTGGGAGGATGGAACCAATAATGCGCAAAGTGGGCCTGGGCACACAGATAGTACATTTCAAAATTGGGAATATCAAAGCCTCCTTGTGAGTAGGGTCGTGTGAGTGTTTCCCATTGCAGCCGAGGTTGTTTACCGCCCCAAACCAGTCTGATTAACTCCGAATGGAGCATAGAAAAGAAAGGTCTACCCGGATACACAGGGATGTTCAAGAACAAATATAAGAGTTTGGGGAGGACAACCATTTTAATAAGAGCGATGCGCCCCGCTATGGTAAGGGGGAGGGCGATCCATCGTGTGATACTATTCGTGATCTGTTCTAATGTGCGCCCATAATTAAGTCACAGTAGTTCTTCACGGTCAGTAGTGACATGCACCCCCAAGTATCTCACCTCATCCATACACCACTCTATAGGAAAGTCCGTGGGGAAGGGCTTCACCGACTGGGTTCGCGGGAATAGCTGAGACTTAGCCCAGTTGATGTGTATACCCGAGAGCCCGCCGAATCTGACGAATTCCCGAAGGAGCGGGTTAAGGTTCCGAATCAGATCTTTGACATACAAAGTGACGTCGTCCGCATAAAGAGAAATTAAGATGGGACGTAAGAAGCAACGAAGAGCCTTTTCCTGATGGTGTTGCCTGAGTTTCGCCGCCAGAGGTTCTATTGCGAGGGCAAATAATAAGAGGGAGAGAGGGCAGCCTTGGCGGGTGCCCCGAGTGAGTGGAATGGTGTGGGATGTGTGCCCATTAATCATAACTCTCGCTGTCGGAGAAGCATAAAGGAGGCGTGTCCATGATAAGAACCCAATAGGGAGTCCCATGCATTGAAGGATGGTAAAGAGATAATCCCACTCCACAGAGTCGAAGGCCTTCGTGGCATCCAAAAAGACTGCCACGAGTGCCAACTTGGGGTCCACATTATGTAAGATGGAGAATAGGGTGCGAAGGTTGTGGGACGTTGCTCGCCCGGGGATAAAACCCACCTGATCCGGCAATACTAATTTATCCATTAAATGACTAAGGCGATTCGCCAGCAGTTTCGCTAGGATTTTCGCGTCAGTATTAATAAGGGAGAGGGGTTGATACGAATCGCAGTGATCCGCAAGTTTGCCAGGCTTCAGGAGGGAGATGATAAGCGCCTCTCGCATAGATCCTGGGAGGATCTGTGATTCTTGAGCCTCCAGATACACCTCTTTCAACACCGGGATCAGCTGGTCTATATAGGCTTTATAAAAGTCGATGGGGAGCCCATCGGAGCCTGGAGCTTTCCCCGACTTCATTTGCATAATTGCCTCCCGGTACTCATCGTCCTCGAAAGGCGCAGCCAGGAACTCCCGTTGGTGATCACCGAGCCATCCCAGGGCAACATCCTCAAGAAAGGGGGCGAAATCAGGGGGCACCGCTCTGCGTGTGCTATAGAGGTCCCTGTAGAAGGCAGTAAATGTTTGTAGGATAGCCTGGCTATCCCTGTGCCGCTCCCCCGCAGCATCGAGTATGTCTATTATATAATTAGAGAAGCGAGGCTGTTGAATATCCATCGCCAGCGCTCTGCCGGGTCGCTCCCCTTCCCCATAACGACAGGCGGTGTAATGTTTACCCCTAAAGCAGACCTCGCGTTCAGCCGTGGCGGTGTATTCAGTGAGCTTATCTCGAAGTGTGGCTCTCTGAGCTCCCGACGCCTCTCTCCACATATCTGCTTCCAGTTGTTTCAGTTCGCCCTCAAGACGACACAGGCTACCTCGAATGTCCCTAAGGACTCCAAAGCTTTTTGCCATACAAAATCCCTGCATAGTAACTTTAAAAGCCTCCCAAAGTGTGCTCATATGCACGACGGTGCCTCTGTTTCTACTAAAAAAAACTTCAATTTCCTCCCCCAGCTCCGTCCGGAAGACGGTATCTAGCAGTGCCTCGGGAACGAGTCGCCAGCAGCGTGGAGTAGCGACTGAGTTGGGGGGTGCAATTGTCAAGCTTACGGGGGCATGGTCAGAAAGGGTTCTGGCCAGGTGTCTCACTGAAACTATCCACGGTGCAACCCCGCGGGAAACGATCCAGTAGTCCAGGCGGGACCAGGAGGCATGCGCCGTAGTGTAGTAGGTACCCTCTCTCTCTACAGGATGTACATGACGCCAGTCATCGATGAGTCCGTGTTCAGGGAGCAGGTGTGAGAGTGTCTCATAAGTTTTGGTGTAATGATGCGAGTGGGGGTGCGATCGATCAAGCGACGGGCACAAAGCAGTGTTAAAATCCCCCCCAAATGACATGGGTAGAGCCCACTTTAAGAATTTGTCCCCAAAGAGCTGTGAAGTACTCCGGATCGTCCGTGTTTGGCCCATAGCAGCAGACAAGTGTGACTGATTGCGTGCCTAGCGTACCCCATATTATGCAATGTCGGCCTGACGGGTCACTGAGGGAGCCTCCCAAATGAAAGGGCGTGTCTTTCTTAATCACTATCAAGGTGCCCCGTGAATACGTTGAATAAGACAAAAAGACTCGATCCGACGCCCATCTGCTACCAAAGCAGGATAGTCGACGTGGGTCTGTGTGTGTCTCTTGCAGCACGGCTATGTGTATCTGATGTCTATCAAGGTAGGCGAGGATTTGGCGACATTTGCGGGGGTCCCTGAGGCCTCTGACATGAGTAACTGTATGTGAAGCGTATCAGGGGACGAGGTCATTACAGGACAGGTGATATGTAGCTATAAATGTCGAGATGGAGATGTCTGTGCATGTATACCGCAAAATGTGCTGAAATGACTATTGGCCAGTGAAAAGACATTTGACTCATTAAAAATCAACAACAATCCCAATCCCACCCCCTCCCACAACAGCACCCCAATCGTGTTGGGAATATGCCCCCCTTCCAAACCCAGGAAACCCATAACGGTATAGTCCAGAGCAAATTATTCTCATAGTGCATTACAAAAAACAGAACAATAGGCAGGGGGGATCGCCCGTATGGGGTGATCGCCAGTGCGACACGAAACCTCCCTTCCCTCAGTACTGCCAAGGTAGTATCGCAGTGTCCCTAAAGGGGGTTGAGGTGAGAAGGAAGGGTGCTTGACTTAGTCCATTATCTAACCACCTGTCACATATGTGTATAACCACCCTAAACCACATAGACTGTATGCCAGGTATACACTTATCTGTCCATGATGCGTAGCCGACAGCGTGGCACTCCAGAATGTAGTGGAGCACTTTCCATTTAAGGCTTTGTCTCTAAGTTCACCGCCTCCGGATAGTACAGCATACCATCATGCAGCCATGAGTTCGCCACATACAAAAGAGGGTGTCCTCTGATGCCACGACCCTCTGAGCAGTTCAGTCAGTATGAGGAGAGGGTGATCTGGATGCGTGGTCCGCGGAGGTGGCTCTCGGGGAGCGGCACTGAACGGATTTGAGGAACTCTTCCACCTGATGTGGGTTGGCGAAGATGGAGTGTTTCCCTTGATAGAAGACTTGCAGCCACGCCGGGTACAGGAGAGCATATTCGATCTGCGCTTTGCGAAGTTTCTGCTTGACTGCAAGGAATTTTCGGCGCGCCTCCTGCACCGCGACAGTGAAGTCTGGGAAGATGGTGAATTCCACGCCTTCATATCGTAATGTCTTGTGTTCACGTGCCAGCTTCAGCGCAGTGTCGTGGTCACGATAATTGAGGAGACGAGTCACAATGGATCGGGGAGTCCGAACAGGAGGAGGACGGGGCTCCAGGGAGCGATGCGCCCGCGCCACGATGAGGTGCGACGAAAAAGGGTCTTCGTCACAGGCACCCTGCAACAGACGTTCGACGTACTCCTCCATGCGTCCCGTGTTGGTGCTTTCCGGGATACCAACGATTCGGATGTTGTTCCGGCGGCTGCGCACCTCAAGGTCTTCATTCTTAGCTGCGATGACCTTAAGCAGTTTGTCCATTTGCGATACCTGAAGCTGCAGCTGCGAAGTAGTATCCTCGTTGTCTGATATACGCCGCTCCGCCTCCTTGATCTGTCCATCATGTTTGTCCACTTTCTGAATCAAAAAATCCAAGCGATTATTCATGGTGTCCATCTTCCCCGAAAGGTCAGACAGGCTATGCTGCATGGCGAGGAGCAACGACTTAACCTCATCTCCGGAGGATGAAGCCGGGGTCTGTGACGTTTCACCAGCTGACTGCATCAATTCTTCCGAAGTCGAGCGCGTGGCCACTTTCTTGGACTCAAATATCAGCTTGGGCTGGCGGTTGTCCGGTTTCCCCATGGCGTCCAAAGATAAGCGGGGTGTAAGGGGTACCCCCAGTAATTATAGAACCCTCCCCTGGGGGGGGTCATCAGGCCTCGCAGAACAGAGCAGAGTTATTGGCTGCAGTGGACGGGAGGGGGTTTCACAGCTAGGAAGAGTCGGCAGCACCTCTACCCGTCAACACCACCGGGGACAACGGTAGGAGCCAGGTGTACCCTGGGTGGCCCTCACGACTGCTCTCCAGGTCGCAGGGGTATCCCTCCTCCAATACAGTGAAGTAGTGCAGTCAGCACAAAGGTGAGGGGCCCGCGTCTCACAATCCAGTTAGCCCCACCGTCCAGGGCCCAACATCTGGTCACCAGCATTCAACATGCAGCAGCAAGACGCCCAGATCGGGGGTAGCTCAGTGATCCAATGCGCAATAGCAAGCGGCACATCATATGGGAGAGGGTGTCTGTAGGCCTTGAGTGATCTGCTGCGCAAAGGCCTCGTGCAACTCCAGCAGCGGACCCGACTCAAGGTTCCCTCACGTCAGTCAGAGTGTCCAGGCATTCGCCGGTCGAGGTCGTGCACCAGTATGCGAGCGCTATATAATTGCCCGTTCAGTGGGAAAGGCAGGGCAGCGTTGCACCTCAGAGGGATATCCGGCCAGGCCACAAATCAATATGCAGGGAGAGCCGCAGGGCAGGGTTGCGCCAACAGTCCCTCACCCTAGCCGCGATCCTGCCATTTGCCGACACAGTTCGATCCCAGCCTGAGTCCCTGCAGCAGTCGGGTCATTAAAGGCAGTCTAAGGCAGTACGCTGCCAACGCAGGGGCCGAGGGCCTCTTCTTCCACAGCAGCCGTCCCCCACCCAAGTCTCCAACTCGCACACTGCACCCGAGTCTCCCCCACCGCACTCCAGGCGCACACCCCCTCGGGGGGAGCTCACCTCTATTGTAGGCAAATGAGTTAGTCCGGGAGTTTCAGCAGGGCAGCGGCCGTGTCATTCACTCCACGTGTGCCAGCCATTAGGGCCTGTCTCCACGTGGGCACCGCGGCGCTCGAGTGCCCTCCACAGCCGAGCAGCGTTCCAGGATGCCACATGCGCCCGTCCCGCTCCAATTAGCTATCAGCTCGGGAGGCAGCAGCGAGAGGCACCAGCACCCGAAAATCACCCCGGAGGTAGAGGGTGGTTTAAGGAACAGCTTACGGGCACAGAAAGCAGAAACAGCAGGCGGTAAACAGGATTACTGGAGGATCATGCTGCCAAGCAGCCAGAGCCTCACTGGTGTGCGGCCATCTTGGTCGTGCGCCACCTAGCGCCCCCCCACCACTGCTTACACTTCCTCGGCGACAAACCCAAGCAGGCCAAACCCGCAACCCGCGCCCGCAAAGGAACTGGAGCAGAGTCACTAAAAAGCAGCTACAATCCACACTCAACCGCAACACCCCCACTGCTGCAGCCGACGCCAACTGAGCTGCCAGGGAATTCCACACATGGATCTCCAACTGCGCAGAAAAACTCACCCCGCTACGCAACTCTGACAGACAGCGCACCAGAAAAGCTGCCTCGTTCACCACCGACCTTAAAGAATTCAGACGCACCTGCAGATGTCTGGAGAAAAACTGGAGAAATGGCAAGACACCTGTAAACTTCACCACCTACAAGAACGCTATGACGAAATACCTCCAACGCATCTGTACCACTAAAAGGACCTTCATCCACAACAAAATCGTCGCCAACTCCACCAACTCAAAAGAACTCTTCAACGTCATCCAGGAATTCACCAAGCCCCCCAGCTAAGCCACGGACAACGCCATCCTGGACCCGTCTCCATCCGGATTCCGCAGCAACCACAGGACTGAGACCGCCCTACTTGCCGCCACTGACGACATCCGCATCCTCCTCGACCAAGGCCACACCGCAGCTCTGATTCTACTCGACCTGTCAGCAGCATTCCACACCGTCTCCCACCGCACACTAGTGGGCAGACTACATGATGCCGGCATACAAGGAACTGCCCTCGACTGGATCAGATCTTCCTCAGCGGCAGAAGCCAAAGGATCAGACTGCCACCCTTCCTCTCCGAACCCACGAAAATCAACTGTGGAGTGCCCCAGGGATCATCGCTCAGCCCAACCCTCTTCAACATCCACATGGCCCCCCTCGCCCGCATCGTCCAACAGCACGGCCTCAGCATAGTATCCTACGCCGATGACACCCAGCTCATACTCTCCCTCACCAAGGAGCCCACCACCACCTGACTCAACTTCCAGAAAGGAATGCAGGAAGTCGGGACTTGGATGAGCAACAGCTGCATGAAACTCTACGCGGAGAAGACAGAAGTCCTCATCCTCAGAACCACCCCAGCGGCATGGAACAACACCTGGTGGCCCACCACCCTCGGCAGCCCCCCCGACCACAACGGACCATGCCAGAGACCTGGGCATTGTACTCGACTCCTCCCTCTCCGTGAACCGACAGGTCACCGCCGTCGCCTCCAGCTACTTCAACACCCTCCGCATCCTCTGTAAGAGCTTTAAATGGATCCCTCCGAGTCAAGAAAGATAGTCACCCAAGCACTCATTACCATCAGACTGGGCTGCGGAAACGCCCTCTACACCGGCATGGAAAAGCCTCTGCTCCACGAGCTCCAGACTATGCAAAACACCGCCGCCAGACTTGGGCTTGTGTTCACACTTTCCTCATAGGTCCTGACCCTCCATCACACCTACTTGGTTCCCACCTCTCCCAGCATTTGCAGATGTGTGACGGAGGGGCAGGACCTTTGATGAAAGTTTGTCTACAAGGCTACCCCCAGTGACCGCAGTCCCTTGGGTTCTTGAGTATGGTAGGTGGACATGTTACAAGGCATGTTGTATGACATTTGCTACATGTGCATTCTCACATTTGTGAGCTACATGATTATGGACTTGAGATGTGTGGTGTGTTCAGTTAGTACTTTCCAACAAGCAGTCCATTTCCATATGTGCCATTCTCAAACTGCTGGTTGATGATGGACTTCCGGAAGATGTAGGAGTCATGCACACTCCCTGGAAACTTGGCAACGACATTGGTCAACAAGCCCCGGTGGTCCACGATTGCCTGCACATTCATGGAGTGTGTGTGCTTCCTGTTTCGGTAGATGTGTGCAGTGTCCACAGGAGGCACAAGTGGGACATAGGTGCAGTCAATTGCCCCCAACACATGCGGAAAGCCAGCAATGGCATAGAAGCCTTGCTTGGTATCAAGCTGTTCTTGCACAGTGTTGGGGAAGCGTAGGTGCTGTGGCATCAGGCTGATTATGGCATCTAAGACAGTTGGGAGGAACCTTGAAAAGGATGATTGGGAGACTCCCCCAACTCCGGCAGTGGTTGGTTGGAAGGTACCAGAGGCCAGCATGTGCAGCACTGCTAGTAGCTTTGTCTGCGGAGGGATGTTGGTGCTACGCTGTGTTGGTGCCTGCAGCCTGGGGGCTATCTGGGTCAGTATGCGGAGGATGGAGGACCTTTTCAGCCTGTAGTGGGCTATCACATCCTCTGGCGTTAGTTCTATCAGGGTGATGCATTGACGATAGACCCGCAGTCTTCTTTGGCGCTGCCTCCGTGGTGGTCCTGGGGGCGGTGGTTGCTGTGGTCTTCTTGGTGCTGCAAGATGCATGAATAGTACCTCCATGGCATCAGTAGGCTAGCAAATGTGGCTCTGGGCTAGTCTCCCTTATGTCCTGTTTTTTTTTAAATCTCCATTATTAAGACCACCTTTTTTCTGGTCTTAAAAACCAGCCGCTAACGGGCCTTAGCGGATGTTTTTGGAACGTATCGCCGGACCGGGCGATCATTGTAAATATCGTGAAGTGGGGTTGGCGGCCGTTTTTGCATGGGAACGCCTACCTTGCATCTCATTTTCGATAGCTATCGCTAACAGAAGTGGCGATCGGAAAAATGGACGATTTCGCCAGTATACTGTCGCTAACCACGGTTAGAGGCAACTTGTACATATGGCGATAAAAAAAGCCTCCGTAACGTCAAAAAATTGATGCTACGGCAGCGTTAACTCCTTGTACATATGGCCCATAGTTTAATATGTGCTGTAAAGTGGTGGAGAGTGGAAGGAGCATTCCTCAACCCAAAGGGCATAAACTTAAATTGATATAGGCCCTCAGTTGGCAAGAATGAAATCTTCTCCTTGGCACTAGGTAACAGTGTGATTTGCCAGAAGACACTTGTCAAATCGAAAGTGCTGAGGTACTTTGTAGCACCCAACCTATCAATTGGTTCATCAGCTCGGGCGTGGATGGGCATCCATCTTCATAACATTATTTAGGCCTCCGTAGTCTACACAGAAGGCAAGGTCTGTAGATCCTCGCTTAAACACGATTACTCCCAGGTTCAATATCTTGAATAGTTGGTTTTTCATGGGCAAACTGTCACTGGTGTCTATGTCATAGACACAGAATTAGTCATCGGATAAGTGAGAAGAGGTGGGAAAACCGTCCTAAAATCTCTCTTCACTCTACCTGATATGGAGTCAGCTCAAGAGCAAGCTTCACACCTTCTCCTGAGCTGTAATTGTAATCACTGTGCAACAAATCTGGGAGTGGCCAGCAGTCCTTCCTGACCTCTTTCATTACTAAGATGCTAATAGTGAACACAGTGGTGTAACACAACTCAAGAGGGCCCCCTGCAAAGTGCATGGAGGGGCCCCCCACACTCCGAATCCAGTCAGGAGCTCTCAGCTGCCACCAGTGCACAGTGCCGGAGGGGACATCCTGGAGCTCGGGCCCCCTGCACCATGGGGGCTGTGGGGGCTGTTGTTATGCCACTGGGTTTAGATTCTCTTGAGGTATGGCTTCTGTCAGTTCACGATACATCCTTTAGGGTTCCTGGAGGCATCTGTGTCAACCAGGTAGCTGACCTCAGAAATGTTCTTGAGCACCTCATAAGGCCCTCACCATTTTTTATCCAAAGTTTAAGGGCAACATAGCATCCACATCAATACTGTCCTTCTTGGTACCCAGGCTATCTAATAGCTGATGAAGGAATAACTGGTGTCCTCCCCGCTTGCAGTAGTTGACTGTGAGGCCGCTGCTGTTGGGATTTATGCTGCCATAAATCTAAATATACTGTGAAGCTGGGGGCTGCCTATATGCCCCTTTTATAAATAACTTGCAGTAACTCTACCACAGGTATGGGTGAGCTAGTGATGTCTCAGTGGGTGTATGAGTAAGTGAGTAGGTATGTGAGTATGTGTATGGCTGAGTGAGTGTCTGTATAAATGGCTGCAATGGTGAATGAGTGGGTGAATAAGTCGGTGTGTGTGTAATTGTTTGGGTGAGTCAGTGCCTGTAAATGTTGAATGAGATGGTGCATGAGTTACAGTATGGGTGAATGAACACATATGTAAGTGTCTGTTGGGTGAGTGAGAGGGAATATGAGTGGCTGTATGGTGAGGACCAATGGGTGGATCATTTCTCAAATATGTACAACGATAACGCCCAAGTGACACCGACAGCCATGCCCAGACAAGCCACAGAGTCAGATTTAACCTCCTTTTATCCAATGGATGTTGACATCACTGTGGATGAAGTTATCCACGCTATAAAGGCAAGTGCGGGAGGTAAAGCTCCAGGCCCAGATGGGGTGCCTGTGGAACTTTATAAATCTAATCGTTCACTCTGGGGCCCATTATTAACATCGGTTTTAAAAGCTTACTGCAACCATGGTTTCATCCCGTCCTGGTCAGAATCAATACTGGTTCCTATTTTTAAAAAGGGCAACCGTAACAATCCCACATGTTATCGGCCAATATCACTATTAGATTCTCATGTGAAAGTAGCCGGCTGAACCCTATTGAACAGACTGCAGACGTGGGCGGAGGAAGCGGGGGTAATCACAGAATTGCAATATGGTTTTCGACAGGGTCTTGGCACCATCGAACAAGGGCTAAATTTGAACATTATCTGGGGCAAATATACAAGAGCCAAAAGTGGGAACCTCTTTTTGGCTTTTGTAGATCTCAGTTCCGCGTTCGATTGTTTCAGACACCATCAACTCTGGAGCACATTAGAGGGCCTGGGCATGGACATGCAACTCATAAACTTTTTGAGGCAGCTATACCAAGATGCACACGCCAGGGTTCGCTATGGTGGCCTAGCAGAGTGCACTGCCAAGTGTCCAGTTAGAAAGGGGGTGAGACAAGGGTGCGTGTTAGACCCCTTCCTTTTTACTTTGTACATTAATGGCTTAGGCCCAGTTTTAGCAAGTGAATGCCAGGACCACCCATACATCGACAATCGCCCAATTCTAGCGTTGTTATATGAGGATGACGCTGTTCTTATGTCACGGCCACAACTTGGGCTGCAAAGAGCTGTCTCCAGTTTCTCAACCTTTATGTCTAATCTAGGCCTTCAAGAAAACACCAACAAAACATATATTATGAAATGTGGAAATAGTAGTGTAAAATGCTGAGACATATTTATCAACAACAGTAAGGTTGAGTTTACCAACAGATTTTCGTACCTGGGGATTCTCTTTGAACAAAAGGGGTCCTGGTCACATACCATCTTAGCAAGAAAATTGCTATTCTCAAAAGCGACGGCAGCTTTAATCAAATTCGCCAGAAAACTGGGCAAATGGCCGATTGTAGAGCTATTGAAAATTTACAAAGCTAAGTGTGTCTCGACTGCCATGTACGGTGCTGGTATCTGGGGCTATGCTGATCCACAACCTCTACAATTAATTGAGAACGCTTTTTTGAGGTATTTACTAGCGGTCCCGAATAGCACTGCTACTTTTATTTGCCATGCAGAACTCGGGGTGCCGTATATTTCAGATTTAATTAAGATTCAACCGATCTTGCTGTGGCATAAGATATGGTCAACAACTTTTACTAGTTTTAATCAGGATGTGCTAAATGACTGTTTTAAGCTTCAAAGGGTGCTCCATATTCCATGGATAAAATATGTCAAGAATTTTTATGACAGATCTCAGGCATCCCGAATATTTTAACGACCCGGACAGCATCTCCATAACCTCAAGAAAATCACTAAAGACTGATTGTCTAGAGCTTTTGGAAACAATCAGACTGTCCTCCAAGATAGTAAAACCTACAGTTAGGGAAAACCAAATGTTACTTCTTCAATTCGGTTTGCAACCGTACCTTGTAACTGTAAAAGGGGGGTATGACAGGATGCTGCTGATTCGTCTACGTTTAGGAAATATACATAGGCTAACAACTTTTCCAGACACAAACGATTGGTCGAGAACCCTATGCCTGTGTCCATGTGACGACACATCTACCCAATCCACAATGCACATGTTAATATTTTGTAAATTTTATACTACGTTAAGAAAAAGATGGATAGTACCTATACTAAGGGTGTTAGGATTGAGACAATGTCGCCCAGCCTTTTTTTATATTACAACTTATAGAACATGATGTGTTTATCAGCTCCCTAAGTAAATACATGAAAGGCATGATCAGATGTAGGAAAACTATGTGAATTATGGAGATGGTCTTTTTAAATATTTTTTAACACCACGTTAATACGTTTGTTTTTAGATTATGTGTGACAATATACTTGTACGATTTTATGATTGTTTTTTACTATGTGCTTTTATGATTTAATCTGTTCAATCGATTAAAGCTTATTTTGACTTGACTTGAGTGGCTGTATGGGTATGTGAATGGGTGTGTAAGTGGATATATGGGCGACTGAGTGGCTGTATGAGTGGCTCTATGGTGAGTGAATGGCTATCTGAGTGGCTGTATAGGTGAGTAAGTGAGTGTGAGAGAGATTGTATGAGACAGTATGTGCTTGTGTCAGAGACTGTACAGGTCACTGAGTACATGTATTAGTATATCCATGAGTAAGTTAGTTGGTGTGTGAGTAACTGTATGGGTGAGTGCGTCCTGTGTGAGTGACTGTATGGGGGAGCGAACAGGTGTGTCAGTACATGTATGAGTAAATGAATCAATGTGTGAGTGGCTGTTTGGGTGTATACGTAGATGTGTAAGTGTCTGTATGTATGCATAACTGGATGTCTGAGTTCCTGTATTGGTCAGTGAGTAGGTGCATCAGTGGTTATATATGTGACTTATTGGTTGTTGTTGGACTTGGCCCTTTTTGGCAGGTTCACCCCTAAACTTTTTGCCTTGTATGTTAGTAGTTTAAGTCTCTGGGCACTTTAGCACTGTGCTCCAGTGTAAAGTGCGTGTGTGGTGAGACTGGCCTGCCCTCCCATAGGAATGCATTGAGGATGAGTGTGTCAGTGGTAATTCCTGTTATGAGAGGTGCAGCATGGTCAAGTCTAGTATGTCTGAATTCGTGAGAATAAATGCTGCGCAATGGTGTGCGCAGATTTATGGTGACTGGTGGAGAAATGCCACTTCTAGAAGTTGGCATTTCTGTGTGCTCTGTGTCTGCCTGCCTGATGTGAATTGCATGTCTGGCTTGTGAGTGACAGGGGCTGGGAGGTGTGTGTGGCTCCAGGAGGGGCAGGGTGAGTCAGCGCAGGGCTGAATGGAGAGTTCTCCATGTAGATGGGTGGGAGGAGTTGCACCTGGGACCTGAATAGGGCTATGCCTTCCCTCCACAATGCTGGTTCCACCTCCTGTGGTGCGTCTGATGTCCCTGGCCTGTCCTGTGAAAGGGAGAGAGGAGCTGAGCAAAACAAAGTGCTCAACAGCTCCCCATAACCAGTTGTATCTGGTTCCCCCAAACCCTGCACCTTGACACAAAGGGATTTTGGTAGTATAAATATAGGGGCTGTGACCCCATGAAAATGTTCAGTTCCTGATCCTGACTGGAGGGGGCTTGCTGCTGCTGGGGCCCAGGAGGGACCGCCATGGGGGCTGCCTCCCTGCTGGAGGGCCCTGTGTGCTGGCCCCTGGGCCCAGCTCTGCCCCTGAACCCCTTCCCAGGACTTTGGCTTCATCTAGCGCCTGGAAGAGCTATCCTTTAATTGCCCAGCTGAGGAGGAGTGTGGGCTGCGCAGCGCGTTTGATGCAGCCCCCTTTAAGAGGGAATCCCCATCGTAGGGACTCCCCCATTATGCCTACAGTGGCGGGTGCCTACCCCGCATTTTTCCTTATTTCGCGGGTGCCCACTCCGCTTATTTTTTATTATTGCCATTGCGGGTGCCCACCCCGCGTTTCACCGCTGCGGCCCGAGTCGCGGCATGTGTGGAAGTCAGGCAGAGTGGCCTGGCCTTGGGCGGGACACGTACAGGAAGTCCCGCCCGCCGCCGGAGAAGCCCCGCAGGTACTGAAGTCCCGGTCCCAGGAGAGGGACCGGGTGAAGCGCGAGTTGCCTGGTCCGGGAAGCTGGAGGCTCCACATTAGAGAAGTCCCGGGTCCCAGGAGGGGGCCCGGGTGAAGAGGCCTCCAATGGCAGCGCGGGGCTCCCTGGAGTGAAGGGAAGCCCCGCGCCACGAGAAAAGTGCTGCCGGTCCCAGTGAAGCTAAGAGGAGACCGGTGCAGCACGGCGGGAAGAGTCCCGGGCGAGACAGAGGAACCTGCAGCCGAGGCCCGGTGAGTGGGGGCCGATTGGGAGGCAGCCTTGGGTTGAAGTTAGGAGTCCCCAGGAGGGGGGGCTCCCGGCACACATCGTGGTGCCTTGTGAGGCACAGCGACAGTCAGAGCGGCCCCGTCTGGCAGCGGGCCGCTCCAACGATGGGGCATGATTGTTTTAGAGCCCCGTGGCACTCCAACGCTTGGGAGCCAATTCTTTGTGGGGCATATTTGTTTTCTAGAGCCAGTGCGCTCCAACGTGAGGGCACAGAGGTGCCCAGGCCCCATAGCCACATTCCTCCCAGCTGCCCCGCTCGCAGAGGGCAGCTGCCACGTTTGGGGGCATGTTTGTTAAGAAAGCCCCAGTGGGGCCCGGAAGGCGCAGTGATGCCTGGCCCCCTGTGCTTTGGTTATTTACAGCTGCACCGCACCAGCGCGGGCAGCTGCACTGCTTTGCGCATATTTGTCAGAGGGCACATTGCGTGTCCAGGTCCACATTCAGATTTACAGCTGTGCAGCAATTTGTGCCAGCTGCACCGTTTAGGCGCACAATTCTTTGGGGGCATGTCTTTCTGAAGTTAGGAGTGAAATGCACTCCTTTGCCCCATCCCTTCACAGCTGCGCAGCACTTAGTGCCAGCTGCAACGTTTAGGCCTGCGCAGATTGCGCACCCGTGACTTTCGCTGCCTTGGCAGCGCGCCCTGACTCTTGGGACCTAGGGCATTTGAGCCCCTTTTGAGATGGCCAGTTGGCCAGGGGACTGTTAGGATTATAGGGCGCCAGGCCCTAAATGTGATTTATGCCTCTAATATGGTTTTTACTAGGAGGTTATGTGCTAATGCGATTTATGTGGTGCTAGGAAATGTGATGCATTTACTTTGATTTACGCACCCTGTTTTATACCTCTAAATGTAGTTTTATGATTATGAGGTTGTTTTGCATATTATGGCTTATGCTAGTGAGATTATGTTTCACTGTGTGATGTATGCCCCTAATGTGAGTTATGCTTAGGAGGTTCTGGTCTAAGGTGTTTAGGCTTATGAGGTTGGCGCAGAATGTAATTCACTCCTAAATGTGATACTGTGCATAATGTAGTTTATGTTACAGGCTGATGCTAAGTACAGTGGTTACCAGTGATTACTGGTTGTACGTTTATGATCTGTTTTACATTTACTAAGTTCGCTTTGTGCTGGTTCTGACAGTGGTCCAGTTGGCCCTGTCAGTTGTAAATAATCCCTTGTAAATATGACCCCGTGCCAGGTGGCATGAGGTATATTATGTGCGTACTATTCTAATGTGTTTTATGATAATACAAAGGCTATTTTTATATATAACCTTGTGTGGAGTTCCTTTTGTGGTGTGCCTAGTATGTTGTTGCTGTGGGTGTGTTGCGCAAACGCTTTACACATTGCCTCCGGGATAAGCCTGACTGCTCGTGCCAAGCTACCAAGGGGGTGAGCAGGGGTTATCTTTGGCGTGTAACTCCCTTGCCCTGACTAGAGTGGTGGTCTCTGCCTGGCTTTGGCGCAAGCCTTAGCCAACCAGAGATCCCATTTCTAACAGTTGTGTTAATAGCTGTATGGTTGAGTTGATGTTTGAGTGCTTCGATGGATCAGTGAGTAGGTGTATAAGCATTTGTATGCGTCTGTGAATGTTTACATGAGTGGCTTTATGGGATTGAGTGTATGAGATCTTTTATGGGGATGTAATTTGATGTGTGAGTGGTTCTGTGGGTGATGTCATTTGAGATGTCATCAATGATGTCATCAGTGATGTCATCAATGATGTCATGAGTGATGTCATCAGTGATTTCACTAACCATGTCATAAGTGATGTAATATCCGAGGTCATACGAAGTGTATTGCAGGGGCGAGAGTTATAGATAGCTAAGGTAACTATAACTGCTGAATTTCTCTGGTTTTGTACGAGTGAAATTTCAGTCTAACTATACCATCCCTGACCATGTCATGAGTGATGTAATATGTGACGTCATCAGCAGTGCATTGCGGGGGCGCGAGTTATAGTTAGCTCAGCTAACTATAAAGGCTGAATTTCTCTGGTTTTGTACGAGTGAAATGTCAGCCTAACTATAATGTCCCTGAAACCTGTGGTTTTTTCAGTGAATTTCTAAGGTTTTTTAAATGCTAATTCCTAACTATAACGTCCCTGAAACCTCAGTTTTTTTCATTGAATTTCTAAGGTTTTTTAAATGCTAATACTAACTATAACGTTCCTGAAACCTCTGGGTTTTTCAGTGAATTTCTAAGGTTTTTTTAAAAGCTAATTTCTAACTATGCCTACATAGGTAGGACATGTGCAGAAAGAGGAAGAGAGGCGCAGAAAGAAGCAAAAGAAGTGCAGAAAGAAGCAACAGAAATGTAAAAAGAGGCAACAGAAGTGCAGAAAGAAGCAACAGAAATGAAGAAAGAGGCACGAGAAGTGCAGAAAGAGGAAGAAAGGTGCAGAAAGAAGCAAGAGATGTGCAGAAAGAACCAACAGAGGTGTAGATAGAGGCCTACTTCGACTGTACCTTACAACAGACTCATACAAAGTAGCCTAATCACTAATCCTTCTCCCAAGATGTCTTAAACCTCACTTTTCTCTTGAAGGGTCACTATTAATCGACTGCTCAGAATGTTAGGCCTACCAAATATAAAACAGCAATCCTAAGCATATTACTGTTGTAAGTCTGACCAAGTTTGTGAAGGGATGCATGCGTGTCTCTGCTTTTACCTAGTGACATGCTACATAAAAATAAACATACAAATACTTGAATACCTGTGTTTCAAACAGCATACTCTGTAAATATGTGTACAAAAAGGTGTATGTATTTCTTTCTCCTCATAATACAGGGCACATGGGTTTTCAATAGAATATTTGAGGGACTCTATAACACCTATATACATAAGACATGTCTGCCTGTACAACCGAATGCAGAGCAGTACTAAGAAGATTTGAACACCTATAGGAGAAGCTACCTGCTTTTCAAGTTACCATCTTCAGATGCAGAACACATGTGAGAATACATATACACGTAGACATATACCTCGGTCAAAAGAGCACGCAGACCTTTAAACTTGACAGCTTGCACTTCCCATTTGAGTACAGAAAGAGGCGAGAGAAGTTCAGAAAGAAGCAAGAGAGTTGCAGAAACAGGCAAAAGAGGTGCAGAAAGAGGGAACAGGGGTGCAGACAGAGGCAAGAGAGGTACAGAAAGAGGGAAGAGGGGTACAGAAAGAAGCAAGAGGGGTGCAGAAATTTGCAAGAGAGTTGCAGAAAGAAGCAAGACCAGTGCAGAAAGAACCAGCAGCGGTGCATAAATGGGCAGAAGGGGTGCAGAAAGAGGCAAGAGAAGTGCAGAAAGAAGCAACAGAGGTACAGAAGGAGGCAAGAGAAGTGCAGAAAGAGGCAAGAGGGGTTCAGAAAGAGAGAAGAGGGGTGCAGAAAGAGGCAAGAGAAGTGCAGAAAGAAGCAACAGAGGTACAGAAGGAGGCAAGAGCAGTGCATAAAGAGCCAACAAAGGTGCAGAAGAAGGCGGGAGAGGTGCAGAAAGAGGCAAGAGGATTGCAGAAATTAGCAAGAGAGGCACAGAAAGAAGCAAGAGCAGTGCAGAAAGAACCAACAGAGGTGCGGAAACAGACAAGAGGGGTGCAGAAAGAGGCATGAGAAGTACAGAAAGAAGCAACAGGGGTGCAGAAGGACGCAAGAGAACTGCAGAAAGAGGCAAGAGAGGTGCAGGAAGAGGCATGCAGAAAGAGGCACAAGGGGTGCAAAAATTTGCAAGAGAGATAAGGAAAGAAGAAAGAGCAGTGCAAAAAGAACCAATAGAGGTGCAGGAAGAGGCAAGAGGGGTGCAGAAAGAGGCAACAGAAGTGCAGAAAGAAGCAACAGAGGTGCAGAAGGAAGCAAGAGAACTGCAGAAAGAGGCAAGAAAGGTGCAGAAAAAGGGAACAGGGTCGTAGAAAGAGGCAAGAGAGGTGCAGAAAGAGGGAAGAAGGGTACAGAAGGAGGCAAGAGGGGTGCAGAAAGAAGCAAGTGAGGTTCATAAAGAGGCAAGAGAAGTGCAGAAAGAACCAACAGAGGTGCAGAAAGAGGCAAGAGAAGTGCAGAAACAGGCAATACAGGTGCAGAAACAGGCAGGAGAGGTGCAGAAAGAGGGAACAGGAGTGCAGAAAGAGGCAAGAGAGGTGCAGAAAGAGGGAAGAAGGGTGCAGAAAGAGGCAAGAGGGGTGCAGAAAGAAGCCAGTGAGGTGCAGAAAGAGGCAAGAGAAGTGCAGAAAGAAGTAACAGAGCTGCAGAAAGAGGCAAGAGGGTGCAGAAAGAGGCAAGCGAAGTATAGAAAGAAGCAACAGAGGTGCAGAAGGAGGCAAGAGAAGTGCAGAAAGAGGCAAGAGAGTTGCAGAAACAGGCAGAAGAGGTGCAAAAAGAAGCAAGAGCAGTGCAGAAAGAACCAACAGAGGTGCAGAAGAAGGCAAGAGGGGTGCAGAAAGAGGCAAGAGGGGTGCAGAAAGAATTAACAGAGGTGCAGAAAGAGGCAAGAAGGGTGCAGAAAAAGGCAAGAGAAGTGCAGAAAGAGGCAAGAGAGTTGCAGGAACAGGCAAAAGAAGTGCAGAAGGAAGCAACAGCAGTGCAGAAAGAACCAACGGAGGTGCAGAATGAGGCAAGAGGGGTGCACAAAGAGGCAAGAGGGGTGCAGAAATTTGTAAGAGAATTCCAGACAGAAGCAAGAGCAGTGCAGAAAGAACCAACAGAGGTGGAGAAACAGAAAAGAGGGGTGCAGAAAGAGGCAAGAGAAGTGCAGAAAGAAACAACAGAGGTGCAGAAGGAGGCAAACGAACTGCAGAAAGAGGCAAGAGAGGTGCAGAAAAAGGGAACAGGGGTGCAGAAAGAGGCAAGAGAGGTGCAGTAAGAGGGAAGAAGGATGCAGAAAGGCAAGAGGGGTGCAGAAAGAAGCAAGTGAGGTGCATAAAGAGGCAAGAGAAGTGCAGAAAGAACCAACAGAGGTGCAGAAAGAGGCAAGAGAACTGCAGAAACAGGCAAGACAGGTGCAGAAACAGGCAGGAGAGGTGGAGAAACAGACAAAAGAGGTGCAGAATAAGGGAACAGGGGTGGTGAAGGAGGCAAGAGAGGTGCAGAAAGAGGGAAGGAGGGTGCAGAAAGAGGCAAGAGGGGTTCATAAAGAAGCAAGAGAGCTGCAGAAAGAAGCAAGAGAAGTACAGAAAGAAGCAACAGAGGTGCAGAAAGAGGCACGAGGGGTGCAGAAAGAGGCAAGAGAAGTACAGAAAGAAGCAACAGAGGTGCAGAAGGAGGCAAGAGAAGTACAGAAAGAGACAAGAGAGTTGCAGAAACAGGCAAAAGAGGTGCAGAAAGTGTGAGAAGTTGGCCTGGCATATGCTGTCCACTAATTATAGTGGGCACCTTGCACCAGTCCAAACAACCCCTTATTGGAGATAGGTTAAAGACAACCTTATTGAAAGCTATCCTAGTGGTAGCTATGGAGAGCAGCCTTCAGGCTAAGTCTTGAAGGAATGTAAAGCAGCTTGTTTTACCAGTCTATAATCTCTTGAGTGATCAAATGAAAGAGCACCACACCAGGTATATATTCAAAATATATGTATTTATTGCTAAACACACCCCTCTAGTCTCTTTATGAGGCTAGAGTTCGAAGTACACAAGTTATAAGTTATTTAAACACAGTAATAGCACAAATACACGTTTGGGCCCTAGGGGCGTACCAAACCATATACCAATAAAGTGGTATAAGAACCACGACTGAGCTAGACACTAGGCCTGAGAGCCTCTAGAAGTGCTTGGACCACAAGGAACCACCCAAGGTAGTGACACAGGGGACCCACGGGGGACGCGTGCAGTGTAAATACACAACCGCGAGACGCCGTTAACTTCTATGGAGAAAGTCGCGATCAGGAAATTAAAGAAAAGGGACACTTAAAGGAGGACTTGGAGCAAACCCTTTGAGAACTAGGTCGTTCTAGAGTCTCTACCCACGGGAGCACCGGAGTACTCTTGTTACCTCACCCAGGGAAGCCGGGTGCATAGGTGCCTTTCGGGGTCGGGTTGCGTCGTCGATTTGAATGGCGATCTGCTGCAAAGTGCTGCTGGCGACCAAGTGGAAAGTGTCCGGGTGGATCCAAGAGTGGATCGGAGATCTGAAGAACCTGAAAGCAGAGGGGACAGAGTCTGGGTCACTAGCCAGTGACCAGGAAGGCGATGAGCAGATGCCCACCGATGTCGAGTGCTTCAGGTAGGTTGATGGTCATCTTGACTCTTCAGCCACGAGGTCCAGGAGGCGTTGTCGGCGACCAGGAGCAGGATTCGGGCTGGTACACGATGTTTGTCGAGTGCTGAGGTATTGGCGACCAGATTGGACCCAACAAGCCTTGGCAACGGCAAGTCTTGATGAAAGTGAAGAATGACGATGATGCAGACCAGCAAGGTCTGAGGAACTCACCCAGCAAGGGTAAGTGAGGGCAAGCCTGGAGCAACCAGAGAGCCCAAGAAGAAAAGGATTGGCCTTCGTGAAGGGCTACTAGCCAACGGGCTAGCGACCGTGAAGGAGCCTCGAGACATCGCACGTGGAGCTGGCTCACAGGACACTCGTGGAGTGGAGGCCAGTGATCTTCAGTGCAGTTGGTGCTGGAGGCTAGGGCTACTCGGAGCCCAAAGAACGACTTCGTGGGAGACCCAGAAGAGGATGCACTAGCAAATGCGTGCGGTGTCCAGGGGTCACGGTTCCACGTTACCCACAACAGCTACGGGCCTCAGCTTTGCTGGGGACTCAGGGCAGCCTCGGGGAAGTCTGGAAATCTACCTCTGGTGATGCAAAGACTTCGGCGTCTGACGGGAGCTTAGGCGATGCAGACCGGACAATTGCTTCTTTGGTGCCTGCCAAGCAGGGGAGTCACTCCTTGACCCCAAGGGAGATTCTTCTGTCCTCTAGTCTTGAGTAGAGCGTCGAAGGTCCAGGATTCAGTGTCAGAGTTTCGTCCAGGGATAATCTAAAGTCCTAAGGACTGGGTTCCTATACTTATACTAAGTTTAGGGGTTGGACTACTCTGTGGCCCCACCTATGGGTGGGTCAGGGCAGAGGGGTGGCTACACCCCTTTCCCTTTGTCCAGTTCACGCCAAAGCAGGGGCTGCAAGCCCCTGATCCGGTTTGAACTGGGGTATGCACAGGGACACCAAGTGTGCCCCCAGTGCAGGACTTCAAAGCACCCGAAAGTGCTCCCGCCCAGCCCCAATACACACTATCCTGTCTGGGGAGGTGGTCACACCTCCCTGGGACAGGAAACCTATTGTCCAGGCCTCCCCTGCCGGAGTTTCGTCCAGCAGCAGGAGGCCAGACTTGTGTCTGTGGCAGCAGCATCCATTTTGTGATGCCAGGGCTTTAGAAAGAAGTTACCGGCCAGGCCACGGTTAACATGTCTCTCCCTCTAGAAGGGTGGAATGCTACCCCCGCCACCAGAATTGGCGGGGGGGGGTAGTATTCCAAGATGTTTGACACCAAACACGACATGTTTCGGTGCAGCCATGCCAAAGTTAGCATTTAACGCAAGGTTATAATGCGCTTAAGAGTATATGGTCAGGCTGCACTACAAACAGCCTCAGAGAAGGGTCTACGAACGCTGCAGAGGGGCCCTGCTCATGCAGGGGCACCCTCTCACATAGGAACCACGCACTCTGCCTTCAGGATTGATAAGGCCTGCCATAGGAGTGACTTATAGGTTTATATGTGTGTATGTATATAGTGATTTAGGTAACCTATATCACAGTAAGGGGTGCATGCACCACCTTACCCAGGCTGCAGTAGCAGACCTGTGGTGTCAGTTTGGATGGCCTTCCAGGGGTGGCATAATACATGCTGCAGCCCCTGGTAGGCCTCTGAGGTACCTATGCCCTTGGTACATAGTATACCATATACTAGGGACTTATAAGGGCACTCCAGATTCCAATCAGAGATGTGCCTAAGGCACATGGAAACCTTTTTACAGAGAAAGCAGATAGACTGGGGCCCTGAATAGCAGGATCCCAGTCCAACTAAGTCATAAACCAGCAAAACACCATAAAAAAGTGGGGGCAACCATATAGTCAGATTCCACCTTCCTACATAACCCCCCCCAAACGAAAGGAGATAAGGCTAACCTTGGCCAGTTGAGCCTTCATTGACTAAGTGGCCATATAAGGAAGCACCTGCACTAGCATGGTTGCCCCCTGTCTTATGGTCCACTAAGCAATCCCTCACCCTAAGGGTATGAGAGGGTCTCCACCATGGGGAATCACTACCTGTGGTGTGCTTAGGTAAAGTACAAGGCTGGTGAGGTGTCTGAGTAGGGAAGTGAGCCCCTAGGAATGTTGGTCTCAGCTTCCTCAGATCACTGGTCACCATGTATGCCTGTCTTTCCATGACTGAGTTGCACTTTGCTCTAAGGGTCAACCTTTGGCTGCCTACAGCTGGGGGTTGGGTCCCTTTGGATGGACTACTGGAGGGACATGGCAGGTTTGGAACCTTCTGGTCCCAGGTTTGCCCTTGCCTACCAGAGTCCTTCTGGGGGAGGTCCCTACATAAAGGTATGGGGGATCCCTCAGTGTGTAGAGGAATTTTCACCTGGCTAGGGCTACTAGACTGGGTGCCCCTAATCTGCTGATGGGGGGGTTCCTCTGGACAGGGGGCCCTGGGGGGTCCACTGACCTCCCTGACCTCTGCAGCCCTGGGCTGGCTGAGGCAGGGCAGAGAGGGGCAGGTTACCTGCTCCAGACTGGGTACCACCTTGGAAGGGTCCTCTGCCATCAGGGGTGTGGCCAGGCCAGGCCTGACTACCTCTGGGGCAGTTCCTTCACTAGGGGTAGGGTCAGTTCCCTGAGGAGGCTGACCCTTACCTACTGTCTGGAGGGAAGAAGACTTTTCTTCAACCCTTGTGCTCTCTTTTGGGGGAGAGTGGGCCATTCTTCCAGGCTCCATCTCTCCAAAATCTTGGGCTGGGGCTGTGGCCATCACAGCCCCACTAACCTTTACAGGGACGCCCAGCATCCTGAGATGGGTTTGGTGTTCAACTTCAGCCCAGGCTGAAATTTCCAGATCATTGCCCATCAGGCAATCTACAGGTAGGGTTGGGGACACTGCCACTCTTTTTGGGCCTGTGACCCCCTCCCAGCTGAGATTGACTATGGCCATGGGGTGATCTGTTCTGACACCATCAATGTTGGTCACCTGGTATTTAAACTCAGGTAAAAGCTGGTGAGGGGGGACTAGTTTCCCTGCCACCATGGTGACACTAGCCCCTGTGTCCCTAAATGCCACAGCTTTCTGACCATTAATTATTGGCTCCAATCTGTACCTGCCCAATGCTGTGGGACCCATGGTAAAGGTGGCAAATCCTATACCACCATCAGAGTCAGAGGAGTCTGTTGAGGGGTCCCTGTCTAAACTAGGGCCCACCTCTGTTCCTCTTGCAAAAGCACCCAACTTTTGGGTGCACTACTCCCAACTGGAGGATTACTACTGGTAGTACCAGGAGGGGTGGTAGTAGTTGTGGGAGGAACATTTTCTTTATTGCCAATCCTGGGGCAACTGGGATCAGTTTTCCAGTGCCCAGGCTTTTTACAGACATGGCAATATGGTTTCTTTTCAGGAGAGGAAGGAGTTTGGGACCCACCCCCAGAAGAGGAATTTTGGGGCCCTGTAGGGGACTTATCCTTAGATTTATCCCCACCTTTCTCTTGGGACTTAGTAGAATCTTTCTTCTGGTCACCACCCTGATTTTTAGTTTTTACTCTGGTTCTGACCCATTTGTCTGCCTTCTTTCCCAATTCTTGGGGAGAGGTCAGATCAGAGTCCACCAGATACTGGTGCAAAAGCTGGTTTTGACAATTATTAAGGATCTGCTCCCTCATAATCAAATTGTACAATCCTAAAAAGTCCTGCACTTTGTTGCCATGTATCCAACCTTCCAGAGCCTTAGTAGCACAATCTACAAAATCAACCCAGTCTTGAGTCTGAGCTTTTTGGGTGTCTCTGAACTTCAACCTATACTGTTCAGTGGTTAGGCCAAACCCATCTATCAGAGCACTCTTCAAGACTGTGTAATTGTCAGCATCCTCTTCTCTTACAGTGAGGAGCTTGTCTCTACCTTTGTCTGCAAAGGAGAGCCACACGATTGCTGCCCACTGCTTCTGGGGACCCTCTGAACTTTACAGGCCCTCTCCAGTGCAGTTATCCATTTGTGGATGTCATCCCCACTCTGGTAGGGAGGGACAATCTTGTTTAGGTTTCTATGGTCATAAGACCTTTCCCTATCTTTAGGGATATTGCTGCCACCATGGGACTCTAGTCCCAACTTTTTCTCTCTTTGTAGAGATCTAGGGACTCCCTGTCTATAGCCAGTTGCTGTTTTCTGAGTTCAAGCTGAGCTTCCTCATATTGAATCAGCCTCTTGCCTCTTTCTCCTCTCATGAGAGGATTCCCTCCTATGAGAGGAGACAGAGGTCCCTATTGAGGTGCCAGAGTGGTTAGACTCCTGAGAAGGAGATCTAGACCTTCTGGGCACACTCACAATCCTTCCTGGGGGGACAAAGTGGAGGTCATTCTGAGCCTCCTCCTCATCCACAGGAGGAATTGGGTTATCCAGGTCAGGGTCATTGTCACCCTCCTGGTCAGTTCCAGAGGGGGGGCTGGGGGTATTGCTACCCCTGGCCCCATCCTCATCTTCTGCCCCACCCTCTGCTCCTACCCCTTCAGTCCCTAAGGGCCTGCTGAGATCATAAGCCTCCAACATCTCTCTAAGATGTTGGGTGGTGGGACTTTGTCCTGTCTTCAGTTTCCTCAAGTTACATAATGCTCTCAATTCCAAGAATGGGAGGGTATCATACTTGGAGGGAAGAAGCCCAGGGGCTTCTGGCAAGGACTCACTGGGTCCTGGCTTTGAAGACATCACTAGTGAGGTGTGGTGTATGCACTACCTACTCTAGTGTGGCCTACTAAACTCTCTTGAGTTGTAGAAAGGGTGTGCTATCCCTTAACACACAACTCTAAGTTCAGTAGAACTTACTGTATTCTAAGCTTAATTTATATGTACCTTAGGTACCTTTAGTGGTTTTCAGTTGATCAATTCAATTGAGATTATCTGGTAAAACAATAGCAAGCTGGAATCCCACACGCTGCACACCAATGTGAGAAGTTGGCCTGGCATATGCTGTCCACTAATTATAGTGGGCACCTTGCACCAGTCCAAACAACCCCTTATTGGAGATAGGTTAAAGACAACCTTATTGAAAGCTATCCTAGTGGTAGCTATGGAGAGCAGCCTTCAGGCTAAGTCTTGAAGGAATGTAAAGCAGCTTGTTTTACCAGTCTATAATCTCTTGAGTGATCAAATGAAAGAGCACCACACCAGGTATATATTCAAAATATATGTATTTATTGCTAAACACACCCCTCTAGTCTCTTTATGAGGCTAGAGTTCGAAGTACACAAGTTATAAGTTATTTAAACACAGTAATAGCACAAATACACGTTTGGGCCCTAGGGGCGTACCAAACCATATACCAATAAAGTGGTATAAGAACCACGACTGAGCTAGACACTAGGCCTGAGAGCCTCTAGAAGTGCTTGGACCACAAGGAACCACCCAAGGTAGTGACACAGGGGACCCACGGGGGACGCGTGCAGTGTAAATACACAACCGCGAGACGCCGTTAACTTCTATGGAGAAAGTCGCGATCAGGAAATTAAAGAAAAGGGACACTTAAAGGAGGACTTGGAGCAAACCCTTTGAGAACTAGGTCTAACTAGAGTCTCTACCCACGGGAGCACCGGAGTACTCTTGTTACCTCACCCAGGGAAGCCGGGTGCATAGGTGCCTTTCGGGGTCGGGTTGCGTCGTCGATTTGAATGGCGATCTGCTGCAAAGTGCTGCTGGCGACCAAGTGGAAAGTGTCCGGGTGGATCCAAGAGTGGATCGGAGATCTGAAGAACCTGAAAGCAGAGGGGACAGAGTCTGGGTCACTAGCCAGTGACCAGGAAGGCGATGAGCAGATGCCCACCGATGTCGAGTGCTTCAGGTAGGTTGACGGTTGTCTTGACTCTTCAGCCACGAGGTCCAGGAGGCGTTGTCGGCAACCAGGAGCAGGATTCCGGTTGGTACACAATGTCTGTCGAGTGCTGAGGTGTCAGCGACCAGATTGGACCCAACAAGCCTTGGCAACGGCAAGTCTCGATGAAAGTGAAGAACGACGATGATGCAGACCAGCAAGGTCTGAGGAACACACCCAGCAAGGGTAAGTGAGGGCAAGCCTGGAGCAACCAGGGAGCCCAAGAAGAAAAGGATTGGCCTTCGTGAAGGGCTACTAGCCAACGGGCTAGCGACCGCGAAGGAGCCTTGAGACGGTCGCACGTGGAGCTGGCTCACAGGACACTCGTGGAGTGGAGGCCAGTGATCTTCGGTGCAGTTGGTGCTGGAGGCTAGGGCTACTCGGAGCCCAAAGCACGACTTCGTGGAAGACCCAGAAGAGGATGAACTAGCAAATGCGTGCGGTGTCCAGGGGTCACGGTTCCACGTTACCCACGACAGCTACGGGCCTCAGCTTTGCTGGGGACTCAGGGCAGCCTCGGGGAAGTCTGGAAATCCACCTCTGGTGATGCAAAGACTTCGGCGTCCGACGGGAGCTTAGGCGATGCAGACCGGACAATTGCTTCTTTGGTGCCTGCCAAGCAGGGGAGTCACTCCTTGACCCCAAGGGAGATTCTTCTGTCCTCTAGTCTTGAGTAGAGCATCGAAGGTCCAGGATTCAGTGTCAGAGTTTCGTCCAGGGATAATCTAAAGTCCTAAGGACTGGGTTCCTATACTTATACTAAGTTTAGGGGTTGGACTTACTCTGTGGCCCCACCTATGGGTGGGTCAGGGCAGAGGGGTGGCTACACCCCTTTCCCTTTGTCCAGTTCGCGCCAAAGCAGGGGCTGCAAGCCCCTGATCCAGTTTGAACTGGGGTATGCACAGGGACACCAAGTGTGCCCCCAGTGCAGGACTTCAAAGCACCCGAAAGTGCTCCCGCCCAGCCCCAATACACACTATCCTGTCTGGGGAGGTGGTCACACCTCCCTGGGACAGGAAACCTATTGTCCAGGCCTCACCTGCCGGAGTTTCGTCCAGCAGCAGGAGGCCAGACTTGTGTCTGTGGCAGCAGCATCCATTTTGTGATGCCAGGGCTTTAGAAAGAAGTTACCGGCCAGGCCAGGGTTAACATGTCTCTCCCTCTAGAAGGGTGGAATGCTACCCCCGCCGCCAGAATTGGCGGGGGGTAGTATTCCAAGATGTTTGACACCAAACACGACATGTTTCGGTGCAGCCATTCCAAAGTTAGCATTTAACGCGAGGTTATAATGCGCTTAAGAGTATATGGTCAGGCTGCACTACAAACAGCATCAGAGAAGGGTCTCCGAACGCTGCAGAGGGGCCCTGCTCATGCAGGGGCACCCTCTCACATAGGAACCACGCACTCTGCCTTCAGGATTGATAAGGCCTGCCATAGGAGTGACTTATAGGTTTATATGTGTGTATGTATATAGTGATATAGGTAACCTATATCACAGTAAGGAGGTGCATGCACCACCTTACCCAGGCTGCAGTAGCAGACCTGTGGTGTCAGTTTGGATGGCCTTCCAGGGGTGGCATAATACATGCTGCAGCCCCTGGTAGGCCTCTGAGGTACCTATGCCCTTGGTACATAGTATACCATATACTAGGGACTTATAAGGGCACTCCAGATTCCAATCGAGAGATGTGCCTAAGGCACATGGAAACCTTTTACAGAGAAAGCAGATAGACTGGGGCCCTGAATAGCAGGATCCCAGTCCAACTAAGTCATAAACCAGCAAAACACCATAAAAAAAAGTGTGGGCAACCATATAGTCAGATTCCACCTTCCTACAGAAAGAAGCAAGAGCAATGTAGAAAGAACAAAAAGAGTTGCAGAAGTAGGCAAGAGGGATGCAGAAAGAGGCAAGAGGGGTGCAGAAATTTACAAGAGAGGTCCCGAAAGAAGCAACAGCAGTGCAGAAACAACCAACAGAGGTGTGGAAACAGACAAGAGGGGTGCAGAAAGAGGCTGGAGAAGTGCAGAAAGAAGCAACAGAGGTGCAGTAGGAGGCAAGAGAACTGCAGAAAGAGGCAAGAGAGTTGCAGAATTAGGCAAGGGAGGTGTAGAAAAAGGGAACAAGGCTGCAGAAAGAGGCAAGAGAGGTACAGAAAGAGCGAAGAAGGGTGCAGAAAGAGACAGGAGGGGTGCAGAAAGAAGCATGAGAGGTGCAGAAAGAAGCAACAGAAGTGCAGAAAGAACCAACAGAGGTGCAGAAAGATGCCAGAGGGGTGCCGAAAGAAGAAAGAGAAGTGCAGAAAGAAGCAACAGAGGTGCAGAAAGAGGGAAGAGGAGTGGAGAAAGAGACAAGAGAAGTGCAGAAAGAAGCAACAGAGAAGCAGAAAGAGGTAAGAGGGGTGGAAAAGAGGCAAGCGGGGTGCAGAAAGATGCAAGTGAGGTGCAGATAGAAACAAAAGAAGTACAGAAAGAAGCAACAGAGGTGCAGAAAGAGGGTAGAGGGGTGGAGAAAGAGGCAAGAGAAGTGCAGAAAGAAGCAACAGAGATGCAGAAAGGGGGAAGAGGGGTGGAGAAAGAGGCAAGAGGGAAGCAGAAAGAATCAAGAGAGGTGCAGAAAGAAACAAAAGAAGTGCAGAAAGAAGGAACAGAGGTGCAGAAAGAGGCAAGAGGAGTGCAGAAAGAGGCACAAGGGATGCAGAAAGAAGCAAGAGACGTACAGAAAGAGGGAAGAAGGGTGCAGAAAGAGGCAAGAGGGGTGCAGAAAGAGGCAAGAGGGGTGCAGAAAGAACCAACAGAGGTGCAGAAAGAGGCAGAAGCAGTGCAGAAACAGGCAAGACAGGTGCAGAAACAGGCAGGAGAGATGCAGAAAGAAGGAACAGCCATGCAGAAAGAGGCACGAGAGGTGCAGAAAGAGGGAAGAAGGGTGCAGAAAGAGGCAAGAGGGATGAAGAAAAAAGCAACAGAGGTGCAGAATGAGGCAAGAGGGGTGCAGAAAGAGGCAAGAGAAGTGCAGAAATAAGCAACAGAGGTGCAGAAGGAGGCAAGAGCAGTGCAGAAAGAGAAAAGAGAGTTGCAGAAACAGGCAAAAGAGGTGCAGAAAGAAGCAATAGCAGTGCAGAAAGAACCAACCGAGGTGCAGAAGGAGGCAAGAGGGGTGTAGAAAGAGGCAAGAGGGGTGCCGAAATTTGCAAGAGAGGTGCAGAAAGAAGCAAGAGCAGTGCAGAAAGAACCAACTGGGGTGCAGAAACAGACAAGAGGGGTGCAGAAAGAGGCAAGAGAAGTGCATAAAGAAGCTATAGAGGTGCAGAAGGAGGCAAAAGAACTGCAGTAAGAGGCAAGAGAGTTGCAGAAACAGGCAAGAGAGGTGCAGGAAAAGGGAACAGGGGTGCAGAAAGAGGCAAGAGAGGTGCAGAAATAGGGAAGAAGGGTGCAGAAAGAGGCAAGATGGGTGCAGAAGGAAGCAAGAGAGGTGCAGAAAGAAACAAAAGAAGTGCAGAAAGAAGGAACAGAGGTGCAGAAAGAGGCAGGAGGGGTACAGAAAGAGGGAAGAGGGGTGCCGAAAGAGGCACGAGGGGTGCAGAAAGAGGCAAGAGAAGTGCAAAAAGAAGCAACAGAGGTGCAGAAAGAGGCAAGAGAAGTGCAGAAAGAGGCAAGAGAGGTGCAGAAACAGGCAGGAGAGGTGCAGAAAGAGGGAACAGGGGCATAGAAAGAGGGAAGAGAGGTGCAGAAAGAGGGAAGAAGGGTTCAGAAAGAGGCAACAGAGGTGCAGAAAGAGGCAACAGAGGTGCAGAAAGAGGCAACAGAGGTGCAGAAAGTAGAAGAGATGTTCAGAAAGAGGCAAGAAAGTGCAGAAATAAGCAACAGAGTGGCAGAAGGAGGCAAGAGAAGTGCAGAAAGAGACAAGAGAGTTGCAGAAACAGGCAAAGGAGGTGCAGAAAGAAGCAAGTGAGGGGCAGAAAGAGGCAAGAGAAGTACAGAGAGAACCAACAGAGGTGCAGAAAGAGGCAGGAGCAGTGCAGAAACAGGCAAGACAGGTGCAGAAACAGGCAGGAGAGGTGCAGAAAGAAGGAACAGCCATGCAGAAAGAGGCACGAGAGGTGCAGAAAGAGGGACGAAGTGTGCAGAAAGAGGCAAGAGGGGTGCAGAAAGAAGCAAGTGAGGTGCAGAAAGAAGCAAGAGAAGTGCAGAAAGAAGTAACAGAGATGCATAAAGAGGCAAGAGAGGTAGAGAAGAGGCAAGAGAAGTACAGAAAGAAGCAAAAAAGATGCAGAAGGAGGCAAGAGAAGTGCAGAAAGAGACAAGAGAGTTGCAGAAACATGCAAAAGAGGTGCAGAAAGAAGCAAGAGCAGTGCAGAAAGAACCAACAGAGGTGCAGAAGGAGGAGAGAGGGGTTCAGAAAGAGGCAAGAGGGGTGCAGAAATTTGCAAGAGAGGTCCAGAAAAAGCAATACAAGTGCAGAAAGAACCAACAGAGGTACAGAAACAGACAAGAGGGGTGCAGAAAGAGGCAAGAGAAGTGCAGAAAGAAGCAACAGAGGTGCAGAAGAAGGTAAGAGAACTGCATAAAGAGGCAAGAGAGTTGCACAAACAGGCAAGAGAGGTGTGGAAAAAGGGAACAGGTATGCAGAAGGAGGCAAGAGAGGTGCAGAAAGAGGGAAGAAGGGTGCAGAAAGAGGCAGGAGGGATGCAGAAAAAAGCAACAGAGGTGCAGAAAGAGGCAAGAGGGGTGCAGAAAGAGGCAAGAGAAGTGCAGAAATAAGCAACAGAGGTGCAGAAGGAGGCAAGAGAAGTGCAGACAGAGAAAAGAGAGTTGCAGAAACAGGCAAAAGAGGTGCAGAAAGAAGCAATAGCAGTGCAGAAAGAACCAACCGAGGTGCAGAAGGAGGCAAGAGGGGTGCAGAAAGAGGCAAGAGGGGTGCAGAAATTTGCAAGAGAGGTGCAGAAAGAAGCAAGAGCAGTGCAGAAAGAACCAACTGGGGTGCAGAAACAGACAAGAGGGGTGCAGAAAGAGGCAAGAGAAGTGTATAAAGAAGCTATAGAGGTGCAGAAACAGGCAGGAGAGGTGCAGAAAGAGGGAACAGGGGTATAGAAAGAGGGAAGAGAGGTGCAGAAAGAGGGAAGAAGGATGCAGAAAGAGGCAACAGAGGTGCAGAAAGAGGCAACAGAGGTGCAGAAAGTAGAAGAGATGTTCAGAAAGAGGCAAGAAAGTGCAGAAATAAGCAACAGAGGTGCAGAAGGATGCAAGAGAAGTGCAGAAAGAGACAAGAGAGTTGCAGAAACAGGCAAAGGAGGTGAGAAAGAAGCAAGAGCAGTGCAGAAAGAACCAACAGAGGTGCAGAAGGAGGAGAGAGGGGTTCAGAAAGAGGCAAGAGGGGTGCCGAAAGAGGCACGAGGGGTGCAGAAAGAGGCAAGAGAAGTGCAAAAAGAAGCAACAGAGGTGCAGAAAGAGGCAAGAGAAGTGCAGAAAGAGGCAAGAGAGGTGCAGAAACAGGCAGGAGAGGTGCAGAAAGAGAGAACAGGGGCATAGAAAGAGGGAAGAGAGGTGCAGAAAGAGGGAAGAAGGGTGCAGAAAGAGGCAACAGAGGTGCAGAAAGAGGCAACAGAGGTGCAGAAAGTAGAAGAGATGTTCAGAAAGAGGCAAGAAAGTGCAGAAATAAGCAACAGAGGTGCAGAAGGAGGCAAGAGAAGTGCAGAAAGAGACAAGAGAGTTGCAGAAACAGGCAAAGGAGGTGCAGAAAGAAGCAAGTGAGGGGCAGAAAGAGGCAAGAGAAGTACAGAGAGAACCAACTGAGGTGCAGAAAGAGGCAGGAGCAGTGCAGAAACAGGCAAGACAGGTGCAGAAACAGGCAGGAGAGGTGCAGAAAGAAGGAACAGCCATGCAGAAAGAGGCAAGAGAGGTGCAGAAAGAGGGACGAAGGGTGCAGAAAGAGGCAAGAGGGGTGCAGAAAGAAGCAAGTGAGGTGCAGAAAGAAGCAAGAGAAGTGCAGAAAGAAGTAACAGAGATGCAGAAAGAGGCACGAGAGGTGCAGAAAGAGGCAAGAGAAGTACAGAAAGAAGCAAAAAAGATGCAGAAGGAGGCAAGAGAAGTACAGAAAGAGACAAGAGAGTTGCAGAAACATGCAAAAGAGGTGCAGAAAGAAGCAAGAGCAGTGCAGAACGAACCAACAGAGGTGCAGAAGGAGGAGAGAGGGGTTCAGAAAGAGGCAAGAGGGGTGCAGAAATTTGCAAGAGAGGTCCAGAAAAAGCAATACAAGTGCAGAAAGAACCAACAGAGGTACAGAAACAGACAAGAGGGGTGCAGAAAGAGGCAAGAGAAGTGCAGAAAGAAGCAACAGAGGTGCAGAAGAAGGTAAGAGAACTGCATAAAGAGGCAAGAGAGTTGCACAAACAGGCAAGAGAGGTGTGGAAAAGGGAACAGGTATGCAGAAGGAGGCAAGAGAGGTGCAGAAAGAGGGAAGAAGGGTGCAGAAAGAGGCAAGAGGGATGCAGAAAAAAGCAACAGAGGTGCAGAAAGAGGCAAGAGGGGTGCAGAAAAAGGGAACAGGTATGCAGAAGGAGGCAAGAGAGGTGCAGAAAGAGGGAAGAAGGGTGCAGAGAGAGGCAAGAGGGATGCAGAAAAAAGCAACAGAGGTGCAGAAAGAGGCAAGAGGGGTGCAGAAAGAGGCAAGAGAAGTGCAGAAATAAGCAACAGAGGTGCAGAAGGAGGCAAGAGAAGTGCAGAAAGAGACAAGAGAGTTGCAGAAACAGGCCAAAGAGGTGCAGAAAGAAGCAATAGCAGTGCAGAAAGAACCAACCGAGGTGCAGAAGGAGGCAAGAGGGGTGCAGAAAGAGGCAAGAGGGGTGCAGAAAGAAGCAAGAGAGGTGCAGAAAGAAGCAAGAGCAATGCAGAAAGAACCAACTGGGGTGCAGAAACAGACAAGAGGGGTGCAGAAATTGGCAAGAGAAGTGCATAAAGAAGCTATAGAGGTGCAGAAGGAGGCAAAAGAACTGCAGAAAGAGGCAAGAGAGTTGCAGAAACAGGCAAGAGAGGTGCAGGAAAAGGGAACAGGGGTGCAGAAAGAGGCAAGAGAGGTGCAGAAAGAGGGAAGAAGGGTGCAGAAAGAGGCAAGATGGGTGCAGAAGGAAGCAAGAGAGGTGCAGAAAGAAACAAAAGAAGTGCAGAAAGAAGGAACAGAGGTGCAGAAAGAGGCAGGAGGGGTACAGAAATAGGGAAGAGGGGTGCCGAAAGAGGCACGAGGGGTGCAGAAAGAGGCAAGAGAAGTGCAAAAAGAAGCAACAGAGGTGCAGAAAGAGGCAAGAGAAGTGCAGAAAGAGGCAAAAGAGGTGCAGAAACAGGCAGGAGAGGTGCAGAAAGAGGGAACAGGGGTATAGAAAGAGGGAAGAGAGGTGCAGAAAGAGGGAAGAAGGGTGCAGAAAGAGGCAACAGAGGTGCAGAAAGAGGCAACAGAGGTGCAGAAAGAGGCAAGAGAGGTGCATAAAGTAGAAGAGATGTTCAGAAAGAGGCAAGAAAGTGCAGAAAGAACCAACAGAGGTGCAGAAGGAGGAGAGAGGGGTTCAGAAAGAGGCAAGAGGGGTGCAGAAATTTGCAAGAGAGGTCCATAAAAAGCAATACAAGTGTAGAAAGAACCAACAGAGGTACAGAAACAGACAAGAGGGGTGCAGAAAGAGGCAAGAGAAGTGCAGAAAGAAGCAACAGAGGTACAGAAGGGGGTAAGAGAACTGCATAAAGAGGCAAGAGAGTTGCAGAACAGGCAAGAGAGGTGTGGAAAAAGGGAACAGGTATGCAGAAGGAGGCAAGAGAGGTGCAGAAAGAGGGAGGAAGGGTGCAGAGAGAGGCAAGAGGGATGCAGAAAAAAGCAACAGAGGTGCAGAAAGAGGCAAGAGGGGTGCAGAAAGAGGCAAGAGAAGTGCAGAAATAAGCAACAGAGGTGCAGAAGGAGGCAAGAGAAGTGCAGAAAGAGAAAAGAGAGTTGCAGAAACAGGCAAAAGAGGTGCAGAAATAAGCAATAGCAGTGCAGAAAGAACCAACCGAGGTGCAGAAGGAGGCAAGAGGGGTGCAGAAAGAGGCAAGAGGGGTGCAGAAAGAAGCAAGAGAGGTGCAGAAAGAACCAACTGGGGTGCAGAAACAGACAAGAGGGGTGCAGAAATTGGCAAGCGCATAAAGAAGCTATAGAGGTGCAGAAGGAGGCAAAAGAACTGCAGAAAGAGGCAAGAGAGTTGCAGAAACAGGCAAGAGAGGTGCAGGAAAAGGGAACAGGGGTGCAGAAAGAGGCAAGAGAGGTGCAGAAAGAGGGAAGAAGGGTGCAGAAAGAGGCAAGATGGGTGCAGAAGGAAGCAAGAGAGGTGCAGAAAGAAACAAAAGAAGTGCAGAAAGAAGGAACAGAGTTGCAGAAAGAGGCAGGAGGGGTACAGAAATAGGGAAGAGGGGTGCCGAAAGAGGCACGAGGGGTGCAGAAAGAGGCAAGAGAAGTGCAAAAAGAAGCAACAGAGGTGCAGAAAGAGGCAAGAGAAGTGCAGAAAGAGGCAAAAGAGGTGCAGAAACAGGCAGGAGAGGTGCAGAAAGAGGGAACAGGGGTATAGAAAGAGGGAAGAGAGGTGCAGAAAGAGGGAAGAAGGGTGCAGAAAGAGGCAACAGAGGTGCAGAAAGAGGCAACAGAGGTGCAGAAAGAGGCAAGAGAGGTGCCACCCCTGACCTTGACTGGTAGGTCGCTCCCCCACCACACAGCTCCGTCTGTGTGCCCTGCTGCTGCCCCTGATTGTGCTTGTTTTTCCTTTCTGTGCCCCCTTGCTGCCCCTGATTGTGCCTCGTTTTTCCTTTCTGTGCCCCCTTGCTGCCCCTGATTGTGCTCGTTTTTCCTTTCTGTGCCCCCTTGCTGCCCCTGATTGTGCTCGTTTTTCCTTTCTGTGCCCCCTTGCTGCCCCTGATTGTGCTCGTTTTTCCTTTCTGTGCCCCCTTGCTGCCCCTGATTGTGCTCGTTTTCCTTTCTGTGCCCCCTTGCTGCCCCTGATTGTGCTCATTTTTCCTTTTTGTGCCCCCTTGCTGCCCCTGATTGTGCTCATTTTTTCCTTTCTGTGCCCCCTTGCTGCCCCTGATTGTGCTCGTTTTTCCTTTCTGTGCCCCTTGCTGCCCCCTCATTGTGCTAGTTTTTCCTTTCTGTGCCCCCTTGCTGCCCCTGATTGTGCTCGTTTTTTTTTCCTTTCTGTGCCCCCTTGCTGCCCCTGATTGTGCTCGTTTTTTCCTCTCTGTGCCCCCTTGCTGCCCCTGATTGTGCTCGTTTTTCCTTTCTGTGCCCCCTTGCTACCCCTCATTGTGCTAGTTTTTCCTTTCTGTGCCCCCTTGCTGCCCCTCATTGTGCTCGTTTTTTTCCTTTCTGTGCCCCCTTGATGCCCTGATTGTGCTCGTTTTCCCTTCTGTGCCTGTTTCCCGCCGCTGCGCCCCTGCGGCCCCGCCCCCTCACTGCCCATTCGCTGCCCCTTTCCCTGCTCCTCCCTCCCACCTCCCCATTTATGGCGGCCGCTGTGCGGCCACGCAGCGGACGTGCGCAGCGGGTGCGCCGCTGGCGCGCCGAAGGCGCGCCTAAGGCAAGCCCATCTGCGCCCGTCTGCGCCCGTCCGCGCCGTGACCGCGCCCAGCGCCAGACCCCCTGGTCCGGGCATCCCCCGCGCCCGCCACATCAACAGACGCCGATACGACGCCAGCACCCTCCACGCACTCAACCCCGGCAAAGATCACGCCTGCTACCAGGCCACCCGAAGCGCACCCAAGGGCCCTTCACCTGCCGGGAACTGCAGCTTCGCCAGCACCCGCCCCGCCAAACCACCGCCCAGGAAAGAACCCAACTACCTCAGATGCATCCTCCTCAACACCCGCTCCGCCCGCAAACACGCCATCGAACTCTGGGACCTTCTCGACTCAACCTCCCCAGACGTCGCATTCCTGACGGAGACCTGGCTGAATCCCGCTTCAGCCCCCGACATCGCCATTGCCATCCCGGACGGATACAAGATCACCCGCAGGGACCGCACTCAACGGAGTCGGAGGAGGCATCGCCATCGTCCACAGGAACACCCTCAGAGTCTCAACCAACACCGACGACACCCTCAGCACCGCCGAACACATGCACTTCCAGATCCACACTGATCCCAACACCACCCTCAGAGGAACCCTCATCTACAGACCCCCGGACCTCGACCACAGTTCAGCGATTCCATCGCTGACTTCGTCAGCACACATGCCATCGCCTCCACGGACTACATCCTCCTCGGGGACCTGAACTTCCACCTCGAGAACAACAAGGACACCAACTCCACCACCCTGATCGACAACCTCGCCACCCTCGGACTCAGACAGCTCGTGACTACACTCCACCCACGCCGCTGGCCACACGCTCGACTCCATCTTTTCCGCAAGCCCACACGTCTCCTTCAACCACACCTCCGAACCCCACTGGACTGACCACCACTGCATCCACTTCACCTACAGGAAGCCCACCACGCACCACCGCACCGAACAAATGCCTCGCCGCTGCTGGAGCAGAGTCACGGAAGACCAGCTAACCACAACCTCGCCCTGAGCCCACCCGCCGAACCCTCCGACCCCGACACCGCCGCCCGCAACCTCAGACAGTGGATCGACGACTGCGCCAACACCCTCGCCCCGCTCAAGAATCCGCCCAACAGCCACACCAGCAAGAAAGCCACCTGGTTCACCGAAGACCTCCAGGCCTCCAAACAAACATGCCGAAAACTGGAGAAGATCTGGCTCCACGAACGGACAGCGGACAGCTACGCCGCCCACAAGAGCGCCACCCGCAGTCACCATCACCTCATCAGATCCGCCAAAAGGGCCTCACTCAAAGACCGCCTAGACAACAACGCACACAACAGCAAAGAGCTCTTCAACATCGTGAAGGAACTCTCCAACCCCAGCTCCAACACCAACGACATCCAGCCGTCGCGAGACCTGTGCGACTCACTGGCCACCTTCTTCCACCGCAAAATCGCCGACATCCACGACAGCTTCAACACCACGACCGCCCCGGCAACCACCAAGACCACTGCCCCCACAACCACCAACCGCCTGCTCTCCTGGACCAACATCAACGATGAGGACACCAGCAAGATCATGAACACCATCCACTCCGGTTCACCGCTAGACCCGTTGCCCTCACCACATCTTCAACAAAGCCAGTACAGCCATCGCGCCCCATCTCCGGAAAATAATCAACATCACCTTCGAGACAGCAACCTTCCCGGAAAGCTGGAAGCACGCCGAGATCACCGCCTTACTCAAGAAACCCAAGGCAGACCCCAAGGACCTCAAGAACTTCCGACCCATCTCTCTGCTCCCGTTCCCCGCGAAGGTCACCGAGAAAATCGTCAACAAACAACTGACCCGCTACCTCGAGGAGAACAACATCCTGGACCCTTCCCAGTCTGGCTTCCGCAGCAACCACAGCACCGAAACCGCCCTCATCGCCGCCACCGATGACATCAGGACCCTGCTAGACAACGGAGAAACAGCAGCCCTCATCCTCCTGGACCTATCAGCCGCCTTCGACACGGTCTGCCACCACACACTACGAACATGCCTTCACGACGCCCGGGATCCAAGAGAAGGCCCTGGACTGGACCACATCCTTCCTTTCCGGCAGAACACAAAGCGTCCGCCTCGCCCCTTCCGATCCAAGGCCACCAAGATCATCTGCGGCGTACCCCAAGGCTCCTCCCTCAGCCCAACGCTGTTCAACATCTACATGGCACCCCTCGCCCACGTCGCCCGACAGCACAACCTCAACATCATCTCCTACGCCGACGACACCCAGCTGATCCTCTCCTCACCAAAGACCCTCACACCGCCAAAGCCCACCTCCACGAAGAAATGAAGGCCGTCGCCGAATGGATGAGGACCAGCCGCCTGAAGCTGAACTCGGACAAGACGGAGGTCCTCATCCTTGGTTCCAACCCTTCAGCCTGGGACGACTCCTGGTGGCCAACATCACTGGGAACAGCCCCGCCACCCACCGACCACGTACGCAACCTTGGGGTCATCCTCGACCCCACCCTCTCCATGACTAAGCAGGTCAACGCCGTTTCCTCATCCTGCTTCAACATCCTCCGAATGCTCCGCAGGATCTTCAAGTGGATCCCCACCGAAACAAGAAAAACAGTCACCCAGGCCCTCGTCACCAGCAGGCTGGACTACGGAAACGCCCTCTATGCAGGAACGACGGCTAAGCTCCTGAGACGGCTGCAACGCATCCAGAACGCCTCTGCACGTCTTATCCTCGACATCCCCCGACCCAGCCACATCACACCCCACCTGAGAGACCTGCACTGGCTCCCTGTCAACAAGAGGATAACCTTCAAGCTCCTCACCCACGCACACAAAGCACTCCACAACTCCGGACCAGCCTACCTCAACAGACGACTCAGCTTCTACACCCCCACCCTCCAGCTCCGCTCGACCAGCCTCGCCCTCGCCACAGTCCCCCGCATCCGGAAAACGACCGCCGGTGGCAGATCCTTCTCCCACCTCGCCGCCAAGACCTGGAACACCCTCCCAACCAACCTCCGACAGACCCAAGACCTACTGGCCTTCAGAAGACTCCTCAAGACCTGGCTCTTCAATCAGTAGCAGCACCACCCCCCTCTTCCCCCAGCGCCTTGAGACCCTCGCGGGTATGTAGTGCTCTTTATAAGTGACATGATTGATTGATTGATTGAAGAGATGTTCAGAAAGAGGCAAGAAAGTGCAGAAATAAGCAACAGAGGTGCAGAAGGAGGCAAGAGAAGTGCAGAAAGAGACAAGAGAGTTGCAGAAACAGGCAAAGGAGGTGCAGAAAGAAGCAAGTGAGGGGCAGAAAGAGGCAAGAGAAGTACAGAAAGAACCAACAGAGGTGCAGAAAGAGGCAGGAGCAGTGCAGAAACAGGCAAGACAGGTGCAGAAACAGGCAGGAGAGGTGCAGAAAGAAGGAACAGCCATGCAGAAAGAGGCAAGAGAGGTGCAGAAAAAGGGACGAAGGGTGCAGAAAGAGGCAAGAGGGGTGCAGAAAGAAGCAAGTGAGGTGCAGAAAGAAGCAAGAGAAGTGCAGAAAGAAGTAACAGAGATGCAAAAAGAGGCAAGAGAGGTACAGAAAGAGGCAAGAGAAGTACGGAAAGAAGCAAAAAAGATGCAGAAGGAGGCAAGAGAAGTGCAGAAAGAGACAAGAGAGTTGCAGAAACATGCAAAAGAGGTGCAGAAAGAAGCAAGAGCAGTGCAGAAAGAACCAACAGAGGTGCAGAAGGAGGAGAGAGGGGTTCAAAAAGAGGGAAGAGGGGTGCAGAAATTTGCAAGAGAGGTCCAGAAAAAGCAATACAAGTGCAGAAAGAACCAACAGAGGTACAGAAACAGACAAGAGGGGGGCAGAAAGAGGCAAGAGAAGTGCAGAAAGAAGCAACAGAGGTGCAGTAGGAGTTAAGAGAACTGCATAAAGAGGCAAGAGAGTGGCAGAAACAGGCAAGAGAGGTGTGGAAAAAGGAACAGGTATGCAGAAGGAGGCAAGAGAGGTGCAGAAAGAGGGAAGAAGGGTGCAGAAAGAGGCAAGAGGGATGCAGAAAAAAGCAACAGAGGTGCAGAAAGAGGCAAGAGGGGTGCAGAAAGAGGCAAGAGAAGTGCAGAAATAAGCAACAGAGGTGCAGAAGGAGGCAAGAGAAGTGCAGAAAGAGAAAAGAGAGTTGCAGAAACAGGCAAAAGAGGTGCAGAAAGAAGCAATAGAAGTGCAGAAAGAACCAACCGAGGTGCAGAAGGAGGCAAGAAGGGTGCAGAAAGAGGCAAGAGGGGTGCAGAAATGTGCAAGAGAGGTGCAGAAAAAGCAAGAGCAGTGCAGAAAGAGGCAACAGAGGTGCAGAAAGAGGCAAGAGAGGTGCAGAAAGTAGAAGAGATGTTCAGAAAGAGGCAAGAAAGTGCAGAAATAAGCAACAGAGGTGCAGAAGGATGCAAGAGAAGTGCAGAAAGAGACAAGAGAGTTGCAGAAACAGGCAAAGGAGGTGCAGAAAGAAGCAAGAGCAGTGCAGAAAGAACCAACCGAGGTGCAGAAGGAGGCAAGAAGGGTGCAGAAAGAGGCAAGAGGGGTGCAGAAATGTGCAAGAGAGGTGCAGAAAGAAGCAAGAGCAGTGCAGAAAGAACCAACTGAGGTGCAGAAACAGACAAGAGGGGTGCAGAAAGAGGCAAGAGAAGTGCAGAAAGAAGCAACAGAGGTGCAGGAAAAGGGAACAGGGGTGCAGAAAGAGGCAAGAGAGGTACAGAAAGAGGGAGGAAGGGTGCAGAAAGAGGCAAGATGGCTGCAGAAGGAAGCAAGAGAGGTGCAGAAAGAAACAAAAGAAGTGCAGAAAGAAGGAACAGAGGTGCAGAAAGAGGCAGGAGCAGGTGCAAAAAGAGGGAAGAGGGGTGCCGAAAGAGGCACGAGGGATGCAGAAAGAGGCAAGAGAAGTGCAAAAAGAAGCAACAGAGGTGCAGAAAGAGGTAAGAAAAGTGCAGAAAGAGGCAAGAGAGGTGCAGAAAGAGGCAGGAGAGGTGTAGAAAGAGGGAACAGGGGTACAGAAAGAGGGAAGAGAGGTGCAGAACGAGGGAAGAAGGGTGCAGAAAGAGGCAAGGGGGTGCAGAAAGAAGCAAGTGAGGTGCAGAAAGTAGAAGAGATGTTCAGAAAGAGGCAAGAAAAGTGCAGAAAAAGAAAGAGAGGTGCATAAAGAAGCAACAGAAATGCAGAAAGAGGCAAGAGAGGCGCAGAAAGAAGCAAGAGTGGTTTGCACCCTATTAGTATCAATTCAACACCCACATTTAGGAATAAGTAACAAGTGATCATTCCAGGTTTGCAAAGGGCCTTCCACCACGCTGTTTCACTTGTCGCTGCATTTTTGGTAACGTTTGAGCTGTTTGAGCTAGAAACAAGTTGTTAAAATCTGCAGATTATGCAGCAGATGATGGATTATGTGGCAAATGTGGAAAATGTACAATAGTGCGAAAGTTGGTGCAGCCAAACAGTCGCATAATTCCAGTGACCCTGCTCATACCTCTGACTAAGTCCAGAAGTGCTTCTCAGTGGTTCCTTCTTTTTTTGTCTCATTGAGTTTATAGTTTAGTTTCTAAGGAAACGAGGAAGACTAAACCTGAGGTTCCCACTCAACAACACAGTCTACCATACTACATAATTGCTCTTTATAACACATAATCCCACTCTACATTATTCCTACACACTAAATACCACAAACTTTCTATCCGCACTGCACAACATACCACCTAATTTCACTACACACAACATACATCCACTCCACTCCAGAAAACATTACTAAAAAACTTTTACATTTACAACGCCAATACCTCTAACTCTCGCAAATGCAAAACCTAATTCATTGCAAATGCTTCTTTAACTAGTATTCGCATTTGCAGAGTGGTGGAGAAAGGGGACTGGGCCTCCGACCAGCACTAAGGAATTCCGCTGTGTAGGATAAGGGCTTCTTGGCCCCCAAATCCCTCTGGAGCAAAGTGGACTTCATCCTCCAACCCGTAGTGTGCCAGGAGGTGTGTTTGCAGAGTGATGGAGAAAGGGGGGCGTGGCCTCCAAAGACCTCTTAGTAATACCACTGTGTGGGACTTACTGGAGGTAACAGGAGGGGTAGTTGGTCCCCAAGGACGTCCTTGGGGGCAACCTACCCCTCCTATTACCTCCAGTAAGTCCCACACAGCAGCATTGGTAAGTTCTCATAGCAGGCCACGCCCCCTTTGCCCACCATTCTGCAAACGCGCTCCCTGGCACGCTCTTGGATGGGGATTAAAGTCCCCTACGATGCTGGGGGTTCTTTGGGGTCAACTAGCCTACCTGACACCTGCAGTAAGCCCCAGATAGTGGGATTGCTGAGAGGTGGACACAGGCCACACCCCCCTTCTGCACCACTCTGCAAACGCGCCTCCTGGCGCGCTCTTGCTTGGGAGATGAAGTCCCCTTGCCTCCTGAGGGTCCCTGGGGGTCAACTAGTCCTCCTGTTATCTCTAGTAAGCCCCACACAGCTGGATTGCTGAGAGTGGTCTTTTTACACCACTCAGCAAACGCGCCTCCTGGCGCACCACTGCTCGGGGGATAAAGTCCACTTTAGTCCTGAGGTCCTCAGGACACAAGAGGACCTCATTTCCCCACCAGCAGTGTGCCAAGAGGCGCGTTTGCAGAGGGGTGTAACAAGGGGCGTGGCCTCGGACCACCTCTCAGCAATACCACTGTGTGGGGCTTACTGGAGGTACCTGGTGGGCTAGTTGGCCCCCTAAGGACCCTTAAGATTCTAGGGGACTTAATCCCCCAACCCAGTGCGCGCCAGGAGGCGCGTTTGCAGAATGGTGAAGGGAGGGGGCGGGGCCTCCAGTGAGATGCCGGCTTTTTTTTTGTTAGAAGGGGGGCTGTGTGGCCCGCCCTTCTCTCAATATTTTGTGGGCCCTGGGGACCCCATCCCCCAGGGCCTGTGACATTATTTTTTTTTCAAAACGGGAAGGGGGCCACGCGGCTTCCCTCCCGAGGCCGATTTCGGCCCCGGGGACCCCATCCCCTGGGGCATGGCCAAATATTTTTTATTTTATATTACATTTTATTTTTAAGGAGGGGGGCCGCACGGCCCCCGTCCTGAGGCCATTATTGGCCCCGGGGACCCCATTCCCTGGGGCATTGCCTTGTTTATTTTTTTATTAATTTTTAATTTTCATGGAAGGGGGCCGCTTGGCCCCCCTTCCCTTTGGCACTTTTGGCCCTGGGGATCCCATCCCCTGGGGCCTGACCTCACGTTGGGGACCGCGGGGGGAGCCCCAATGCCCTCACGGTACCTGCCGGCTCCCCGCCTCCTGCGGGAGCTGGCATTGCTTTTGGGCAAAGGGAGCTGCTAACATGCAGCTCCCTTTGTCCAAAAGCAATTCTGCTTTGCTTCGTGGAAGCAAAGCAGTGTTTGCTATGACAGGGCGAGAGCCGTGCTCCCGCCCTGCCATAGCAAACTGCAATGTCCCGGGGGTGGGCACCCCGGGACATTGCTGGAGCCGGCCCTGGGGGGTGGCAGTCCCCAGGGCCATGAAGGGCTCCTGGAGGGGGGCCAGGCAGCCCCCCTCCCTTCATGATTGAAGCCCCGGGAGGTGGTGGTCCCCGGGGCAGTGTAGCAATACGTAACTGAACGAAGAAGCCA